>JABSSW010000007.1:0-600000 GCA_018902385.1 Physcia stellaris | reverse complement strand
GGGGGGTCTTGCAAAACATCATCCCTGCAACAACATTTATCTAGTGCGGTCCGAACACCTTGATCACGCGCGCGCGCCCCCGAGAGAGATCACGGCCAGGCATCTGTGATCATTCCAGTATTTTTTGGAAACAACCACTCCCCACCGCTAAAAGGGACACTTTAAAAAACGCCATTTGTAACTCCCGTGAAAAGAGACTGGTTCATTGCGTATTCTGCGCCGTAATCTACCAAGGGTATACTGCTATTACTCCAATAGTTGCAGTGATCGTTGACACGGAAAGCTTGGCCACTCTTCATTTCATCCAGATCGCTAAGGCTGATGGTATTGTTCACAGTGGTGGGTGTCGACGTTGCTTTTTGGGTACTTGACCTGCAACCCGTTCTGAAGCGATTGAGGAATATAGTTACCTTAGCTGCTAGATCGCGAGCGACACACACGGCGCTGGTAGCTATAGCGGAGGCCCTCAATGGCGCTATCGAGCGTCCTTCGCGCTGTTGGGGTTGGAGGGCACATTGGGTTGGCGAAAATAAAGCCGACGATGGTTAGTGTGGCATTCCATTGGAAAAGATAGATATCGTACCAGCCGTTGAGGACATCTGTGCTTTTCGAAAACCTGGGAAATCATGTTCGTTGTCACTATAGTGTGGTTGAGTGATGAGATATTATTACTGTTTGAAAGTGGTATTGATGAGCTTTGCACTTGTGTAAAGGTAATGAAAGGCCGATACAGACTCATCATAACTTGATGGTATGTCAGTTCCAAGAGGAGTTGTTGTCGTTGGAGCCATTGGGGTGCCTCCAGGTCAATTTGAATGAGTGATCGATCGGTCGAAAACGGTTTGCCGCCGTCTTTCCTTTCAATCTTCAGCGCGTTAGGAACATGCTCGGCCCATTCCCGAAGACATGTCAGATTTGAAAGCAAGAAGTCAGAAAGAGCCTCCAGACTCGAAGCGTCGCCGTGGAAACTGTCTTTATTGCTGGCTCTTAGTACTTGTGTAGCTTTAATCTCAAATGCAGCATGGACCGCCCGGGCAGCAAGTGCCAGCTTTACATGCTGGACATGATAGCTCAACCAAGAGATGCCGTCGGCTTTCGAAACGAAGCTCGGTCCAGATAGCGTCGCAAGCTGCCGGTCGTCACTTGAAAGCGAGCGTTGAAATTGAGACATCTGAGTCAGCCATGGACGACCAAGTTCCAGGCAAGCAAGACTCTCCAAAGTATATAGAACCCACCATAAACGCCGATGGAGTTCTTTCTGGGCCGGAGAAGAGGAAGCCCGGGAATCCTGATGAAGACCAAGCACTTGTGCAGTCCTAATCGCCGAGGCTAGTGTATTGTGGGACAGATTCACAAATGATGTATCTTTCAAGTAGATGGCCGAGAATATTTGGCATTGTAAGGTCGTGATTGACGGGGTCTACATCATGCCAGAAAGTAAGGTCTGAGATCTGCAGTATAGTCCTCGGCCTGCAATCGTAGAGTCCTCGTTATCAAAGTCAGGTAGAGGAGTTCGTCGGCTCACGGTTCGAGGCACGAGAGCCATGCCATACTGCATACACATGGCTAACATGATGTCCACCAGTGGTGACCCTTTGCGGCTCGTGGAAGAGGAAGGGGACCGAGACGGCCACAAGGATTGATAGCTTTCTCGGAATTCTACTTCGTCTAGTATCGGCATGGTGCAGTGGCAGCTCTGCCAGAATAAGGCCAGGAAGGATCCTTCTTGATCTCGGTACAAATAAAGATCATCGTCGCGGCCTGATACAAGCGAGAAATCGTTCGGAGAGCTTGCTCGGAAATGGGTCGGGCTAGTCCGGAATCGACTGGCTCCACTGGGCTCCATACAAACTCTGGCTGTGGTAATTGAAGCGAGGACGAGATCTAGGACCGCAGAGCAGCATGGAATGATGACATCGAAGAAGGACCGGAGAGATAAACCCAAGAAGACGTTGACGTTTTAGCCCAGCTTCCTCGCCATTGTCGACAGTCCCCTGTGATATCTTCCATTAGTTTCAGACCAAAGCTGGAGGACGCTTGCCTGGGTGAAGGCATCGTTTGAGAGCTCGACGAAGTTGGTTCGGGCTGACGCGAATTCGATAAGTCCCTCTCGAGCTGTTGCACCTGCGCTTCGAGTCTTTCGATCTCCCTTCCATCTGTCAGCTAGTGGCTGGAAGCAGTCAATAAACCACTTGCTTGTTAGCGGTAGAGAGACTGGGCTATCCGCTGTTGGAGCATTCTACTCCCCACCTTCGACAAGCGTTACAGGGCTGGTTATCATCACACTTGATACGGTTCACACGACATGGTTCAAGAGCGCGGGCCACTTGGCTACGTTTCGGACGTCTGTTCTCCGTAACACCCGAGGCTGAACCGATCGGAGATTTGGACACTGCCAAAGATCCGTCGGCTTGCGAGTGCTTCTTCGATGCGGAAGTATGGCCTCCGGAAATTGCGCGGCCATGGTGCGAAAGTTGTATTAATGAAGCTTGCATTAGGTGGAATCGTGAAAGGGAAGCGCGTGTCAATTGACAATACCTAGATTCTAGCTTCCACTGGAGCTAGGCATTATCCTACACCCTTTCTTTTGCCTGTAGGATTGGGGCGCATGATTATGAAGCATACATACTACTCACATCTTAGATTACCTTGGGTGACATTGCATTGTGAGAAAAGTCTTTGCTGGAAAGTACCTTAAGGTACTCGCGCCGCCACGTCCTTAATCGATGGCACAGCCGGCATGCTCGGGCTGGCCTTTAATTTCAGCAATATTCGGTAAAGCCCATCCGAGTCCACGAATAAGACTATAGAAATATAGTAGTGCTATAGAGCTATAGTAGTGCGTCAATCCTAAGTCTTTGAGTCAGCATTCGCCAAGAGTGGAGCAAATTTGATTGGTAAGACTCATCAAAACCCTACGAGTACCTGTCTCATTGGTGCACCATTAATGACTCGGCGGCTCGAGTAAGGACAAGGTGAGAGCTTCCCCGTGCCGCATTCAAATCTTTTGCCGAAGGCATATGGAAGGACTATCCGTGTAACCTGAAGGATTATCCTATCTCTGTCACCAGCCGGAGGCAAAAGGCGTTGCTGCTTGTTGTCCGCTTGGTCAGCTGAAGTAAAAGAGCAGGCTTTCCCGCTGTACTATCCGAGCACTGCTCCTTTGCAGTGAGTCAGAGAAGGCTGGGAGGCGTGCACGCGCTGGTTGATGCTCACCTCCAACTGCGACGGCAACTCCAGGAAATTACCCCTTGTGGCCTCCAAGAGAGTGTTGTTTTCGAAGGGATACCACTTAATTATCATGCACTAGGCAACCAATGGCGCATTCTTCGCGAGTTCGTCCACCAGCATCTGACAGATGCGATGGTGAAGAACGAACATCTTTCGCTGGTTGACCTTGTCGATGGGTACCAGCAAGTATTTTGGTACTATTCGAAGCCGTACGGCTGTAAACCTATGGTGAGGTCAGAAGAGATTAGGAAGACAGTTGGACGGGAGTTGGAAGAGGCGAAGAAGAATGTTTTTGCAAAGTATGGGGAAGGCTAAGGTTGACGGGCCTATTCGTACTCCCTAATCCCATTTCACATGGTAATTATAACGGATCGCTTCAACTCCTCTTGACGGAGTCAAGAATCAGCATCCGGCTTACATGGACGCAGTAACATCAGACCTAGAGCTTCTTCCATCAAACCAATCCGACAACAAGTCCACGGCGCAAAGGTAGTAAGATGAAGGGAACGCACCTCCAGTTTGAGGAATATGATTCTGCGGAGAGTATTGAGGGAAAAATTCAGGCTTCTATCAAACAAGGATTGATTGGCATTATCATATTTCGATTGCAATATGAATTCAGGGGCTGAAAGGACTCGTAAAAGCATCCGAAATATACTCACTGGCCCAAATAATGACTCTCACTGCCTCATATTTTTGTGGACTCCCTCGTCACAGAACGACCCGTTCAATGCCGTTTACCTCTATCTCAACTCCGCATCGACTATTCCCTAACTTCTGTGAATCTTATTCGTGAAATTTATCAACTCTACTCGTACTCCCATCCTTCATCTTACCCACATCGTTAACGCGTGTCGTCCCCACACATCACGTGCTATGTCTTGGCGCTGCACAAGCCATCGAAGGCACGTGCCCAACCAGTGATCCTCGAAACCCCGAAAACAACACAGCGGGCTTCGCCCCTCGCTGGATCCATGGATGACAGCAGTCCACTAGCCTCCTTCTCCCTGACCCACGTCCACTACGTAAGTCCCCCAGCAGTCCAGCCCTCGCAACTCCATCTAACAAACAAACACCAGAACGCCAATGACCCGGTATCCTACCTCTGCGCCTGGCTCGCGCTGGTGCCGCAAGCTCTCTGCGTCATCTACGCGACGCTGATCTGGTCCTCCCGCGAAGCGGAAATCGTGCTCATGGGGCTGGGGCAATTCGGGTGCGAGGTGTTGAATTTCGCGCTGAAGCGGTTGATCAAGGAGCAAAGGCCGCCTCGTATGCCCCCTTCCCCCTTTCCTTGGTCAACATAAATATCTACGGGCTTGACCAATCCTATCCTGTCCTATACTATACTATGATATTCAAGAGATAGAGCATTTGCTGATATAGCAGTGGTTACGCAGAAATGAACGGCAAAGGCTACGGCATGCCCTCCTCCCACGCCCAATTCACAGCCTACTTCTCCGTCTCGCTCTCCCTCTTCCTCCTCCTGCGCCACACGCCCCTCCCCGCCTCGCCCTCGCACACCCCCTTCAGCATCCCGCAGCGCCTCTTCCTCTCCTTCATCGCGCTCGTCTGCGCCGCCGTCGTCGCCTGGAGTCGCATCTATCTAAACTATCATAACCCGCTGCAGGTTTTCGTGGGCGTTAGCGCTGGGGTGGTCTCGGCTGTGGGCTGGTTTGGCGTGACGGAGTTTTTGAGGAGGAAGGGGTGGGTGCAGTGGGGGTTGGATACGTGGGTTGCGAGGGAGTTGAGGATGAGGGATTTGGTTGTGGAGGAGGATTTGGTGGCGCCTGGGTGGGAGAGGTGGGAGAGGAAGAGGAGGGATATGAAGGGTGGAAAGGGGGGAGTCCGAGATATACAGAAGAAGAAAAGATAGGAGGATTATAATATTAATACAGTGGTTCGCATGATACCGCTCGATCGGTGCTCCTTGAGGAGCTTCAGTGCTTTGACGTTACAATAATGGGATCGAAACATGTTTGAGCAATACGAGTGATTTGATCATGATTGACAGAATGAATCTTGAAGAAGGGGATTAGTGTGCACTCCGATGGAGCTGAATGGATTGTGGACCCAAATAACCTTAATTCAATGCTTATGGGGTATCATGCTACCTATCATGCTAAAGTCGTAAATTTGATACAAGCTCAGAGAATGACCATTGTCAACCGAAATGCAACCCTGTTCACAAGATCCACTCATCATCATCACCGCCTCGTTGCGCCGAACAGCAGCCTCGCGAAGGCTCACAGATGAATGATACGATCATTCACCTCGAACCCCATGCCTCGCGTTGGTCGTGAAATCTCATAGCTCAAGATGCTATGATCAGCATAGATGAGCATGATCCGATATTTCCGCAACTCGGACCTCACAGACTGGCAACTAGCACCGAGAGGCGAACTTTCCATGTCAGCAAATCCATCTGTATCCTCTCTCCCCTGCACAGGCGAGACGGCGAGCCCGATCAATGGTGCTTCAGGCCTTACGCCTCTGTCCTCCTGGCTTTTCAATGGTAGAATCCAATCAATACAAAATCCGGACAACGTTGGATTTGGATCGGTACACTTCAGTCTGGTCAACGTTATGACCCCTACCCGCCCGACCGCACTTCCTATGACGACCACGCCTAGTTCAGGTATCTGGTAGATCATATTTAGGCGCTCAAACGTCGCTAGCCCTCGCAGCCGAGGGGGTAGTCTTTGATGGAGAGCAGAATCGCAGAGTACGCGAGTATTCCCCTCGTTCAGATACATACACATATCGTGCACGGACGTATGAAGGATCTGGAAAGGGAGATCAGGCTCCTTGCGTTGGGGGGCTGTCCACGATTGGAGTGGTGTCATCCTGTTTGGAAGAGCAACCCCACTATTCATGGGTTGGGAATCTGAGGTGCGCCTCGAAGCTGTATGGCGTCCGTCGTCGAACACTGAGGGTATCTCATTGGTCCATTGCGAGGTAGGCATACGCTGAGATGTTGGTTGATCTCCATTAGGTGACTCTGTCGCCCCCTGCGTCTCGGAATTGTCTTCGGTGCTTTCATCATCTGTTTCGTCATATGCATCGGAATCTTCATCATCGTAATCTACCCCAGCGGCCATCAACATCGACCTCTCATAGTCTTGTGCCCGTCTATTAGTAAGCCCAGGCACCGCACCGATTTCACTCATGGCGGGATGAAATCTTGAGGAATCTGCCACATGTTCTACAGACTCCGTAATATCGTATTCATGACCATGAGACACTCTCCGGAGCGGATTCTTCAAGCCGCCGAATGTCTGACTTCTTGTTTGGGTAAGTCGAAACGAGAAGGGATCCATACAAGCAACACCCCATCCTCTGCGGTAAGTAGCCCCTTGCGAGAGGTCAGACACTGGCTCACGCTTTATCCGCCCTTTGCTTACCTTTGTAGTAGTTGATCGAAGATTGCGGATTTTCAGTAAACGAATCACATAATTGCTTTTGCTCCCATATATCCCAGATGCAATTTCGATCCTCAATATCGGTGCTGACAAGAAATCTTCCTTCCGGGTCTCTATCGGTGTTGCAAAAGGCAATGTTTGGTATATTAGTGTTATGACCGCTAAGTACGATTTGAAGGTTTTGGGAAGCTCTTTGACCTGGAGCTGGCGGACCATCCAAATGATTCCAGTCCGCGTTGTAAAGCAGGTTCTCGAGTTCATCGTCGAAAATGTCCTCATCCGAGTCAGAACTGCTTTCCTCCAACGGTTCACCTCCTAAAGCAAATGCAAATATCGTAATCTCATGGGTGTTAGCACTGACAGCAAACAAGCGAGCCTCCTTGTGTATAGCCAGACCCCAAGCACTTTTTCCGACGTTTCCAGTGAAGAATGCTCGTACATCCTCCGCATGAAGATCTTCAGCGCCCTGAGCCACTGCGATATTTCTCTGGGCAGCTAGATGGATTAGACGAGTTGAAATTGCAGCAAGGTCTCCATCATCGCAGGCCGCTAAAAGGATCTCTTGATTTCCGATTTCACCAACAATGATATGATTGATCGCACGTGGATTGCCTGGATCTATGTCTATTAGGGATTCTATGTCAGCAGCAAATATACCATTGCCCAAAATGGGTATGTGGCCCTTTCGGACAGCTTTCAGCCTGTCTGATCATATTCCAAGCTATAAGAAATGATTCGGACACTGACTTACAGCCTCTACCTCCTCGACCTGAGGAAGGAAGCTCAAAAGTTAGGACCGCTGTTTTTGGGACATTCTGGGTTGGAAAGTCGGGCTGGTAGACCCGAATCTCATTGCTGTAAGCGATGAAAAGATAATTGTATCTTTGGGAGAGCGCGCTCTTAACCTTCTGTCAGCAAAATTTCGACTGGGACTTAGATTGAAAGTAGCATTACCTGATTATTCCGGTAGTAATTGACGGAAGGTTGACTAGTATCTTCGTCAACTGATCTGTCTGTCGTCAGTTACCCGTGATCTACACTCTCACTTTCATACCGAGGAAACTAATACTCTGTAAGCTAATATATCCTTCCTTTCGATTTCGTAGAGCTTACCCTAGTGCTATCTTTTTGTTCCGAGCAAACGTTAAGGCTCACTTTCTGCAGCGCTGTCTTCTCTTTTCCTGCCATAACATTGTCATCAAGATCTTGTGATTTACGAGAATCAAGTATAATTTGGTCTTTGATAACATGAGGATCAACATATAAAGGTATCCTGAATTATCATTGGCCGGCGTTTCCGGCGGCTACCTGTATACTCGTAAGTATGATGACGTCACTGGCTTCACAGGGTTTACTAAAGGTGCCGCTGGTAGGAGTAAATAATTTTCTTTTGACGGTGCGCCAGACCTGGCTTTGATCACATCTATCTGTAGGAAGGCACTTCTTGACAGGATGTCAACGTCTCCAGAGCAAAGAAATATTGTGATAATTGGTTCGCCCCTCCATTGATGTCGACCCCCGTCCAGTCTAGGACTAATATCTCAGCACTCTAGGAGGTGGCATCATTGGATGTACGACAGCCTACTTCTTGACTCGGCATCCCTCCTATGATCCCGCCAAGCACACTATCACTCTTCTCGAAGCCTCGAAGATCGCTGGAGGCGCTTCAGGAAAAGCAGGCGGTCTCCTAGCACTATGGGCTTATCCGAGCAATATCGTGCCATTGAGCTACAAACTACACGCCGAGCTCGCAGCCGAGCACGGCGGTGAAAAGCGATGGGGATACAGAAGGATCCACTGCGGGCAACTGAGCGCCAAGGGCCGCGTCCATAGCAGCAACGACAAAGCGAATGGAACATCAGACGGGGTCAACGGCGCATCAGTCTCCCTGCAAAAGCGCGACAAAGCAGCAATCGGCAAACTCCAAGCCGCCGGCCTTCCCAAAGACCTCAATTGGTTCTCGCCCGAAGCAGTGCAAAGCTACTATGAAATGGGCGACCCCTCAACCACAGCGCAAGTCCACCCCTACCACTTCACCACCTCCATGGCCGAGCTGGCCTCAGAAGGCGGCGCCAGAATCCTCACAAACGCATGCGTAACCTCCCTCTCGACACCAAACAACAGCGCCACCTCAGTAACCTACACAGACACCACAACCTCCACATCACACACCCTCCCCGCAACAACCATAATCCTCGCCGCCGGCCCCTGGACGCAACGCCTCTTCCCCACAGCCCCAATCTCCGCTCTGCGAGCCCACAGCGTGACCATCCGGCCCGCATCGCCCATCTCCGCCTACGCGCTCTTCACCGAAATCGCCCTCCCCTCAACCTTCGGCCTTACAAACACATTCCAGAAATCCAAACGCGCACACACCAAAGACGTGACGCCAGAGATCTACGCCCGCCCCAACAACGAAGCCTACTGCTGCGGCGAAGGCGACACCCTCGTGCCCCTCCCCGCCACGACCGCAGACGTGCAGACCGACGACGCCCGCTGCCAGGATATCATCGACTATGTGGGCAGTATCAGCGACGAGCTGCGCGACGGCGAGGTCTTGGTCCGGCAGGCTTGTTATTTGCCCAATGTGCAGGCTGCGAGTGGGGGGCCGTTGGTGGGCGAGACGGGCGTTGGGGGCGTGCTGATGGCGGCGGGGCATACGTGCTGGGGCATCCAGAATGGGCCGGGGACGGGCAAGCTGATTAGTGAGTTTGTGTTTGAGGGCAAGGCGAGGAGCGCGAGGATTGGGGGGTTGGATCCGAGGAAGGTGCTTTAGGTGGGGTTGGGTGGATAGAGGGCGTAGAAGGGGATAAAGAAGAGATGGAATTGGATGTTGAACTTGGATGAATGATGACAGTGTGGGATGAGAGCATTTTGCCTCTCCGGACGATGATAAGGGTAACTTTGGTACACCCTGATATTTCACCGTAGGGCGTACTTCCAGTATCGTGCAAACATTTCCGACAGTTGAGAAACCTATCTATAATCAGTCTCTGTTAGGAAGATATTCTTTACAAGTAAGCCCTTGATATATTGAAGACAATGAATGCTGTGCTCATACCACTAGTCTCACTACACACGACTCGGTTTGCACACACAATCTTACTCGGCACTGCAACCCTCTTCCCCAACACCTGAACTCACTCCTCATTTCCCACCACTAAGTCCATCCCTCCAACTGCAACGGCCCGCCCTCAAACTCGCTCCTCCCTCTCTCCCCCTCCCCCTCACCCTCCAATTCCTCCGCGCCATCGCCCGCTCCCGCTCCCAAAGCCCCCCACCCCATCTTCTCCAACTCCCTCTCGAAAAACCCCATCTCGTCCTCATTCCCCTGCTCATCCCCCTGAATCTTCCTCGACTCCACCCCCTCCATGACCCCCCTATAATTCCTCAAATGCCACCAATGCACGAGCGCCCGTCCCGCCTGCTCAAGCGGCACCGCCTCCTCAACAACCCCATCTACATCCCCACCGCAAAGCCACTCATCCCTCAGCTCCGGGCGACAGTGCAAGTAAATAGCAGTGATGACGCGCATGTTCGTCTGCCGCCACTTGCGGCCGCAGTATGGGACTTGGCTTTTGAAGAGCTTGAGGGTATAGAGGCGGAGTTCGGGTTGGGGGACTTTGAGGGCGCGGCGGAGGATGGTGCTGCTTTTGTATTGAACGAGGAGTAGAGCGCGGTGAGCTTTACGTTTGGTGATTTTTTGAAGGATGCGGAGGAGAGTGATGGTGGTGTAGAAGAAGCCGGGGGAGAAGGTCGTAAGGGGCGATGAGGGGAGGGAGGTCGTAGGGTAGCCTAATTCGTCGACTTCGGGGCGGAGGGGAGGAGGAGGCGGTGATGGCGGTGGGGAATGTGAGGATGGGGAGCGACGGTGCTTTTTGATCGGTGGTGGGGCAGCGTCGTCGTCTGAAGACGATGAGGAAAGTTCTGGTTGAGGGGGTGGGAGGTCGATTGTGGGAGTGGAGGCGGCAGAAAGTGAAAAAACTATAGGAACATCGTTGTCAGTCCAACCTGTGTAAGATAGCTCATGCTATAACGCTTACTTGAGATCCTCTCGATCATTCTTCTGCTCCACGGAGCGGTCAACATCCTGGTGGGCGAAGAGCTTTAGAATCAGGGGGAGGTAGTTGACGTCAAGCAAGAGCTGAGCCAAGTACTCGAACTTGAGAACATCTAGTTGATGTCAGATTCCCAAATCCCATCCATGATGGCTCTACTCACGTGACAGTTTGAACCATTTAAGGAGCATGATAACGATGCCAGAGATAGCTTTGAATGTAACTTCTCTTGTTCGGATGGCATTTAGCTCTTCCACTTCGGGATCCGTACCATCTCCGTTTTCAGCAAGCTGCCCGTGCTCGATATCATTCATACTCATGGCGGAACTCGAATTTTGCTTCCGCTTGTTTGGTGCTTCTCCACCATCTTCACCAAACGAGACGCCATTCGATAAGCCATTCGGCCCATTCTGGGCCACCATATTCGAGACATTTGCAAAAGCGACTTTCCATAAAACAACGGCTAGTGACTGGAGATGAGGTAACGCATCACGCTTCGCATTTGCATTAGTAGGTGTCTTGTCAGTCCGTTACAGGCACTCACATAATATGTTTCCACGGCGTCCAAGCTTCGCTGTGCGGCCTCGTCTTCCGTTTCTTTTACAGTTTTCCGGGTCTTCCTCTCTTCGGTGTTCGTCGCACCATTCGTATAATCATCGTCCTCTGACGCCTCAATTTCTGGCATATCATCATCCTTGCTTGACGCATTCCAACCTCTTTCATACTTAATGAACTCCTCTCTTACATCCCACAATTGTCGTATCGATCGTGACATTCGCATTCTACTAGCAAACAACTGGCCAGCTTCTTGGATCGATGCTGGAACATCACTTCCCTCCCATCGCTTACCTACAAGCTTATCCTGAAGCTCCGCAGTTCCTTTACCACCAACAGTATTACTAGTATCATCTAAAGGAGGGTATAAGAAAGGAAAGTTCTGATTAGTCTGGTAATTCTGCTTTTTGCCGCCCTTTCCTCCGGGGCCTGCCGGTGAAGGTGGTGGCGATGGTGCAGGTGTAGCTATATGTACAGGTTGATGGAATATAGAGCCTGGCGTTCCGTTGACATTGGTCCCTGCCCTTGTCTGAAGATTCTCTTGACTTGCTCGTCGGCTTGGATGAGTTGGAAGTGGAGGTAGTATTGAATTGTTCTCAGGCTCAATGGGTACTAAGGGTTGAGGAGGACAGTACGCAGGGTACTTAGATGTAATCTCCTGGCGGAAAAGATGGTAGTCTAGGGGCGAAGTGGTTATGAATCCATCTTTGTTCTGCTTAGAGATGCCACCTGAGGGCTCCGGTAACGCCGACTTCGTACTTTTGAATTCTTCCGTGCCGCCGAACAAAAGTAGGATAGCTTTCCACAACATCAGAAGAAGCTGCACTCATCGTCAATTGTGCGACCTGTTGGATATTAGGAATGGCATGCTACTCACACGTGGGATCGGCATTTGGGATGATTCATCCCATCGAAGCTTTGCGATAGTCTGCGTCAGGAAGAGCAGTAAATTTGGCTCCAGCACAGCTATCAACAAGCGTCAGCATAAAGTACGCGTTTTGGTCACGTACTCTTACATAGATGCCGCCGCACGTTAAGGTTATCATGTTGAGTAGCTTCCCAGCGACCAATCTCGATAATCAAATAAAGCGTAGTCAGAGCCTGATTCAGTTCCAATTGATGGTTAAACCTTGTCATGGCAATTTCATCATCTGTTGCAGATGCATCCAAAGACAGCATGTCCATATCGCTGCGAGCGAGTCAGGCCAGGTGCACGACAAAGAAGGAACGAAGCGGACTGACTGACTGTTCGATCTTAGAAAGGTGGCATAATAGGTCTAATAATTTCTGCAGAGCACCGAAGCGAGTAAGTAAGTCTACCCCTTTCCGTATCCATTTAAGCTGCAGCCGACATCTAGAGTATTGAGCATCTGAGCTGCCGAGACCCGAATCTTCCGTGTCGACTTCACTGGACTCGACTTCTAATCCTGCAGTATGACACCAGGCTCCTAGTGCTATGTATGACAAGCATTCGAGGTTTGCGACTCTCGTTACAGGATCAGGATCTTCAAGAGCTTTCAAGGCAGCCTCAACAAACTTCTCCCGCGCTGCATCGTCCACATCTGTCCATTCCAGAGCCTCGTTCGAAGGATCAATGCGTGTAGCCTGTGCTTGCTCCCATTTCTCCTCAAAGGTTTGCTTGGCTCGTAGTAGCATATACCTCTCTTCCTCTGTGTACTGAAACCATTCTTCTAGCTCTTCTGGAAATGACCGTGTGTCTTGATATGTGTAGGCGTAGGCTGCGGGTTCAAACTTAGGTAGATCCGTCACAAGTTGCCTCAGTTGCTGTAGACTCAACGAGTCCGTTGCGTTCGGAGCATCTGCGGGCTGCGATGGTGCCGGGGGAGGCTGTTGCGGTGGTGGTGGAGCTGAGGATTCACGTCGGAGAGCAGGCCGCGCAAGAGATTTTGGAGGGCTGACTGCTGCATTGGCTAATATTTTGGGACTGCCTCCAGCTTGGGCATCTTGAGCTCTTCTGGTCTCGATTCGAGCTTCGAACTCAGACGGAGTCGTATCGGTGGGGGAAATAGTCGAGATGTCAGCACCAGCCTCATCAACCTCGTCGGCTTTCACGATAATCGCTTCTGGTTCTTCTGGCCCTCTTAACGGTTCAGGGAAGTCCATGACTGTAGGAGCATCTGCCGTAATAGTTCACATGGTGGAGGATTGTCCTCCTCGTCAGACGCTGTGAGCCATCTAGGTCCAAGCTAGTACCTTCGGGACCTTCTTGGGTTATTTATTGCAATGTTTGACCACTCTTCAACCCGTGATCAATGCACCAAATGCTTATAATCCAAATTCAATGCTTCTGACACCCTCAAATCTATTTGTGAACTGACATCAACCCTAAACAGTTTTTGCAGAACCCTAATGCCAGTCAAAGTTGCAGTTCGAGGAAATGGAAATCTGACAGTCACATACACTTTGAACATGCTGGCTGTTTGTTTTTTAGCGCCATATATTGATAAGGCTATGTATGGGTTATCAACATCTATATGTGGCTCATACAGTCGTCCTCGGCAGAATTCGCAAGGGGTGATATCTGCTCTAGATATCACTACGTAATCATCTGGTTGGTTTGGTACTGAGTGTTCAGAAGTATTCCATGCTCTGATGTGGTGCTATTTTTACTTCTCATGCACCAACACTTACATGCTCAATGCAACAAGATGTGTACCCATCCTTGGCGCAAAGCGATTGAGTGTGAAATGAAGAAAACATCCTCTTCAGATTTCGTCCCGAGTCGGGTAATCGCACAATCTGTCGGCGATACAGAGAGTATCATAAGAAAGACGTGTTACAGAAAATTAGCACCACTTAGTACCAGGCCATGGGATAAGTAAACTTCGTTTCTTTCTTAGAGTCTCAGTAGGCTACCATCAACGTCAAGCCCGCCCCTGAAAAGCTCTTCAATGACATTGCCTTTCGACACAGTTTCCTTTAGGATACCCTCAACATGTCTTGGCTCGACTCTGCCATACCAGATGCCTTTTCCAGCCAGAGCGTGCCCGGTCTGAGTCGGAGGAAAGTATATGATGACATTACCCGCGAAAACGTGACCTCCAATATGACTGATGAGGGCCACTTTGGGTCTCTGTCCTTTAAGCTCAAATGAAGTTTCCTTTATGTGAGTCTCAAATTCGTCCCGAAGCAGAGGACCCATGACTCCACATCGAGTATCGCGAGCTCCGTGCCCGCATATGAATATTGAGGGTTGATCCCTTCGTACATGGTCCCGAAATGGCAGTTTACCTGGAGGGTCTGCACGTTGATCTTCAGGTAATAATAACATTTTAACGAAGTCGTGATAGACTCCTTGAAAGTCGCGGAGATCCAGGAACAGTCGACCTTCAGGGAAAACCGTCACGCTCCCTGCTGGACCGGAAGAGCAATTTGTGACCATCACACTCCCTGCGGTAGCCTTGAAAGGAGTGCTTGTCAGCAAATGCGAAGGCAGGCGGTTATATGAAAAAGACCACTCACCTCATAGAATTCGCCTTTCGGACCAAGTAGAGCCTTCAATTCCTTCGCTATATTGGGCGTTTCCTGATCATCCTCAATCCGACTCGCCCAGTCATCCCGATTCGTATGTACAACTACATGTGTGCTGTGCCTTGGTACTGTGTTGCGCAGAGGTTTGATATGATCAATCTCAAGATCTGGTGTTGTTGCGCATGCGCACGTCGGTGAAGGGCAGCCAGGGATGGTCGGTAATGTTGACAACGGCGAACGGCGAAGTTGGAGCAGTAGCCTACTCTGAAAGGCCCATCTAGGGCCGAGAGGAGCAACTCTCGTTCGAAACAGGCATTTTGATGCCATGAGAAGGAATCCGAAGCATTATGAAATCGCTTGGGTAGGCCGAGTATATGAAAAGCCCAAGAAGGCCTCTGTGATAATAATGTAATACCCATGCTCCGAGCCAGGCTCAAGCTTCGGCGATATCGGACGTCAAGTTTCAACACGGACATTTCCGGAGCTAAGTTTCTCCCAAGCCGGCTTGGCATATCTCGGACCAATACGAGTACTCGTACTCCGTAGTCTAGTCTCTTTTCTCGCTTCACTGTCTCACTGTTTTATAGAGAGAAAACAAGCCTTGGATTTCTAGTACTTATCATTGTTCTAGCGTTGAATGCCCAGGTTGAGCTCATCTGTCCTTCGCCACGCGTACAAAGAGAACCCACTGCTTCCATTGTTACTTCGCCCATGCCGTGACTTGGCATCAGCACGCAACGAATTGCGCTGGCTGCGAGAGCATGTGCTGTCGAAGTCAAACCCTTCATCAAGAAGTAGATCTAGACAATATCCTAGTCTGGGATCTCTATGCGTAGACCGTGCCAGAGGAAAGCCATTGCAGTACATACTTGGTACACAGCCGTTCGGAGATATAGAGATCATTTGCAAACCAGGTGTTCTGATCCCACGGTAGTTGACCCTTTCTTCATTTCGTATAAGGGTTTCACGTCTGATGCGTCTCTCAGTCCGGAAACTGAAGCTTACACTACTTATCTCGCTCAGTCGATTGTCCAGTCCGACTGCTTAGGAATTACCTTTGATAAAGATACCACATTTCATATCCTCGATCTTTGCACAGGCTCTGGCTGCATTACACTTCTACTTCATGCTCTTGTCTCACCCCATTTCTCCAAGCTGAAGTTGCTTGGAATTGACGCCTCCCACAAAGCTGTTGCTTTGGCTCTTCAGAATCTGCGATCGAATGTAAGAAGCGGACGACTTAGTCATGATGCTGATCGATACGTGAACTTCATTGAAGGTAATATATTTGCCGAGAAAGCCCTTCCTGAAGGGCGATGGGATATCTTGATCTCCAACCCACCCTATATCTCACCATCCAGCTTTGATAAAGATACCTCGTTGTCAGTCAGGAGATACGAACCCAGAACGGCACTTGTACCGCTGGAGAAATATGTCGGCCCACAAAATTTAAGGAACGCCGCTATCGATGATAAAGCAATTGGAGATGCATTTTATGCTAGGCTGCTCAGCAGCTCTCGGCAGGTCAAGGCCAAACTTGTCGTAATGGAAGTCGCAGACATGGAGCAGGCACAGAGAGTCGCTAATCTGACCCTCAGCCATATTCCGCAAGCTCAATGTCAGATCTGGAGGGACTGGCCTGACCAAGATCCCTTCCAGCCAAAAACAATTCAAGTCCAGGGTAACCCAGTGAAGGTCATTGGCCGAGGGAATGGAAGAGCCGTGGTTGTCAAGACCAACTTCGATCATATTGATAAATCATAGTTTCCAGACTTCCCAACCACTAAGATCAAGCTCCTTCAAGACACCACCTAGAGGTCCTTGACGCTCTATGCCCCCTGCCAGGCTTTGGGACCTGCATAATGACTGACAAAACCATCTGGTCCAGATACGAGTATCAGTTTTCTGCCAGCTGCCTTGTCTCCAACAGCACTGTCTGAGAGGTGTTTCGTCAATGTACTCTTATTGATGAATGAACCCTGCTCGTCGACAAAATAATGCACAGACAGCTTTCCCGAGTACTCTTTGCGCAAAAGACTCAACAAATGGGACAAGAACGATCTATTGTTCGTATTGTCAGGAACTCTTGCATTAATAGGTTTTGCCATCCAGGATAAATGCCGGGGGCCGAGATCATTCACTGGCATACCCAAGGCATCTTCCTGCCGCCTATTCGCCCAGAGTATACGTATAATGGGCGCACGCTCTGTAGTAAGAGGTCTAAGCTGGACGAGAGTGTGGACAACCTGGAGTGCAGGTGCTATTCCGGTGCCTCCCGCTAGGAATAAGACCTCATCGACGTCACTCGGGATGGCGTATTCAAGCTGTGGTCCGCGAAGCTCTACCTTTGCCCCAATAGGAAGTTTGTGCAGATAGCCCGAAACTTCCCCTTGCGGATCTCTACGAATGAGAAAGTGCAGATCAGTGTCTAAAACATCTGGAACCTTTTGCATAGGAAGTAGAGGCGTGTAAGATCTAGCGATTTGGAGTTGCGGTTGCTTCACTTGCACGCTCCAAACGCCTTCATGCCATATTCTGCTATAGACTTCTCTATGTTCATCGACACATTTCGTAGGACGCAAGGTAAAGACACTGCTGGTTGATGAAACTGCTTCTTTAGCCACAAGCGTAAAACTAGTAAATCCCTCGGGATTCAATACCGCTACTTTCGAATTCAGATGAACATAGTTGTATATTGAGTATCCAAAGTAACCAATTAGGGCCCCCGATCCAAGCAAGAGAAGCCTGCGACTCCATCTTGGACGTGTTTGTGTAGGTGCCGATGGATTAGAGAGTTGTCGGTAGCAGTGCCGATGGGATAGCCTTGGCAAGGGAGAAATGAGTCTAAGGTATGGATAACGGTGGCATTGGAAGCTCCGAATAGCATGCATCGACTGTCAATCTCTGCCAGAACTCGTTTCCGGATGATAGAAGGACCAGATGCTGAATATGGATGTCGGTAGACGAAGCATGTCCATAAAGATCCATATCTGACTAGACCCAAGTTGGCATGACGCGCCGCAAGCAAGACGCAGTTCGATAATCCACTCATGCGAGAACTTTTTAATCGAGAATTTCACTTTCTTGCCAGAGGATGACACAGTAATGAACAGAAGGCGGTCAACTACCGCTTAACAGATTATTCCCTCACAATGCCCCCTTTATCTCTCTAATTCACCATCTTCCCTTCAAGCCATGTCCCGCCAAACATATTCGAGTCTCAACCCCCCATCCTCCCACGCGCCCCGAGACTCCCTTGAACTCGCCTCCCTCGCTTCTTCCACGCCAGGTACATCACGGAACTCTATATCCTCCTCGGCCTCTGGCATTGGCTCCTCCCGCAAAGCCTCCCTTTCCGCAGAGGATCCCCTCGCGCCAAATGATCACGAGACCACTCCCCGACCCCGACCCCACGACCGCTCCTTCTCCGTCTCCTCAGCTTTCGACTTCGCTTCCAATCTTTTCCCTTTATCTTCGACAGCAGCAGGGTACACAGCTCTAGGAGCACCGACCGCAGGACGATTGGATCTTCCAGGACAATCATTGGAGAAACACAAATCCCTTACTTATCTGAATGGGCTGTCTTTGATAGTGGGCCTGATCATCGGCTCGGGCATCTTCTCTTCGCCTAGCCAAGTTAACGATAATGCTGGCTCGCCTGGTGCGGCGCTGATAGTATGGGCTGTTGCGGGGATTCTAGCCTGGACTGGGGCGGCGAGCTATGCTGAGCTTGGAGGGGCCATTCCCTTGAATGGTGGAGCCCAGGTCTATCTGTCAAAGATATTTGGGGAGCTAGCCGGCTTTCTCTTCACATGGTGTGCAGTTTTTGTGTTGAGACCTGGCTCTTCGGCCATTATCGCCATTATCTTTGGGGAATATGTCGTTCGAGCTGCCGTAGGGGCGGATGCGGAGAACGTCAGCTCGTGGATCAACAAAGGGGTTGCGCTGATCGGCTTGGTCTTGGTAACACTAATTAATTGCATTTCGACAAAATTGGGAACAAGGATGGGTGATATGTTCATGTTCATGAAATTCGTGGCTCTGCTGGGGATCACCGCTGTCGGCATCGTTGTCGCCATCACAGGCTTTACGTGGAAGGGCACACCGAGCGATGAATGGAAGACACAAGGTTGGTTCGAGGGTACGAGCTCCAATCTCTCCAATTGGGCAGTGGCCATCTACGCTGGACTGTGGGCCTTCGATGGGTGGGACAATGTACGTGTTTCCTTTCTCGACGCCAACCCCATCTACCAAGCATCTTCCCCTCTCAAACAACCATTCCCATATCCCCTCTCTGTGAGCTAAAGCTAAAGCTTCCCAACCCAGACAAACTACGTAACCGGCGAATTCCTCAACCCCACCCGCGCCCTCCCCCGCATAATCCACACCGCCATGCCCCTCGTAATCCTCAGCTACCTCCTCGCCAACATATCCTACATCCTCGTCCTCCCCGCCTCCTCAATCTCCTCCTCCACAACAATAGCAGTGCACTTCGGCTCCGTCGTCTTCGGCCCCATCGGCGCCCTCTCCCTCGCCCTCATTGTCGCAGCCTCCTGCTTCGGCGCCCTCAACGCCTCGACCTTCACCTGCGGCCGCCTCGTCTACGCCGCCGGCAAAGAGGGCTTCCTGCCCGAGATCCTAGGCCGCATCGGCATGCCCGGCACGGTGGAGATCGGCAACCGCGTGCGCCAGCGCAGCTGGCTTTCCCGGCAGCTGTTGCGGGTAATAGGCGACGAAGACGGCGGGCTGGGCTTCACGCCCATCAACGCCATGGTCTTCAACGCGCTCCTGACGGCCGCTTACGTCGTCGTCGGCGAGTTCGGCACCCTCATCACGTTCTACGGCGTCGCGGGCTACAGCTTCTATTTCCTGACCGTGTTGGGCCTGATTGTGTTGAGGGTAAGGGAACCGGGTTTGGAGAGACCGTATAAGACGTGGATTAGTACGCCGATTATCTTTTGCTGCGTTAGTTTGTTTTTGCTCTCTAGGGCTGTGTTTGCGCAGCCGGTGCAGACGCTTGTTGTTGTCGCGTTTGTGGGCGCGGGCGTGCCGGTTTGGATGTGGAGGGTTAGAGGGGGGAAGAGGGGGAGGAGGAAGGATGAGGAGGTGGGAGAGGGGTGGAGGTTTTGGAGACGGTGGGGGAGGGGGTGAGATTTTTTTTCGTTATACAGTTTCTTAGGCAATTAATGTCCTTGATTTGATGTCTTGTGAGCGTGCATGTTTCACGTAGCGATGAGTCGAATTCTAGCGGTTAGAAATACTGTTGGGAAGGGAATTAATTTATGTGTGAGCGTACACTGGTATCTTTATCCCAAGCCATCCACACGAATATACCGCGTGCGTGCATACCGACAGAGAAAAAGCTCAATGCTCACATTTGTCTACACCCACCATACTTCGTAAAATTATACGAGCAAGCTATGGTAAGAAAGCCTTAGAGAGTACCTGGAAAGAGGCATAAACGCTGCTCATCGATCTCACACCAGGGTCAAAAAGGAAACGATCTCTAATTTCACATCACATGGTTCAAAGACAAACACAGGCCCCGAACAGTTGGTATGCAGCATGGGGATAGACTCCTAGATGATGCAGTAGACTTGAGATGTCTTCTCATCATATTGGCAAGGACTGGTGAGGGATGATGGACGATGAAGATACCTTGGCGATTCTGTAGCGAACATTGTGTAGCCATTGGTGTACCAAAAGCGGTTTCTATCAGCTGTTGAAGGCGGGACAAGATTTTGGTAGACAAGCAAGGGTGGAAGATGGAGTTTTGCAAGCATACAAGCTCGTAGTAAGTCCATTAGTCTTACTCTAAAAACAGAGCTCGGCCCCATCGATCTTCGAGAAGAATCAGAAGATCTCGGGTCAACTTCTTA
This sequence comes from Physcia stellaris, assembly GCA_018902385.1. Classification (NCBI taxonomy): domain Eukaryota; kingdom Fungi; phylum Ascomycota; class Lecanoromycetes; order Caliciales; family Physciaceae; genus Physcia; species Physcia stellaris. Next base: position 579,366 of record JABSSW010000007.1, on the reverse strand, counting down.
ACGCATGGTGCTAGTCAACGCTTCGGAGAGAGTACTTTCCAGCCTTCTGAAGAAAGACTGTCTAGCTCTCAAACGACCGAAAGGCTACCGAGTCATGCTGCAGCAAGGTAATCACGAGGGCGTGTCACTGGATGCAAGTGCTGGAGTGCTTGCCGATAAGGCGGACGACGAAGTTCGACACGTGATGGAAGTCTTTAAGGTACAAATCTGTATGTGGGTGTTTGACCCTTCTTCAGACGGCTCCTTCTTGCGTGTTTCCTTCATGAACGGTTGATGAGGATAGAGTTTACATTTGTCCAATATCGAAAGTCCCTAAATATTGAGACTTGAGCCAGTAGAATTCGGTTGACTTCGTATGCATCTTTCTTCCTTACTGTAAATGTCAGCGAACCTTGTATCCCATACAGGATCAGATGCTCCCAGCGGTACAACAAGTTTGACATCGGGTCCTAATGCTGATCTCAGCTGGAGTAACATCTCTTTCCGACCAGCAGCTTGTTCAGCAGCAAGATGAGATAGTTGCAGGTGTGCAGGTTGTGTGGCCGTCAGATATAGACTCTTCAAGCATGGCCAGCTTCTCTCCAGCAGGATAGGCTGGAGATACTCGACGAAGAATTGATGATCAACAAAACAGAGCCTAGAACTATAGGCACTCGGATCGAAGAAGAGGTGTTCCAGATGTGGGCGCACCGAATCAATGAACGCGATCCCAGCATGGTATTCGCTTTTTTCGGAATCATGCGGGACTAGATATTCCCACAGTTTGTGCCACTTGAAAGACTTTAGTGACGAGCAATGCCCTGAGATTCTAGCGAACAGCCTCGGATCCTGATGGGTGACCATATGTACTGGATTAGGCGCGGAAGACGTAGCTTTCTGAACGCTATTATCGAGCTTTATAACCGTCAAATTGTCAATCTCGAGATGCTGAATATGTTTCAAAATGCAGTCATGAAGTATCGCATTTACCAAACCACCATTCATCACGCCTGCAAGCCGAATTGAGGTCGCTGAGAGAAACAAAGGTTGGTTGGCAGATAAGATATTCGAGAGATTGGTGACATCGGCCATTGAACCGTAAGCGATGTCGACGCGGCTGACGTTTGTCATCAGGCTAAGGACATGCCATAGCCGACAGACTTCGTCTCGTTCTGGTCGATCAATCAACTCAATAAGGGCCCCTGGTGTAAAGATGGTCCATTTGAGGTTCTTAACAAACGTTGCGTATGCAGGGCGAGCCGCCATCATCTGGAGGCATCTATCTTGCTGCCTTCGTTTTTGCATTACGAACTGTAGATCCGGAAGACGCCATGAAGCGGACGGATAATCGTCGGGGTCAGGTATCCTTGCGCTATTCAGATGGATATGTTTGAGACTTGTACTCGTAATTTCGGAGGTATCGTGTAAACTGATGTCCACGTCCTCATAAACAAGGTAATTGAGTAGTCCATTGAATGGTTTGGAGACCAGACAGAGGTGCACTCGAGTTGATTTTCCAGAGTATTTGGCGATCTCAACATAGATCTCTCTCGGTAAGATGCCGAAGTCAGAGTGTGACATTCCGTCTTGTAATATGGTCAGCCAAGGTCTTATAAGAATCGATAGAGTACGGACATGATCTTCTAGGCCGAGTACGGAATTATGGAGGGAGGTTACTTTTGTAGTATTACGTGTCTGCTAACTCAAAGTGTATGAATTAGGTAGATAATACAGAAGAAATAATTGAACGGTAGATGGAAGACGCGATATCTGCTGGTCAGCACCACATTCTGTCACACAAGGGATTGACAAGAGCGCCGTGAATCACGATCATAACACCAAAAGTCTGAAGGATGACTCTAGCCCGACAGATTAGTGACGCAATATGTTGTCTGGAGGGATCATTAACCGAACTAGTTGTGATGCCGATCTATAGGCGGGCTCGTATGCATGGTTCGTGATTCTATGTTGTTTCCCATTCTGATCGTCGCGGGGTTTTTTGTCACGTCAAGTCTACTGTCGTGACTTATAATATCCTCATGAGCCTGGCCAGTCATTCAGAACACCGACGATTCTTACTTTCCACTCCGTAGACATAGACCTGCCGGACATTTCGCAGCTGCCCGAAATATTTTGCAGGTTCCTCGCAGCTATTCAATACGTGGTGCTGCCAATTGCAACCAGTGTACGGGTCACAGCGTCCGAGACCATCGGCCCTAGTAGCAACCTTAATCTAGAAGGATTCGAGGTTTTCGTTTCTGTAAAAGTACCTATGAACCCTTCCGTTGCAGTATCGACTTCGTCTGACGGAATCCGAATTGTCCTATATGGAAAATGCGGGTGAGTAGTAGGATTGCTGACGAAGTTTATGTCAACGGCATGATAAGTAGTCGAAGTAATAAATTGGCCTTCTATCGATGAGACTAGGGGCGGAAACATTTGTGGGCAAGATCTCGTACCAGCGATGAATGAGGAGCTCTGCAAGATTTGATGGGTTTGGAAGATTGGGGCCTCGTGGGCATTAGTGAAACCGGCCTAGAGAGTCCCCAAGACATCTAAGAATGATTTTCTATGACACTCATACACACTCAACAAGGTAGGTTTCCAACGCAATGATGACTTAGTATTATGTCCCAGGAGCGTGGACCAGTGCCTAGAAGCAAAGGAGCTATGCTCTCGGCTGCTGCGTCACATACTTGATGAATCAACTGAGATCGAGCTGAGCCGACGGCTATATAGACCCAGTGTGAGGCAGCTATCGAGTTCTGTGAAAGATTACTTAGAAATCGTAGTAAAGTAGCATTTTGAGATGTGGTTCACGTGGAAATTTGGAAATAGCCGTGCTTGACGCGCTAAACGCGTCTTTCGGACTAGCTCCTTGGCAATCCTTGGTACTCTCTACTGTAATTCGAATTTAGCTTTTGACTTTGACAACAGAGATGATACCACGAATCAGTACGCGTATTTCACGCTGATGCTACCACTGGTGCGGCGACAGCTTCATCAAAGATCGAGTGCGCTTGGTGCTGCAGTCGCGCCGTGCAAGCCCCGTTCATCTGTACGCTTTGCTTCCCATAGACCTCTAGATCTTCCATCTCTGGATTTAAAATGGCAAGCAAAATGGGCAGAAAGACCCCAAAAATCACCTGGAGTAAATCTCGATGGAAAGAAGCCAGGATCGAAATCATATGTTCTGCCAATGTTCCCATATCCGTCGGGAAATCTTCATATGGGTCACTTCCGTGTTTACACCATTTCTGATGTCCTGGCCCGTTTTAAAAGGCTTCAAGGGCACGATGTCCTGCATCCTATGGGATGGGATTCTTTTGGGCTGCCAGCTGAAAATGCAGCTATCGAAAGAGGTATTGATCCTGCCACGTGGACCGACTCGAACATAGCAAACATGAAATCTCAGCTGCAGGCAATGAATACTAGCTTTGATTGGGATCGCGTAAGAGCTAAGACCTCTATGTATGAGCCGGAGATTGCATATTCTCTAATACCTTCAATCCCAGGAAATTAGGACTTGCGATCCGGACTTCTTCAAGCATACTCAGCAGCTTTTTCTGTTGCTCTATCGAAAAGGCCTAGCTTATCAATCTGAAGCTCTAGTTAATTATGATCCGGTTGATAAGACAGTACTCGCAAATGAGCAGGTAGGGCCTGCCTGGAGGAGATTAAGTCGATTTCACTAAACTTTTTCAGGTTGACTCCAATGGGTTCTCTTGGAGATCGGGCGCAAAAGTCGAGAGGCAGTTGCGTAAACAATGGTTCCTTCGTATTACAGCATTCAAGGAAGCTCTCTTGAACGACCTTGATTTCCTATCTCGAGATGACAGGTGGCCAGCACAAGTCATTTCTATGCAGAAGAACTGGCTGGGTCGATCTCAAGGTGCTCGAATTACGTTCGGATTAACGCAAAAGCAGCAGAGCAATTCGAATAAGTCTGTTCAAGTGTTTACGACAAGACCTGATACTTTGCATGGTGTGCAATACCTTGCTTTATCAACTTCCCATCCTCTGGTTGAAATACTTGCACAGCAACAGCCAGCACTACAGGCATTTATCGCCTCAGTGCCCTCGCTACCAGCTGACTCGAAGGCCGGTTTTCTCTTATCAGGAATTACCGCTTCCAATCCTTTGTCCGAAGCCAGCAACCCAGGTAAACATGAACCTGAGATACCCGTATTTGTAGCACCATATGTTCTCAACTACGGAGAGAAGGCTGTCATGGGTGTTCCTGGTCACGATAGCCGTGATCTCGCGTTTTGGAGAGCGAATTGCCGCGATAAGGACGTATGGAGAGTTGTCGAGCCTGCTGGTCCTGCTCGAGACGGCGATATGGATGCGGTACCGATAACACATGCTTTCGAGAACACAGGCGTCCTTGCGTCGACTTGCGGCGATTACGCAGGTCTTCCATCAGATGAGGCTTCAAAACGAATCCTTAGTGACCTCGGTGACTTGGCAGGGGAGTCTGAAACTTGGAAGATACGAGACTGGCTGATCAGTCGCCAAAGATATTGGGGAACCCCAATTCCAGTCATTCATTGTCCGGAATGCGGTCCTCAGCCAGTTCCTATGGACCAATTGCCGGTCGCATTACCTACCATGGTACGTGACAGTTCAAGTGGTGTCGTAGGGGAGATCGATCAAGAATGGCTGAATACCGAGTGTCCAGCATGTGGCCGTCAAGCGACACGAGAAACTGATACTATGGACACTTTCATGGACTCATCCTGGTATTCTATGCGCTTTACAGATCCAAAGAACAAGCATTGGCTTCTATCAAAGAAAGCTGCAAATTTATATCTGCCTGTAGATATCTATGTCGGTGGTGTTGAGCATGCCATACTTCACTTGCTCTACGCCCGATTCATATCAAAAGTCCTCACCGCTACAAAGGCATGGCCAGCAGGTTGTGAGGAGACGAATCGTGGAGAGCCTTTCAGACAAGTCATCAGTCAAGGTATGGTTCACGGCAAGACATTCACGGATCCTCAAACTGGCCGTTTCCTCAAGCCAGAAGAGCTTGATCTTGAAAATCCATTGGATCCCAAGATTATAGCGACAGGTGAAACTCCGAACATCAGCTGGGAGAAGATGAGCAAGAGTAAGCACAATGGCGTAGATCCTATCAGCTGCGTATCAAAGTACGGGGCAGATGTAACTCGAGCGCACATGCTCTTCCAGGCTCCCGTGAGCCAAGTCCTAGAATGGGACGAGGAGCGGATCGTTGGTATTGAGCGATGGTTCCTTCGAATATGGCGAGAACTCCCAAAACCTCAAGAAGCAGCAGCATTTGAGACGGCTCGCTTTATAAAACGAGAATCAGAACCTCATCCTCATCGCAAGAAAGTAAAACATGCGGACGACTGGGCTGCCATTGAGAGCTATTTCAACGGGTCGATGAAGAAAGGCAACGACTGGTTCACAGATCACGAGTTGAAAATCTGGCTCCAGGTGCAGAAAACAATCAAATCAGTCACCGCCTCGCTTTCTGATACCTTCGCTCTCAATACCGTAATCTCGGATCTCATGGAACTGAGCAATGCCCTAATCGTTCCCACGCGATACCGGCCAAAATGGCAATTGGAGTATCAAGCCTGGAGCGTCTTCTTGCGCCTCCTCGCACCCATCGCGCCCGCGTTCGCGGAAGAATGCTGGGAGCGGGTCCATGCGCTCTGCAAATCGGTAGCAACACCCAAGATCAGCATCTTTGACGAGTGTTGGCCAGAAGAGGACGGTACGCTACAAAGGTTACTGAATAGAGGCCAGACTTGCTCAGTGCAAGAAAATGGGAAATTTCGATTCGCTGTCGATATTGAACGGCCGCCTGAGGGGCTGCACGAAGCATCTGATCTGCAGGGATTGAAGATATGGGCCATTGAGCAGATCAAACGGACGGAACCAGGGAGGAAGTTCTTGGAGGGGAAAGTGTTCGATGCGATGCATGTTGCGCGGAAGGGGAAGACGGTCAATTTTGTATCACGCAAAGCTCCGGCTGTGGAAGATCGACCTGGGAGGGACGATGCGTGGGCATGAATTCGCGTCAATGTAATGTAGTGTGCAGCCTTTGTATTATACTATATTCTCCTGTCTGCAAGTATCTTCCAGTCTTTTCCGAGCTCAGGAATTTGGCAACGCAAAATTGAAGCCCTGATACAACGCGATATAGGGGGTAGCATCACGAGTACCCTAATCTTATATCTCACAAGTTGACAATACCCCCCTCTCCAACTGCATCCAATTCCAGCTCTCCACCCAAACCCTCAAATCCCACCAGCCACACAACAATGGATCTCGTAGCAGGCGTCCGCAAAGAAGGCAGCCGGTAAGTTCTCTTCAACGGCAGTCATCCCCCATCAAAGAGCATCCAGTAAGCTAATCCATCCTACCCCCCAGCGGCGGCCGCGGCGACTTCAAATGGGAAGACGTCAAAGGCGACCAGCACCGCGAGAACTACCTGGGCCATTCGCTCATGGCTCGTACGTCTTTCGCTCTCCTTCAACCCTGTGAATCCCTCCATCAGCTGCCCCCATTCACCTCTCCCCACAAGCCCTCCCACCGTGCCCAACCCCTCAACCCTACACCCCCTCCCCCATCCGCACAAACGACTAACTCCCCCCCCCCCATCCCACAACTCACTAACTCCCCCACAGCCGTCGGCCGCTGGCAACGCAACCGCGACTTGTCCTGGTACGCCAACTCCAACTCCAATGCCAACTCCTCCCCCACAACCGCCCAAGACGCCCGCACCGAAGAACTTCGACGCATCAAAGAAGCAGAACAAGATGCCCTGAGCGCCGCGTTGGGGTTTCCTGTTGCTCCGAAGGTGGGGGATGCGAATGCTGTGCCTGTTGCTGAAAGGGAGAGGGAGATTAAGCGAGTGGTTGAAGAAGCTGGGGAGGGGAGAGATGGGGAAGAGGAGGGAAGGGGAGTTGGGTTTGGGGGATTTGTGGTGGGGGAAGGGGCGTGGAGGGGGGAGGGGGCTGGATGAGGAGGGGGAGAGGAGGGGTGGGATACTGGGAAGGGGGAGGGGGAAGGGGAGAGGAGGCGGAGGAAGAGGAGTCGGGGTCATGAGGATGAGGAGAGGAGAAGTCATCGGCGACGCAGATCAAGATCCAGATCCAGATCGAGGAAGAGAGAGAAAGAGAGGGATGGAGGCAGACACAGAGATTCTAGACGACGCTCCCGAAGCTACGATCGGAGGCGGGATCGAGGCACCGGAGAGAGAGGAGCGAGTCGCCGGTGAGGAGACGGAGGGAGGGGTCGCGGGAGCGACGGAGATAGAGGTTCAAGATATGTTTCTCTCATGAGTTCGCGTGGGCAGCTAGTCTAACAGAAGGCCAGTCAGTACCTCAAGCCTACATAGACTAAGTAGGATTATGATAAAAGGAGCCGCGTCCTGGCCTCTGAGTTCGAGTACCGTTATTTTTCGAGAAACGCTTTCCTCGAGTTAAAGGCAGGTAGACGATGATCGCATCAAAATTCATTTTATTCCTCACCCCCCATCCCTGCTCTTCGTCCCCCCGTTCTTTCTTAGATTTCACAACACTCCTCCCTTCACCACCATTTCTCATTCTCAAACCCAAATCCTCTCATCCTATCCATGCCCACCCCACCCCCAACCCTCCCTTCACACCCATCATCTCACCCTCAACCCCATCCGCTCCTTCCCCAAAATTCCCCCCCAATACCACACTTAGCAAACCGCAAACCTCAAAGAACGATCCCCATTCTTTCTCGCTTTCGGTTCACAAGTATTGGCGAGCGGATGCAAGATACGGGGAGTAGGTAGGTGGGTATGGCCATGAAAGAGAAAAAGCTGGGGAAAATCTGTCCCCTTTTTGGGGGAGCAAGCGGAATTCAAGATGATCGTGATCGAGGAACTGAGCTGAGATGAGCTGAGCTGAGCTGAGCCGAGTTGAGAGGAGACAAGGGAAGGGAAGAGAAAGGGAAGGGAAGAGAAGAAAAGAGGAGCGTCACTATCTCAAAAACGACTTCAGTGCAGAAAATACCGAGAAAACCCCCTTCTCGGACAGAGAGATAGGCAGACAAAGAGAATATCCATGGCGGGGACAACCTCGGTCAAACCGCCTCGAATCTCCCCGCTCTTCTTCTATTCACTCCATCTCCAGCTCCCCTTAGTATACATATCCTCGCCCCCCCCTTCATAATTTAAACCCCCAAAGGCCGCTACGTTCGTCAGAATCACGTTGCGAGCACTGACTGGTATGGAGAGCTGACTGCGTGGCAATTTCTCACTGCTGGGTAGGTAATGCTAGGATAGGCAGGAAGTAGGGATTTAGAGGAAAGGACTGGGAGATGAGAAATGGGAGATGAGATATGGGAGATACGTACTGGGGGTTGGAAATGAATTTATGCCGTGAAATCAGAGAAGAGGGTCTCGATACCTACCTCGAGGAAAATGGAGGGAGGAAGGGGGGTCTACGCCGCGGGAACACTTTCCTACCCAGGCCCGGGGGGAAAAAAACAATGGTGGAGGCTACCTTTGGGAAGTGAGCTACCATAACAGCAAAGCAAGGACTAAGTAGACAAATTGACGCCAGGGGAATTGGACAACGCGCGAGCAGAGCGCTCAAAATGTCACAGGCGCTCAGATTGCCGGGCATGAAATGTATTAGAAGCCCAGAGTCGAAAGGAATCCAGGTGTAACCTTGAGATCCATAACCACAGCACACGGATAACAGCGCGAAAGATGAGATGACTAGGAAGCAAGAGCAAGTCCATTGATACTGCAATCAAAACACAGCTGTATACAGAGGATTGATTTGGAATTAGTGGTGCAAATAAGGTGTAATTAAGCTAAGCGTACGCATCGTGAAAAGCCCCCTTGCACTCCAATGCAAATCCATGTATAATCCCAGCTTCCGCCTCCACCCACAGGGTATAAGCATCACAGCCAGAAAGGTCGGATGGTCGAGGTAGCGTAAACGACATGAACTAAAAACGAGGCTAATGAAGCCAGCGGCGAGAAGTAGGTAAGAGGAAGGGTATCAACAGGGTATTCGGTCGATCAGGCAATCTTTATCCAGCTCTAAGGATTCGCTTTTTTACTCGCTGAAGCTTGCGTTCGGAACAAAGACAATGCGGAGGTTTAGCGAATCTACAGAAGGGCGAGAGCAGCAATTCCGGCGAAGCCCATGAAGCCGGCGGCCGCGACAGCGGTGGGTGCCGCGCCAGCGGACGAGGATGATGATCCGCCAGAGGCAGGAGTGGTGGTTGCTGCTCCTTCGCCAGAGCCACTGGTGGATGAGCTTCCAGAGCCAGTTGACTGCGTTGTCAATTAGCAAAATTGTAGAAGTAAAGTTGTGGGAGAAGAAACTTACGGTCGAGGTAATGGTCTCGCCAGCGCTGTTCGTGGTGGTGAGGGTTGTAAGACCACCGGCGGTGCTGTTTCCTCCCGAGGTGCTGTTTCCTCCGGAAGTGCTGTTGCCGCCAGACGTGCCGTTCAATGCGCCTCCACCAATAGTGGAGTTACCGGCTCCAACACCGGTAGAGTTGCCTGCGCCAAGGCCACCAGTTGTGGAGTTGCCAACCGACGGTCTACCGGTAGATCCAGCTCCTGCCACACCGGCGATGGTAGAGGTGGTGCCAGGACCCGTGGCAAGGAGGAGTGTGCTGGTTCCAGATGTAGTGGCAGTGACGGTGGTGGAGGCCTCAGTCGAATTATCGCCGCTGACGGCTACATTGATCTGTAAGCGAGACATTGAAAGAAATAGAAGATTGATACGTACAGCTGCAGAAAGAAGTTCCGACGGCGACGACCTCTTGAGCGCTTGCCTTGGGGCAAGACTCGACAGTGCAGTCGTGTATGCCGTTAGTGAAGTCTGGATTCTTGCACAAGCAGGCGAAGTCGGTTTGGGAGCAGCCACTGATCTTGGTGAGCATGCTGGTGATGCAGAATTTCTACACATTCATTAGCCAAAGCTCCGATGAGATGGAAGTAAGTGATTGAACTCACGCCGCAATCCGGGAGGGTGTTGATCTGGGAGATGTCTTGAGAGACGGCGACACCGGCAAAGAGCGCGGCGGCTACCACGAAGGACTTCATCTTGAATGAGGATTAAAGCGATGAAAGTGGGCTTGAAGAGTGGTAACGATGTCAAGGAAGACTACAACACGAGGCAAAGCTTGGTGTTGATGCTTGGTAAGAGAAGTTTGGCAGGTGAAGATGGGGAGAGGGAAAAGCTTTGGATGTTTCGCGACTTGACGGAGAGGGAAGAATAAAAGTTGATGGGAAGCTAGTCGAAATTAGGTCCGTGCAAATTGATTCGCTCCGTGACGGCCAAAGGCCAAACATGAGACGGCAAGATGCCGACCCTGGTCATCGACCCTGGCAACTGGGCGCGAAAGGGGTCAGGTCGCACTTGCCAAACAATTGTCGTCACGCTATTTGGAGTCCAATGTAACGAGATTGCATACTGGACCCCGTATTGCTCTCATCCATCCAATCATCAGCTGCACATCGATGCAGATCTTGTACAACTACCGCCTCACTCTGGCCATCTTCGTGATCATCCAATAGATCTATTTTCAGGCCATCCTGCCATTCATGCCAGCGCTCAACACCGGGTTCACAAATCCTGTCAACGGTTAAACCTGAGCATCAGCAGTGGGACGAGCATGAGGCCTTCCACCATCGGGACTCCAAGATGCTGCGGCAGCCAATTGACAAGTTGAAAACTGGATTGTCCGGTCTGGCCAAGCAGGTTTTCCAAAGCTATGAGGTTAGTCGTGCGCGCAAAGTCCAATCAAGGTTAGCCGCTTGAGCTAAATCCTCTTCTTGGCAGAGCTAGATATCGGGTACCTGAAATGGCTTCACGAGTGGCTGGATCATGGACGCCGCCCTTTTCGATCATAAAGATAGGTGCTGCTGCCATCCATTGTCTGTCCATCCATCTCGTCCTTGAGCTTAAAAATCTTCAGTGTCTTCGAGTGTGAGGTTTGGACCATGGTGTTTGAAGTTGGGTTGAAACAGAGTTCCGACCCTGCGGCAAAGGATTCGTCGCCAAAACTCCGTGCCAGAAGCTGTCACTGTGGCGAAGATCGGCCGTCTGATAGGCTAGGAAGCGGCGCAAAGGAAAAAGAACTCTAACGGGTAGGTTTTGCCTCCACTAGTAGCTAGCCCAGCTCCCATCGATCGGCCCGACCTGCAAAACATTGTTCGCTGGAGAGGCGACCGCTGGCCAACGCACGCACTGGGCAGCTGAATGTCATGTGCGAAGAAGACGGAGAAGCTCGTCCATGGAAATTATCGAATTTCCACCGAGTCACCGCGGAGTTCTCCGCCCGCCATAAACGTGAATTCAGGGTTAGGGCCAAAGCAAGCTAAGATCGAAAGTGGCGATATAGGTACAAGGCCCCAGATGAAAATCCTGAGTGTCCAAGGCATGGAGTCAGACCGGAAACTCTATGCCACGCGTGGAATACACTCTGCCCGCTATCGAGGTTGTTTTGTGGAGTGGACAGCAGGGTGTAGATGATGCCTCGCGGGAATACGAGTAAACATGCGAAGCCGGACCACCAACCAAGGTTTGGCTGGTATGAAGTAGAACAACGAAAGGTCAAAGTCAATCCAGACTCGAGTGTTCCAGTGCACTCGAGAAGCCCAGTAGATTCAGCTGTACAGGTAGAGAAGAGATGAGCCTGCCGCGGCACTCCGAACTCGACCTCCATCGCTTTCACATGTCTGATAGAATGACGGCAGCCCTTTCGGCTCCAAGAACTCATGCATTTTTGCCATCCGGTGAACACGATTGTGCCTTGGATTGTACTTCTGATAAGTCTGGCACCTTGAGTCTCTAGTAGTAGCGTTATCAGGCAGTATTTGACAAAGAGATTTGGCACATTATGTGCTAACATTCGTCCAAGGTTCGAAATCGTGACTGAAACAAGCAATCTGTCTTTAGTCGAAGTAGAGAAACACATGTTACAGTAGCAGATCACATAGCTTTTCCATGCACGGAGTAGGTAGACTGTTGAGGATTCCAGTGTATCGCGTCAAGCAATGGCTTTTACTTTCCGACACAAAACCTAAGAACCGTCAGCTTACGTACACAGCTCATCTATTTTTCATTGCGGACTTCTCGAAGACAACCCCCAGAATCTCCTCCACGTCTCCACCCTCTCCCTTGCCCGTGATCCTAGCAAGACAGTCCGCAGCCTGACGTAGATTCTCAGCCGCTACTACGACATCGATATCAGCGTGCTCGAGATGACTCGGTGCTTCCATGTCTTGCGTACGGGTGCAGGCCAGGAAGTCTCCGAGATGAGAAAGACAGTGCTGGAGGAGCAGACGATGACGTTCGCTTGCTCCAAGGGACTCGGCCCAAGAATCTTGGCGGTGAGAATATCCAGGTGGAGGGGCTTGTTCAGGTAGCACAACAGCAGTCTTGCTTTGGAATAACCGAGTCAGACAGGCCATGAGGTCTGGTAATCCGCTGGGAATCTTCCTGGCCTTCATAGAGGTCTGTTCATCGATGCAGGATACCATAAGTGGTGGCTGCGATGATGGCGGAAGGTTATGCTCAATTAAATTATTCAACAAGCTGTGCGATATGGCGTCGTGGTTGGCGGCAGAAGGGAGTAAATCTGCTTTGTTCACAACGTAAACGACATCCTGCCTTTGACGGTCGAGCTCCCGCAATACTTCTTCAACCTCAGAAGATATCTGTATTTGCTGTGAATTGCCCTCAACGCATAGAACAACAATGACCACATCGGCACGTAGTGCACGTTCCTTGGCACGTCTCATGCCTTCTTTCTCAATCTCACCGATCGGAATGGTGGTTTCAGATAACGCCCGCAAACCAGCGAGATCACCGAAGCGACAGAAATAGCCTCCAATGTCAACACCAACCTCAACAACATCTCGAGTCGTACCAGCTTCTCTGCTAACAATGGCAGCCTCTCGCCTGACAATTCTGTTCAACAGAGAGCTCTTGCCGGCATTCGGTGCACCCACTAGAGCGACACTGATTCCATTCCGCAGAAGCTCCCCACGAAAGGCATTCTGGATGCTCGTTTGCACAAGATCTTTGAGTCTCTTGACTTGCTCGGTCACTGAAGCATAAAGAGCTTCTGGCGCGTCGTCAAATTGTTGGTCCTCGGAAAAGTCGATCAGAGCTTCCAGCTCGCCTCGAGCGTACAGAAGATTTTGTCTCCACTCCTCATATTGTTGCCCCAGGGCGTTCGAGGAGCCTCTAACGGCCAGTTGTCGTTGTTGCTCTGTTTCCGCTGCAAGAGTATCTCCCAGTGCTTCGACTTCGGTAAGATCAAGCCTATTATTGTAAAAAGCCCGACGGGTGAATTCTCCGGGCTCAGCGTAGCGAATGTTCGCTTGGCTCGCCCGTGGAATGGCTGCGAGGATAGCCTTCACCACAGCATTACCGCCGTGAATGTGAAGTTCGAGTACGTCCTCCCCAGTGGCAGTTTGTGGAGCAGGGAAGAAGAGAACTAGAGCATTTGCGTCTAATTTTTGCGAGGAATCTGATGGGTCGTATAAGGTTCTCAGTACCGCCTGACGTGGCTTAGGATAGGGTTTATTGGGACAAAGAGCATGATAAATCTATATGCGTTAGCCTTTGATATACTGGACTGGTTGTAATTTCATACTTTAAGACACTCTGGGCCGGACACCCTAATAATCGCAATGGCAGCTCTTCCTGGGGCTGTAGAAAGCGCATAGATTGTTGGACTAGATTCACTGGCAACCCTTGAAGAGCTTCTATTGCTGTTGGATCTCATCAATTGAGGCCCAGAAGGTTGAACCCGCCCAGCGTATTGCTGGAGTATTGAGACATGTCGATAGCTACCAAACCTTGGAACCCAAGGTTTGAATAGGTATCCTGTAGAGGAGGTTCTGAAGATAGTGATTCGTAGACGAGGAAGACCATATCTCATACTATTGCCGAGACTCAGTGATTCGTCGACATCGCCATCAGATCATGTCTACCAGTATGGGATATCAAAACTCTGGAGCCCTGGTGGTTCTCGAGACCACCGAGACCACTTCCCTGAACCGGCACGGGCCAAAAGCGGCTAGTCCCTCAATCTTAGCGTGGTCGGTTTGCCCTCACTGAAAGAATTGAAGAATTTTGAAACCCCACGCAAAGTCCTAGTGGATAATACCCTCTACTACATGTCCATTAGACAGAGTAGAGGTGACCTACAGTTAGCCGCCCAAAATGGCATCAGACGAGATCGTGTGGCAAGTCATCAATCAGCAGTTCTGCTCCTTCAAACTCAAGTGAGCCTTCACAAATCCAACGACAAATATTTAGATTTGCTAAATTTGCTACCTTCACAGAACCCCAAAGCAGCAAAATTTTTGTCGAAACGAGCACAATGTCACCGGTCTTTGTAACCGCCAATCCTGTCCTCTCGCCAACTCTCGCTATGCCACCATCCGCCCAAACCCCGAGACGGGCACTCTATACCTTTACATGAAGACCATTGAGCGGGCGCACATGCCTTCGAAGATGTGGGAGCGCATTAAGCTTTCACAAAATTATGCGAAGGCGTTAGAGCAGATTGACGAGCGATTGATCTACTGGCCAAAGTTTCTCATCCATAAGTGCAAGCAGCGCCTCACACGGCTGACACAAGTTGCTATGCGGACAAGACGGTTGGTCAAGGAAGAGGAGAGGCTTGGAGAAAAGCTTGTACCGAAGCTGGCGCCGAAGGTAAGAAGGAGAGAAGCGACAAGAGAGCGAAAGGCAGAGGCGGCGGCCAAGTTGGAGCGAGCGATCGAGAGGGAGCTGATTGAGCGATTGCGGAGCGGCGCCTATGGCGATCGACCATTAAATGTGGAGGAAGGCGTTTGGAAGAAAGTCCTCAGAGGTCTGGAACGAGGAGGCGAAGGAGAGAGAGATCAAGACTTAGACGAAGGCATCGAGGAGGAGGAAATTGAAGCCGAGGAAGAGTTAGAGAGGGAGACGGAGTATGTCAGTGACGTTGAAGATACGGACGAAGAGGATTTAGGAGATCTGGAAAATTGGCTAGGTGGCGAGAGTGGTGAGGATGATGGTGGCTCAGAAGATGAGGACGACGGGACTGGTAGCAGCGAAGACAACAGTCAGGAGCAAGACTATACGCCTAAGAAGCCTGCTGCTGGAATGAAGCGAAGGGGCGGAAAGCTGCCACCACCTAAGAGGGGGGTAAAGGGACCGAAAGTGGAGATTGAGTATGAGAATACTGCAGAGGAACCGTTGCGCGAAGCAGTCCTTGCCCGGTAGACTAGAATATGTCATAACCACAAAGCTGTAAGGTGATGCTTGCATAAACCTTTGGTAGAAACCGCTTTGAAGCTCAATTCGCGCTACGGATCCCTCCAAAATAGGCAGTCAATATCAGAAAGACAGATCAGGTCAGGATATGACAGCGTGAAAAGACTACCGATTCATATGTCCAGGATTGGATTAAGATGTACCTCAATGTAGGCCCCGAACTACGACCCCCTCGATGTTGTCCCACATGATTGTCCCTATTTCGAAAACCGTGGGGAAATCTATCGACTTCACCCACAACATTTGTGTCTCCTTTTTATCTTGCTTACTCGCCACCATGATTAATTGGTGCCTGCTTGCTGTTTGTCTTGCTGCCCGCTTGGGACGTCTTCCTTCTCTTTAGTGTTGCTCAGCTTATTATAAACCTTACACTCCAGCCAGGGTTTTTGCGGCAAGCTTGAACACTGTCGAGCTGATATCGATCAACACGGGTTCAACGGCTGGACTGACGAGTTACTCCCGGTGAAGGAAGGATTCCGGACCAGTCACTTTGGTCATGAAATCGATGGTTTCTTATCCTCCTCCGTTCAAACCCTCAACTCCTAGCTGGTCTGCCTCTTCCTCCTCTGAGGTCTTCCTCATCACTGTCACTTTCATCCCTGAATCCTCTCTCTAGGTCTCTGCTTAATCTCCCTCCATCAGCTGCCTCCCCGTTCACCTCTTGACCCAAGCCATTGAACCCTTCTTCCAGCTCTTCATCTCCCAGAAGAGAGGCTCCGCTGGATTCGCTGCTGCGCCTAGACCCAAAGAAGGAAGTGAGACGGTCTGTAGAAGGGAAGCGATTCGTGATTGAGGAGGGAAGACGGTCCGAAATGGATTGTGCGAGCGTCTGCCGACTGGCTTGACGGCGTAAACGCCAGCGGTAAAGTAATGGAAGGAGGATATAGACCGATAGTAGATACAGAAGTAGGGCGAAGAGGGGTGGAAGCAGGAGGGACTAGGCGTATGTGAGTACAGGCTGCCTGGATTGAGGGGTAAAGTGTAGATTTACTTTCCAATTCATGATGCAAGCGAGCTGTGCTTCGATATCGTATTTCAAAGCACCATCGAAGGCATCGTTGGAACTGACTATGGTTTGTATTGCAGTGAGTGATGTTTGCCGTTTTCACGTGTCAGGTGTAGTCGGAAGATTTCTGCGGGTTTTCGCTTGTGGCGTAGCGAGGAGTCTGCAGGCGGGGAGTTCGGGTCATTGGAGGTTGGATGAAGACAGCTTCCTCTTCAGATCAGGTATGACGAGTCGGACGCTGATGTGAGAAGCTCTACATGTACTTTAAGCCACAGAGTTCAGCAAGGTACAGAGACGGCCGGAGTTAGGCTGCATTTGGTTTGGTTAAAAATAGAATACCGCAAAGCGTCCTCGGCGTCCCCTGTACATGTAGATTGGTATTTCACAGTCCAGAAGTGAAATCAATATTGCCAATACCACCGTTGACCACGCTGTTCACAACAGATCTGAAAATTCCGACTTTATTTGGGTTCTCTTTGCTCTCTTTGATATCCCTCCCAGCACAACGATGCGAAAATCCTCAAACACTGCAAAGCGGCGCGACCATCTATTTGTTTGAGAGCGAGAGCTGGAATCAGACGACGGGAAACAGCCTTATGGAATTGTAGTAAAGCCTCTGACGATTTTGCGGTTTAACATACTTCTTAAGACCGTGGAGAAAGCTGGTGTTAAGCAGATCTCCATGCTCGCATCAGTATCAACAAGAAGATAGGGTCAGTGGGACACGGAGATGCCTTCGACAACGCCGCCCGTTGATAGCAAGTCGAGGCAGTCTTCGGGTGGGCGGTCATTTTTCGGTCGGAAAATACACAAGGAACGCACTCCAGATTTTCAAGACCAAATTGACGGGGGTTCCATACTGCAGGTCCCGAGCGCATCTAGCAGCACCAATGGCTCTCGCTCCTCCAGGTATTCACACCAAAATTCGAATTCTTCGTTCGAGGTTGGAAATGAGGATACAACAGGCCTGTCAATGACGGCTGGAGTCATCACTTCGATACCGTACGATAGTGTTGCCGCAGATGGGAGAACACCAATCTCAGTGGATTATTTACCGAAGAACGACAAAATGCCCTCTCGCAAAGAACCGCTACCCCATCACCTCAGCAAAGGTGGACAAGACTACCACCAGTACCCCGCATGGGATCCTCCAAATGCACAAACAAATGCGCCCTCACAGTTGAGCGGTCCACGACCTCCTCCGCACCACAAGCCCCTCTCCTCTCTCCTCTCGTCACGCGACAGGAATACAAAAAACATACAATTTCCAGCCATCGGTGATGCTACATTCATTCCAAATGGTAACCATGGAACAGTCAATTCAGTCTCCACCGGTGACACCGCGTCCAGTCATAGGAGATCTTTTGATCAGGCTAGTATCAAGTCATCAATTTCTTCGGCCACCCGGGGATCTAGCATCTTCTCCTCTGATAACTCGTCTCGCACAGCGATTGATGCACGTCCGAGCACAGCAGGTCGCCAATCGAGCTATCAGCCTGGTTGGACCCCACAGCAGCCGGCAGGCTTCAGCTCTACAGCATCTTTCACCCCGGAAGGTTTCAATCTGCAGCGGCCTAGTGATGATAGGATTGTGGAGGCTCAGTTCGTTGAACTGATGA
This sequence comes from Physcia stellaris, assembly GCA_018902385.1. Taxonomy (NCBI): domain Eukaryota; kingdom Fungi; phylum Ascomycota; class Lecanoromycetes; order Caliciales; family Physciaceae; genus Physcia; species Physcia stellaris. The sequence goes on along the minus strand of JABSSW010000007.1, from coordinate 561,448 downwards.
ACAAGCGTGCCTGGCACCATCTTCCTGAACAAGCTAAGAGGCAGATGGAGGCATATCCAGCGGCTAAGAAATGGACCTTGGTACATAATGACAAATTGACGGAATGGCAAGGAGAGCGAAAGAGAAGGCAAGCGGCCAGACAGACGGTCTTGAGCAATGATGGAAGTGCGGGCATACTTTCAAGATCCGACGAGGAGGGAAGCCCAGAGTGGTACGTTAGGAGGGTGATGAACGACTCAATAACACCAAAGCAGCTTGGAAGTCTTAGCGTGAGTCTCAGGACACAGCCCATAAGGTACGTGTTTATTCGATTCCGTTGTTGTGTGCCTCACATGAGTGATATGCTTGCTCGCGTCTTTGCGCTAGGCTTTGTTTCGTTGAGACACTTCCGCATCTATTTGAGAGGTCTATAACACTAAGCTGAGGCGGAAAGTGCCATCCCTGGGATTGTACTCAGAATTTCATGATGGAGGATCCAAAGTTGCTTCGCTGTCTATGTATATGGCTAATGATATGTAGCTGGGTGAAATCTTTTGTTGAAGCGCAAGGACAAGTAGCTTTAACGAATACTCTCGCAAAGATCAATCGTCGACAAGGTCAGGGCCCAGCGCCCGCATCAGGAACAACCAGCGAAAAAGACCTCGACAAGGAGTACGATATAATCAAATGCCTGAAGGCTCTTATGAACAACAAGTATGGTGCCGACGATGCACTACTACATCAACAAGTGATTATATCTCTTGCGACCTCCCTAATATCTCCCCGTTTGACTACCCGAAAGCTTGTCAGCGAAGTACTAACCTTTCTATGCCATTGGGCGGAGGGCGAGGGGCACCGAAAGGTACTTCAAGCCATGGACTTTGTTAAGAATCAGCAAGGCGAAAATGGTCGCTTTGACGCATGGATGCGGATCGTCGAGGTCACCATAGACGGCCGCGGCAAAATGGGTAGCTTGGTTGGTGCCAGCGAGGAAGTCCGCAGTGGAGGTATCGGCATGGAGAACCTCCTAATGGAATACGCTGTGGCTTCTTTGTTCCTGCTGAACATGATCATCGATGCTCCTGAACAGGACTTGCAGTTGAGATGTCATATACGGGCCCAGTTTACGTCATGTGGTATCAAGAGGATATTAACCAAAATGGAGGGCTTCCAGTACGAGGTCATTGATAAGCAGATAGACCGGTATCGGGAGAACGAAGCTATCGATTATGAAGATCTCTTACAGCGGGAGAACGATAACATGAGAGATAGCATTGGGAAAGAGGTAGCTGATATGCACGATCCAGCACAGATCGTGGAAGCTATCATGTCGAAGGTCCAGGGAAGCCGGTCACAAGATTACTTCCTCTCCGCTATGCAGCATATGCTTCTTATTCGAGACAGCGACGGAGAGGACCGCCTGCGTATGTTCCAATTGGTAGATGCTATGCTCAGCTACGTTGCTATGGATCGGAGGCTACCAGACATGGATCTCAAGCAAAGTCTCAATTTCTCTGTTCAAAGCCTCCTCGATAGACTACATACTGATTCGGAAGCCCGTCAAGCCCTTGATGAGTCTGTCGAGGCTCGGCAGATCGCCGACTCAGCGATGGCTGAGAGGGATGAAATGCGAGCCAGGATAGAGATGGGCGCAGACGGTCTGGTAGCTAAAATGCAGAAGCAAGTGGAGGAGCAAGCCGCCATTATCGAGCTTCAGAGCCGGCAAAATGAGGCTTTGAAAGCCGAACTAGCAGATCTGCAACGAATAAGAGCACAAGAGCTTCAGCGGAATGAGCTAGAGACAAGGGAACTCTACCTAATGCTGAGAGACGCACAAGATTTTGCTGCAAGTGTGGCAAAGAAGGGCGTTCCAGAAACTCTAGCAACCACAGATCCGAAGAAGATGCAGGGTATACTTGATCGCGAAGCACTCATGTCTCGCCTGGAGACACAGCTTGAGCGGGCAAAGACTCAATGCAAGCTTGAAGGCAAAGTCTGGCAACAAGCAAGTCCGTCTGATCGTCTTCGAGAGCTTCGTGAACAAATGGATGGCCAAGAAGAGGACTTCAAGCCAAGAAGCTTCAGTGGTAGCAGTTTTGCGACAGCACGCAGCAAGATGTTCAAGGGGCCAAGGCGAGCTGCGGCAGACGCTTTGGCAGCTAGCGAGGAGCTCAATTACAAGGTCGAGGGCGAAGGAGACGATGCAGTCATATATGAGAAGCCTCGACTAATTGAGATGAGACGTCCTCAGATGAACACTAAGCAAGCAACAGGACTCTTGGGCGAAATTGCTGCCAAGGTCAGGCGGTACGATGCTAGTGAAGATGAAGCTTCAGAGGGTGACGGTGTTACTACTGGGCCGTCGCATCCCAGCCTTGAGTCCAATGTGCCCAGAACGCCATCAGATGAAGAAATTCCCAGACCGGAACCTAAGATCACCCCGGTCGTCGCGGAAGTGGCTCCACCGCCTCCTCCGCCCCCTCCACCTCCTCCGCCTTTGCCACCACAGTCTCCGATCAAAGCTCCCCAAGCGACTATGCCTGGTTTCGAATCCGGACCTCCTCCACCTCCCCCTCCGCCGCCTCCTTCAATAACGCCTTCTGCAATTCCTCCCGCGATGCCGGGCTTTGCCTCCGGTCCACCTCCTCCACCACCTCCTCCTCCGCCAATGCCAGGGACCCCTGCAACACCATCATCAGCTCGTGGCTTTGGATCAATGGGTCCGCCACCTCCGCCTACGCCTGGTGCGCCTCCACTCCCTGGAGCAATGAAAGGTGGCTATCTTCCTCATCCGCAACATCATTACAATTCTGCTCCTACCCTTGGCCTCCCTTTCATTCGACCCAAGAAGAAGCTCAAGGCCCTCCATTGGGAGAAGGTCGATGCGCCTCAAGTCACTGTCTGGGCCACACATACTCCTACCGCTGCATCGAAAGAGGAGAAGTATATGGAATTGTCGAAGAAGGGTGTTCTGGATGAAGTTGAGAAACTTTTCCTTGCCAAAGAAATCAAGAAAATTGGCGGTGGTGGAGGCAAAAAGTCTGACAAGAAGCAAATTATCTCATCCGACCTCATGCGCAACTTCCAAATCTCACTAGCAAAGTTTTCTCAGGCTTCTGTCGACGAAGTTATCCGCATGATAATACATTGCGACAAAGACGTCCTTGACAATAACGTTGTAATGGATTTCCTTCAAAAGGATGATTTGTGCACTGTTCCCGACAACATTGCTAAGTCCATGGCTCCCTATAGCAAGGACTGGACAGGACCCGATGCTACAAATACGGCTAGAGAGCAAGACCCGCAGGAACTTACCCGTGAGGATCAAATATACTTACAGACTGCGTTTGAGCTTCGCCATTACTGGAAGTCAAGAATGCGCGCTTTGGCATTAACACGAACTTTTGAGTCTGAATATGACGAGATCGCGAACCACCTTAAAGAGGTTGTCAGGGTTTCCGAGTCCCTACGAGACTCGGTGTCCCTGATGAATGTCCTTGGACTGATACTCGACATTGGCAATTACATGAACGACTCTAACAAACAAGCGACGGGTTTCAAGCTTAGTTCTCTAGGTCGCCTTGGTATGGTCAAAGACGATAAGAATGAATCCACGTTCGCGGATCTTGTCGAACGGATTGTGCGCAATCAGTATCCCGAATGGGAGGGGTTCGTGGACGAGATTGGCGGCGTTGTGGCGGCACAGAAGCTCAACGTTGAGCAGCTACAGCTCGATGCAAAACGCTATATCGACAACATCAAGAACGTGCAAATGTCGCTTGACTCTGGCAATCTAAGTGACTCGAAGAAGTTTCATCCGGAGGACCGTGTCAGCCAAGTTGTACAGAGATCTATGAAGGAGGCCAGACGGAAAGCCGAGGGAATGCAGATATATTTGGAGAACATGATCCGGGAATATGACGATATAATGACTTTTTACGGCGAGGATAGTGCCGATGACAATGCTCGCCGCGATTTCTTCGCTAAGCTAGCAGCGTTCGTAACCGAATGGAAGGTAAGCATTCCTGACATTCTCGTATCGCCTTGTAGCCATACTGATCAAACCTAGAAATCCAAAGAGAAAAACATTGCCATGGAAGATACTCGCCGCAAAAATGAAGCATCCATGGCACGTAAACGGATGAACGCCAAGGCGGTCAATCCAGCGTCGGCGAACTCAAGTCAAGGAGACGGTACTGTGTCACCTTCGTCTACCGGTGCAATGGACGTGTTGCTCGAGAAACTGCGCGCTGCTGCTCCACAAGCCAGAGATACCAGAGACCGCCGGAAACGAGCCAGACTCAAGGAAAGGCATCAAATACGAGTCGCGAGTGGCCAGGAGATCCCAGACATTGGCGATTTGACCAAAAGCGGCAATGAAGACGAGGAAGTAGAGAAGAGTGTCCTTAGCCCTGGCAGTACCAAAGATAGCGAAGGCGCTGTGGACCGGAGTGCTGAAATGGCCACGATTAGCGAAGGAGAAGATATTGCGGACCGAGCGGCAAGCATGCTGCAAGGTCTACGAGGCGATGGGGAAGGAGAGCCAACTCCTGTCAGGGGGGATGGTAGCCTTCGAGTTCGAAGACGGCGGGAAAGCGCCGATGATGAGCGGCGACAAAGACGAAGAAGAAGAGGTGCGGGCTCAAGCAGCGCCGCTGGCGACGATAGAGACTCGATGCTCTCGCCACCTGGCGAACGAAGTCAGGAGCCCATACCTGAAGAGCCACCGGATGGAGAGAGCAAACCGGGAACACCGACGACGGTCCTCAGTCCACCAAGCCCCGAGGGAACGAGAAGCAGGCCTGTCGTCGTTGACTTATCCGATTAATTGTGCATGCTTCCTGTCTTTCCTTGCCTTGGCGCGGTAGTTTGTACTACTCGCTTTGTATATTTTACGTTCTTGTAATATTAAGTGTGGGCATTCATATGTTGCTGATTGCTGCACGTTGCGTGGTTGGGTGTTGGTACTTTGGGAGCGTCTTTCTTTCGCGGTTTCACAGCATAGCGTGCATATGGATGGGGGCGAGCGATACCAGCGTACCGAGAGACGAAGCGAATTGGCCTCTTCTGGTTACGGTGCTCAGAGGACAATGATGCAGCGTTTGGATCTTTCGAGTAGATTGCTCGTAACATGCTTATGGGCTGTCTATAGTAAGATAGTAAGCATAATTGAGCGAGGAGATTGTACTAAGTGGATTCTCTTACTTCTGTCGCGGCCTCATGCATTTCACCTCTCTAGATGTAATCCATAATTTCTTCTAGCACACTCACCAAAGCTGCAGCGCTGCTGCAGGGAAAATATACAGTAGATGGACTAATTCCTGAAGTGTCTGTCAATCACGTTGCTTTTCCACGCCTGCGATCGAAAGGTTCCAGAGTCGGTTTTCCACAAACGCATCAGGCGGTCCGACGGCTTCATCTTATTCGGATCATTCGGCTTTTCTTTCGGCCTGATTAATCTTATTTAACTCCACTTCACTTCACTTCACTTCACTTCTGACTTCAATCTTCTACGTCTTTCAAATCTCTGACTGATCTCATGATACACAATCTTTGTCATCATGGAGATACTTTAACAGACACTGAGTAAGCTACTGCATCTGATTGCTATGAACTTCAGATCATTCCTTTGCTCACGTCGCTGACAGACCTAGAACGTATTGGTGATCTTCGAATCACGAACAGCAACGCCTTTAAGACGTATCAGTGAGTTTCAACTCAACGATATTCGAGCAAGCGGCGCATGAGACATTTGTACTTTCTATCATACAACACACAATTCTAGCAGACATAGATTCAGTCCCCGCTGCTAGTACTACTAGTCTATTATACTACACGACACGATGGTCCTTCTAAAAGATTTTGAGGTTAGGGTGGCCCTCAAACCGACCGATGGAGTTGCTCCCGGAGAAGCGTTTAAAGAGTACCCGAATCCCAAACCAAGCGCCAGCTCCCACGAGTGGCTGGCAGAGAGGTACATCGAGGCCAAACCAAACCAAGAGTTCCAGGTGGAGGTCTACCTTAAGCCATCTTTCAAGTTGTTTGCCGCCAATACGCTGAAGGTTTCCTTACGCATTGACAACGACACAGTGAGCTTCAATAAATACTACAATGAAGAATGGATCGCTGCGAATATTTCCAAAGGCAAACCCTTCATTCTTCACAATGTCTTGAACACGGACGGAAAACAGCATTCCATGGTGTCTTTCTCATTTGGATCCTTGAGCGTGGGTAAGTGGATCAAACCAAGTAGCGTGCATCGAAGAGGCAATATCTTAATTTCCACAGATGAAACTATCGATATTGACAAGGAAAATGCCGTGGAGCAAGCCGAGAAGATGGGACGTATTGTTGTTGTAGTCAGTCGAGTGCGAGCCAAAAAACTCAAACGCCCCAAAGTCAAGAGTTTAAATTTTTACAAACCCTTGGCGTCATTGGCCTACGCAAAAGACATCGTGAAAGACCAACACATTCGACAAGCAATGGTGTAAGCTCGTTCGAATTTGGCCTTACGAGTTTGGCGAATGCTGACTGCTAAACGTAGTCCGGGTTCTCATACTCCCGCCCCTGCCCCACGGTTGACAATAGATTATGAATATTCACCATATACTGCGCGTGGGTGTCAACCTGCGCGGTTCGTCTTTAGGTATCGGGATGATTGTGAGTGGCCCATTTCCTGCCACTCACCCAAAGATTGACTGACAGCTCGTTAGTGGGCCTGAAACAGCTCGGCTGTATCCCAAAGGATGAAGGGGGTTCTCCAAAGGAAGTCTCTTCTCTTGAGACTCGTGGTAGCCACGGAAGTGAGGAGCGTGTAGTCGCAGGACTAGATAGCAGTAAGGAAGACGAGATTGCCACCCTACGTGTACGTTGACGAAAGCTACAACTGTATGCAAACTTACCGGCTATAGAAACAAGTTGAGCAACTACGCAGCCGCGATGACGAGAATCAAGATTTCAAGCGCAAATTCGACCAGATGGCCCAAGGGTTTGCTGTTATGAAACAAATGAATGAGCAACTGGCCACTATGTTTGGGAACTTTAGTAACGCCGCTTCTTCATCTTCGGTGATCACCAACTCAGCCACGATGACGGGAGATACTAGCGGTAGCCCAGATTTACCATCAGTAGTATCTGGTATTAAACCTGAACAGAGCCTAAAGGGGATCAAACAAGAGGAAGGTGCCGTAAGAGCAGATGGATCGGGTAAGCGTGCTGCAAAGCGCCAAAAGACTGTGATTGAGCTGGATTGACTTCATCAAGACAATCTTCCGGCTACAATTTCAATACGTGCCACATTGAATGGCTAAGTTTTTGATTGCAAGATGGGAGCTGAAGGATTTCGTGAGTAACAGCATGGACGGCCGATCGCCTCAGCCAGATCTTGTATTCTTCTACTTATGCATCATGTGCTTCTAAGGGTGAAGTAAAGAATGACCTACGAATCACTTAGCTTTATTTATTATTACTCTCGGTATCTAAGGCCCACTCAGCTGTCTCTGACACTGAACGGGCACAGACACTTTGACAAAGTCATGGTAATTTGAGCCGATTGCCATGGATTAGCCTCGGTTACACCTGCCAAAGAACCAAATGAATGCTATTCCAGACAAAAACGCACGCTTTTCAATCCTTCATCCAAACATGGTGGCTCTTGGGGCTTGATTTGAACATATAATATAGTTCCTCAGAACTCAGCATGGCGGATAGCAGATAATTCAATAGCATAATAGGCTACCTTTGCGATGAGTTGGTTTGAAATACAACCCTCGAGCAGGTTTACTGGCTCCAATGCAGCTATCAGAAGGCCAAAAGTCTGTCGGGAAATCCTGAAAGTCCAGGTATCTAGCTAAATAGTACTCAGGAAATAGCATACTTCTCCTACGACGACCAGCATCAATTCCATCTCGACGAACGGTCACTACGCTACTATTACCCTCCAACCCTTGGCGCAGACCTCTCCAAGGGCTTCAACACCTTTCAGCAGCTCGACGACACCGCTGATGACCACCTCGACGGTCTCCTCAAGACCATCATTGATCTCGAGCAGCGGACCGGAACGAGATGCACCGCTGATTTTATTACTTGGCGTGGCATGATGACAAAGGTAAATCATCTCTTGGCCTACCTCTCAAACCCCGAAATCCTAGGAATTGAGGACAAAGTCTGACTCATATCTAGATCATGGCCATACCGTATGACAACATGAACGGGTATGAATTCGTCCTACCGAATTTCCGATCCGTGCCTCACAAAAGTAGTTTCGAGATGAATGCCACCTGTTTCCAAGTTCGCAAGCCTGCGGTTACTAAATAGTCAAGGTATGCTGTTTGCTGACAGTTAGGTAATCGAAGGGTACCATGTAAGTTTCCCACCTTTTTCTGTCTCGTCTAGATGTATTAGAGGTAGGTACTGAAAATTTGAAGTTTCATCGAGGAGAACCATGAGCATAAATTATCTTCCAGGATGGAGCAACACGGCCAGCCGTCCAAGTTCGGGGGCCCATCGCAGGATATGATGAGCTACTGGGGTATTCCGCCTGGCCAACCCAAGTCGCACGAATCATTGCTAACGAGCATCGCAGGTTACAAATTCGAGACATTATCGCTGATCCCCGATACCTGGGCCGCAACACCTCGCGAAGTGATCGAAAACCGCGAAAACGAAATCGTAAATAATTACGCCCAGTACTGCTCGATCGTAAAGACCGGCATCGGGAAATCGAAGCTGATCATCGGTGGCGAAGTCGACGCCGGTAAGTGCTTTCTCGTCCATATCATCCTCCCAGCCCTTACCTCCATGATAAATTACAATTGAGCCCACTCACCCCATCCCTAGTCTGGGATTCCAAACCCGCCAACCCCGCGCAGCCCATAAACTGGGTCGAGCTGAAAACATCCGCAACGCCTCAATCGGACCGCGACATGCAGAAATACGAGCGCAAATTGCTCAAATTCTGGATCCAATCTTTTCTCCTCGGGGTCCCCAAAATCATCGTTGGGTTTCGGTCGAAGGATGGGATACTGGAGAGGCTGGAGGAGCTGGAGACGGGCGCTATCCCGGGGATGGTGAAGAATAAGGGCAAGGGGAGCTGGGATGGGAATGTTTGTGTTGGGTTTGCGGCGGGGTTTTGGAATGTGAGTTCAGCTTTCTTTTTTTGGTGGGCGCTAAATATCAGTGCGAAAAGGCAGGAGGAGAGGAAGAGAGGAGGAGATGCTAACCTAACGCAGGGCTCAAAGCAACAATCACCGAAGGCGGCGTCTGGCGCATCAGGAGGCGGGAGAGAAGTCCCGTCGTCGAAGTCTTCAAGCACGAAGAGTCGGGATACGGGGATATTCTCTGTCCGGCATTCGTGGAGTGGCGCACGAAGGGTTTGGAGGGTGCTCAGCCCGCTGTCGGTGCAGACTAGAAGTACTTACAGCCAGGGTTTGCTGTCTTCGATAGGGTAGACGACTTGTCATACTCTCGCATCCCGTTAAATGCCTTGGGCATCACACTCTCCAGCAGAGGGTTTTGGATTAGATGCCAGTTTCCGAATCGATCTTGGATGTTTTTGTTATTCTCCTCTTCTTTTTTTCTCTTTTCAATAAACTTCTTGAGAAGTCACTTCAAGTAAGTACAAATAATGAAAAACGACCCAACTTTCCCCAATTTTCCAATAACAATCTCTCGCATCTCAATCCCTTCATTCCTTCGGCTTATCTCCTTCGTCCTTTCTCCATCTCGAAACAAGTTCGCGCAAACAATTGAATCTCCTCTAAAACCTCACATCCAAATTCCTCTAAATCAAACAAGTTCGCGTAACTTCCATTCAATCAGCTAAGCCAATCTAACATACTTCAAACCCCCAACTCCAAATCCAATCACAGACCCCAACCCAAACAATCTCCCTCTCCACCGCATCACGTCCCTACCTAGACCCCTCCCCCTCCCTTCTTTTTCGACCCCCCTCAAACAAAGCCGAATCTCATCTCGAAACCCTACCCCACTCTTACTATCATACTTATATCAACACTCGCAGATCTGACTCCTCCCCCTCCTCCCTCTCTTAACCCCTTCTACCGACCCTTACCCCATTCCCTAACTCTTGAGCAAAGATTCATTATAGGCAGTGAAAGGGTAGAGTCAAGCAGGAAAGACTCAGGTAAGAGGAGTCGGGCAAGTGGAATCAGACAGGCAAAGCAGTGATATAGAACTAAAAGTACGAGAAATCCCCCTCGCCGAGATGCGACATTAAAACTTTTGGCCATCAACAGCAATTTTAAAGTTAGTCGGGGTGGGGAAATTGTGGGATATAGAGCCCGAAGACGAGGTGTGAGGAGTGGGCTTTGAGGGGATAAACAGGAGGGGTTCTGGGGGATGTTTGGAGATTGAGGGAGTGAGGAAGGTGAGGGGAGAAAGGAGGGAAGTGAAGAATGGGAGTAAATCGCTGTGTAGAAGATGTAAATGGGCCCAGATATTGATATTGCGAACCAGGCTTTTCACCAATGAAACTGACCCGAGTCTCGTATCGCATTCATGAGATAGATTTTGAAAAGTCTCGTGGTGATGGACTTGAGGTCGTTTTCGGATGCAATGCTTTGGACCCAATCTCCTACCACCGATCCAAACATCCCACCATCTCCTCACATCTTCGCCCTCCTCCCAATCCCCCGTCTCACAACCCTCCTCTCCCCCCTCGCCCTCCGCATCAACGCCAGCGCCCGCTCCCTCGTCAACCTTGTCAAGTCCCGCACCTCCACCACCTCCCTCCTCAAATCCTTCACCCTCACAAACCACCCCTCCCTCCCCACCCCATCCGGACTTCTCACAACCTCCCCGCAAAACCTTGCCCACTCCCCGACCGCGAGGCGGGAATGCTCTAACCGCCCCAGCAAGGAAACGAAAACATGCGGCATGCGCTCAAACTGGCGCCAACGCACTTTGACGCCCTGCCCATCGAGCTGTCTCACGAGCACCTTGACCCCATCGCTCGGCCCCTCTTCGCCGCAGAGTACGAGCACGGGCGGCGTTCCGCGCCAGTCCGTCGCGGCTGCGGGGTTGACGAGCGGGTGCACGAGGCATGAGGCCTCGCAGTAGAGATCCTCACGCGGCGGATCGCTCGGCCAGGCGGCGCAGTGCGGGAAGTCGGCGCGCCAGGCGATGGAGTACGGAGGCAAATAATCGGATTCGCGGTTTGTGGTGTGCGAGGGGAGGGAGTAGGTCGGGTCGATCCAGGGCGAGATCAGGGCTAGGCCTGCGGGGAGAGGGAGGGCTCTCTCGGCGCTGTTCCAGCGGATGGTTGGTGGGGTGGAGGATTGGTGGCGGGAGAGCGAGAGGATGGTTTGGGTTAGGCCGAGGCAGAGGTTTGCGCCTACGCTGTCGCCTGTGAGGACTATAGTGTGGGCAGGTATGGGTGTATGGAATGTTGATGGCGATGCTTGGGGATAGAGGAGAGAGAGGTAGGCGAGCAAGAGGTCGAGTAATGCGGCCGGAAATGGGTGTTGTGGAGAGAGGCGATACTTCAACGAGAAGCATCGTCCACCGGTGAGGCTCGTGAGCTTGCTGGTCAAAGGACGGGACTGCGCTGGAGAGCCGGAGCTAGTCAAAATGTAAGAGGACTTTGATAAATCTCAAAGAGCATCGAGGAACGACTGATGGAGGCAAGGATCAGTGAGGACGGGGCAGCGTACTAGAAAGCCCCGCCGTGAACATAGAGCATCGTAACGTCACTGCTGACATCCTTCATTAAGCCAATATACTTCTCCTTCTCGGAGATGCAGGGCTCAGGTGCTTGGCTGTCTACATTGCACCGGTGGCCAACCCATTCTCCTAGCACTGGCGCAACCACTGGCTTGGAGTACGTCTCGTTCTCGGTACATAAGCTGTCAATGGTGGAGAATAAGGCTTGACGAACGTCGTCCTCGTCGGAGGGCGGTAGGCTGACCCTACTGACCCATAACGGACCTTTCGCTGCAGGGTCGGCTGCGCTGCTTTCCTGGCGTTTTGAGACCGAAAGCCTGTTCTTGGGGTCGAATATGCGAAATTCTAGGTCTTTTCGAATGAGCTCAAGCTCGGCGAGGATGTTTGGGGACACCATGGCTTGGAAGCATGTTGACGAGCCCTAGAGAGATATGTGAGGTCAGAGTTTGAAATTGAAAAAAGAGTACCACAGAGATAAGGACACTGCATGTTTGTGGAAGGTGCAGCGAAGATGAATAAAACCGTCAAGTACGGAGGTACGGAGCACATACTCCGTAGAACTAGGTTCGGATAATCGTGCCTCCGTACCTCCGGTAGTTACTGCCCTGAATCTAGAGTGTTTTAACATGGCTCGAATTCAAAACACTCCGTTGGTTGGCGAAAGCATAGAGTAGAAATGGGCAAGTCCCCCGCAAGTAACGACATCGGAAGACTAAAATACGGTCCACGTCCGCTGACATGGAATAATCTTTTTTGACCATATCCCTTACGGATCTGTACGACGAGGCTTTTGCCCGATCACAACGACCTTATCATGACAAATTGCTACCCCTTGCTGGGACTCTACGAAAGCTGCTGAGATCAATTTTCTCAACTCTTCCCCCTCCCCTTTGCCTCTTCGGTCGAGAATTTTTCTGCTAATTTCCTCATAAATCGATAGCACGTTGTCCGTATCATATCTATACAACTCAGGTGGTAGCGGGTAGCGATATAATCGCGGTCCCTCGAGACCTTGCGCCGCGAATGTGTCGGCCAGCCTTGATACCCAGCTACAAATCGCAGTCAGCGGCGACTAAGCGAGCCAGGGAACTACGCACGTTCGAGGGCCCATCACTGCATCGAGAGGCCTGACAAAATCGACGAAGGCCCGGACTGCTTTCACAGTTCGTGCAGGGTCCACAGTCGTGATTCGCTGGGAGGCGTGGTCATGCTCGTCCCATTGGATGTAACCGCCAGGCTCTGGAAAGTTTGCAATTAGTCAACTCTGGTGACGGCGGATATTGTCGATAATACCAACTAAGTTCGCGGGATTACTTACTTAGCATTTCAATCAAATTTCGTAACAACGGGACAGGATCATTGTTCCGAACAAGGACAATGAACAGACGAAGGTGGACTATGTCGTACTGGGAAATCAAATCCCGCGGCAAATTTTCGAAAGCGTCAAGTTTGTGGAAAGTCACATTCGGTGGTAGCCATTCCGCTGGAGGGGCCTGTGTCAAATCAATGTCGAAGCCATCTAGCTGAGTGGAGCTAGGGAGGGTTTTAGAAAGCTCTGTGAGCCATATCCTTCAATAGGCATGGTCAGCTGTGTGGCATTGATATATCCTCCACGGAACATCATGTTCAGGACCAACCCTGTACCGGCTCCCACATCTGCGATTTTGAGGTCTGGTTTCGTAACCGGTATGCTGGGATGCAGCAGATAGCCATTCTGCTCCTTCCAATAATGGTGTGCTTGGTTCAGCCTGATTTGTGAGTCGAATTAGGCATGTCTCTTTTGTCGAATCTTGAAGACCTGGAATCGATCGGGGTAGATAAGCTTACCTTACGGACGCCTGTGGATTACGGCCCAGCACGTAGTCATTGTATTTCTCCTCCATGATGTGCTGTCTCAGATACTGAGTGACGAGACAGCTGGGTTTGGAAAGACGGATGTCAAGTTTCTGGTGCGGAAGAAGTCCATGATTCTGCCTGGGAGTACAGAGCTGCTTTGGTCGAAGTCATCCGAAGATGTCCAACGACCTGATCAATATTGTCGATCAGCGGCTAATTGGTCGAGCATAGTACCAGAAAAGGAATGTGCTCAGTTGTGGCGAAGTTCATGCCCCACCTGCAGCAGTTTATGCTGGCCGCACGATTTGCCCTGCCACCTGGTTAAATGCCGAAAATCGAGCAATCGGAGTTCAGCGCAAAAGATGCGGACGCGGTCGAGTCGATGGCTCTACGTGCCGCAATCCTCCCAATTGAAGGCTATCGACTATGATGACCCGCCTTTGCTTCATATTACTACACTAAGATGGAATTGTTACACAAATCACCAGAGGGAGAGGCGAAACCCCCTGTACGTATCGCAATTGCATTTTCTACAGCTATTTGGTCCGCCAAAAAGGCTCTCGACGAATCAAACTACTCGGTGCCATCCACATGTTGCCTACATATCCCGTCTTCGAAACTGAATCATTGGCCCTGAGCTCCAGCTGGTCAAGTGGGATGCGAGCTGGTATTCCCTGACCCTGTGCCGGCCATTGCCTTCACCAGGCCTGCCCTCGCCCACTTCTCCGATTTGTCCGTCGCTCTGACGGAAATCCATGGAATAGATGACTCGAGCTAGCGCCACGCTGATCTCCGTCATTGCCAGTGACCGACCTATGCAGGCCCTAGGTCCGAGGGAGAACGGGTTGAAGGCCTTTTTCGCTGCAGTAAGCTTTTCCTCCGTCATATCATAACCAGGGAGCCACCGCTCAGGCAGGAACTCGAAGCTGTTGGGGAAGTATTCCTCGTTATGATGAATTGCGTATATGCAAGTCCCAACGTCATAGCCCCCAGGAATGAAGCTTCCGTCAACGTATTGACCTTCTGATTCAACTTCTCGCCAATGTGATCCAACTGCAGGTGGAGACATTCTCAAGGCTTCGTTGATGCAAGCGAATAGGTAAATGCATGTTGCCAGAGCTGGTCCAGAATGGATTTGTTCCACACCAGAAAACCTTTCTCGAATTTCGTCAGCTAGTTTTCGATAAGCCGTTGGGTAGTGCGTCAGGTAGAAAAACAGTGCGGCGAAAAGGGTTGCCGAGGTTTCCGTTCCTGCAGTAATGTCGACAAGATCAGCCAAGAACACTTGAGCGAAGTGCAAGATAATTTGGTTGGGATGATCACCTGCTGCAACTAAAAATTGAGCCTCTGAACTTATATCCTCGATCGGCATGCCAAGCTTCTCGGTGGAATGAGACGGATTGACTGCTGTGGAATCAAGAATGGCGCTTCCATCGTAGTATTGGCTGATGAGGTTGGTTCTCATGGCTTTCATCCACTTCATGCAATGCCGTCTACAATCGCGAGTGATGGGGCTCCAGATCAGATCCAAACCGAGGTATATCAAGGATGGACTTTGCGAGTACACTCCTATTCTTTTATTCATGTCGCGAATGGTATCAATCATGAACCGGTTGGTTGGGTCTTTCAGTGTGCCGTATTTTTGACCAACCAGAAACTCACCCATGACATCGAATGCAAGCCAATGGCCTAAGCTGTCAGCGCTACATCTATGGGAGGAATTATCAGACCCACAGTAATCTCGCATGTCTTTGGGTCTGGTCCACCCGCCAGGATCCATGCACTCGTCCAACAGTAGCTGAGAGCAGAAAGTTCGAGTTAACGACAGCATTTTTGGTGAGAAGGTCTTGATGGTATCGTCTGAGAACCATCGGTGGACAACACGTCTCTTACTACGATAGAGGAATTTATCGATGGCAGAAAAAGCCGTCCATCTACCCATGGTCTGCGCAATCGGTTGGTACGCCTTGGACTTTTTGACATTCTTAGCATGATCGTATATATCTAAAGGGAACAGCAATTAGTAATGCTTTGATATTTGAGGTCGAAGTGCTTACCATGAAGACCAGTATTTGAGTTTACAAGCAGCTGGTTTGGACCATAACGCACAACGTCCCCTTGGAAATCCTGACTTCAGCTATATCCCCATGCTCCGCGGTTGGATTTACCGTATTTTTGATGAGTCGCCCACATATTGAGGTGCAAAACACCGTGGGAAGCCCAATAAGCGCCATATAAGTCCGTAAACTTGGCCAGAAAAGGCCCAGGGTACCGAGCCAAAGGGTGAAGCGTGACACGATAGGTCCAGAAAGCTATGAGCTTCATAAGTTAGTAAAAGAAGAAAGAACTTGCGGCTTCGGATCTCGTTGACACACCCCAAACAAGGAGACGAAAAGCAGTATCGTCGGAATGTTGACATCTTGCAGCACCTTGAACAGCATACCGCTATACTCTTGGGACATGATAAGACCTAGGACATAAAGTTGAAAGATCGTGACCACGAATTCGACTTATCGAGGAGAGAGGTGCTTTTCATACAACATGACGTTTTGGTCGATTGAGGACACTGAAGCGTGTGGCAACAGCATCAGCCATGGCAGCTAGTTGCCTTACTCAAGACGCGTCATGCTCAATAACCGCAGCGCTTGCAAATTGGAATCTGGTTTGAGGAAGTCCGGATGGATGTGATTTGGACCATTTGAGAGGCACGGTCTGAACTCCACCAGGGGTCGAGTCGAACCAGTCGCTGCAACCTCCTCGATGGATAGGATTTTCAGCTGTCAGAGTCATATTGGCGTTCGGCGCATAAGTTCTGTGCGACATGGCTTTCGGCATGACTCTGAACCTACATGTACCTTGATTGTCTACGACGGAGGTACTTCAACGGGAATATCTCCGGCTAATGCTGACGTTCTCGAACATGAGTGATGTCAGCGCCAGATTCGCCTCGGGAAGAGGCGGCACGGGCCTTGAAACAAAGTACATACCTTACTAATTAGGCAACCTTATCGATGGTTTCAACACTAGACGTATCGATTGGCTGCCGCCAATATTAATTGGTGCGCTTATTTGGCTAAACAGCTCTCACACCTGGTCAGCCCCGGTCTCCACAAATACCTGCACTCCATGTGTGGAATAGATGACTCCACATATGCTGAATGTGCTTCGCCGCGGCTGACCCGATCATCTCCTAGCCGTACCCTGCGATACGACAGGCCCTCCACATATTAAGATGTTCAGAGGCAAGAGTATCTCCACCGTGCTCCATTAATCTTATCTATGACTACCTTAAAGGAATCAGCTAAGTGCGGCGTGGACCAGGAGGTGTAGGTGTTTTAGAGCAAGGTCAAGTGTGCACACCTCATTCGTCCGTGGACTGGTGATGACAGTTCCAATTTCGACCGAAGTGTACCCTCTAACCATCATAAGCTGAAGCTAAGCTGACTCGTGGGAATAAGCAAATCCAAGTCAGCCACTCATAGCTTTCTTTGCTAACGCGACCTAGCTGCTCGATTCAAGGCGTCTTGGAAAGATCCGACCCACCGGCTCCTTTACATCCTTCCCGAATGCCTTGCATAGGGATTTTGAAGGCGGCTGTAGCAGACCTCCATCTTGTACTTCGGGCTTATCCGAACGACCAATGATTCAGTGAGATCGGGCAACAGGAAGGCTGTGTTAAGCAGATGAGCTAATAGCACAGGAGCAACCGGACCAAATTGTTGCGATTTTCGTTCGCAAAAGTAAGAGTGCATCAGGCTAATGTACAGTGATCAACGGGCGCCATCCAGAGAGGCAAACCTGACACCTTAAAATCCCAAAATGGCTGGTGACTCAAGTTACCAGCACACGCAATTCGGATGCGAAACACCTTCAGGATCAGCGAACCGGCATGGGTCGAGGGAGTTGATGGAGCCATTTGATTGCCATTGGCGCGCCCGTACTCCATTGTCTTTTAGACAGTTGCACACACTCAAGACACGAGCTAAGAGATTCATCATGAATATAATCATTCTTTCTAGAGTGCTCTTCTAGATTCCCCCAATTCATTTCTACAACGTCAACTTTCGAAAATGACCCAAGGCCAAGCAATCCTTGGTGTCTCTTGGGGAACCCTCATTGTGGGCATCGTTCTAGTCTCTCTCCGAATACACTCACGAGCTTCAAAGAAAGCTCTGTCAGGCGATGACTACACAATTGCCGTCGCTTCTGTATGTTTTTCAAATCCAATATCTGCACAGGATACGCAATCTATATCTGCCTCACAAACTGATAACGATCGATGCTTACTGTTTACAATGTTAGCTCGTATGCATCTTCGGGTCCATCGCAAATAGCTACCAGGTATACTACGGAGGTGGGCGACATGTTGAACAGGTCAGCCCCAAGCAGCTATCCCAATGGTTGAAATGGACAATCATCGCTGTCTTCCAAACAACCGTGGCGACCTGCCTAGTCAAGATTTCCATTTGCTTGTTCATACTACGCATGCTAAATCAGACTCACATCTACCTGAGGCGCCTGATCTATGTTGTGCTAGCATGCCTAGCTGTCTTTACTCTGGCGTTCCTCCTCGCCTGGGGACTTCAATGCAGGCCCCTCAAGGCAGCCTATAATTTCGAAATCGAAGGAAAATGCTACTCGAAGCATGAACTGTGGTCAATAAACTATGGTCTTGGAGGTCACTCCCCCTTCCTCCCGAGACGACAGAGATAGATGTGCTGACTGGATTTAAGCCTACAACGTGCTCACAGATTTCTTCTGCGCAAGCCTCCCCGCTTTCATCATCTTCAAGCTACAGATGAGCACGCGCACAAAATACGCTCTGTCCGCCTTGATGGGGCTTGGAGTCTTGTATGCGTCTCTTGTCTGTGTTACCTATGCTGTCTGACCTAGATGTGGTAGTACAGCCGCATGCTCAATCGTCAGACTCGCCACGTTATCAACCATCGAAGGAGAAAACGCTATCCGTGAGTACATCATTCTAGCGTCCTGCCATATCTGCTCAGTACCTCGATTAGATGATAGTGCAATCACCGAGATCTTTACCATGTAAGCGGGGCTTAAGCATGTCCGTCCTACCAACACCGTGTGGCTAATCATTCATACAGACTGGAAGAGAATCTCGGAGTCATAGTCGCGACGATCCCTACCTTAAAAGGCGTCTTCCAGCGTGTAGCCCATGCAGTATCGAGCCGGTCAAAGTCTCTTCGTTCCCTGCTAAGACGGCCTGCAACCAATACGAAGGAGTGGCAGAATGATGATGTCGAAATTTCTGCGACGAATCAGACCCGGAGGGATTATTACGAACTCCAGGAAGCATCTGCTGCTAGGCAGCAGCATCACGTACCCGATGTGTTTAAAGATCAAGGCATGGGACAGGTATGAGCTCGTTGACTACCGTAGATCAATACCTATCTCGGCGTCATCACATCAGATACTGCAGACTGAGATTGAAACACAGGAGGGCATCTATAAGTAACGTGCAACACACTGAGAGAAGAAGCAAGACAACTTCGAAGATATATTGAGGGAACTCTATCTAGTCAACAAACTCATCCATCCAAGAATTCAATCTTTAGATATTTCGTGCAACAATTTAGTGCATGATTATCCCTTGCACGTCGTGGAAGGCTACATCCTCCCCGATAAAACGCGTTTCATTTTCCTCATAATCTAATAATAAGGATTGCATGATTTTGGCTTCGCTCATTGCGGCCCCGTTACCACCGTATTTCAACCAACCCCCTTCGTCCTCTGCATTAGGCTCTTCTTGTCCTGCAGGGAGGAGGAACAAGCAAGAAGAACAGTGTGACCACCGTGTCCTCTCACAATAGCGCAAAAGATCAAACATAACCAGCTCCCTCCACAACTCTGAACTCGGCCAACTGATCACATCCACCACACCTTTGAATGACCTTGAACGACTAGAGCACTAGTCGGCCGCTTCGACACTGCTGATACGATGATTATATCTACAGATATGGCAAACGAGTCCAACCCGCCCGTTCCACCCTGGTACCGAACCGAGATAGGATCACGACTCAAGCCGCGCACCAGAAAGCTCCTCGAAGAATACAGTCACATCCCTCCCGCCGACATCGAGAGCCATCTGCACGCCATCGTAAGCCCCTCTGCCTTTCGATTTTCAGCTTCTTGCTTTCGCTCCTCATCGACCCTAGATCCCACTCCCTATCGTGTATCCGCCCTCACCACTGCCCTGCCCTGCCCTGCCCTGCCCTCGTCTCTCCTCCCCTTTATTTTCCCTCTCCTCTCCTCCCTTCCCCCTCCCCCTCCAACAACAACAACAACAACAACAACAACAACAAAAACAACCAACTAACCCCCGCCCTCCCCCACCCCCAGCGCACAAAAGCCTACACCCTCAGCCCCTACCCCTGCATCGGCCAATTCTCCTTCCTATCGACCCGCACCCCCTCGCACGCATCCTACGCCGCGCTCCTCGCCCGTCTGCGCCGCGGCGCCTCCCTGCTCGACATCGGCACCTGCCTCGGCCAAAGCCTCCGCTTCCTCGCCGCCGACGGCGCGCCCTCGGAGAACATGCTGGCGTGTGACCTGGTGCCTGGCCTCTGGGAGGTGGGGTACGAGCTTTTTCGCGACGAGGGGAGGCTCCGGGCGCGGTTTGTGGAGGCGGATGCGTTGGATGGGGAGGGGTTGGTGGGGAGGGTGTTTGGTGGTGGTGGGGATAGGGAGGGGGGCATGGGGAGGGAGAGGGGAGCAGGGGCATCGACGTCATCCTCCTGAACCACGTCCTGCATCTCATTGACCGCGAGACGCAGGTGCGCGCCGGCAGGAATGTGGCCCTGCTGTCGAGGCCCGGGACGTGGGTTGTCGGGAGCCAGGTTGGGAGCCTGCAGGCTGGGGAGAAGGCTGGTGCGCAGGCTGGAACTTCGTCGACATCGACGGCGGCGGCGGCGACGAGGTTCTTCCACAATTTGGAGAGTTGGCGGGAGCTGTGGGGGAGGATAGGGGTCGAGACGGGCACGGAGTGGACGGTTGAGGGGTGCTTGGTTGATTTGGTCCAGGGGTGGGGGGTGGAAGCGGAGGATGTGGAGTGGATGGGGGCCGATGCTAGGGGGTTGGAGTTTCGGGTTTGTAGGGTGAGATGATGGATGCGTGGAGAGTGAGTACTTCCGGTTCGAAAATCGATCGATGACGTCTACATACAGCAAGAGAGCACGGTTCCTAATCCATGAGCGTAAAATCTCCGCAATTACAATGAGAAGGGTGATCTTGAGATAATCGTAGATCGAATTTTGAACAGAGAGATAATCTTGTCGAGAAAATACTTTGAATCATTTGATCTATTACCGCCGATGCCTCTAAATTTCCTTCTTGAACCTGAGTGAGCCTATAGCTATTGTCTGTTTCTCATCACAAGCGAGAGGCACAGAGCATACCTGTATAAAGAAGATACGGATACTCAAGAGCTTTCTTTGGCGGGGAAGTATAGCAGGGGAGCTTTGAACTCTCGGTGGTCTGTGCCTACTTACCAAATGCTTAAAACTAAAAAATTTTGTCATGTCAGAATACGGCCTCCCTGCGCAACCAGGGAATTACTGTTCGCTGGGCAAGCGGCCGGGGAAGTGTGGGGACACATTGTACAATGAGAGCCTGCATGATACCTTAGACCTATTTGCGGGGAGAGAGTCATTCTTGTTCTGTATGTGGAAGTCTAAAGTCGGCTGCCTCACTTGTTTGAGATTATAGTGCGGATTGGGGGTGTCGCCCTGGGCAGCCTTCGGCGTACGCGCCAAGCAAGCTTTGAGAGGGGGAGCACCGCCAACGCATCGAGGTGGTGGAGGAGACATTGCCGCAAGCAGCTCGACGGACCAGAATGAAAGTAGAGGTAGCCATTGAGGAGGGTGCCTAACCATGAGCTACAACGAGCTCTGCTATGTGATTCGAGGATAGGTGGCTTCGTTGAGACAGGACTGACTGACTATTATCCCTTCAACTCCAGCTTAGTCACCTATTGGTCGGATAGGGCAGCCCAGAGGTTATAGTGATGAATCAAGGATGCATACAACCAATCAACCTCCCTTAGCCCTGGCAGTCCTCTTGTGCTTCATGCTGTTAACGTGGTCCCGCCACGCGTCGTCGGTCATCATAGTCTTATCACAGACCTCGCAGTGCTTCATTCGTCTTTCTTGCTTTCCACCTATCGAAAGCATATCGCCTGCCGCTGGACAGATCTCTCGTGGATCGGGCAGCTCAGCGCGCTGCAAGAATGCTGATGTGATGCGATTCGCAATCTCCTCAACGTTGGTTGACCACTTCGAAATATCCGATCCATCCAGCAAAAAAGTCTCTTCGCAGCCCCATTATCAGAAAGCGCAGGCAGCAGTTGAGTCCTAATCCAGCGAATCTGATTCCTAGCGTATTGCCGCGTTCGGATTTGAGTCTTCTCGATGGCTTCTTGTTTCATTTTCTCGAGCTGCTTCTGAGTAGGTTCGCCATTTTGGATAGCGAGGAGATAGGGTATGAATTCTTTGTAGCCGATCGCGACCCAGATGCCGCGGCTTTGGTCTACTCCTTTGCCGGCCGACTCTTGTGATTGGAGAGATTGGTACATTGCTTCGACTTCGGAGAGAAGGCCTTGGTCTAGCATGGTTTGGATGCGGCGATTGAGTCTCGATTGCAGAGTCGCGGGTGATGCGTGCGTCCAGAGTATCAAGGGGTCGTATTGAAGCACATTCGGTCTATCCACGACTGAATCCTGGTCTTCTGCCATGCACCCGCCATCCTGGCTTATGCCATCATTACCGCGTCGGGCAATGTCAGCTACCGAGTGCTGTTTCTGCTTCTCTTTTTGTTCCTCATAGACCTCTGACGGCTTTTGGCCTTTTGTTAACCATATCTCCAGGCTCCGCCTAATTTTACGATTATCATTAGGATGCCAGGTCTTGGCCATAACAGGATCGACTCTCTTCAACTCTTCCAACATATCCTCTGAGCTAGCAGCTAGGATCGGCCATTTTACTTCCATTTCCTCAGCGGGCATGTGCGAAGAATCATCCTCGAGTAAGAAATCCTCGAAAAGGAGTGACTGCGTGTAGTAATGAGTCCCTCCAACGAGAATAGGCAGTCTGCCTTTCAACCTTATCTCGTCGATAATATTATTTGCACGGTGTAGAAATTGGCTGACCGTCCATGGTCCGTCGTCCAACCTTATGGAATCTAGTAAGTGGTGTGGTATTGACTTTCTCTCCTCGAGTGAGATTTTGTTGGTCGCGATCGGCAAACCTTTGTACATTTGTAGAGCATCGCAATTGATGATCTCGCCATTGAAGCGTTGAGCGAGAGATACAGCAAGCTGGTGGATCGATTAGGACTAAAGACTGGAGGTTGTCTGCGAAGCGCCTACTTGCGATTTACCAGTACCCGTAGCACCCACAATGGCGATCAGAGGATGGCGCGATCTCGTGGTTGAAGTCGACATATATTTTAGTAAGATCCTAAACATCTGTGGTCTATCGATCGTAAAGCCCGACTCTTTTGCGTGCAATTCCCTGCAGATATGGTTCCATGTCGAACTTGCGGGCTATTGTACATGTCTGGCGCACGGTTATCTTCTGAGCTTTATTGAAAGCAAAATTGATGTAGATGTCATACACGGGCCCCAACAATTCTACTCGAGGCCAAAGACGAGATGTGGTGAGAGGACGCTACTCGTGTATTAACCGCCGTTAGCCGAGATCTGAAGATCTTATTAGATGCCTAGCTGTCGATCATTGCATGGCTTTAATGCAGGGAGCAGCTTCATCCCACACTGCGAAGTCATCGAGTCATCAGAGTAACGGGCTCAGGACTTCAAGACTACTTCCATCCATGGAAGTTCTCCAGATTCTCCACTTGAAACCTTAACACTCAACACCTCATCGAGCCTACGCTTTCCATGCCTGAAATCAATGGCCACTCAGAAGTGCCAGGGCCATCCATAGACGTCAACCACCTCTCCTACGCCTTTCAAGATGGCTCCTCCGGTCTCAAGGACGTGATCCTCAATCTCCCACCAGGCAGCCGAACGCTCCTGATCGGCGGTGAGTAATCTCGTGCCTCTAATAGAACGCCGATTCTGATCAAGAATCCCAGCCAACGGTGCTGGCAAAACGACTCTCCTCCGCCTCCTCTCCGGCAAACGTCTCGCCCCCTCCTCCACCGTCTCCATAGCCGGC
Source organism: Physcia stellaris (assembly GCA_018902385.1). Classification (NCBI taxonomy): domain Eukaryota; kingdom Fungi; phylum Ascomycota; class Lecanoromycetes; order Caliciales; family Physciaceae; genus Physcia; species Physcia stellaris. Next base: position 537,755 of record JABSSW010000007.1, on the reverse strand, counting down.
GTCGACCCCTTCAAGCACGGTCTCGAAGGCGTCACCTATCTCGGCCTAGAGTGGGTTCTCAACCCTATCGTCCGTACCGATATCGACGTGCCCACGCTTCTCGCTTCAGTAGGTGGGAATTACTACACTGATCGGCGCGATGAATTGGTCCACATCCTCGACATTGACTTGAAATGGAGGATGCACGCTGTTAGTGATGGGGAGCGAAGGAGGGTGCAATTGGCGATGGGGTTGTTGAGACCGTGGACGGTGTTGCTGCTGGATGAGATCACGGTTGATCTGGATTTATTGAGTCGGAGTAGGTTTCTAGAATGGTTGAAGGCGGAGACGGAGGGAAGGGCATGTACGATTGTGTATGCCACCCATATACTGGATAATCTGCACAACTGGCCGAGTCATCTAGTGAGTCGTGAACGCCATTCTGGAGGGATTAAGTAGAGCTGACTGGCTTATAGGTGCATATGCATCTTGGTCGAGTGAAGGAATGGGGGCCTATTGGAAGCTTCGATGTGGAGGCGGTCCCAAAAAGTGGGAACAGCCAACTCGGTGAGCTCGTGCTTACATGGTTGAAGGATGACCTTGAAGAGAGAGGACCGAGAAATGGCGCAACGAGCGAAGGGAAGACGTATGAGAGTTTGGAGGGTAAGGGTGGGTATGGGAACGAGAAGAAGGCGTAGCAAACACGATACCCTCGGCCCGATAACTTCAACGTATTGAGTCCACAACATAGCGAGGCGTTTTTGGAATTCAGTCAGCATTGGATACCCTATGCCCAGCAAATTCAACTTGCTGGGCTAAAATGCATAGGACGGAGCTTTGTTTTCATGATGTCTTTTAGCCAGGAATTTGAGTCATGAATCGGTTAGTTTTCTTGGAGTTGTCGTGCTGAGATCAGAGCTCTTTATCAAGTAGAGAAGCCCACTGTGAACAGCCGCAACGAATGATCCTCGCTCGCAATGGCGAGTTCGAGAGGTTGAACAGGATTTGTGTCAGCTTCTTTGTTGGCCTTCAAATGCTCATGTTGTGGCCTCCAAGCGAGTTGCGTGATTGATCTTGACGGACACCGCCTGGCACTCATTAGCATAGATCCTCCTTACATGTGAAGTTTGTTACTTACGCATCAGCGATCTTGTGAGTTGAGCGAACCACCATGTGAGGGAGAGTCAATATCGAAACACTGACATGGCCATACTCGGTTCCAAGGGCAATCGCAAGCGCACCGACTTCGTTTGTTGTAGCTGTGTCGACTGCGGTGACTGCTGAGGGAAAGTGCATCGTCGTAAGGCACGTTGATGCTAGTCCAGCCTCTTTGTCCTGTAACTCCCACACTTTGACGGTCTTGTCTCTGCTGGTAGTGACAAACATTCTTCCGAATGCGAAAGGAGCCCAACTAGCACTCAGTATCATCCTGCTATGTCCCTTTACGTTGCTCACAGCCAGATTATACCTCTCCAGATTAATGACATCTCTCTCAAAGACAGCCCACTGTCGATCTCGACCCACGCTGAGCAGATATTTGTCGTTCTCAGAAAACCTCAGACATGTCACAGTCAAAGAATGGCTTGTCAAAGCAGGCTTGATTTCTCGCCAGTCGCTCGTCTCATAGAGGCGTATCACTGCATGATCAATAGAGCTCGCTCTACATGCAGTCGCAATGACCTTTCCATCGTGACTTGTTGCTACTGCAGATATCTCGTAACCGTGACCGTAAAGCTTTTCTTTCTCTGGCCAGAGTGTATGTCGAGCTAGATGGTCTTCCAGTGGTGGGTGCTGTAAGTTGAGTGTTGTTGCGGCACCAATCGATGGCCGATGCAGGGTACCTTCATGGTTCGCCTCGCCATCGACTGACCCCCAGCATCAGTTGCCTCGACCGCCTTGTTCGACAGCCCGAGGGCTGGGATGTTGGCCGCATCTGGCAGTGCATGATCGGATGGTGTAGAAATACCACACAGCCTCTGCAATAACTCCGCGGTTGCCTTGGGCTCGTCAAACACGCGTAGTGATTTTTCATCTGCACCTGATATGAACCGAGTAGTCCCAATAGTATCAATGCAGTTCAGATCGTAGCCGTGTATCTGAGGTCTCGCAAACTCATGCCACGTGCTCCGATCCTCGTGCTTCCAAGCCGCGTGTAATCGCGTTGTCTGATCGCTGCCTGTAGACAATAAGAAAGCTCCATCGTTGGCCCAAGCGATATCCGTAATGGCGCCAACGTGACCACTAACGCCAAGCCCTTGACTCCAGCGTTCTGAGTCTCTGTCATGGTTCCAAAGTCGCCAACTACCCGTCCTTCCCAGGCTTACGACAGTTTTCCCGTCCGGGGACCAGAGACCGATCCAGAAGCCGCCGGCGCTGCCCGTGGCTGTTGTTGATCCCTTCTGCGAACTGATCTCGCCGAGCCTAGTGTTGCAAAGCCAAATACCTGAACTTTCCTCGGCTTCCCATATGGCTAATGAATTGTCGGCAGAAGCTGATAGTAGCTGAAGCTTATCACCTGTTGCATGCCACTGAACTGTGTATATCCAGTCTTCGTGGCCAAGTAGCAGAGCTTCGAAAGTTAGTGAATATGAGGTCCTAGAAGCCTGAAGACGGTGAGCTTTATTTGACAAAGAGCTCATGAAATTCCTTTTTGTAGTACCGCCATTGGTAATTGATGTCTTGTCATGACGAATGCGCCATAGTCGGATGTACTTGTCTTGACTAGCAGATGCTAGCAATAGATCACTGTCCTCTTTACCATTTTCGGCCGTGATAGCGAGAGATCGAACCCAATTCTCGTGACCCACGAGAGTAGCTTGGAGATGAAAGTCTGATTCCTCGCTTCTGCAAACATAAACTTGAACAATGCCTTTTGTGCCGGCTACTGCAAGAACAAGATCCAAATCTGCTCCAAGATTACTCAAGGCGAGGGTCAGTGGTAGCAATTTAGTCGCTGTCTCCACGGTTTGGATAAGAGAAGCTTCAAGTTTTTCTTCTGTTACACGAAGCCACCAAACCTTGAGTGCGCCGTCTGCGGAGCCTGAAACAATGAGATTTCTGCTTGGGCAGAAAGCCAGACAGTTGACGGAGCTAGCATGGCCTTGCAAGACAATGGCGACTTGATAACCGCAAATGGAACTGCTTGATGACTCCCAGACTCGGACGGTTTTGTCCGAGGATCCGCTGAGAATGATGGATTGTTGGCTTCGAGCGATCTGGCCGAATCTGACTGCGTTCACAGAGTCCGTATGGCCTCGTAATAAGGCTTTTACACCTTGCGTATCTTTATTCTGTCTACGGAATGAGCATGAAATGGAGATGATAGGCTATGATGATATACCAGTGGCTCCCATAGTGCAATATTTCTGTCTGACCCGAAGGCGAGGAAGCCGCTTGACTCATCCCAGTCAGCTGCAGCGGGATGTCTGCTGCCACCACAGGCAATGTAATCTGAGTGGATCTCTACCATCTAGCGACGAGATAGATCTGTATCCTAAGATAAACAAAAAGAATCTCGCTTTTCCGTTTGTGCTTCCGGTCTGAGGGTTGGGGTTTTCGTACGAATTTTGGGCTTGGCGCTCCAGGCCCCCTTTTTGCAAGAGCGAATGCAATACTTCAGCAATGGCTCACCAACAAGTGTTTGGGACACAAGACGTATCGTCGGTGCTAGCATAGCTTATCTGGTACAGTCAAGCAGTGCCACATGGCTGCCTTTTCTTAGATATATTCTTACAGATGAACACTCCGAGTATCCCATGTCCAGCCATAGTACAATACAGTGACCCTGCAACATCGCAGCTAAGCGTAGAGACAGCGTAAAAGACGATAATACTGAGGCTGTGCAGTTCCTCACGATATTTCGTCCAGTATATCAGCATTCGTAGCTCCATTTTCCAAGCCGTTGGACCCTCCACCGTTTGAAACCCCATTCTCGATTGGCTTCTCGGTCTTCACATCGTCCATCTCTTCGCCTTTGGGTCCAGCCTCAAGCATTTCTGATACCCAGGCTTCCTCGACAGACATCTTCCGCCTGAACACCTTCAGCCAACGACCTCCCCAAGCTCTGAGCATAGTCTCAGCTGTCTCGTCTTGATCACGGCTTTCGGCCATCGCATCGACCGAGCCATCCGCCACTCCGATAAGTGCATCCTCAACGATACCGAAGAGTATCCGCATCTCGTCTTGCTCGCGCTGAAGTGTTTCATCGAGAAGCTTGCGCTGATCTAACGGCAGTCCGCGAACGTTACGCGCTATGACAATTTGTCGGACACGGTTGGTGACTTTAAACAACGTCACACTGACCATCTCGTAAGTATGGGCATGACACAGGCCTTCACCTTTGTGAAGCTTATCACTCAAAGCCCAGGTGATGACACTCCTAGGGGTTAGTATAGTGTAGTTGAGCAGCTTGTCGACAATATTGACACCCGTTCCTGGCTTCTCGGTCCAGTACTCCATGACCGAGGAAATTATTTGTCGCCTCGCGGCTTCAGACTTAGATCCAATGGCAAGCAATGAGGATTTAGTGCGCTCAATACAAGAAAGCACGTGAGAGAGTGATTTCGACCCCATGAAAAGAATGGAAGTCACCAAAGCGTCGGTAGATGGAACCAATGGATCTTCAACTCCAAGGGAGCCGGCCTCAGTCTCGATAGAGTTCATGTGCTCCTCGATCTCACTATCAGGGGCTTTCGCTTTCACGAGGCGAAGAATCTCTCGAGCCTGAGTGGCATATGGTGTTTCTGCGGCGGTTAGGGCTCGGAACAAGAATCCACAAGAGACCTACTTACGGTCAGAAGTGTACTTAAAGTCAGGCGTGTCCTTCTCCTTCGCTTCTGAGATTAAAGGCTGGTATGGCTCGGGAAGGGTCCCGCGAATTCTTTGAGCAAAGCTGAGCCGGATCTCCTTTTCTAGTGCGCCCATCATGAAGGCTTTCTTTGGGAACACGAAATTGAGGCCAACATCATCCACCCTATCGTCGATCAGTATAGTCGCTCGAGCGAGTCGGGAACTCTTACCATTCAGTCCATTTCCAAGTGAATCCAAAATTACTCAGATGGTGGGAGAACCAATCCATGAATCTATATTCCAGTTCGAGATCCATCGAATCAATGTTCTTGTAGAGATAGCGGATCGCACGTCCCAAGCTTGGAGCAATGGCTGCGGGAGCTAATTTGCAGGATTCGGTGAGTACTGAATGGTAATACACCAGTTTGTGCTCTGGAGCTGGTAATTGGAACAGCTGTGAGAAGACAGCATCGACCGCCACATCTTCAGGCTTCCATGTAGGGCCATCGGCTTCAACATCTTTCAAGCGGTCGAAAGGGGTTGCCCTCTTAACGAAGGTATTCGGTGCGAAATAGCAGTCTAATTCGATAAGGAACTTGGCGGCAGCATTTCTGTTGAAGTCTAAGACGTTAATCGTGTCAATCAGAGAGTCTCGCAGTATGGACGACGCTATGTCCTCAAGCGAGGGCACTGTCTCGATGTCTTGGTCCGCGTATACCGAAAAGTAGATCTCCGGCAGTCGAGGGCGTGGGCCTGCAGGTACTGGAGAAGGAACAGCAACCGAGGGTAGTGTATGTTTGGTAAGTGTAGCTGCGTCATCAGTATCACCAGCGCCAGTCTCTATTTTCCAAGCACGAGGCAGGCATTTCAGCTGCCATCCGGTTGTTGACTCGGCTTGCAATTGTCTCTGTAGAAGTCCAATGACGCTTTGGGGTTCTTTGACTTCCTCCTCACCAAATCCGGGGTAAGGATCTACCAGAGTGACTAGCGGATGAGGTGCTGAGGCGATGATGTCGGTCTTCTCGAGAAGGCCTGAGGCCTGCTCCTCGAACCCAGCCGCAGATGACGCAAGGACGTAGGGTATTGTCATGAGGATGATCTTGACCAGTTCGAGGCCTAAGCTCTAGGGGTGACGGTTAGCTTGGGCACAGATTTATCGCGTTGATCATCTTACATCTTCCGACGAGGCAGTCTGTAGATCAGCGGCCCTAGAGAACAGCTCTTCCAGGATTGTGAACACCCCATCGCCGTCCAGTAAGCCTTGTAAACAGCCGAAGAATCGCAGGACCAGCTTGACTTCGCGCCATGCGCCCGTTTCAAGATATTCCTGTATGGCTCTTCCAGCTCTCGCAAGAACCTCTCCCACTATCTCCGGCTTCTGCGGGTTGAGAACAAGGATAACAGCGGCAACGAAAGGAATCTTCAACGGTTGTTCGACGATGCTAAGGGCTGTCAGCAATGCCATCTAGACCACGACTGGCACGGAACCCACAGCTGCACCGCAAGCTCGATGAAGGTAGCAAGTAATTGATCGTCCTGGCAGCCCTCTGTGACGAGCTTTGCTATGCTGCTGATTTCATCCTCGGTCTTCGCCGGCTGTTGCGATGTTAGCACATGAACCTCTTCGGCTTCGCTAATGCTGCTTTATTACCGATCCTGCAATACCGAGAAGTAGTTTGCGAACTTTGACGTGCGCAGGCTCCTCGAACTTCCTGCGCTGCGGTCGACGGTCGTAGTCATCGTCGTCTAGAACAGCCATGTCAGCTCTGCAGCCAGGGTTGAGTCTGTGCTTGACAATTTACCCCTGTAGCGCCGCTTTCGATTATTGTATCCACCACGACCTCCTCCGTTCCTTCTGTCGTAATCTGCCATAACGTGAGAGGGTGCTTTCTGGAAAAATAGGCCAACAATCAGTGCCCTGTCAGTCCTCGGGTCGGGCAGGTACGGCGTTGATTTAATGTAGGCTTGGCGGTTGAAGCCTTGGCGTCCAAGTCTTTGGACCCCTAAACTCATCGACCGACAGGTTCAATCTAATTGGACGAGGGCAGCTCAACCTACCTACTCCACCTTGCAATAATTCGATGCAGTGCGGTGGTGGTTGATATAAATACTGGGGAGGTGGCCTTAGGATCCACGCCACATTCTAGTCCCCAAAACATATGTCATCCTCTTCACTCATACATAGCGGCCTATGTCGATCAGTGTTACAGGTATGTAGGATGCAACGTGCTTATATTCATGATAATACTATCTATCGTACATGTGGCAACGTGCTTATATTCATGATAATACTATTTATCGTACATGTGATAAATGTGAATTATTGTACAGAGTTTGCACGCTAGTCTATAATAAAATAACGTTTTGACATTGTTTTTGATAATGAATTTATTTCAACATTTTTTTCGAATTTGCAAAAATATAAAATCATGATGTTTAATTTATTTCGAACATATCGATAAATCGTTGATATTTGAACGAAAATAAAAATTTAATGAAATCGTCGATTGACATGATGTCGATCGTTATGTATTTGAATTCAATGCGATTTTTTTAATTTTGTTTTTTACATAATGATATACGATATATACGATATCGACGTGTTTGATGCGATTATGATATATTGAATTTTCATTGAATGTTTTAACGTTTTGATTGTTAATATTTATCAATATTTTGACGTAATTGTTCGATTGATTTTGAATTTGTAAATCAACAAATAATTGTTTAAATCAAATAATTTTTTTGATGACGAATGATATAATTATATATTCGACGACGCAAATAAACGTAATCACGATAAATTGAAATTTTGACATTCAATTTATCGAATCGTCGTTTAATGAAAACAAATATGTTTCGATAAATTTTTTAAAAATTTTGTCACGAATTCAATTTGCATCGCAATATGTTTCGATATTTAATTTTTTGTTGAAATTATCGTCGTAAATTATGCAAAAATCGATCGTGAAATTGAAATAAATTATAACACGTTTGATTGTTTTGATATGATTAAAATTGAAATTTTGAACAAATCGATTGATTATGAAAATCGCATTCGTTATATTTGATTTAATTTTTATTATTGCAAACATGATTGAATTTATCGTTGTTTGATATTGTTTGATATTTTGATCGATAATTTGATTAACGTTAAAAATTAAATCAAATAATTTTTTCATGAATGTTCGAATTGATTTCGCATTTTGTAAATCGAATTTTTTAACGACGTGTTGAATATATGTTTTTTGATTAAAACGAATTATGTGTATTTCGCGATTTTTGAAAATGATTATATCAAAATAAAAATTTATTGATTCAAAATCAATCATGTCGAAAATGTTATTAAATTTTGTTTTTGTTTTGTTAATCATGATTTTATTGAAAACAATGATTTTGATATCATCGATTCATGTAATAATGATAAAATTTTTGAAATCAATATTCGTAACGAATATGTTTTGATTCGCGTCGAAAAATTGAAAATTAATTTTTGTAAAAAAAAATTCGAACAAACGTTTATATCAAAATTTGAATGATTGTTTCAAATCATACAATGTTTTGTTCAATTTGCAAATAATTTTGTCATTATCACATTCAATCGAATATTTAACGTAAATGTTTGAATCAATGAATTCGTATAAAAACGCAATTTTCACGTTCATTTGTTCAATTTTCAAATTCAAAAAAACGACAACGACGAATAAAATTCGAAAAATCATTGATTTGACGACGAAAACAAAAATTTAATCAAAATCAATGTCGTATTGTTGTAAAAAATTTTTAACGCATTATTTAATTTTGTATCGTATTACAACGTCATCGATATTGCGTTTAAATTTGTAAATTCATTTATCGTTTAACGATTTTTTTTTATCGAACGTGAAATTTATTAAATTTCAAATGTGATTTTTCGATAAAAAATCGAGTTTTTTTTTCATTGTTTTTAATTATTGTGAAAAATGAAAATTTCGTGCGACGTCGTTGTAATTATTTGATTTTTTTCGTCGATCGTCAATATTGTTATGAATTTTTCGAACGAAAAATATCGATGTTTTCGACGTAATCGATCAACAATGAAACGAAATTGATTGTATCAAATTTAACGTTTGCAATTGAAATTGATTGAAAATCAACAATGTTGTCGAACAAAACAATTAAATCATTTGAATTTGAATTTCAATTTGCGAACAATTCACGTATTGCTAAATAAAACATCGTGAAATTGACAAAAATTATGATATTGTAAACGATAAAATTCATAAAAAAATTTATTCGAATTGTTTTTTGTTTGAACGCATTGTAACGTATTTTTGTAAAATTTTTTGAAAATTTTTTTGTTGTTGTGACGTTATTGATTTTTGTATGATAATATTTGAAAATTTGATTTTGATATATAATCGAATTTCAATGTTTTGAAAAATTTAAAATTGAATTTTTTGTTTTTTTGCAATGAATTCAATATGAATAACAAAAAATTTATTATTGTTGAATCAACAATTGATTCGATAAAATTTTCATCGAATTCGATATCAATTTTTAATGTTGATTTGTAATTATAAATATCGAAATTTTTGACGCGTTCGATTTTCTGATTAATCGATATATAAATTCGATAAATAATGTTATCGTTATATTCGATAAAAATTTTTTTCGACGTTCGATTTAAAATAATTTTTGATTTTTTTGTTGATAACGACGTAAACGATTGATTCGAATAAATACATGTTCGTCAATTTCGAAAATTGTTCGTAAATATTTTCGAACGATAATTGATTTTTCAAATACGAAATTGAACGTCGATTTTTGATATACGTCATTGCATATGTGATGTTTGATCACAAAAAATTCGATATGTTTTTCGTCAATAACGTTATTTTGATTATAAAAATAAAAATGCGTTAATATGTTTCGATTACATCATTGACGTTTTGAACATTTGTGTTATGTCATGTCAAGATCGTCAAACACGCTAATCTGATCGAGTCTAACGTCTTGATCGATAAAATATAACATTTCGAGAATTTTCACTTTTTTCGTTTTCACGATTCAATTTTATCATTATTCACAGTGTTATCACGATGACTCATCATCGTTTCGTAGACATTGCGTTTGTTTATAATCATTTGATCACTCAATCGTATATTTTCTTACAGTTTTGAATCGTTTAAATTTTCGTGAACGATTGTTCGATCAAATAACATCATTTAAAATTTCGAAAACATCTGTTGTCATTGCGCTTCATTATTCGAAACAATATCGTTATTTCGTTTCAACAATCATCACTCGACAACACGATCGTGAAATCGTTTCAATTTGAAATCGATCAACGAGACGAGTTGATTTCAATTCATGAAAATTCATCAGACGACGAACGCATTGTTGTTGTTTTTCGCGTGTTGTTTCGACGTATTATCGTCGTTTCAACGAACGTCGACGATTTCGAATTCGATGATCAAACGAATTACGCACAATTGCGAACAATTCAAGCGATAATTGAAAAAAAACGAAAAACAAACGTGAATATAAATTGTTTTTGACGAAAATCAGACGTTTCGATACAACATCATTTCGAAAAAACGAAATTAATTCAATTTGCGCTGTTGAGAAAAAAAAAAAACGAAAACGTTCACAAACGTTTTTCAATAACGAAAACGACGATGACAATAACGACAACGAAAAATTTCGTAATAGATTTATTTCGAAACGTTCGCGTTTTCGACGAATTATCGAATTCAAATTCAAAAATTTATTCATTTACAACGTCAAAAATATTAAAAAATTTCAATCGTGAATTCGAAACGTCGTGTGAATTTTCGACGCAAATTTTAATTATTTTTTCAAACGTTGTATCAAAATCGTTTGAACGCAACAATTTCTTGATGCGATTTCAATCGAATTATGAAAATCGCATCAGAAAATCAATTAACATCGAAAAAAATTGATGATGACGTGATCGTATTTTTCGAAATTTTTTTACAACGATGTCGAATTTTTTAAGACTCGTCGTTTTGATGTGAATCAGAAATATAACGATGTCAAACAAGAAAAAAAAAACGATAAATGAATTCGCGACGTATTTCGAATCGCTGAAAACAAAATTGAACGTCATCGAAAACATCAAACGAAACAAATTTCTTTATGATTTGAACGATATTTTACGAGAAATTATCACATTCGATGCAATTTCGTCGACGATTCGTCAAGAAATTTTGTTCAAAATCGTCAATGCAAAACGATCGTCATTTTATCAAGAATTTTCAAAACGTTTTCGATTTTCGCAAATTTTTTCGTTCGAAAATCGTGAACGTCAAAAAAACAAAAATTTCGTCAAAAAAAATTCTTTTGCGCAATTTGATAAGACGAAAAATCAATCTGATAAAAACAAAAAAGACGACGTCGATTCGTCGACGAGAAAAAATCGAAATTGTTACAATTGCGATGAATCGAAACATAAAAAAAAAAATTATTTTCATTCAAGAAAAAAAACAATCGTCGACGTCAATGCGATTCGCAAAAATAAAAACAAAACATTTTCAAAATTTATCGAAATCAAAAACGATTCGAAAAATTGAAAAAATTTGTTGCGATAATCGTCGTTGTCGTGACGAATTTATACAAAATTCAATCAAATAATATATTTATTCGCATTAACGTCAATATTTTTGAAAAATGACAATCGCAAATAAATTTCATGAATTCGATCGTTAACATAAATTGCATTTCGAAATCGTTGACGAAAAAATGAAATTTGCAAAACATCGACGAAACGTTCATGAAAATGAATAATTTCGATGTCGAAAACAAATTTTTCATTAATACGTATCAAATGAAAATGAATGTTCGTGATAACAAAAATAATTTTTTCATTTCGATGCAAAAATTTTATTCGTTTCAAAACTTGATATATTTTTTGATAATGAATTTTTCATGAATAATAAAAAACAATTCACACGTACATTGATTCACGATAACGTGACGTTACACAATCAAAAAAAATCGATTGAAATTAAACATTTTCGAAAATTTCACGACAATGTTGAACGATAACATCATTTCAATGTACGCGTTGATATGTATCATACGAAAAAACGACGAAACGTCGATCGAAATTTCGAACGAATTGCAAACATTCGAAAATGTGTTTTTTTTCAAATCGACGATCACGTTTTTTTCGCACGACGAACACGATCATGTCATTGATTTAATGTCGAACAAATTTTCGTTTTTCGAATTTCTGTACAATATGTTTCAAAAAAAATTAAAAATTTTTCAAAAATACATTCGCGAAAATTTTGCGTTGAATCGTATCAAACATTCGATTGTCGATGTTGACGCGTCGATATTATTCATTTTCAAAAAAAATGAAAATTTAAAATTTTGCGTGAATTACAAAAATTTGAATGCGATCACGATTAAGAACAGAATTTCATTATCGTTGATCGATGAAACATTGAATCGTTTGATGAACGTCGCGTATTTCATCAAATTAAATTTGAAAAACGCGTATTATCGTATAAAAATCAAAACGAATGACGAATGAAAAATCGCATTTCGAACACGATACGATTTTTTCGAATACGTCGTGATGTTTTTCGATTTTGTCAACGCGTCGACGATTTTTCAATCGTTCATGAACAAAATGTTTGCAAAATTGATAAACAAATTGTGTGTGTTATTTTTAAACGACATTTTGATTTATTTTCGAACGAAAAAAAATTGACGTCACGTAAAAGCGATGTTTAAACGTTTTCGAAAATTTAATTTTTTCGTCAATCTGATCAAATGTCGATTTATGCAAAAATTTATCGAGTTTCTAAAATATATCATCAATAACAAAAAAATAGTCATAAACATGAAAAAAATAAACTCGATCAAATCATGATCGATTTTTGACAATTTCAAAAAATTGCAAATTTTTCTGAAATTCGCAAATTTCTATCGAAAATTCATCGTAAAATACGCGAAAATGTCGCGTTCACTGTTCGAATTATTGAAAAATAACAAAAACGAAAAACAAATCGACGAATTCATTTGAAACGACGAAACAATAAAAATTTTCAAAAAATTCATTCGCATGTTCATCGAAACGTTCATGTTGATGCATTTCGATTTCAATAATCGAACAATGATTGAAATCGATGTTTCAAAATTCGTCATCGCGAAAATGATTTCGCAATTGATAAAAAATCTCGACATCGAAAATCAAACGCAATGACATTTCGTCGTTTTTTATTCAAAAAAAATGATATTTGTCGAAATTAAATATTCAACGCACGATCAAAAATTGCTCGTTATCGTGAAAAATTTCAAACAATAACGTCATTATTTAAAAAATAATCAATTCACGATCATCGTAATGTCGAATTACAACAATTTGAAATATTTCATGTTTATTACGTTTTTGAACAAACGACAAATCAAATGAATTTTATTGTTAAACGAATACGATTTTGAAATCAAATACAAAAATGAAAATTTCAATTCAACAAACGAATCATTTCGACGCTCAAATTACGAAAACGAAAATGAAAACGATAATATTTGTTTGTTCACGTTACAAAACAAATTTCGAAACATCGCAATTGTCAATATCGCGTTTTCAACGAAATTTGAACAATGCGAAAAAATTTTTGACGAAAAATTTTCAAAAAAAAATTCTCAAAACGAAATTGTCGCGATATTGCAAACAATGCGTCGAAAAAAAACTGTTAAAACGTGTGACAAAAAAAATTCGTACGAAAATTCATTTCAAAAATTTTTCAACAAAATTGAAAAATTGCAAATATTCGACAATGAATGCGTAAAACGTCGCGCGTTCATACGAAACGACAAAAAATTTAAAAATTGAACATTAAATTCGAACAATATTTTACGATATTAACATGTTGTATATGTATCAAATGAAACAAATTTAAAAATCGAAATTTTGCGACGTTGTTACGACGATTTTTTTGCGAAACATTTCGAAATTGAAAAAATCGTTGATTTCATTCAACGAAAATTTTATTGAATGTATATGCGAAAAAACATCGAAAAATACATCAAAAAATGCGCGATATGTCAAAAAACAAAAATTCATCATTATCGTTTTTACGAAAAATTGTCGAAATTGTCGATGTCGACAAAATCATGAAAAAAAATTATCATTGATATGATCACAAAATTTTCATTCAATAAATGACGCAAAAAAATTTACGATTCGATCATGATAATAATAAATCGATACATCAAAATGACGATTTACGTTTCGATCAAATTCATCATGAAAACAAACGAAATGTGTGATTTGTTTTTCGACGACGTTTTTTTGAAATATGATTTATCGAAAAACATAATTTCAAATCGTGAATTTTTGTTCACAAACAATTTTTGATCAACATTGTGTTATCACGCGAAAATTAAACGCAAATTTAATATCGTTTTTCATTCACAAACAAATAATCAAACAAAAAAACAAAATCAAATTTTTGAATATTATTTGCGATGTTTTTGCAATCACAAACAAAACAATTGAATTTCGTTGTTGTTAATGATCGTTTTCGTATACAATTGCGCGAAACACGCGTTTATTGAATTAATTTCGTTTGAAATTTTGTTCGAATACATTTCAAATTTCAATTTCAAATTCGATTTTGTTCAACAAAACATTTCGACGACGAAACAAAAATTTCAAAATTTGTTCGATAAGCGAAAAAAATTACAAAAAAATTTGAAACACAATAATGAAACGCAAACAAAATGAATCAACAAAAAAACATTCGCGAAAACATACAATGTAAAAAACAAAATCATGTTGTCGATCAAAAATTTAAAACAAATGCGATCAAAAAAAAAAACTGTTCGACAAATACATCGAATTTTTTGAAATAAAAAACGTTGTCGACACGCAAATTTATCGTTTAAAATTGTCATTCAAATGACGCATTCATTCAATATTTCACGTGTTTTTATTCGAAAAATATCATATCAACGAATTCACAAAATCGTTTGCGAAAATAATTTTGATAAACGATCACGAAAAATGAAAAATAGAAAAAATTTTCGACGTGAAAAAAAAAATGTTTCGATATTTGATTCGCTGAAAAGAATATTCATCATGTGATGATAAATGAATTAAAAAAAAAATTTGAATAACGTCGACGAAACGTTGACGACGTTCAAACGAAAACGTGTCGAAATTCAATTGTCATTTTTCGTCAAAAAAAAAGAACGATCGTTCAAACGAAATTTTGCGAAATCAAATTGAAATTCAGAAAAAAAAACGACGATTTGTAACAAAAAAAACGCAAAATGCGAATTTTTTTACAATAAATTGTCTCACATGTAATAAAGTCAATAAAGTTCATTTTTTTAATAATTGTGTCGTTGCATTGAATATGTACAAATGATTAATAAACATGTTGAAATTATCAATTAATTTTTTCATGCGATGTTTTTTCAACTCGTCGTCGTTTTTGTGTTAAAAAAATCACAAATCAAAATTTGTGAATTACAATGAACATCGTTTTGAATTTTATTTTCGCTTTTATCGTATCGACTTTTTCGATTGATTACGATTTGTTCGATTTTGATAAAAATAATGTTCAAAAACGATCATCACGTTTATTCGACGTCATTGTCGTCGAAATTCATGATTTCAACATCAATCGAAATCTGATTTTCATTTTTTTTTTCATTCGAGAAATTCGCGAAACGCATAATTGAAAAATTTTCATTGACGCGAAACGAGTCGATCATAAAACGTAAAATTTGATTGATGTCGACGAGTCGAAATTTCAAACGCAACAACAAATTCTCAATAAAACGATGTTGATTTGATTTTTTTGTTGTGTAAAATGTTGTTGAATTTTCACAATCGTATTTTTCAAACGCAATTGCAAATTGAACATCAAATTGTCGCGTTTATATTTTATTGCAATTGTCAAAATCATTAAATGTTATTAAATTCGACAAACATATTTAAAAAAATTAACGTACAAAACTTTGCGAATCGACACGCACGTAAAACATTTGTCGTCGTGAAACGATCGAAAACATTGCGCAAATCAACGCGATCAATTGAAAACGCAAAATACATATTTCATGTTCGACATCGTCAAATTTGCGTTTGACGTATTTCATATAACATTTTACACGAAACGTGTTCACAACACGTTTAAAAAACTAAAAAAATTAATACACGAAATCACGAAATCAAATCAAATTTACAGTTTTGATTTTGACGTCACGCGAAATCATTACGTGTTTCAGTAACAACAATCAAAAAAAAAAAAATAATAAATTTATTGTTGACAATTTTGATATTGTACAAATTGTCAACGTCAACAAAACACAATTTAAACGCGAAAAACATTTTTATCAAACTGTTTCAAAGAAATATTAAAGAAAAAAAATGAAAAAATGATCGCAATGAATTTTTGTGTACGCGTCAAAACGTTAATTAAATGTTTAACACATTTATCAAAACAAACGACGAACGCGATGAATCGCAAATAAAACGAAAAAAAATCATACAACGAACGCGACAAAACGTTTGTTCAACGACGACAAATTAATGTCGATTCGAACAATTGAAAATTAATTTTTTCTATTTCACATTGAAAACGTAACAATGAATGAAATCGTCGTCACGTTATCGATTCATGAATTACAATAAACATTTCATCATTTGAATTACAATGAACATTTGTCATTGATAATGAAAATAATCATGTAAAAATAAAAATGAATGAAAATCAAAACAAATTTATTTATATTTGAAATGACGCAAAAAAATCGTCATCAAAACACAAGTCGAAAAACAAAAAAACAAAAAAACGATGTTCAAACGTCGATTCGAACGACAATTTCAAAAATTAAAAAATTTTCATTTTTGCGTTTTATCATTAAATCATTTGAACGATGACAAATAAAAATCAAATTGAAATTTTATGTTTTATTTTGACACGAATAAATTATCACGCGTAAAATCAAATGACACGAATAAAACGTAAAAAAATCGTCTTTAAAACAAAAAAAAAACGAAACAAAAAACAAAAAAACATTGTTCAAAAATCGATTTGAACGACTATTTCTAAAATTAAAAAATCTTAATTTCAGCGTTTTATCGTTAAATCATTTGAATCATACAAAAATTGATTTAAATTGCTTATTTCAATGTCAAAGAACAGAACGTGCTCGAAAATCAAAAATTACGTTCAAAAAAATTGAGTTCGTGAAAGACAAACGTCGCAAAAACGTTTGTTCTCGTCTGTTCAACAAAAACAACAATGTATTGATGATTCGAACAAATATTGATTTGAACATATTCGTGTCGTGTATCATGAATGTCGTGATACATTTCAAATGACAACATCACGATTAACAAAAAAATTATCGCATGATCGCGAACATCAACATTGAAAATTACAAAAAAATTTTAATTGAAAATCGCGCAAAATTTGACGTCACGCAAAAAATTATTTTCACGAAATTTTTTTAAACGAAAAAATTGAAAAATCGAATGAATTACACGCAAAAAAAACATCGACGATTCGATTTTGAAAATCAAAATTTTAAAAAAAAAAACAATTGTCATGTCATGTCAAAATCGTCAAACACGTTAATTTGATCGAATTTAACGTCTTGATCGATAAAATATAACATTTCGAAAATTTTCACTTTTTTTCGTTTTCACGATTCAATTTTATCATTATTTATAATGTTATCACGATGATTCATCATCGTTTCGTAAACATTGCGTTTGTTTGTAGTCATTTGATCATTCAGTCGTATATCTTTTTACAATTTGTTGAAATTGAATTGAATTTAATATTTTGATTGTCAAAATAATTGATTGATTGCGTGTTGCGAAATTCGTTATCATAATTTGTACGTACGATTTTGACGTTAACATCGAATTGACGTTTGATTCAATTAATGTATTTAATAAAACATTGTAATCATTCGTGTTTGTTTTTGACGATGTATATTTTCGTTTAACGTAATTTGTCATCGATAATATTGATATAATAACGTTCATTTTCAAAATTTTCGATCGTTATTGATATTAAATCAATATAAATAATATAAAACGTTTTTTTCGACATGATAAATATTTTTTTTATTCGATTTTTTTTTTTGTTTTGATTAATTTGCAAATATCGCAACGATTATTTTTGCAATCGTTTTGATAAAAATAATTCAATTTTTTTAAATATTGACGTAATAAAAAAAAATTTATATAATTCAAATTTCGATGTCATACGATAAACGACAATGATAATGTTGTTAACAATGCAATCATTTGATGTGATTGCAATTTCAAAACGTATAATTCGTTGTTTTGCAAAAAAGCATATTCGATTAATTTGTTTTGATATTTGAAAATATGATTTTCAATGTTTCAATAAACGTTTTGTTTTTCGAATGTTGATATTGACAACAAGTTTGTTGACGAATTTGACATGTAAAAAATTGACAAATCAATGAATTGATTATTTGCATTGTTGTAAAAAAAAACGAACAATAATTTGATTATTTTTTTTTTCAACAATGAAACGAATTTTGTTTGCAATTACAACATGCTCGATGTAAAACATGAAAAAATGTATAAAATTTCGATTTTTGCACACGTGAATGTTGACGTTCGAATTTGTGTATCACAATATATCGTTGATTGAATGATTAATGAACAAAATTTGTTTTCAAAATTCAATCAACGACGTTGATTGTTATTGTGAGTTTTGAGTTTTTTTCAAAGTTTTGTCGTATGAATGATCAAACATGTTTTTGTTAATTTATTTTTTGAAAACGTTTTTTAAATGATTATAATAACATTTTTAAAATCATGTTTAATGAAATCGTTGTTTATGTATTTTTGATTGATACAAAAAAAAATCGATGTATTCAAATTTTAATGTATTGAAATGAATACGTTTAAATTTTTCGAAACGATCAACGATCAATGCAATTGAATTTGATTTTGTTATCGTATCGATAATGATTTTAACGAAATTCAAAAAAAATTCGATTTCGATAAAATTTGTATTTTCGAAAATTTATTCGTCATGTTGACGAATCACGAAATAATTGAAATAAATTAATTTGTGCATTTTGAACAACAAAATATTTTAATAAAATATGTCGATAATAAATTTCGAATCAATTTTTTCGATAATCAATTGATTGTGTAATGATTCGACGATTTTGATGTAAAATTCGACGTTCGTTAAAATGACAAATCGATCAATAAAATCGAAAATGATATCGACGAAAAAAACGAAAATATTTTTTTTGAAACGTTTTGTTATTTTTGTTCAATAAATCAATGATGTTGAATTCGTTATAACAATAATAAAAAAACGATGATTGACGTTCATTGCATTGAACAAATAAAAAAATTTTTATTCAAATTTCGTTCGTGTTTTTCGACGACGATGATAAAATTTGTGAATTTAATTTTCGTTTTTATATCGATGAAATTTCAATCGATATTTTTGTCATGTAAAAATTCGACGATTAACATTAATTTTATTGATAAATTGATTGTTTATTCAACGTGATTGATTCGAAAATCGTTTTTGACGTCGATTTTTCAATTGAAATATTATTTTGATTTTGAAATGAAAACGACAAAATTGTGAATGATATTTGACGTAATCATTGTAATATTTGAATTTGAAAATTTGAATCGTATAAATGAAAAAAAAAAAAAAAACGTATGTGATTCGTGAAATCGTGTAAAACGTGTAAATTTCATGTCGTATTTGTTTTTTTTTTTCATTTCGTAATAAATGAATTCGAAACATCGATTCGAAACAATGACGAATTCATTGAATTATCGAATCGTGTATGTGAAATTTCGTGTTTTTTGAAAACGTTTTTATCGAAATCGAATGATCGATCGTGCGTTCGAATTTGACGTTCGCTTAAACGATGAATGACGTTTTAATCGATCGACGTCGATATTAATTTTTGAATTTTTAAAAAATTAAATGACGATCGTTAAAATAAACAATATGCATTTTATTGACGACATTAAATGATAATAAATTCGTTATGAATTCAATTTGATGTTTTCAAATTTAATCGTCGTTTAATTCATCAAAAATTTTTCGATCGATTTACATGAAATCAACGTTTGAACGTTGTAAAATAATATGAATCGATTCGAATAATATTTGATAAACATTGTCGAATTTATAATTTGTTACAAATATGTAAAATGTAACGTGTTTATATTCATGATAATATTATTTATCGTATATGTGACAACGTGTTTATATTTACGATAATATTATTTATCGTACATGTAATGAATGTGAATTATTGTACAGAATTTGCACGTTAATTTATAATAAAATAACGTTTTGACATTGTTTTTGATAATGAATTTATTTCAACAATCAATATTTCACACAAATTGTTGAAATAAATTCATTATCAAGAACAATGTCAAAACGTTATTTTATTATAAATTAACGTGCAAATTTTGTACAATAATTCACATTCATCACATGTACGATAAACAATATTATCATGAATATAAACACGTTGCATTTTACATATTTGTAACAAATTATGAATTCGACAATGTTTGTCAAACATCATTCGAATCGATTCATATTATTTTACAATGTTCAAACATTGATTTCATGCATCGATCGAAAAATTTTTGATAAATTAAACGACAATCAAATTCGAAAATATCAAATTGAATTTACAACGAATTTATCGTCATTTAATGTCGTCAATAAAATGCATATTGTTTATTTTAACGATCGTTATTTAATTTTTCAAAAATTCAAAAATCAACATCGACGTCGATCGATTTAAAACGTCATTTATCGTTTAAACGAACGTCAAATTCGAACGCACGATCGATTATTCGATTTCAATAAAAACGTTTTCAAAAAACACGAAATTTCACATATACGATTCGATAATTCAATGAATTCGTCATTATTTCGAATCGATGTTTCGAATTCATTTGTTACGAAATGAAAAAAAAAAAAAACAAATACGACATGAAATTTACACGTTTTACACGATTTCACGAATCATATACGTTTTTTTTTTTTTTTTCATTTATACGATTCAAATTTTTAAATTCAAATATCACAATGATTACGTCAAATATCATTCACAATTTTGTCGTTTTCATTTCAAAATCAAAACAATATTTTAATTGAAAAATCGACGTCAAAAACGATTTTCGAATCAATTACGTTGAATAATTTTATTGAACAATCAATTTATCAATAAAATTAATGTTTATCGTCGAATTTTTACACGACAAAAATATCGATTGAAATTTTATCGATGCAAAAACGAAAATCAAATTTACGAATTTCATCATTATCGTCGAAAAACACGAATGAAATTTGAATAAATTTTTTTTTTTTATTTGTTCAATGCAATGAACGTCAATTATTGTTTTTTTATTATTGTCATAACGAATTCAACATCATTGATTTATTGAACAAAAATAACAAAACGTTTCAAAAAATATTTTTGTTTTTTTCGTCGATATCATTTTCGATTTCATTGATCGATTTGTCATTTTAACGAACGTCGAATTTTATATTAAAATCGTCGAATCATTACACAATCAATTGATTATCGAAAAAATTGATTCGAAATTCATTGTCGACGTATTTTATCAAAATATTTTGTTGTTCAAAATGCACAAATTAATTCATTTCAATTATTTCGTGATTCGTCAACGTGACGAATGAATTTTCGAAAACACAAATTTCATCGAAATCGAAATTTTTTTTTGAATTTCGTTAAAATCATTATCGATACGATAACAAAATCAAATTTAATTGCATTGATCGTCGATCGTTTCGAAAAATTTAAACGTATTCGTTTTAATACATCAAAATTTGAATACATCGATTTTTTTTTGCATCAAAAATACATAAACAACGATTTCATTAAACATGATTTTGAAAAATGTTATTATAATCATTTAAAAACATTTTCAAAAAATGAATTGACAAAAACATATTTGATCATTCATACGACAAAATTTTGAAAAAAATTCAAAATTCATAATAACAATCAACGTCGTTGATTGAATTTTGAAAATAAATTTTGTTCATTAATCATTCAATCAACGATATATTGTGATATACAAATTCGAACGTCAATATTCATGTGTGCAAAAATCGAAATTTTATATATTTTTTCATGTTTCACATCGAACATGTTGTAATTGCAAACAAAATTCGTTTTATTGTTGAAAAAAAAAATCAAATTATTGTTCGTTTTTTTTTACAACAATGCAAATGATCAATTCATTGATTTGTCAATTTTTTATATGTTAAATTCGTCAACAAATTTGTTGTCAATATCAATATTCGAAAAACAAAACGTTTATTGAAATATTGAAAATTACATTTTCAAACATCAAAACAAATCAATCGAATATGTTTTTTTGCAAAACAACGAATTATACATTTTGAAATTGCAATTACATTAAATGATTGCATTGTCAACAACATTATTATTGTCGTTTATCGTATGATATCGAAATTTGAATTACATGAATTTTTTTATTACGTCAATATTTAAAAAATTGAATTATTTTTATCAAAACGATTGCAAAAATAATCATTGTGATGTTTGCAAATTAATCAAAACAAAAAAAATCGAATAAAAAAAAATATTCATCATGTCGAAAAAACGTTTCATATTATTTACATTGATTTAATATCAATAACGATCGAAAATTTTGAAAATTAACGTTATTATATCAATATTATCGATAACAAATTACGTTAAACGAAAATATACATCGTCAAAAACAAACACGAATGACACAATGTTTTATTAAATATATCAATTGAATCAAACGTCAATTCGATGTTGACGTCAAAATCGTACGTACAAATTATGACAACGAATTTCGCAACACGCAATCAATCAATTATTTTGACAATCAAAATATCAATTCAATTCAATTTCAACAAATGTTCAAAACGTCAATGATGTAATCGAAACATATTAACGCATTTTTATTATCATAATCAAAACAACGTTATTAACGAAAAATATATCGAATTTTTTGTGATCAAACATCACATATGCAATAACGTATATCAAAAATCGACGTTTAATTTCGTATTTGAAAAATCAATCATCGTTCGAAAATATTTACGAACAATTTTCGAAATTGACGAACATGTATTTATTCGAATCAATCGTTTACGTTGTTATCAACAAAAAAATCAAAAATCATTTTAAATCGAACGTCGAAAAAAAAATTTTCATCGAATATGACGATAACATCATTTATCGAATTTACATATCGATTAGTCAAAAAATCGAACGCGTCAAAAATTTCGATATTTACGATCATAAATTAACATCAAAAATTAATATCGAATTCGATAAAAATTTTATCGAATCAATTGTTAATTCAACAATGATAAATTTTTTTGTTATTCACATTAAATTCACGACAAAAAAGCAAGAAATTCAATTTCAAATTTTTCAAAACATTGAAATTCGATCACATATCAAAATCAAATTTTCAAATATTATTATACAAAAATCAATGACGTCACAACAACAAAAAAATTTTCAAAAATTTTACAAAAATACGTTACAATACGTTCAAACAAAAAACAATTCGAATAATTTTTTTTATGAATTTTATCGTTTACAATGTTATAATTTTTGTCAATTTCACGATGTTTTATTTAGCAATGCGTGAATTGTTTGCAAATTGAAATTCAAATTCAAATGATTTAATTGTTTTGTTCGACAACATTGTTGATTTTCAATCAATTTCAATTGTAAACGTTGAATTTGATACAATCAATTTCGTTTTATTGTTGATCGATTACGTCGAAAACATCGACGTTTTTTCGTTTGAAAAATTTATAACAATGTTGACGATCGACGAAAAAAATCAAATAATTATAACGACGTCGTACGAAATTTTCATTTTTCATAATAATTAAAAACAATAAAAAAAAAACTCGATTTTTTATTGAAAAATCACATTTGAAATCTAATAAATTTCACGTTCGATAAAAAAAATCGTTGAACGATAAATGAATTTATAAATTTAAACGCAATGTCGATAACGTTGTAATACAATACAAAATTAAATAATATGTCAAAAATTTTTTACAATAATATGACATTGATTTTAATCAAATTTTTGTTTTCGTCGTCAAATCAATGATTTTTCGAATTTTATTCGTCGTTGTCGTTTTTTTGAATTTGAAAATTGAACAAATGAACGTGAAAATTACGTTTTTATACGAATTCATTAATTCAAATATTTACGTTAAATATTCGATTGAATGTGACAATGACAAAATTATTTGCAAATTGAACAAAATATTGTATAATTTGAAACAATCATTCAAATTTTGATATAAACGTTTGTTCGAATTTTTTTACAAAAATTAATTTTCAATTTTTTCGACGCGAATCAAAACATATTCGTCACGAATGTTGATTTTAAAAATTTTATTATTATTACATGAATCGATAATATCAAAATTATTGTTTTCAATAAAATCATGATTAACAAAACAAAAACAAAATTCAATAACGTTTTCGACATGATTGATTTTGAATCAATAAATTTTTATTTTGATATAATCATTTTCAAAAATGACGAAATGCACATAATTCGTTTTAATTAAAAAACATATATTCAACGCGTCGTTAAAAAATTCGATTTACAAAATGCAAAATCAATTCGAATATTCATAAAAAATCATTTGATTCAATTTTCAACGTTAATCAAATTATCAATCAAAATATCAAACAATATTAAACAATAATGAATTCAATCATATTTGCAATGATAAAAATTAAATCAAATGTAACGAATGCGATTTTTATAATCAATCGATTTGTTCAAAATTTCAATTTTAATCATATCAAAACAATCAAACGTGTTATAATTTATTTCAATTTCATGATTAATTTTTGCATAATTTACGACGATAATTTCAACAAAAAATTAAACATCGAAACATATTGCGATGCAAATTGAATTCGTGACAAAATTTTTAAAAAATTCATCGAAACATATTTGTTTTTATTAAACGACGATTCGATAAATTGAATGTCAAAATTTCAATTTATTGTAATCACGTTTATTTGCGTCGTCGAATATATGATCATATCATTTATCGTCAAAAAATTATTTAATTCAAACAATTATTCGTTAATTTACGAATTCAAAATCAATCGAACAATTACGTCAAAATATTGATAAATACGAACAATCAAAACGTCAAAACATTCAATGAAAATTCGATACATTATAATCGCATCAAACACGTCGATATTGTATATCATTATATAAAAAACGAAATTAAAAAAAATCGCATTGAATTCAAATATATAACGATCGACATCATGTCAATCGACGATTTCATCAAATTTTTATTTTCGTTCAAATATCAACGATTTATCGACATGTTCGAAATGAATTAAACATCATGATTTTATATTTTTGCAAATTCGAAAAAAAATGTTGAAATAAATTTATTATCAAAAACAATGTCAAGACGTTATTTTATTATAAATTAGCGTGCAAACTCTGTACAATAATTCACATTCATCACATGTACGATAGACAATATTATCATGAATATAAGCACGTTGCATCCTACATACCTGTAACACAAGCTTTGCAAATGCACGTGAAGTGGTGGAAAAAGGGCAATTTAAGATAGTATTTGCTACGGAGAATAGGTAGAGCGTCTAGAGTACAGTTGAACTTTTCGGTTTCGATTTGTGCCGTTACCAATATCGATATCAGCCATGCGTATTCAAGCAGGAATGGCTTGCTATTGTCGCCGTGTTTGCAAGGATGTTCGCGACTACATCAATCTAGAAGCTAAAAATACATTGTTATTTGGCGAGGCTTTCCATCGAGCGCAAAGCGAGTCTCATGAAGTAGTCAGCCGATCACAGGTTAGATGTATCATAAACCAAGTCTTGTACGGGGAGCGTGAGGTAGAAAGTTTGCAATCTCTAGTTACTAGCACTGTCCTGTCCACTGCTGCCTCGTAACCGGCAGGACCTTCTGCGCAGCAGAGAAGTTGTTGGTATAGTGTTCCGAGAGAAGAGAGTAACAAACGCTCATTTAAAAGTGTAAAGGGGAATTTGGGCTGTTATGCCAAGGGGACGAACTGAAAGATTGCTGCGCGCACCATCGCTCAACCCTCAAAGGAGGTAGGTCGTCCAGCCTCCCGTAAGGGATGCACATAACTCCCGTTGAGATTTACTCTCCACTTCCCCACCAGCAGTTCAAGCTCTTCGTAGGCCTTGTGAACCCCGATCAAGCAAACCACGTCTTGCTCCCCTGCTTTTCCTTGTAAGACCTTGGCTGCGTATGAAAAGCAGCCCGCACTTTTGTTCCATCGTGTCCACGTTACAGACCGAGAGGTCTGAAATGTCTCTATACCCATGAAAAAGTGCTTGAAATAGGATGACCGGTCCGACGCCGGCATCGATATCGCTGGCAGCGTAATGGCGTAAACTTCGTTATCGTATCACGTGGCTGGAGAGAGTTTCAGTCGAGCCGGGCGAGCATCTCGTCCTTTGGGAGAGGGACAAAGTTATCGAGATCAATTCCACGGGCAGTGAGATTTGCGCGTTCGTGAGGAGGAACGAGACGTGTGTTCTTCTCCGGAGCGATGGACAATTCTGTGATGTTGTCAGTAGGAAGCTTACGACCATAATCGCAAAGTGAGCTTACCATGTTTTGTAAAATCGAATAGACGGGGTAAAGGCTTTGAAGCACCGTTTGGATTACGAGAATCTGGGAAACGGCACCCTGGAGTGCGAAGCTCGTCGAAAAATGGATGGCACATCGCATCGATTGCCGAGAGACGCTGAGTGGGTGTGTATTCAAGCAAGGCGGAGATGAGGTCGATAGCTTCAGCCGACGCCTTACGGAAGACCTAAGGAGGCGCGTCAGAGGAAACATTACTAACGAGAGTAGAACAACAGCTTACTTTGCTAAAGGGATGAGGCTTTATTTGGGGAAATTTGTGCTCCATGTAGTTGGGATTCATAGTACGAATCTGCTCGCGGGTGGGAGTGCCCAAGACTTTGATGATCTCGACGAGCTGGTCAATTCCAGACTCACCCGGGAAAAGAGGTTGGCCCAGCATCAACTCCGCCATGACGCACCCAGTTGACCACACATCTGCATCAAAAGTATCAGCAAAGCACACTTGAAGCTTGAGATCCGGACTAGACTTACCGATCTTTGTGGTATAATTGGTGGCACCAAAGATTAACTCTGGAGCGCGATAATAGCGCGAGCAGATGTAGGAAACGTTGGGTTCATTCTCCACAAGAATCTTTGCACTCCCAAAGTCGCAGAGCTTCAACACACCGCTGGCAGGATCCAGTAGTAGATTCTGTGGCTTGATATCGCGGTGACAGATGCCCTGCGAGTGGATATACGCAAGTGAGCGGAAGAGCTGATAAATATAGATCTTGATCTCCAAAATCGGCATGGTCGTCTTCATCTTGTTGAAGAAACGAGAGGCGCGGTATACTGTCTCAGGCACAAACTCAAGCACAAGGTTAAGGAAGACTTCATCTTTCTGCGCCTCGTTCTCAATGTCAGCCTACTGTGTTCGGTTTCAACCGCCAAATTTTCACTCACCCGTTCGCCATTCGAGTAGTAAAACGCTTTGAGTTCTACAATGTTAGGGTGGCGGACAATGCGCATAATTTGCAATTCACGGTTCTACTCATATTAGTATATTCCGCATTCGAAATCCGTGTACTTCGACGGCATTCACCTTGAAGCGCTTGTCTTGCAAGACACGCTTGATGGCAGCATCCTCCCCGTTCGGAGAGAGCTTTGTCTGAAAGACCACCCCAAATGATCCGTTTCCAACAATCTTGCATTGCGTGTACTGCATCTCTCGAGTTTCTCCTGTCACGCCATCTTGCACTTTTTCGCGAATTACCTCTGGTATGTAGTGAGCAACGGCACATGTTCTTGCGAAAGAGGTTCTTTACTGACCACCCATACGCAGCCCTCCTAGGGCCTGCGGACGATTTGAGCTCGACATATTGAGGTACGTCAAGCAAGATACGCACTCGTGTTATTATCGGCTGTAAGGTGGACTGGCGTTCAGTATTTGGTGACGCGATCTGCTGAGGTACTTTGGGGAGTCCGTTCTGGGCGATGTTCGAACTCCGTGGACTGGGAGGAAGAAGTTGGAGGAAGTGAGGTGAAGTTTATGCGTGAGGCGGGCAGGCTTCTTCTGGACTAGTGTGCCCGGTCAGCAGGCAACGTCTTCTGGGGCCAGTATGATGTTGGCGCCGGGATGAGAGCCGTGGTGGAAACCGTGTACCTTGGAGTCCAAGGGGAGTGCCTGACGTCGAGGACCCGGGGCAGAATAGAAGCCCCAACCAAATATGCCACAGCCTTTATGTGCTTCTCCTGCTCTAGCCTGGGTAGGGAAATTTGTAACCCAGTAAGGATGCCCGATCGACGTCGAAGTTGATGCTCCACCGGTGTCTGGTACTGTGCTTCTGGGAAAGAAGGCAGACAGAAATTGGAAAAGCCAGTAGCGGGACTGATTTTAAGAGCTACTGAGAAGGGATACTGCAGTATGACTTTTGCAAAATGGCTGTGAAATGACTGGGACACAAGCAGAGATGGTGTGAGGAGGTTCCAGGAGAGGTCGAGGTGTTCTACTGTAGTTTATGTTGAAGTTGAGAAGGAGTGTCTCTAGGTGAATGGAAAGCTTGTTCGGGGAGTTGTTGGAATTTAATGAGGCTGAGCGCTCTGCAGCTGCAGTGAACACACAGTGAACACCCAGCAGCTTTGATGACTCGAGCGGAAGGGTGCTTCTCTTGCCGGCAATGGCCTTCTTCAGAACAGCAGACAACAAGAGGGGGAGCTGCGGGCGCCAGCGGCAAGCCACAACCTAAGAACAGCTGATTCTCACTGAGGGATGGATTGAGTTTATGGGGTGTAGCGATGGATAGACCTCGGGATCCCGTGAGCGTGGTCAGTGCGCGAGACGGGTGCAGATTGAAGATCAGGAGAGGACGGCTGGTTCCTGGATGGTTTTTGCTCGTCTCGCTTCCTCAAGACGGGACTTTTGCGATATATGGGCATTGGGAAAGTCGCAGCATTCGGTGGGAACTGGGGAGGAAGTTATTTTTCTCGGCTGGCAGCGCTAGGTTGGATCCAGAGTGAGGAGGCTTGAGATGAATGGGTCATGGGAGCATTTTGGGAGCATTCAATTGGATACATTTTCACGCGGCCGCAGGAACAGGGCCAGCGTTTGAGCTCTGTCTGTGTCTGGCCTTTTATGGACGAGCCTAGGTAATTGCTGATCGAGGCTCCACTCTTAAAACCACCGCTCCCTACGAGTCCTCGACCTCCTCCTCCGGACTCCATGACGACAGCCCGAAGCGACTCTCTGAACGATGGCGGGTGAAGGTAGTGTTCCGCAAAGGATCAGCATGGCGGAGGATGGATGGGCGCACAAGGGTCAAGGGAAGGATTTCATATGCGTGCTGGGAGCTCTCCGAAGAAAGTGCTCGCTAAATGCACACGACAGAGGCGAGCTTTACCCCGTGACGCAGTTAAGCTTCACTGCTCCTGTATAGTCCACCAATCACTAATTTAGCGATGGAGTTTGTTGAAGGCTAAGGCTCAGGGGCCTGGGATGTCGTGCGTCCCTCGGGCTCCAATTTTACCTTTGTTGCACTCGGACGTGGGACGAGTGGGATGCAGTGTTGATTATCTTATCTGGCAAATGTTGCGAATAGCTTTCAGCATTTATCCATTTGCTTTCACAATCTGTCTGCCCCTCTTCTGAAACACTCTTCGGATAAATGCGTTGGTCTGTAACAGCTCTGGCTGCGCTAAATGCGAATGACGTGGGCCGCCTCCGTTGAAGGGTAGACCCCCAAGGCAATGAGCGTGACTACGAGAGTCAGCAGGCACCTCGACAAAGTGGACCTCTCCGATCTGGGCAGATGCAGCAGGAGAATTCTCAAGAGTGGATGTCTCCACCTGCCCCCTACGACCACCACGCGCCGCGCCTCCGTAGCCTAGATTGGAAAGTATGAAGCATGAACAGGTTTCTGTCGCCTTCTTGCTGGACTCATCACCCGCATCGGAGGCATCTATGAGGTGCACAAGCCATATTGCTGGTCTAGCTGCTTCCCGATATAGGCTCACTCGGTCGATATATGTGATGTCTAACTGATCGTGCAGGATCAATACGGTCTGAACACGTTCAGAGGCACCATCTGCCGGAGGAGGAGCTAGTTGGGAGATTCTGTGTATACACGGCCAAGCTGTCATCCGTAACCGCCTTGAACACCTGGCATCCGGCCCACACTCGTAGTATTCCCACTGGTTCCGAAGTTAGAACATCGCTAGCAAAGGACTGCTGTTCCTCGGAAGCGGTAGGATCGTGGTTCTACACACCTTGGGACCTGCATTTGAGTATGACCAGGTACGCCATGGAAACGGGACGGCCGTCGCATCCTCTGGGAAGGGCGGATTGCAGGAACGGACGATGAGCGTGCTGACTGCAGCAGACCGGCTTGATCCAAGGTCAACTATCAAGCACGGATAGCATTGTTCATGTTGCCGTCTTACTACCTTACTACAAACGCACGTCGATCGTTGAGAACGCTTGGTCCGAGCTCCAGGAACCCGCAACCACCACAATGCCACAGTCACACAAGGTGCGTACTTCAGTCAGATCCGCGCCATTTTTACAAAGTGTCTGTGTCACAATTTGATTATCAACAGCCAGAGACTAGATATCAGGGCCAGCTGTGGACAAGCACAAATTTTGCTGCGCTGAATAGACTTTGGAACCGCTTTACAAACCCCGTGTAGGCCGTGGGGGATATTGCAGAAATGTCACAACCTTCTGGACGATCGTCAACAGTCAGATTTAAAGTGCTATCCATTATTGTTTCCTATGTGCAAGCCGTAAAAAAACGGCATATGCAGTGACTCCCGAAGTGACGCACGCTTTATTTTGTACAGTACGCTGGATTTGGGCATGCCATCACCCGAGATCGCCCCCCCCGTGAAGATCATTCGAGATCCCAACCAGATGAGACTCCTATTTCATACAGATTTGATAGACTGAAGGGTATCGCTCATTTCTGACTGAGACTTGAGGCCTGCACCAGCATGCATCGCCAATGCGAGTATGTATACTAAGACAAAGGGAGAATGGGTGGAGTGGATGGGTATATGTCCGTGCGTGGTCTCGGAGAATAAGATGAGTTAGAGTTCACGTCGTAGGTGGGCGAATGTGTTAAAACGGTACGGCTGGTGGTGCTACGTTACCCCCGGCTTGCTCTTGCTGTTGCATTAGCTCCTCGCCGGCAGCCTCTATGGAGACAGCAAGTCCGATCTTGGCTTGTTGCTGCACGTGTACGTAGATCAGCATAACGCTCGCTATCTTGGACACGCAGAAATCGTGTGCACTGACCTTGAAATGATCGATCTCCCCGGCAAAGGTCAATTGCACAGGCGGTAGAACCCTCTTCTCTAGCAGGCAACTTAGCTTCCCAGTACTATCAACTTGCGCCCGGAATGTGGAGTTTCTGAAGTCGTATTTTGCGCCCAAGGTGGCCGTGCCCTCCTTACGCATAGCACCACCCATCAAACCTCCTCGTCCACCGGAGCCAGGCGCAAATTGAAGATTGAGATCGGCCCCAGCCTCGACTCTGTCGGTCAATTTCCGCCAATATGACGTACTCACAGCACCTTGCGGCTGTAATTGCGCGCTTGCTATCCAGTCTAACCCTCTGTACTTGGCAACGTATGACACTGCAGTTTCCGGCGGAGCATTGAGTGCAGCTCTGGACCAAACAGCCTCGAGCCCGACGGCTAAGCTCGGCGTCAAAGACTGTAAATAGCTGCCAATGAAGATTCCGCTAACTCCACCCTCGATTATCGATGGGTTCACGGCCTTTAGACCTGCGGAGAAGTCTTTCCCAGTTATCTCGTTGTCGAGCTGGAGCATAGCTGGGCCAGGTCCAGGAGCTATCTGGGTATCTGCCTTCGTAACAAGCCAGTTGTTCCACTTGTAGTTTGTCCGCGCAGATAATTGTCCATCGTTATCAACGTTTCCTTGCATGAAGACCTATGTCAAGACTTAGCATAGCTGATCCACTTGGAAGGCCTAAGTCGGCATACCTTGTCCGTTCCGTACATGGCAGTGAAATTGTATGGCGGCAGACCTTGCGATCCCATTGAGAAAGCATGCGCAACTTGGAACAAGGGCGTCATGCTGAAGGGTTTGGTCAAGTCCGCTCTGAGCCCACTGAAGGTGAAATTCGTGAGAAAGACATTTTTCTTAACCTCTCGATCGACATTTTCCACAGTGCCGGGATTTGAAAGTCCCAGTGCATCTCTCCTTTCCGAGAAAGACAGGTAAGCATTCCGCAGCGTCTGCATTATGGGGTTACTGCTGACAGCATCCACTGGGATGACCTTGAGGTCGGCCATTGTGTTGCAGCGCGCAGCCTTCCTGCGCGAAGTCTTTCCGACCTCGCCCTTCAGAGCCTGGACTCGACTGTAGAGGGAAGGGAGGTACGAGGTCGCGGTAGGTTTGGGCTAGACGAACTCGATGATGGATGAAAAATGACGACTTGTATCACTCGTACTTGTACTTGAACTTTTAGGAGACAGCTTGGGTTAGACGCTAAGACGCAGGCTAAGCTTTGCATGTTGCGTATCTAGCATCTATCGCCCGCCCTTCTCTATCGATAAGCACTTACACCACGCACCCGAGGCACCTCCAACGCCGACGTTGCTTAGGTTTGTAGCCATTCCCGAATTACCTTGATTGCACACTTTTTCGTGGAGTGTAATCTCTAGTGCTAAAGTATCTTGTCTTTCCTTTCGCTCCTAAGCTCATACGAGCCCTCCACCGAAGCATGGACACTCTGTTGTAAGCCTCACTGCTATTCTATCTACTCAATCACTGCGAACCGTAGCCGGCCTTTGATATCCTACGATCGGTATCTGTTGCTGATCGCCTGTTACGATGCCCCACAGAACCGCAGACGTTGCCATAAGTTCCCCACGTTTCCGTAGAAAATCCAGCACTTTTGTCGATGCGATTCACGACTTGCCCGCCACTGGAGAGTTAGCCCCTGCTCAACTGTACAGCACTGAGTCCGGCCGGCTTTTTCATTCCGGTCGAATTGCCATTGCAACTGTTGGTCTACCAGCAAGGGGTAAGACGTGGGTGAGATCTGCAACCTGCCGGAAAACATAGCTTGCTGACGTTGGACAATTACAGCCATATCTCTGTTGCCCTGGCACGCTACCTCAGATGGTACGTCCTGCCATTTCAACATCAGGATGTAAAAGTTGGCCCCCGAGGTCTGACTCTAGCATGAAGGCTTGGCGTCAAAACGCGTGTATTTCACTTGGGCGACTATCGCAGAGAAAGTATTGGGCCGGGGCAGAATCTTCCAGACGATTACTTTTTCGTGAATGGTATGCGAACCACATCGATTTACCGCGAGGAAGCTATAGCTCATACAAATGTGCCCAGCCTCGGCCAGCTCAGTACTTCTTCGCCAGAAAATACTCAAAAAATGCAGAGAGGATATCTACCATTTTCTGAATAACGAAAACGGTCAGGTCGCCATATATGATGCAGTCAACCCAACGGCAGCTGGCAGAAGATCCCTCGCAAAGGAGTTCGCAAAGCAGGATATTGAGGTGGGGATTTTCAAGGATACTGAGACTTGGCTAACAAGCACTTTCCAAGACCCTTTTCATCGAATCAGCCTGTAACGATGAGAAAATCATTGAAGAAAATGTGCGAAGTGTGAAAATCTCGTCGCCTGATGTAACCGCTTCCCCACCATTTCGATTACGACAACTGAGATGTTTTAGTACCTTGGCTGGTCCGAAGAGGAAGCTATCAAGCATTATCTGGCAAGGATGAGCGCCAAAATCCCACACTTTGAAACCATGGAAGAGTCTGAGCTCAATTACATTAAGGTCTGACTGCCCTTACACAACGTGAATTGAAAGCTCCGTTAACTTGCGACTTGCGACTGACGACATCCACAGATGATCAACGCTGGGCAAAGACTGAGTGTCAACAATTGCTCTTTCGGCTATTTGTCCCACAGAATTGTCTTCTACCTCCTGAATTTGCACATCAAGACGAGGCACACATATTTCGCTCGGGTACGCTGTCCAGAATTGGAAATCGATCATCGGCCAATCTGCTAACACTAAGAAGGCCGGTAAATCCAGGGAAGAGGATTCGTACAAAGCCGATGCCACATTGTCAGAGCAAGGTAGGGATTACGCAAAGAAGATGGGAGATGCTTTGATACGCCATAGAGATGCCGAGAGACAGGCTCTTATCGATGGTGGACCTGATGTGCCGCTCAAGCGTCTTACGGTTTGGACTTCGACTCGGCGTAGAACCGTTGAAACATCACGATATCTTTTCGAACTCGGTTATCGAGTACGTCAGAGATCTCAGATGAGCCAGCTGAATCCAGGCGTCTGCGAAAAGATGTCGGAGAGGCGGATCAGGATGGAGTATCCAGAAGAAGTGGCCAAGCACGAAGCTGACCCTTACCATCATCGATATCCACGGGCAGAGGTGCGGTCTCTCTTCTTTATCATCGAGCATTGCTCATTGAATTGCAGTCGTACCACGATCTCGCCGTTCGACTGGAGCCGGTCATACTGGAACTTGAACGCGAGCAGAACGATTTGTTGATCATTGCACATGAAAGTGTGCTTCGAGTACTGTATGGGTACCTCATGGCTTGTAATGCTACGGACATTCCTGGGTTATCTTTCCCTCGTAATGAGATCGTTGAAATCATTCCGGCAAGTTACCAGAACGAAGCAACTCGGATATCGATACCGGATCTACCAGGCGAGACAATTGCTCCCTCGCCTGAAGACATCCAGATCCCAGTGCCACCAAGTGTACCAAATAGCGGTGCAGTCACGCCACTAGGATTAGGTACACCACAGTTGCGGCCAAACTCGCCTCGCAGTTCACCTCGAGATGGCGGTCAGACACCCGCGGAGCCAGGGGTAGGTTCAATGTTGTTGGTCGAAAGAGCCCTTCGTGACTGAAGGCCACAATGGCTTTTTATCGCTGCATCAAATAGGATTCAGAGGGTAAATTTTATCTCTGCTGTTGGCGTATGTGCTAGTGATCTGGGAAGCGTCCTGCAGAAATAGAATATCGAGTTTGCAAGGACATCACCCTCCGTGGAGAGTAGACACGAACAGGACGTTATCGTCTTTCTGGAGTTCATATTTGCCTTCGCCCTCGAGCTCCCAGTCGGCATCATTTATTAGCACAAGAATGCCAGGTCGCCTAGACATGATCAATAGGTTGTACAGCTCCATTAGCTAGAAATACAAACACTGCATCGTCAACGATGAAGAAATCCTTCCGCCCGCGCAAATACTTTTGATGTAATTGGCGAATGAGGAAATCCATATTCGCTGGCCGGCCTGCTTCGTCTTTGGCAGGCAAGGCAAGCTTGAGTTGTTTCTGATTCGAGAAGAGCGATTCAAGGCCTCCACTACTCATTTCAGCTATCGTCGTCTAGGAGGTTTCATCGTGGGATTAAACATACAAGAAATCTACAACAATAGGAATCTCGTGCTCAGCCATCACTCAAAATAATGCTGTTGCAATTTCAAGGGCGGTCTTGATATAAATTCGACTCGGTTGACTTTAGAATTGTGCATGTGCCGATCGTATATCAAGTAGGGTAAGGGTTGAAGCTATGTAAAGCTCTAAAACCTGCCATGTACGATAAAGATACTTGAAAAACGGTGAGTTCGAACTATTAATTGGCCATCTCTCGCTTGAATACATAACCTTTCACCAACAGATCAACATTGCGGTCTCTCGTCATGCCTTTCCAGCTATCAGAGGATACAAAGGTACCACGATGACCAGAACACACTATAGGAGTTGTTTCTCTGACCCAAGCATAGGAGAGAATAACGAAAGTCATTGACGTCTCACGGGTCGCGATTCATTAGTACAACTCTCAGGCCCAGGAAGCTCCAGACTCTCATGCTGACAAATAGTGGCTACCTCCCACTGATCATATATCTTGGTTCGTTCGCGCAGAGACCACGACCACCGTGTTTTCCCTAAAACTTCACAGGCTATACAAGGAGCGATCCGAAACCCGCATTCATCCGGTAGAAAGATCAGTAGCTCCATGCAGAAAGGGTTTTACTGACAAGCGCAAGACTTATCTCGCCATTGGCTTAAGGCAAATGAAGAGTCGTCTACTATGGAGGCTTTCACGACGGACCAATATTCAAGCACCTCCTCGACAGGATGATAATCCTTGAACCCTTTACCCTTGACGATCACAGTCTTTCAGGCCAGGACGACCACAAGTAATCAACTGTACAGTATTTATTGCATGGACGAGGCGTTGGGGTGCAACAATTTTGGTAGACAAACTCAAGTAGTGCTGCGAATACTAGATAATCAAGGGAAGGAAGACGCACAACAATTTGACATTCACCTCCTCAATTGTGCCCAGAATGATATCGACTACCGGTAGTGCTTTAGTGACATCACCCCTCATGCCGTTTCCAAGTAAACAAGCCTGCACGGCTCCGCCAATGTCACTCTTTCACTATGACCGACATCAAAACCCTCCCAAAGCCGCTCATCGACACCATTGCAGGCTTCTTTGCGGGGATCGCGTCTACCCTTGTCGGGCATCCTTTAGATGTTGTAAAGACTCGCTTGCAGAGTAAACCCCACCTGAGGCTCGACGATGTCACCTACAGATATTCTCATATTTATAGTCGCATACTGATGACTATTCCACAGTCGATCGTTCCTCCTCAAATCAAGTTGGCAGCTCAATTCGCATAGCTCGCGACATTGTTCGACGAGATGGCACGATCAGAGGCCTCTATCGCGGCTTCACACCCAACGTCATTGGCAACGCCGTAGGCTGGGGCGTGTTCTTCTTGTGGTATGGGAAGGCGCAAGACGCCCTCCGACTTTACTACGGATCGGACAAACAGTTGTCATATTATGACCACTTTCTTGCCTCTGGCGCCGCTGGTAAGACTTTGCGCCAACCTCAATAAGCCAAACACAGGCTGATCCGCCTTCACCAGGGATACTAACAAATCTATGTACGAACCCTATTTGGGTCATCAAGACACGCATGTTATCCACTTCCTCAAAGTATCCGGGCGCTTACACATCCGTTCTCGACGGTATGCGACAAATCCTTCGATCGGAAGGCCTTCCAGGCTTTTACCGTGGCTTGGTTCCCTCTCTCATCGGCGTCTCACACGGCGCAGTCTACTTTGCAGTCTACGAGCCCCTCAAAAGCTGGCGAGCAGGTAGGAAACACGGGGCAGATGCAACCACCATGGATACTCTGATCATGAGCACGATTGGCAAGATCATCGCTGCCAGCGCGACGTATCCGTACCAAGTCGTCAGGTCACGCCTACAGACCTACGATGCAGGCACCGAGTACAAAGGTATTAGGGATGTTGTGAGGCAGATACGGCGAAAAGAAGGGTTCAGGGGCTTCTATAAGGGAATGGGACCCGGGCTCGTACGGGTACTGCCAAGCGTCTGGGTCACCTTTCTGGTGGCCGAGAAGCTGAAGATGGCGATGTCAAGGGGCTTCTTGGCTGGATGAGGCCGAGAGTCATTTCATTTACGGTCACTTGAAGTGAATTGGGGTTTTGACAAGATTTGCACCGAGATAAGATAATCTATGATGCCAAAAAAAATGGGATGAACCCTTGCATCACTGCTCGCCAATACCGAGGCGGATATCCTAGGGCCAAGCGAGCGACAGATGATGTCAGAGCATCGAGCGTTCACGGATCAATAGGTGTTGAAGAACGGGGGCAGACGCAGGGAGATGCCAATCGTATCTCCTACGTACCGCAACAATCATTGTGGTTCAAGTAATCTACACGCATCTCCGTTAATATATCCCCGCATGCCGAAAAAGCCCCACGCGAGCTATCCCTTTTGATTTTTAATAGCCACACGTCTGTGCGTCTCCCGTGCACTAGTGAGAGTATAATATCCAAGGTCCCGAACCGGCAAAGCGTGTGATGTGCCTCGCAGAGAGAGAGTTCGACTCCTCCAATTCTCTTGCCCCGTCACCCCGTTTGTCTCTTCAGGCCAAAAGGTCGACCAAATCGCACCGAATCCGCCGTTGTGCCAATTCTCCGATATTAAGCCTCATCTGACGCATGTGTGTTTCGCGAGATCTGATTGCGACTTGAAACTACGGCTAACCGTTGTGCTTAAAGCGATCCACGCCCATTGCAAGGCTGCCTCTGAAACAAGCACCAGCACCCACTGCGACCACTGCCAACTCCATCCTTCACCCCCGACTCGTTCCGCGCAGGCGAGGCAATCCTGAACCTACCTCGATCCTCACCACTTCGCCAGCTCCTAGGCGCAAACCACCATAATCTTACCACACGAGCCACCTGGGCTGACGGGTGAGAGAATCCACACCCGGCGCCACCAGCGCATGCCTATTTCATTACTTGACAAAATACCGCGTCCTCCACCGACCTCTCACCACTCATTTCTGTACTCGAGTGTCGGGATTGGGGATTCGTCCGACCTGGAGTAACAAGATCACGCCGTGAAGACCAAGTCACAGTTTGGTCAAGATGTACAATGCGCACAGGGGGATGGTCCCCGCTCCTCTGCCCAACGGTCGTCTGACCGAGCTGCTTGATCAAATTCGAGCGGAATTTGAAGGCCAGCAAAACAAAAGTGAGGATTACGAGCGAAACAGTAAGTTTGCTAGCACCCCCAGCATATTTGCCCAACGGTTTTGTAATATGCACCCGTCCGTGTCTTTGTTACTTCTCTACATACTGCAGCAGCAAGCTCGGTTTCCCCTCTATCATATAAAATGTCCACCTTGTGCAGCAGTCAACAGATTTGACAGGATGAATTTTGAGGACATAAGAAAGACGCTGACAGGGCATTTCGAATCTATAGTGGCGCAACAGATGCAGGAAATGGAAATGGTCAGGCAAAAGGTTTTTAACCTCGAACAAGCTCAACTCAATATGAAGCAGAGGTAGAGGGTCACGAATAGACTTTGAGAAGAAGAGAAGACACTAAGCTAGCATGCAGGTATGAAGACGATATTAATCGCTTGCGCCATGAGCTAGAAGCTCGCGGTGGTCCTCCCTCTCACGTGAGTGTCAGTGGCCTACCTCCACATGGTGGACCCTCACAGAATCAGCCCCCGTCAATCGGTCACGGCCCAAGCAATCTTTTCGGTGGCATAATGGCAAATCCGCCTGGTCAGGGTAATCCAGGTCTGGTCCCACTCTCACAAGAACAACAGCAACAGGGGCCTCCACAGAATCAAATGCCCCAACCACCTCCAGGATTGCATCAACCTCCATTCCAGAATTATCCAGGTGGACCCGTCAACGGTAAATCTCCCCTATCTGGTGCATAGCTGCTTGTGGCCCGAAGTGCAGAGCAATTACTCGTCCGTAAGGTTAAGGGCTGACTTCGTTTCATCAGGCTATGGAGGGCAAAATTCGCAGGTCATTGCCTCCCCTGGCCCCGGCAAAGGTCGCAACCCTCGTGGTCCACCCGGTCCTCCAGGGCCGGGACCGGCAACTCCACAGCAGCCTCAGCCCATAGCATATCCTGAAAGAGGGTCACCTCGTGGTCTAGGGAGACAAACTCCTCCTCACCAGCAAATGTCAGTCCCAGACGTTGGGAACGTATTGGCCGACCTTGACCCTGATACTCTACCTCCGCATCAAAAGCACGAGGCCCAAGATTGGTTCGCAGTCTTCAACCCTCGCATTCGCCGAGTCCTAGATGTGGACATAATGCACACGCTTCATCATGAAAGCGTAGTATGTTGCGTCAGGTTCAGTCTTGATGGACGGTATGTGGCGACTGGATGCAACCGCTCAGCCCAGATCTTTGAAGTCTCGACCGGCCGTCAAATCACCAAGCTCCAGGATGAGACTGTTGACAAAGATGGAGATCTATACATCCGTAGTGTGTGCTTTAGTCCTGACGGCAAGTATCTTGCTACCGGCGCTGAAGACAAGCAGATTAGGGTAAGCATGACCAAGAAGGGATTTTGCATTCTCCGAGTTGACCGATTGACGTTAAACAGGTCTGGGATATCGAGGCACGCACTATTCGGCACACATTCACAGGACATGAGCAGGATATCTATTCTCTTGACTTCGCTCGTAACGGAAAGCATATCGCTTCTGGTAGCGGCGATCGTACTGTTCGTGTATGGGATCTCGACAGTGGCCGAGAGATTCTCAACCTGGTCATTGAAGATGGTGTGACGACTGTCGCAATGTCTCCCAACGGTGACTTTGTAGCAGCCGGATCGCTGGACAAGAGTGTGCGTGTGTGGGACACGCGTAACGGCATGCTAGTCGAGAGACTGGATGGGCAACTTGAAGGTCACAAAGACAGCGTGTATTCTGTTGCATTTGCTCCGGATGGCCGATCATTAGTCAGTGGAAGTCTGGACAAAACCATCAAAATGTGGGAATTAGGCTCAGGGCATGGCATGATGGGCAACTCTGGAGGAAGGGGAGGACGATGCATTCGCACGTTTGAGGGCCACAAGGTAGGTTGGCGCAAATTAGGACACTCATCGCGATACTAATCTGTGTCGGAAGGACTTTGTTCTCAGCGTTGCACTCACACCGGATGGCAAGTGGGTGTTGAGCGGATCCAAAGACAGGGGCGTTCAATTCTGGCAGCCTGTCACAGGCGATTGCCACCTCATGCTTCAAGGACATAAAAACTCCGGTCAGTGTCAGCGGAATCTCGAATATCCTTGTAACCACTAATGTGCTATGCTTCAGTCATCTCGGTAGCTCCTTGTCCCACTGGGGAACTCTTTGCAACCGGCAGCGGTGATATGCGTGCCAGAATTTGGAAGTGAGTATCCCACTACAGACAGCTTTGCCGTGCACGTGCTGATCAGCTTCCCCTAGGTACAAATACATCTAGTGGATGAGCCGTTATGGTTGGCGTAGCTAGGCGAGGTAGGGCATGAGATCTAGACGACGGGCGGTGGGCGGCAAAGATTGCAAGGAATGTTCATAACCTCAGACTGGTAGATAACCACCTGATCTCAGGCCATGTACATGGACGATACTTTCACAAGCACAGGGCGCACGCAGCGATGGGGGAAAGGAGCAGAAGGGTGATAATAGTCCGACTATAGCCTCCTTTATATAGTGCGACTCTCGTCTGGGGGCGGCGCTGCTGGGATGGCAGCGTGGCGAGTGTTTCGAATCTGATACTGTGTAATAAAAGTAGATATTCATGGCGACATATGCAAGCTTGAAACACAGAGTCGACCACAAATTACACAGCAGCAATGGGGAAATCGGTTTTACCCTCTGGAGTATCGAGGGGCACGTGTACGAGGATGCAGGTGTATGGCGAGTCAACCCTGCCTGCATTCAAGCTGCTGGACTCGGTGCCAGAGGAAAGAGCGAGATGAAGATTTGTGAAACGGTGCCTCGACCCCAAAACTCGCTCCTCCATGCAACCTTATTGCAACCTTGGGTGTTGATCTCAACGACTGTCCGATTCTACCCATTCCATTGTCCTCGGCCTCGTCGTTACACAAAGGCCTGAAA
Organism: Physcia stellaris; assembly: GCA_018902385.1. Lineage (NCBI taxonomy): Eukaryota > Fungi > Ascomycota > Lecanoromycetes > Caliciales > Physciaceae > Physcia > Physcia stellaris. Next base: position 496,309 of record JABSSW010000007.1, on the reverse strand, counting down.
CGTTTCCGATACTGCTATGGGCAACGTCGGCACGACGTTCATGAGTCTACCCCACTCCCGAAAGACTTTCCGATTCCCTGACGCAAGTGTCCCATATGATTTGATGTTGATCGTCGTCGTCAATCCATGGCTTGCAGATGGGCAATGTCCCCGGATGTTGGATCCACCAGGCGCATGGAGCATCGACCAGTGAATTCTCAACTCACCTCATCGCCACAGACGGAGAAGCCATGGCGCCGGGAGTGGGACAGTTTCCCCTCCCGTTGCGGACCGTCGATTGATGTCGACGGCGTGGGTTTGGGGAGACTCGAGTGACTACTTCCGCTTCTACTACTTTATCTTCTCCTTATCTTCTCCGCATCACAAGGCTCGGCTTCTCGTGCGGAAGCGTCTGTGACATAATTGCATCGTGTCCCCAACCGTAGCAGGACTTGCCGCGCTGATGAGATTGGCATGCTTTCTAGTGGCTGCATGTGTTGGTGGGATTACATCACAACATCGTGGAACGTCTGGCTGTCTCGCAGGGGCCACCAGGGACGTCACTCTACAGGCCAGACCGGAATGAGAGATGGTTGATTGCGACGGCAGGTGTGGTGTCAGGGTCCTCGTTGCTGTTGGCGGTTGCTGCTGGGCTGCATGCTGGTCATCCAGCACCCCCACACTCGTGCGAACATGGGGGTTGGACGGGGGGACGATCACGACGACCTCGCTAACTTTGCCATAACCCCATGCACCTCTCAAGCCTCAATCGCACTGTGCCTCCGGTGCTAGTCTGAGCCCGAGGCTCGACTGAGCAACGTGGGTGCACATCTTCGAATCCTCGAGCATCAGAACGGACTGCCAAAGACTGCTTCGATATCTTGCAGGCAGCGAGAATGGAGAGACCTGACTCGTCTGGATAGCGTTGAGAGGGGCACCGAACCATCTATCGTCGTTTATGCAGCGTGGGTGCATCTCCTTGATTCATTCTCCACGGCATCTGTGCCGATTCCTCTTGCCCTGTCGAAATTTTCTGGCGTCTATCCCGTCTCTTAAAATGTATGCATGTGTCCCAGAGGAATGGGTTTGAACGAACCATGGAGCCCATCTACTGCATGCTAAATTTCCCCGCTGAGACGTCGGGACTCCCCATCCTGCGGAGCAGCCCTTCACAGAACGGTTGTAATTACCTCGCTGTCGGCCGGTGGTAGTCATTATGTTTCATATCTCGAATCACCGTTGCTGCTGTGGACCCTTGCACCTATTTGGGGTAACTATCTCATCTTCGCTTCTTGCTAGAAGTACTAGTACCAACGCTGTCTCTGCTCGCTTCTCTTCCGTTACTGGCCATTCTGTCTTACCTATATCGCCTAATTGCTATACTTAATAACTACCTAGCCGACATACAACTTTGCTTCTGTTCTTCGCAACAAATTTCCTTGTACAAATCGCTTTTGGATCCGAAGCCGCAAGCTCTTCCTCGATCAGTGACGGGGGCCCCCTGTTCCCCATTACGATCATCGATCAAGCCTCGCTACACCGAATAGAAACCGTGAAGGCTAGGCATCCGTCTGAATTGACACTTCATCATGATGGCGAGCACGTACCACGGCGTGGCCCATCACGACCCAACACGGCGACCTGTGGCGCCTGACTACAATCTCGACTACTCCACTTACTCTTATTCGAACCAAAACTATCCGGTCTCGTTCAGCTTCCCAAATCCAAGCTATGTAGCGAGTACTTCATCCGTTCACGGATTCAACGCCTTTTGCAGCGCAGGAGCGGCAGCGTCCCTGTACATACCTCCAGCTTATACGGATCCCCGGTGCATGCCGGCGATAGACACCTCGAGGGGCGTGATAGCGAACACGGACAATAGTCCCGTCGTGAAAGCTGAGGATGTATCGCCAGAAGACAGAAATTATGGATTCTACAATGTTTCGCCACAGGATCTGCATACCTTGGATACCACTCAAGACTCGAATTCAGGCACTGATGTCGACACGCTGATGCGAGCAATACAGACCAAATCAGGAAACAGTAGTCCGCAGGGACCTTCTCCAGCGGCATATCAATCCAACACCCAGCCCTGCAGTAACTCTTCCGAGCGGAACGCCAGGTCCAGGGGTCTGGGTTTGGAATATGGCGGCTTCAGGGCCAGGAAGAAATATCAATGTCACATACCAGCTTGCGCGAAAGTATTCTTCCAGAAAACCCATCTTGAGATACATGTGCGCGCACACACTGGCCAGAAGCCATTTGTGAGTGACTGGCAGCCACCGTTGACTTAGCGACTGGAGCTGACAAAGCACGTTCAGGTCTGCAAAGAGGCGTCGTGTGGTCAACGATTTTCCCAGTTGGGCAACCTCAAGGTAGAACTATCATCGCTTGCGCTACTTCCGTGTATCATTGACAGATGGTAGACCCATGAACGCCGCCACACGGGCGAAAGACCGTACGCGTGCGAAGCCTGCGGGAAGAGGTTCGCCCAACGAGGCAATGTCCGGGCTCACAAGATTGTCCACGAGCAGATCAAGCCCTTTACCTGCCGACTGGAAAGCTGTGGCAAACAATTTACCCAATTGGGTAATCTCAAGGTAACACCACCTCCTGCCGTCTACTGCCCCTAAAGCTCTAAAGCATATTCAGTCGCATCAAAACAAATTCCACGCGGCCACTCTCCGCGATCTGACCCTGCGGTTTGCAACGTTGCGTGCTGGTGACGCCATCTCGTCGGCGGACAAGGATCTCTGGGAGTACTTCGCCACCCTATACAAAAACAGCAACAAAGGTATCAAGGGCCGTGGCAAGGACCGACGGATCTTCACCGTCTCCAAGGATGATGACGGTAGCAAACAAGGAGACAGAAGTGCCAGCTCCAGCGGCAGTGTCGAGAGCGAGCTGTTCGACGGCGGCAAGAGAGACGAGACAAGTAGCAATAGCAGTACGGGATTCTGTGAGAGAGACGACAGTTATGGTGTTGCGAATGCGTTGTGCTGAAACGGGGGTTCTTTGACTGTTACGGTGGCTGACGAGGGGCCAAGGCCCACGGAATGCATGCTGGCTTTTGGGTAAAAGGGCTTGGGTGAGATGGATGGCGATCATGGGATAAGGTATGACATAGGATGAGACACACGGTACAAATGGGCTGGGATGGATGGAGAAAAGTGTACAATCTAGGATGTGTGAATGAAGAGAAGTCGTGGTCATGAAAAGTACGCTTTACTAGTATATCTAATTCTTGATACAGCAGTCCTGATTCATGTACTTTCCCACGGTATTAGATTTTGGTTTCATCTCGTCTTTGTTCAAGCGATCCAGTTATGGTATTTCTATGCCTTCCCTTGTGCCTACTACAGCAAGCGAATTGGTAGCCATCTGCCGGCTGATAATGGATAGGTGACTTCTAAAAAGCGCGGCATTTCTATGAGGTTGAGATTTGCTTGCGTAAGGTCTAATTAGGGTTGAAGCAAAGGTGGCGGTTGATGGACGGAAAGACCCTGAGCCGAGACCGTTTGGCGATAAAGTGAATTGAGCATTTTGATTGGATACCGCCCCTGGACAAAAAGGCTTGGTCCCTGACAGTCTGAGCGGGTGAGTTTGGGCGGTCGGGAAAATTGATCAACGCAGTGGCACCACTCTCTAGTACTCCGTCTCACTCATCTTCAGAGATCCATTGACATGTACTTTCGCCTTCCTTGATAGTCCAACTTCTCCATACTCCCACATGTTCTTCTCTCTTTCATCCTCCCTCGAGCATCAAGAAGAGTGTCGGTGCGAAGGCTGGTAGAAGCTTGGCCGTTTTTATACCATGGATGTCATACTCGAGATCTTCGATACCTTCCTCTTCGATCGATTCTACGCATTCCTTGTCCCGGGCTCGCCTCCCACCCAAACCAGGAGGAACGTCGTCAAAGATGTCACTTCCACCTTCTCAAGCCGCCGAGAGCTTCCCACCGCCATTCCACGAACAAACCAGCTGTTCCAGCTTGAACCCTCGCAATATGCCTACATGAGCCAGTGGGGTCGAGACAACATCTATCGACAAGGCTTCAGTCTGTATCTCATAACATGGTAGCTCTTCCAATGCGCAAGGGTCCCATTGCGTTTGCTAAAAAAGAGACAGGCTTTTCGGCGCCGTCGTCTACTTCCTCTGCGCAACCCTTTCCTACATCTTCATCTTCGACCACGCAACCTTCACCCACCCCAAATACCTGCGCAACCAAGTCCGGCTCGAGATCAAACAAACCCTCATCTCCCTCCCCGTCATGGCCATCTTCACCGCACCCCTGTTCCTCGGTGAAGTGCGTGGGCTTGCCAAACTCTACGATAGCCCCTCCGATGCGCCTTTTTCCCTTTACAACGTCCTTCAATTCCCCTTCTTCATCTGCTTCACCGATTTCCTCATCTACTGGATCCACCGCGGACTGCATCATCCGTTGATATACAAGACGCTGCACAAACCGCATCACAAGTGGATCATGCCAACGCCGTACGCCAGCCACGCTTTTCACCCATTGGATGGATTCGCACAGAGTGTGCCGTATCATCTGTATCCCTACCTGTTCCCATTGCAGAAATTCGCGTACATCGCGCTGTTTGTGTTCATTAACATCTGGACGGTGTTTATCCGTAAGTCCCTTTTCCCCCTATTCTCGATCGCCACCTCCCCGCCCAAAACCACAATCCCTAGATCCCCCTTCCCTTCTATCTCCATTCCCAAAAAAAAAAAGGAAAACCTTTGCTGAACCCCCTCAACAGACGACGGCGAATACGTAGCCAACTCCCCCATCATCAACGGCGCCGCCTGCCACACGATGCACCACCTCTACTTCAACTACAACTACGGCCAGTTCACGACGCTGTCCGACCGCCTCTTCGGCTCCTACCGCCGCCCCAACGCCGAGCTCTTCACCCGCGAGAGCAAGATGAGTAAGGCGGAGTGGGAACGGCAGAGCAGGGAGATGGAGACTGTCGTTAGGCAGGTTGAGGGCGATGATGATCGGAGTTATGGGGATGAGGTGAGGAGGGTGGGGAAGAAGATGCTTTGAGTGGTTTGGGGGAAGGGGAGGGGGTGCGGGAGGGGTGTGGGGTATGGGTGGTGGGCTTGAGGGGTGTATATATTTTGCTATTGTTCTGTTACCTTGGATGAAGGCTACGGGCTGGGCTCCGGTGAGTACGAAATAGATTTCAAGACATTATTTTATTCTCAACGTCAGAGGAAGAAGGTCCGGTTGAAGACCCCCTTTTCGCCAATACTACTACTAGGGTTTTCTTCACCTGTTTTCTACCAAAATTCAATTATTGTTTTTATCTGGGAAATCAATATTGAAGGATCCAGCAAGATGAGCCCTCAAAAAGGTGCTTCAAGACGGACAAGAGTGTGGGCACGGAATCCGTGCCTCCAAGAAAAAAAGATTCGGTCTTCGGGCTCATCGGCTAGGGTTCTTGCCGGATCACCTGTATCTCTAAGAAAAGCCCACTGTTCTCGGTTCTCCTTCATTTCCTTTGTTCTCGCTTGTTTAATTCTCCTACCAAATTTGAAGACGTTGGATGGTTTTTTTCAATATTTATATCACACATGACCCGACGATCTGAGAGGTGCGACTGGGTGCTTTCCTTGAAATCTATTTCGCTTTTTGGCTTTTTGGCTCGGGTCGAAGGGAGGAGCTACCTCGAGCTGCGGGCGAGATAGCAATGGTGGCCAGCCAACACTCGAATCTTGAGCAAGGAGCGCGGCAGCGTCGTCATGGGGGTTTGGTCTGACGCGTGGTGTGACGATGTCTATTGGATGGATGGAGGAGGTGGAGGTGTTATGGGGTCTTGCTGGTGGCAATATACTGAGGGCAGTTCGACCAGATGGAAGCACCGTTGATCGCCTTGGTAAATCAAGGTTTGGGCTGCGGACCAAGTGGTTGTCTAAACCGAGACGAGCTCAATTGTATCCAGCTTCGCTAAGGGATGGACTCGTTTGTGGATGCCCTTTCTCGTTTTGGAGACCGAGAGGATGCTGTGGAAATCCGGGTTGTTCGTGTACTTCGTTTGCTATCAGCTCGTCTTCCTGTGGTTGGCAAGGGAGAATGAGATGCGGATGATTGCATACCTGGGAATTTCTTTCATATTGTAGCTGCAAGAATGTTCCACCACATGGATGGCTGAAATCTTATGCAAAGCCACTCATCATACCATCCGCCGGTCGATATTCAAGAAAATATTCTGCACACTCGGATCGTCTTCCAGCTTCTCTGGTGGCACTATCAGTCCAAATCCAAAAAAAGAGAGAAAGCGGAAATCGTACCAACGAGCTCTGCAGTCAAGCCGCTGGCAGACTCCTGCACTTGCGTTTCCTCCTTCGGCGCCCAGATGATATCCGTGCTCAGAATCTGCAGCCCGGTCGACTTCACAATCGCCTCTGCTACCGCCGCCGTTTCCTGAGGCTCCGTATAGACGCTAAAATTCCCATCATTGGCAGATTCGATATCCGTGCAACCGGCTTCAATGGCGCACATATACACATCGTCCTCCAAAACATCGTCGCGGCCCTGCAGAACGACCTTCCCCGCGCGTTCGAACAGATGGTTTGTGGGCGTGACCGTGCCTCCAAACTCTTTGATGAGATAGCGTATATCCGATAGCGTGCGGGCTTTGTTGTCGGTTTGGCATTCGATGATGGCGGCTATTGAGGAGGGCAGCATCGCCTCAATGGTGAGTGATTCGAGCGCGGCTCCGCTTGGGGATTTCCCTGCGCCGCGAGCGATTGCGCCTTCTAAAGTCGCTTTGGGGAGGCCGGACTTTTTGGCGGTTGCGATGAGGGTCGCTAGTCGGGGATTGGTGGTTGGGTCTGGTCCGTGTACTGTTTGGGAACGAAAGGATGAGCGTCGTTCAAGAGCCTTGAAGAAGGGTTCGCCAAAGGGTGGGAGATGGGGGGGGGGATTGTACGCTTTGCGATGGTCCTTAGTTCTGAGGTAAGAGCGGTGCGTTGCTTGGATTTGCCCGCCTGAAGTAGCGATTAGAGTCTTGTTGCTTGTATAAGAGGAAGGAGAAAAGGGATTATGCAGCTGGCGACTTACATCTTCCTTGGCCTTGTCATGCTTGATCTTCGCCCATTTGTTGTGTCCGGAAAAAAGGGCTGATCTCGACGAAAAGCTGCGGGCTGGTGTAGTTGCAGAGTACAGGCGTACATGACGAAAGCAATGTAGAATCTGAGACAGCTGCGTTGACATCAATAGGCAAGGGTTCTGTGCGTTGGAGAGGGGAGAGACTGTGCATGAAGTGTACAGACGTTTAAAGTGAGTCAAGCTAGTAAATGCTCCCCGGCAGGGTAAAGTTGCCGTCTGCAAGCCACGCCTTAAGTGCCGATTGATGATCTACGCTTTAGCCGCCCTCGACAACCCAGCTTCTGCCCCTGCTATTCAGAGCTCGAGGACTCTCCTGAATCACCAGTTTGATTCGAACTGATATGTCAACAGCTCACCAGACTACTTCTACTACCAACGGCGATTCTAACCCCCCTCGCGATATAGAGAAAAATGGCATATCCTCTCGATTCCAATTGGACATCAAAAGGCTACATTCTCTGCCCTCCGAGCAGCAGGATCTTTACCTCTTTACCTTCGTCTCCGACCTTGAGCGTTACGCCAAAAAATTAGATCATGATGAAATATGCTCCGTTCAGACGTCCTTGGTTCGCGAGCTGTTCCAAGTGATCGATTTATCATCTCCTGCGCCTGCAAGGGTCATTAGAAATAATTTGGGACGATGCTTTGCACATATACTAGGCAAGGGCGACAGGAAGCCTCTCTACGATACAATCAACCATTTGCTTGCGATCATAAATGCGGGGAAGGGCGAGAAAGAGTTGCAAAATCGGCATGCCGCTGTGTATTGCCTGGGAGAGGTATATAAGACTGCTGGCGACAGCGCGATAACCCTCTCAAACGTCACATGCTCAGGTCTGATACGGCTCCTCAAGTCTGCGCAAAACCATGCTGGTTTGCGAGCTGCGATAGCGAAATCACTGGGTAACGTGGTAGTAGCTGTACGCGGAGCTCTCGACGAGACTGTCGCACGCGATATCTGGAAAAGCGCACGTTCAGTCGCCTCGAATGACAAGGCCGGTCTCGTACAAGCAAGAGCATGTGGTACACTGGAAGCGTTGATTAAAGGAACAGATCATTTCGATACAACGAGTGATTTTGACATCCTGAAGACGGTCTTGTGGAAAGTCTTCGACAGCCCAATACCTGCAGCGAGGCATGCAGCTGCTGCTTGCCTGGCTGCCGTACTAGTAAAGTCTCACTCGGAGCGTGCATCTGCCAAACCTACTATCAAGGTCAAGAAGCCCAAGAAATCTCTAAAGAATCTTCCTGCGGGCTTTGACGAAGGGGAAGAGGATGGCTCTCGGCCATCATCACCCTCAGCAAAGCGAAATGCCACCCTTCTCGAGTTCACGCTTCCAGAATTACTCAAACAGCTGTCTGCCCAGTATATACGTACCACCACGAGCAGTAAAGCTCGAGCGACTATTGCACGCTGCTATGTAATTATTCTCAGAAATCTCGATATTAGCCTAGTGGAAAGATCTTACAGTCAGATCTTGGACCATCTGCTGACGGAGCTTTTGAGCAGTCCGTCAGTCGGCTATGATCGACATCGTTTGCTAGTTACCAGGAAAATGGTCAAGAGGATACTCGCCGATTGCATAGGAAATCAGATATTGGGAGAGACTGGTCGCCTTAACGCAGCCAAAACTGTGATCAATGATGTGCTAAAGAATTACCCTCAAGTCATTAAAGAACGACCTGAACCCTCCAAACACGCTCTTGTTGGAGCTTTGGACGCCCTCGCATCGCTTACGAAGTCTTTGGGGACAGCATTCGCTGCTGTTGCCGAAAGTTGCCGAGACACGCTTCTACAGGTCATAGAACATCCGAGCTATACTGTGCAGATCCATGTCTCTCATTGTCTACGAGCATTTGTATTGGCCTGCCCACAGCAGCTCCTCGCCTGTGCGTCAATTTGCATGAATAATACAAACAGAGAACTTGGCCAGCTGTCTGAAGGTCGACATTCTGCACGCCGATGTGTTGGATTCGCAAATGGCCTTGCTGCTGTTCTCAGCATTTCTTCCTTGCGACCGCTGTACAGCTCGCTTGAGATTAGTGCCAGGGTATTGAGTATTGCAACGGATCTTCTCAAATCCAGCGGTCAGTCCGAGCTCCGAGTGGCAGGTACTCAGGTACAAGTAGCGTGGATTTTCATCGGTGGTCTCATGGCTCTAGGGCCGAACTTTGTCAAGATTCATCTCCCACAGCTTTTACTACTCTGGAGAAATGCACTGCCTAGGCCGCTGACCAAAGAGAACGCTGGACAGCGGCCGACCGCAGAGATTAGCTATCTGACCCATGTCCGAGAATGCACTCTAGGCTCAATACTCTCCTTCCTCGAGTTCAACGGCCGACTCGTTACGACGGACGTCTCCAAACGGATTGCAATGATGCTGCATAACACAATGGAGTTTTTAGAGTCGATTCCTGAAAGAAAAGGATCTGATGATCTTTCGACGAAAAGCAGTTTCTCGATGCAAACCCAGGACCTGATACTGATGGTGAGGCGAAGGGTGTTGCAATGCTACACCAAACTAATCAATTCAAGTCCCCTCGCTAGCGGCGATGTCTTGACGCAGTCCAATCTTCTAAACCTAGCAGTCACTATGTTCGCAGATCCTGACAATTATAGAGCTGGATCCCTTGGAGCATCTATTGCAACGTCTGCTGCAAGCTTTGACAGCATATGGGATATAGCTGACAATTCCGGCTATGGCATCTCTGGTCTAGTCAAACGTTGGAGCATCAAGCCCTTGCCTGGTGAGCAAGCCCACGCTCGGAGACATTGGCTCGCTCTCGATGGCATTGAGGACTTTGATGAGGAAGTCAGTCAAAAATCGCCCTTTTACATTGATAACGTCTAACTTTCACAGTTTCTGACCCCTATCTGTGGAGCTCGAGAGCATGACTCGATCTCTTTACACCTGCAAGGACGACAAGAGTCGAATGAACTCCCAGATCCGCCAGCAACAGAAGTGGTTAATGCTGCAATTGCGTTATTTGCATCTGCACTTCCCCTACAAAGCGCCAAAGTTCAAGAGGCAGTCCTTGAGCAATTGACGTCCTATGTCTTGTCTCCCGTACTCCAAAGAGATCCTGGAAGAAAGGCCGCAGTCACTGTCAATACGGCAATGGCTTTACTCGGTGCTTTGAAAGTAGCTGTTGGGGAGACTGCGGCAGAACAAGGTGATTTGAGACATCCTGCAATTGAGCAGTGCTTGCAAGATATTCTCAGGGTCAGTGAGCTCAGCATGATAGGAGACGCAGTTACTGAACACAACGCAGATGCTGCTTATTGATCATGACCCGTACGTGCGAAATCTCGCCTATGAAGCCCTTGGAAAGCTCTGCAACAGTTCTGGAAATGCTTTCACAACGAATGAAGTCAATGATCTCATTGACATCATCGTCACGAACAGAGACCCAAGTGCACGCGCTGGTTGTGCGATGGCATTGGGATCAATCCATACTAGTGTGGGCGGCATGGCGGCAGGTCTTCACTTGAAGAATATCCATGGGATACTTTTATCGCTCTGCAGTGATCCGAATCCAGTAGTTCATTTCTGTGCAATCGAGGCACTTTCTGATGTGGCCGAGTCCGCAGGGCTGGCCTTCTCTGGCTACGTTGCAAGTACACTCGGTCTCCTTGCTCAGCTATGGACCTGTGATTCCCATAACGAGGAGTCTGCCTTAGCTGGTACTTCAAATTCGGAACTTGAACTCCCCACCAGGGTGGTGATCGCTCACAGCATTGATTCCTTGGTGAACGTTCTTGGTCCTGATATACAAGATTTGAAGAAAGCCCGAGACCTCATGTTCAGGCTCCTTGAAGAGTTCGATGTTGACGTAACTCAGAAAGTACAGTCCGAAAGCTTACGGTGCTGGGAACATATAAATCTGTACGACTCTAAGCACATCGATTTGGCTCGATACATAAGTCAACTGCAGGAAAATCTTGATTCATCCGATGAACAAATTCGGGAAATCGCTATCGATGGACTGTACTCCCTCATGCGACGTGATGCTGAGCAAGTCCTCCAGCTCGCTGGTGATACTTTAGAGGATCAGATATGGCTTGGCCTGAACCAAAATCCGGAGCACGAGTGTCTACAAAACATAGTATTGACCTGGCTAGGACAGTCAAGCTTGACTGAAGCAGGTGCTTGGATTTCCCGATGCCAACGTGTGCTCACAAGGACCACCTTGAGAACGCTAGATGTGCCGCCAACCCCTGGGGTGAAGGCTTCTGCTGCACCGGATCTTCAAGACGAGGAAGTGGCTGGGTTCGCAGCTAGTGAAAACAAGGAGCAAGAATCGTCAAGTGGTGAAAGTACAGGCCAGGAGCTATTGTGTTGGCAGGCTCGCTCTTTTGCCCTACAATGTCTTCATGATCTCGTTGCAATCATCGGTAAAGACAGGGATGTGAATCCAGATTCTGTAGCGGGTCATGCCTTACAACAGAGGATCTCAGATGTTGTGAGAATCGCGTTTCTTGCCTCGACTTCGTCAGTGGTCGAACTTCGGGTGAAGGGTCTTAGACTGATTGATCAAATCCTTGTGGTAAGTCTCCGAGTTGGATTTCTACTTCGACAGCTCTTGACCTACAGCATAGATTTTTGGAACCACGCCAGACCCCGACTTCTCAGAAGCCCTATTACTTGAGCAATATCAAGCACAGATAAGCTCTGCTCTTACTCCCGCGTTCGGTGCAGATTCGTCCCCTGAACTTGCTTCAGCAGCTGTCAGCGTTTGTGCTACATTCATCGCCACAGGCTTGGTTACAGATGTCGACCGCATGGGAAGGATATTGAAATTCCTCGTAGCCGCTTTAGAGAGCTTCACGAAGAGTAAGTTTACTGATCGAGAGGCCTTAAAGATCCAAAGTTGACGTTCTTGCTAGATGATCCCCACGATGCTGCTGTTGGAGACTTCAAAGTGCAGAGTTCCAATGCTCAAACAATGGTTAGGATGGCTGTACTATCGGCATGGGCGGAGCTTCAGGTTGCGAGTACCGAGCAGGAATACCTTGTGAAAGTTGTGGAACCCTACGTTGCCAGACTCACTCCGCTTTGGGTGGCATCATTGCAAGAGTTTGCACGCTTGAGATTCGAACCGGACATATCAAGCAGTACTGGGCCCGCCAGAGCAGATGAAAGCCTCGACGTGATCTACGCGGCAATGAACCGACAGACATTACTCAAGGTTTGAGAGCACCAATTCTTGCCAAGGCTTGCATTCTAATACAGTCATAGTTCTACCAAGACTCCTGGTTGAAATTGGTGGATGCGATAGCTAGCCTCATCGACCAGGACAGCGAATTTGTTTTCAATGCACTCGATGGAAAAGTCAGCCTGACCCACGTCAATGGGTTGAAGTCACCAGGAGCGAACATCAATTACCGAGCTGAACCTGTTGCATTCTTCTTCGTTCTCTTTGGTATCGCTGTTGAAGCGCTCGTGACACGGGGAGGAAATGACTCAACAAGTCCAGAAGCGCAAACTTTGAGCATCCTTTCAGCATTAAAGAAAATCCTACGCCCTTCCGTCTCTGGCAATGCTATTTTCCGAGATGTGGTTTTTTCGGAAACCATCGAGCTTTTCGATCGATTGGCCCTGACAGAAGGCCTCAGCGTGCAGACTGTCGTGGTAGACATCGCGCGAAATCTCTGTCTGATGCACCCGACAGCGAACGATGAACAGGAGGCTGAAGACCACTTATCGGAAGACATAGAGCAACTCTTCCAGCTAACTCGCATCATCGTTTTGGTGCTCGCAAGTCTCCTCCCTAACCTCGCAGAACGAAGTTCAGCATCACGACTGTTACTTACGGAAGACGCTGTACATCTCGTACAGGGATCGCTCGGGGCTCTAGTCGATGCTTCTGGAATCTTTCCTTCCATTATTAAAACAGATCTGCATGCATGCATACTTCATATTTTCGCCACCATCCTTGGAACAGGGCCTTGCCAAGCTCTTGTTGTACCTCAGGCTTTACCTATCTTCAAGCGCTTCATAATTACGCTTGTACCCTCGAAGCCTTCTTCGTCTGCTACAAAGCAGCTCCTCGGATGCCTTCGTCAATTTCTATCCATACTGAGGCACGCACAAAGGCGTGAATCAGAGGCCTCTCTCCCATGCGCAAAAACACCCTGCTGGCTTCCACAATTCTACTCACAACCTCGTCCCGGGCCCTGCCTCCAAACGATCCTCTCATCATCCAAGGCTTGGATTCCATGCTGGACTGCTTTCAGGATGTTGGCCTCGCTAAAGTGGCGGCCAATTGCCTTCGCTCACTGCTGCTTGTAGTTCCGAAGTCCCCTACTGATGAAGCTGTTTCCCGATACCTCTTTCCACGCCTCGTCATCTTCGTCAGTGATCAGTCACAAGGGGATCCGGAGAATGTACGGAGCTTGGTTGCACACACGTTGATCTCCTTTGCTACTTCGTTGGCCGCAGATTTCACGCGTATCATAGCAGTATCGAGTGTTCTCATACCAATGATGCTTACACGTGCTTCCGCAAACGGCCAATTGGTCTACAAAGAGACAGCTACTCGTTTACTTGAACTTGCTGGGGCCGAACAGACTGCGTTTCGAAGCGTGGTGGCGAAAATGACCCCTGAGCAAAGAACATTCATGGAAAATGTTATTCGGGAGGGAGGTCTTGGGGGGAGGAAAGATGCGGGACAGGATGAGAGAGAAGAGAGTGAACCTTCCATCGCGTTGAAGTTCAATTTTGGATCCAAGTAGTTGCATGTTAACGTAGACTGACATGTGCTTTGGTAGCTGAGAGGATTGCACATCCTTCTAATCAGACTTGATTTGATATATAGCAAGCCATATCTCTAGTGTTTCTCTCGGTCTGTCTCCATCCTAGCTTAGGCTGGCTTTCCATGCCTACGAGTAAAAGATTATGGAATCTCGGAGAGTGGACTGACTTCACGGGTGGCCCATAACCTATTGATAACAGGTTGCTACAGTCGTTTTAAGAAAGGTTGGCGGTCGGGAAACCCGAACCTCAGGTCCCCCACCACACACCCAAATCTGGTGCACTTCGGAGCTCATACATAGAACATGCCATAAAGCAATACACAACGTTATTTAATTGATTAAATTTGACGTATAATTATAAAACATCACAATTACTATTGATTGTATGAATTTCAATAATTGTTTCGATGTATTGTTGTGAAAACACAATGTCGTAAATGTTTCTGTTTATTTCGTAAAAGTGCTTCGTCTGAAAATTTTGTTAACGCAAAAATTTCAGCAATATGTCAACAACATGCACATCACAACAATACAACGAATTACATTATACAAATTCGTGTATTGATTGTATGTGTTATATATATGACATATTGATAGATATTATTCGATACAATGACGTTGCATCGTGTTGATATTGCTGTTCCATGATGAGCTCCGAAGTGCACCAGATTTCGGTGTGTGGTGGGGACCTGAGGTTCGGGTTTCCCGACCGCCAACCTTTTTTAAAACGACTGTAATGTATTGCTAACATATTTTTGTTGTAGAAAACCGATGACTTCAAGTGAGAAACCCCAATTCGGCTCAGTGCATGCCAAGTCTCTCAGGAGCCTATCAGGTGCGGAAGGTTCCGCTAAGACCTCTCGATGAGACATTTCCTCAAGCCCCGTCTGTTTCTCCATCATACTTCAATGTCTGTTCCACGTCTTACCTTCTTATACCCACATCTCTTTCACTCAATCAAAAAGCCTGAGTCCGTCATATCCCGTCACACCGTACGAGTCCACCGGCAAGTAGGGTGTGCGGCAGTCTTCTCCAGCACATCAAAAAGCAAACAAGAAACCTACGCCCAGCGCTATGGGCCTGCGAATCAACCCCATCCTCCGCCTCAATTGCCGCCATCACCTCCACAAAACACTACCGAAAAGGAAGAGCCCAAGTCTTTGTCCACGGCAATTGAGAAGGAAGTGAAAGCAGCCCCACCACAGAAGCAGGATGAGAAGAAAGCCCCGGCTGTACCGAAGGAGCCGGATAAACCACCCACGGAGGCTTCTTCGGACGTCACAAATGCGCAAACAAAGAGTGCCGCAGCAGCGATGCAGGAGGCATCTATAAAGCTTGATGCAGCTGAATCCCACCCCAAAGAAAACGCGTCGGTACCCAATCAGGAAATAGCAGAAGCAAAACCGCTCGAAAGGCTTCTGCAGATGAACTCACCGGACGACGAACATAAACCGCCGCACCTCCACGCTCCTCCATATGTCCACCATTTTGATACCTTCACCCTAGTCCGCGATCTTGAGAAGGGAGGCTTCACCCAAGCGCAGAGCGTAACGCTTATGAAAGCCGTCAGAAGTCTACTGGCTCTCAACCTCGACGTAGCGCGGGAAGGCCTTGTCTCAAAATCCGATGTCGAAAATGTATGTTTCTCTTGATTAAAGCGCATCGAATGAAATTGTGGATTCTAGGAGCTAACCTATGGTTATGGATGTGTAGGAGACATACCTCTTCCGCGCCGCCTGCTCCGAGCTCCGCACCGAAATCCTCGCCCTCCGCCGCAATTCTGCCGCGACCAAAACCACTCAGCGCTCCCACCTCCAGCATGAAGTAGACATACTCTCTCAGCGCGCCTCCCAAGAATCTCTGGCGCTGAAAGATGACCTTCGCGGCTTGCTCAACGACCGGAAGATGAGCGTGCGTATGCAGCATCAGACTCGGGAATCCTCTATCCAAGAACTCAATTACAAGATCACCGTGGCTCTGAACAGTGAGAGCAAAAGCGAGGTGGAGGGACTGCGCTGGCTCATTACGAGGAGAGCGGTTTTGGCAATTGTGTGCATGGCGGGGATGGTGCTTGGAGCATTGAGGGTTGCAAGCTGGAGAAGGGAAGCGAGGGAGGTGGAGTTGAAGAAGGTAGCTGCTGCGACGGGAAAGGACAGTGGTAGAGGGGAAGGAGCTGGAGGCGGCGGTAGCAGTGGAGGGACACATACTGTCCCTAGTCGCGAGATGGGGACGCAGACGGAAGAGGTCATGATGAGAAGCGTAGAGGAGGGGAGTGGGCCAAGTTATGTTAGTCTGGGTTGACTACTTGCAAGGGAAAGGGAAACGAGGGAGACTATGATAGAAGCGATGATACCCCTGTATTTGAAATCATATAGACCATACAACATTTCTTGTCATGCATTTCATGCTTTTGATGAGTTTGATTGAGTGCGTGATCTGATGGTAGCTTTTGCACAATTAATAATGCAACATCTTGATTCTCGCATGTCTCGGACGCGGTCGCGGTCAGGGTCGCAGGCGCCTCTTAGCCCTCATACTATCTTCCTCGATTGGATATCCTTGAATACTCCATGATTTGACAAACGCCATGGCAATCATCCACATCAGGAATTCCAGAAGATTGCAAATCTTACCACGCCTTAGGGTCCTTCCTTTGCCTCCAACGGAAGCCAGTTCAGCCCCCAAAACAGGGCTGAGTCACGCCGCAGAAGCAGCTAAAACGCTTTAGAAAGAATTAATCTGAAGCCCGAAGGATGACATGTCACATGGGTCTCACTCACGGGGACCGGAGAGGCTGGCGAGGCTGAAGACTCATAACTGAACCTCTCCCTTCAACACCTGTGACACAGTGACACCACAGTCCGGCCTCTATCTCGACCGCCATCCAGAACTCGTACCTCCAGCTTCCTCAACGATTCCAGCCAGCTAGCCCACCATGCTCGACACCATCGTCCTCGTCATTCGCGCCTTCCAGTTCCTCTTCGCGATCATAGTCGTCGGTCTCACCGGCCATAGTACGTCTCTCCCCTCCCTCCCCTCTTCGCTCGCCATGCCCAATACTCCATGATCCATACCGCCAGAAAGCGGCTCTCACACCCTCAATGTCTGCTAACTTTCCACCCCCACAGTCGCATCCATGGCCAACTCCGCATCCCCATCCCGGATAAACTTCATGATCTTCACCGCCGCCTGGACGCTCCTCGTCCTCATCTACCTCACCCTCACCCCGCGCTTCCTCACCTCCCTCGCCAACGTCTTCGCCATCTTCGCCCTCGATGCGCTGACCATGCTGTTCTGGTTCGCGGCCTTCGTCGCGCTCGCCGTGCTCTATCACGATATCGACCAGCTGTACGGGTTCGTCGGTGACACCGACCGCGTGGTGCATGCGTGTAGTGCGAGTGGGGCGAAGGGCGTTTGCCAACAGATTGAGGCGAGTGTCGTTTTTGGGGCTTTTGAATGGTGAGTTTTCGCAGCTGTTGAGCTTTTCTTTATACCCGGATTTTTTTTCAGGGAGGAGGGGAGATGGGACACTGGTATTTGGAAAGGGGGGAGGCGGCGAAGATGAGATGTTGCGAATGGTATGAGAGAGCAGTTGCTGATCGATATTGCCACAGGGCACTCTTCGCCGCGACGACTGTCCTTGCCGCACTAGATGCTTTCCGCAATCGGAATAAGGGCGGTGGGACTGGGACCGTGTAGATCCCTTCTCACCCTGCACCTTGCTGTGCACACCATCAACCCACTCCATTCATACCGAGTACCCCATCTAGCTTCTCAACAGCCGCGGCTTGCGAACCAGGAAGAGCAAGAGCAAAAGGGATTTTACTATGATTTCGTTACCCCCAATGGACGAAGAGGCATCTTCACGCATGACGGAGGAACTAGGGTGATTTGTGCAGTACGGGTAGTCTACTGATGTTGATTTTGAGTATGCTGCTATGGCCTTGGAAATACGAAAAACGAGAATTAGTGGAATAATGGAAATCTTAAATGCACTGACGCCCCCCTATCGGCCTTTGCTGATTGCTATGCCCATTGTTTGAAGCGTGCATCTTGGAATGTGTAATTGATAGAGTAGGATGTTGATAAGCGCATCGTCTAGGTGTTGCAGCGATCGACTCTTTGCCCACCTCTGCGCCCCTCCTTCCCTCTTCCCCTCTCTTCTTTGCTTACTCTCCCTTCCGCCTCCCTTCTCCCTTCTCTCTCCCCCCGCCCCCGCCCAGCCAACCCGAACCCCCTCCTCATTCACTCCTTCTCCCTCACTTGTTTCGACTTGGAGGATGTAAAAGGATTGGAAACGACAGGGCTGAATGGATAGGAAGTGAGGGCTTAACAGCTGAAGGGGAGGGAAGTGGGTTAGTAGTGGTGAGGTAGTGCTGAGGTAGTGAGGAGATGGGATGGGATAGGATGGGGGGACTGAGAGACAATATCGTGACGACAGATGCTGCTTTGAATAGAATACAGAAGCGTAACAGAGAGACTGAGAGACCGAGAAAGTGAGAAAGAGAAATCCGCATTGAGGAAACCACGCGAGATCGAGCATCATATTAAAAACCAGTACATAGGACTGGATATGATATGATAACCGTCAACTCGAGGAAACAAGAAGGTAGATTCGCAGAAGGCAATCGATGCATCCACATCCCCTTTTACACTGCACTCACACCCCCTTTCTCGCCCGATTCAGAGATATTCTAATCGATCCCGAGAAATACAACGAGTTTAGGTGTGAACCTTGCAAGTAATACCGAAGACACACTGTCTATCTATTGTACATCAATTTAGGCTTCAGCGCTCTCTGCAAACGCATCTTCGTCAGTAGCCTCTCTAGATCCGAAAGAACGAAGTCATGTGATTCGATATGCTATTAATCGCATCCTGCGCCTGGCTTCACGGCCTGTTCGCTCTGTCCGACCTTCTCTATTACCTCGTCCTCGTTGACTTCCTGAGAGAGTCTGAGTTCCGAGCGGCGATTAACCATTAGACATCTGAATAGAAAAAACTTGCGTGAAATTAGAATTAGGTCCTCATACACGGCTATCACTAATCTCCCGTTGCGAGGACATCCGTTAAACGCTATTATCAAACGATTGTTGTTTCTTTTTCTTTTTCCAGCAAATCGTTCGGCCGTCCTCGTTCTCGTGTAGCAACAGGCTCTGCAATATCCAGATGTGTGTTCGTATCCTTGGTGAGCTCCGCCCAAAACATCGTCAATAGCAAGATATCCTCGCTCGTATCGGATTGGCGCCAAGGGATACGGGGGTGTGGGTGTGCATTAGTTGCCCTGCAGATTAATGAATGGTTCGACGGTCTCACCCAATCCAACCTTTCTGACTCTGGTTTATGACGAAAGAAATTATAACAATTCAATGACTCGACGGCGTCATGGATCTGAGCAAAGAGAAGTTCAAGATTCAGAAGATTGGAATATCGACGAGATAGTGAAGAAATGGCGCAAAGAAGACAAAACCATGACCATATACCTCAAAGGTTCCTAAAGGAACGGCGGAGCCATTACGATATCTCGAGCTATCGAAAGAGCGAGGAGAAGAGATCATACATTCATTCCGGCAGAGTCCAGAAACCCCGCTGGGGCGTTACTTGAGAACAAGAAGCTAAAGTATAGACGAAGAAGATATCAGCGCTTGATATATTCTTGCCTCTACAACTGATCATAATCATCAAGGCATGCGAACCCCGCTCCAACAGATACATGAACATCATAAAACACCCGACACCGTGCTGTCCATCATGATTTCTTACAGTAAAGGTACAAACGTGATTCAAGTATCAACGGGCGAGCGGTCTCAGTCCACGTCGTCCACCAGCCGACTCAAGGATTGGACTGCATTCGATGGCCCAGCGCTTACTTGGAGCGATCCAGACGGTAGGGATGGAGTGGCGTTCCCCAATGCAGCGATCTTAGCAGCAACAGCAGGGAAGAACTGGATGACCAGCGATTCGGTATAGTAGCTGTGCTGCGCAGAGTGGTCGGCGATGATGTTATGCCTGTCATATCAAATTAGCTTATGTCCCTTGCTATTTTTGTCTTAGGGTTCGGGGAAAAGGGGTAAACTCACGCTAATTCATGCGCCATAGTGATGGACCAGTACACCAAGGCATCGCTCTTGTTCTTCTGTTGCACTTTCTCCAAATGCAGGTTCTCGAAGTAGCGGTAGTTGAAGAAAAGGGCTTTGTTGAGGTTGAAGGCGATGGTACTTCCTTGTACATCGTAGACGATGTGCACTGCGTTCCGAGAAAGCCGGAAAATGTCGGCGCAATCGTGCAAGATGCCGGCAAAGGCATTAATGGCGGAGGCGTTGGCAGCAAGGAAATTCGCAGAGGTCATGTTGTATGGGGCCGAAAGAACCTCTTTGGCAAGGAAGATGCGGACAGGTGGCGATGTAGAGGTTTCAGAGATGTAGACCATGTCTTGTGCGGGTTTGGAGTCGCAATAGGAATGTGTCTCTTTAACATCGGTGACAACGGGCTTGGAGCCGACAGTACTGGAGTCGTGAGACCGGGACGCTTGAATTGCATTCAGAAGGTTTTGCTGCATCTTATGAGGCTGTGTCACGGTCTCCGGTTGAGGGGTCGGTCGCTTTGCCACGTCCTGTTGTGTGTAAGGAGGTGGTGCATCATCACTGGTACCGTTGGTACTTCCACCAACAAGGCTATTTCGGATAGGTGTCTTTGTCCGATCTTCTATTCCAAGACTCTTGCCAATTTTGGCGAAGAACCCACGAGGTCGTTGGTTTGACTGATCAGCCTGCGGGATGGGACTATCGATCTGGAGAGCATGTTTTGACTCGGGTGACTCCGGGAAGTCCCCTGGCAGACAGTTGCGCTGACGGTCCAGATCTTGCTGCTCTTGCTCCAATTGCTTCCTACGTTGCTCTTCCGCCATCCGAGCTTCATATGCCTTTTGCCGTAAGATTCGTTCGACATTGTAGCCCTTAGCTTTCAATTTATGAAGGCCAGTCGCTAGCAGCATTTCGAGCATCATGATTTGCTGTATCCTTGGCCTCTTCAACAAAAGCCCAGACAGGGCCTGAGCGACTTGAAAATAATCAAACTCAGCCGTAACGTTGAGGCAAAACCCTTCCTGTCTTTCGTATGAGGTCATAGCAGATTTCGCAGAACTGCGACGGATGCTGGTTCCTTTGAGCGATTTTCTAAGTGAGATTGACTGCACGAAGACGACCGAAAGGCTTTTTTCAATCCATTTCGCATCGTGACTTACCGTCTCACGAGCTTGGTCATAGAGATACAGTCTGCTTCGCTCAACAATAAGCCTTTGTAGCAATGGGGCCTTGCTTTGGTCGCTCAAGCGCTTGCCGACTGTGTGTTGCTGTTCCAGAAGATCGCTCAATTCAGGGGAGCCGAGGCTTATATAGAATTCTTCGAGAGTCTCCTCCATAGGAGCTATAAGCAGATGCTCTCTGAACTGACTATATGTGATCATGTCATTGTTGACGGTAATTTTACTGGCACTTTGAAGCTCCGCAGTCCTCACAGGGGCATCATCCTCTTCATCGTCAACATTTTCATGTTTTGATGTTGTGGATAGTCGCCGAGTGTTCTTTGAGACGAGCTCTCGATAGCCTAAGAGGAAGGACGAAGCCTTCATATCCTTCACTAAAGATTTGTTCTTCTTCAGTGTTGGCCACGAGTCGGCAAGCGTTCGAAGCAGATCAAGGTACCTGGAATTTTCGAGCGAGGTATATACTCGAGCAGGCTCTCGAGCGACCTTGGCTGCAAGCTCCTGGGTGCTAGGCTCGTGTTTTGACCCACATTTGAGTAAGAAAACATTGGCGTCTTGGCCAAAGTCAACATAGTCGAAGATGTCGGCAAACTTGTCGCCGTCGCCTAGAAAACAGTCGTTCGGGGCGACATACTTAACTTTCTCCGCGTGTTCTGTTTTATCGCTGTTTCTGGACTTCGTCAGGGGTACAATTGCACTCGACCCGATCTTGGTTACATTGTTGTCGTCGAGCTGGGTTACTCTGCTAGCGAAATACCCAAAGATCTCCCTTGCATTCCTATGCGTAGTGGGCGGATTCTTCAAGAGTCGCTCAACGCACTCCACCATTGGGGGATTGATAGAAACGCCAAATTTCGAGGCATGGAGGTGAAGATCTCTTCGCAAAATATCGAACCCCAGTATTGTGTTGCGTTCATTAGTAAAGCACCGCTGCGGTATTTGAAGTCGTTTCTCAGAGCCTTCGATGGGCAGGTAAGGGGTTATGACTGTCGTAGTATCAAAGCTTGAGTAGCCGTTGAGCTGGAATTGATTGATTAGATAGCCTAATGCTCGATCTCTCAATCCTGAATCTCCAGAGCTTGCCGCGGAAGCCATGATGTTGATGAGTCCTGGGTAAGTAGGCGCAGTATTAAGTCCAAGATGGATTAAAAGTTTGTACTCTGTCATTCCAGTTCGAAGGGGACCTGGCCATTGCAAAAGTGGAAGACCCAAGCGGCGCAAATTATCTTCCGGTATAAATAACTCCGAGACCAGATACCGTTTGGTGGACGTACTTGCAGTAGAGCTCAACTCGGATGGACAGATTGGCGTCGATCTTAAGCGCTTTATATCATTTGCGGGTATGTCCTGCTGTACTGAAGCTAGGTACTTGATTAGATCTACATGGCTCCAATTACCAGTCCCGCTCCCTGTGGATTGTTGGCCCGAAGCGGAGGAGGCCAATAATCGGTCAAAGACAACGCCTATGTCAACTGTCTTGCGTACACCGAAAGCTGCAAGCATCTTATCTTTGACAGAATGTAGACCAACGACGTTGGGTAAATCATCAAATAGCTTGACCGAAGGGAAGTAGGATTCGGCCGGCCTTCGCATACCAAACTTGGTAGGCATCGTGGTTCGCGAAGTCATCAATTCGATAACGGTCGCTTTAGATGATTGGCTCAGGCCGTCCCACTGTTTAGAAAGAACTGGCAGCAGTGTACCAGCAAACGACGCTGACTGAGTGAGATCTTGTTCTGAAGGAAGGTCGCCCTTCCCACCGATTTGCTGGAAAAGCCACTTGAGCCACGGCACAATTTGCAAGTCCTCCCAGCCCACCGCCTCCAGATCGGGTCTTGCTATGGATTTAGTAAATTTGAATGGCATTGTATTCGGTGGAATCGGCATCTCAGCTGGTATCTTTGCAGGATTGAGGAAGTTCGTAATCTGGCCGAGCGGGATTATTCGGCTTGAGCCATTCTCCGCGTCGCTGACAACCGCTACATTGAGTAGCGATCGAACAATGACGCTGTCAATCTCGTTTTTTTTAGCTTTGTGCCCAACCCACGTGAGGAATCGTTGAATCTGGCTAGAGTCTAAAGGACGATTTTCGAGCTCGCTCTTGATGTCTGTAATAGTCACATCCGTGATGACCCCATAATCTCTTAAGCGCTTGATGAGACTGGTATTAACGAGTGTTTCAGGAAGAACGGGAATTCCTTGAACAAAGCCGAGGTCCTCACTCATATATCGCACACGGGAGCTCGGTAGTACTCCTCTAGAGGACAGTATGTCTATTGACATCTGCTTGCTGCAGGTCCAGAAAGCTTCTTCGACAAGGGTACCCACCTCAGAGAGAGGCGTGGATTCGTTGAAAGCGAATGTTTCAAGGAGGAAAAGAGTCTCAGGAACCAAGGCAGAGACCTGCTTTGCCGTGACTTCCTTATTGCTACCTCCTTCGCTTGATCGCAACAATTTATCCCTCAATCCGGACATTTCGCTATGCCAAGAAAGACGAGCGACAATCCCAGCAACTCGTAAAAGCTCGACATTCCAGGTACGGATACACCTATTATTCAGGTCTATCGACTCTCGCTCTACTGTGGGTATCACTGAAGGTGTTGAGATGTGTGCTTTCAAACCAGTGGTTTGATTCGTCGGAAAGCCAATGAAAATCCGTCCTTTCGTGGGGACAACCGATGCAAAGATGTCCGCTGTTGTACGCTCTGCTCCGGACATAGTAGAGGCCGATGCAGTATGTTCATCGTACGATGCAGTAAGGAGAGATACAGTTGTTGTTGCTGGTGGCGGCTTCTTGGTCGCTCGTTCAAGCTCCGAGCCGAACTTATGGCTTACAATGGTACGAACGGAAGCTCTGTTGACGTGCAAGAAGAGCGTTGCGTTCGACTCTTCCAGAAGATTCGCTGATATAGCATGTTGTGCAGCTTGCTCTTCTCTCACGACCTTTTCAGCACTTGCATTTGTTACTCCTGGTGCAAGTCTGGAGAAGAAGGTGCGCAACGAAGCGGTGGATTGTGGGTCCTTCGTAGATGACTCGGACATACCAAGGGCAACACGTTTCCATTCAACCCCTTTCAGCCATCGAGCATGTATTTGCGCGGCTTCTTTCGTAACTTGGGTGATCTTCATCAAGCCTTCGCGTGTTTTCCCGTCTATGGAGGTGGGTAATCCGAGCTCGAGACTGGGAGCTGTCACTTTATTCAGACGAAGGAGTTTCCACTCATCCAGCCATAGCTCTATGGTTTCAAGTCCAACAAAGGTAAGACTGCTAGCGAGAAATTGACACAGTGAGAGTAGTTGAGGTACAGGTGACGTAGAGCTGCGCATTGGCAGTACAAAGGTAGTATTCGTGCTTTGTGTCTCCCTTAGCTGAAGGCGTTTCGTGAAGAGTGCATCGCCTCTCCAATAGAAGGCCAAGGCTTCTTTCCCAGAAGAGACCAACGGCTCCTCACAATCGGCGAAGACGCTGTAAAATCCGACGCCAAATGCCCCAATCTTGGTTTCGTCTGGATTACCCTCAGCAATCTTTTTAAGTCGCGTCCAATCTGCAGCGCCAAATGGTTCCCCATCGTTCTCGACTATATAAGATTTCAGAGTATGGTAGAGTAGAACGTGCTTGAGGCGTGCTGATGGATCCGAACTTTGAGGGGCTGGAACCGTGGATGAAGGTATCGTATCTAGTCTGATGATGACCTTTTTTGCGGAAGCATCGGCGGCATTTTGTAGAAGTTCACGAAGGGTGGTCCATTCGCCCGAGTATCTGGCAAGCACTTTGTCAATCAAAGCGCGAGTATTGACCGTTACAGCCTCGTCATTGCCCGTGCCCATCGCTTGCGCTCGGAGAGCATCATAGTTAAGGTGTGAGCCCATATTGGTAAGCTATGCAGGTTCGATCGATCGCATGAATGTTTGGAATTATTTCGCAGGAAAGAATATTGGAGCTTCGTATTTAAAGAGCAGAAGGCTGAAGATGGGAAGTGCTCAAGTGAGTGTCTGATGCGTGTTATGTGTGGTGTGTGTTGGTGATATGAGGGTTTCGTGGTTGAGAAGATGGACAAGAAATTAATGTAACATGGAATCCAGAAAACACAAGACGCCTATAAATGCAAGATATGAAGGAACATGACAGAGAAGAATGAAATGACAATGGTGTTGTGACACCTCGAACGCTGCCTTGTCACTTTGCCTTAGGGTTGTTTCTGCCAAGAAGCCGAGATATCCAAGGCGTGCCGAGGTCTGACTGACATTGCGGAGCTCGGAAATACTATTACCCGTGGTGGATTGTGGATTGATTCACTTCCGCATGGTAAGTAGGCTCAACGACGCTCTTCATCTGCTGGTGAGATCATGTAAAAGGGATTTCGTGAATCCCTTCAGAGTCCTCTCTAGTCCTCGAAATGGAGCTCGGCGTGCCGTTCGTTCTAGATGCTTCTTTCCCATTAATTTCTCTCATTACCTTAGGGGAGCTCGAGACGAGATGGGTCTTGATCCGCTATCAGTCATTGCGCCAGCTCGCATCAAGGCACTTATCTTACCAATTGGGCGCATCACTTCATACAAATTTTTGAGCTATGTTGACAGACTTCAACAAGAGAGCGTCGTCCGCCTTGGAGACGTTAGCCCCGATGGCAGGCCTCATAGAAGTGAGTACTCCATTTCCATTCGTCAGTGCTTAATTTACTGATTACATCTGATCTTCAGCAATGTTCTCGCCATTGGCGTTTCCGACTGGTTTGGTACTATACGATCTGTCCACAGCTTCACCGCCATCATCCCACACAACGTTGTCACCCTTCGAACTATACCGAGAGCCTCTGCTGGTGATTGGGGTTGCAGACGGTTCTGAAAATAGCTCATCTTCTTGTGGTGTGCCCAAGGTATCAGATGAGAGAGTAGATGATGTGGAGCTACGGGATAATCGAGAGAGCTTGTATCGGTATCTCCAGCAAGAACGGGAGAAGACGATTGAAGCGTATCCCAGATCTTTAGTACATCGAATTCTACTCTTCGACCACATATCCCCGGCGACCAATCTACCGGAGGGACTAATGGCTATCCCGTCTCCAAAGTTGTCCAACACAACCACAATGAAGACTGTGATGTGTGATCTGACCTCTCAACTCCTAGCTGATATGACAGGTTTTGCGAGATCCCTGCAGGCTTTACCATCTATGGATACTCCTCGTGCACATCAAGACGATGTAGGTGTGGATGGGGGCTTTGGTGGTGTGTCGTACGGCACCGGCTTATCAAGGCCAACCTCAGCAAACCAAGATACTCGATCAAGGTCGCCCGCTAGGAACGCTGCCAACCCTCAGAATCGTATGTCTATGCCTGTCCACATGCCATCAACAGTAAGCTCTCGTGCTGCCACACCCGACGGGCGGCCGTTGTCGCCTCCTGGTCGTTCTCAAACACCTCCCACAACATTCGATGAAATTGCTGGGGCACGTGTAACTAGCCCTCCGTCAAAACCAGGAGTCAATGACAGCAGGCAACAAAGTAGAGACAGGGTCTCGCTTCAAGGTTTTGGTGCTGGTGGATCTGGCGAAAAGGAGCGAGTCAAGGGGCGATCCCGTGTGGGTACAATCATAGGTGCAATGTATCTTCTTGCTGGAAGATGGCCAGATGCTCTGAAAGAGCTTGTCGAAAGTGCTTCTATTGCTAGAGCGAACAGTGATTACGCTTGGCTCGCGAAAGCTCTGGACTATATAGTGGTCACTCTGCTGATGTATGCATGGGCAGGGATGGATTTCAAAGTAAGCTTGTGGTCTAGTTGCCTACTTCTCCTAAAAATCAGTTTCTGATTGTAAGTAAAATACAGAAGCTGAAAGCTTCTAGGTCCCTCAAATCTTATACCCTGGCATTGATAGGACAAGCAAAAGCTCCAATCCTAAAGCTTCAGACAGTGTCCCTGACTTCTCAGCTACAACTTCTGGAGCTTCAAGCCGACTCGTCTCGTTGCAGAACCTGACAGGAATCTTACCCGATCTGGTCAACAACATACTCAACCTGTATGTTCGGGCCTGGACGTTTACGGAGGACAAAATCCCGGCTTTGGCTTTCTCGGAAAGTGTCATTCGCTTTTCTAAATTGTTGACAGCTGTGAAGCTTTCGCAGGGTAGGCTTGATGATCGAGGCTTGATGAACATCGTGATGAACATAGGTAAAACCACGGAAAATGGAATTGCAGATCAATCCAGCCCTTTCCCAAGCAAAGCAGAAATATCCACCACATTGTTTCGAGCCTTCCCAAGTCATATGGTGGAGGCAGCGCTTCCCATTGCGGATCGTGCGATGATCCTCGCCGGTATAGCATCAGTCCTGTCCGACCTGGGGTATCATCGCAAAAAAGCCCTCATTCTCAAGGAACTCGTGTCTGTATTACTACCTGCACTGGTCCAAGCTAGAAAAGATGGCGCCGCGGAGATGGGTGTCCACCCAGCAGCAAGCCTAGTTACCTTAAGTGCAGCAATTGGCAATGCAGCGTCCCAACGGTCCAATGCTCGGCTGGGCGAATCTGAGTACGGGATGCGGAGCTTCTTATCTCTACTTTGCACTGAATACGGGGTACTTCTTTCAGCGGCCCCTAGCAAGGAACTAGAAGGCAATGATGAGTCCAACAGTCGAGATAGTGATCAGGAAATTGTCGCCCGTATCCTTCATCAGGCTTCTACACAGCTGTATGGAGCTCAGGATCTCAAGTCAGATATACTCAGAGTATGTATCAACGTATGTGAAGCATTGCCGGATCTTGAAGGGGTGTTGCAATTTTCCGCGGACGCCTTGAGAACTGCCGGGAGTGGCATAGCACCAGGACCAGACAGCAGTGACGGCTCACCAGTTTTACCCATGGAAGATCAGGTACGCCTCATCAATAACATATCACGAACCCTAAGCGCTAGCCAGCAGCTTGGCTTGGAGAATCTACAAGCCGAATACTGGGACGAATTCTTGGTTCGAGGTATTGAACTAGCTGACATAGCTTCATATCGACACCCGACGCCTCACGACAGGGGTGAGCTGGAGCTTGTCAATGGTATTGAGAGTAAAGCGGTCAAGAATCCATTCATTTATAACCCGTTTGGAAAATCCGTCGCTTCGAATACAGCCGAGCCAACGCTGGTGGCAGAAGAGGAGGTATCCTTCCGTGTGACCTTGCAGAATCTCTATGACTTTGACCTGGAGGTTGAAAGAATTACGCTTGAGACCAGCGGTACAGCTTTTGAGTCTCTACCACAAGGCACATTTGTCGGACCTTACCGGACGCAGACCATGACTCTTATCGGAATACCTAAAGCAGGCGGTTCACTTAGAGTCACAGGCTGTATCGCTAAGATCAAAGGGTGCCGTGAGCGACGTTTCCCTCTATTCAGCAAGCCATGGGCATTCAATATAGAGCTCGGGACCGATCCTCGTGATGTAGCGATATCATCCCAGAATGGCTCTGCTGTCGAGACAGGAAAAGTCCAAACAGCATCCAAAGTACAGGAGCCCGAAGTTTCGCAACTTCGTTTGAACGTAATCGATGGTCAGCCAAATGTTGTTATGAGATCGATATCTCTTCCTCAGTCTGCCATAATGTTGCTCGAAGGTGAAAGGAAAACCTTTTCGGTCACTCTCAAGAATATGTCCCCTGCCGTGCCTACCGACCTCTTATCAATATCGTTCAAAGACTCAACCGCTGCGCAGTTACAGTCCGCACTCTCAAACCAAGATCTCACGCTTGCGGAACTTTATGAATTGGAGCTTTCCGCGACCAGGAACCAGTCCTTCAAATGGATACGTACCGCCTCAGATCCAGAGCCTAAGATAGATCCGGGAGGTAGCGTCACGATTGAGGTAGAAGTCTTCGGCAAGCCAGGCCTTTCTCGTGGAAGCATACACGTCGATTTTGGCTACCTTGGAGTACCCAAGTCGCAAGTCAAAGACCGCTTTTACACTCGTCAGCTTGTCATCCCCATCGCTATCACGGTCAATGCAAGCGTCGAGCTAATTCGCAACGACCTCATCAATTTTACAAGTGACTTCGCTTGGCAAAACCAACAGCGCCAGCAATCCCGACCCCCATCCAGCAGCACATCCAGCACACCCGAAAGCCAATCTCGTCACCACACTCGCCGTCGCACCTCCAAAGACGAGAACACATTCTCCTCTCTCCTTTCTCGCCTCGGTCTCGGCTCCTCGGACGACACCGAGCACTGCCTCCTCCTCGTTGACCTCTGCAACTCCTGGCCCAACCTTCTAACCACCTCCATCCAAGTTCGGCAAACGCCGTCAAAAGACCCATCTCCCTCCTCATCCTCAGACCTTTGGAAACGTGCCTACACAGTGCATGAAACGCAACAACCAGGGCATACCTCCCGCCTCGTACTTATCCTCCCACGCCTCTATCTCTCCAATCCACACGCACCGATCCCGTCACTCAATCCCGCCACGAAGCGTCAATACGTCGTCAATACCAGGAAAGACGCAAGCCTCGAAGCCGAGCTCGCCGCCCGCGAAGCCTTCTGGTACCGCGAGGAGCTACTAAACCACATCCGAGCCACCTGGCGCGAAGACTCGACCGGGCGGACAGGGACCATAAACCTACGCTCACTCCGGCTCAACGCGCGCATGATTCCGGCTTTGAAACTCGAAGACATAGCCATCTCGCTCTCTCTCTCCTCCACGCTGCCTGCTAACCAGCCGCCTACACCCCCCCTTGACTCCTCCCCTACAGCCGCCACCACCAACAACGCCCAAGAAACCTCCCATGCAATTCAGATATTGGGACGATCTAAATTCGCCGTCCCCACCTCAGTCTTCCTCACCCTGACAACCACGCTGCACAACCGCACCCCGTACCCAATCCACCCCCTCCTCCGCCTCCAACCTCTCCTAAGAAACCAGCAGCACAACATCGCGCTCGATCTCACGAAGCGATTTCTCTGGAACGGGGTCCTGCAGCGCGCTCTACCGGTGCTGAAGGGCGGTGAGAGCAGAGATGTGGACTTGGATATCTGCGTTTTGGCGAAGGGGGAATATGAAATTGGGGCCTGCGTGGAGGAGGTTCGACGGATTAGGGGGGCGAGCGATGATAAGGGGGGGCTGAGCGAGGAGGATTTCGCGACTAGGGGGCTGGGGAAGGGGATGGGAGGAGGAGGCGGGGAGGAGAGAAGGGTGTGGTATGCGAGGGAGCCGTGCGTTATTGTTGCTACGGAGGGAGAGGGCATGTGACTGAGCGATATACTTCCTTCTTCAGCTACTCTACTCTAGATAATCCGTAAACTAGTCTCGAATAATTCGCCATGTCTCCCCCTCCCCACTTCCCCAAACTCCCCCTTCTCCTCCGCCCCCTCCACACGCGGACAATACGCCACTTAGTCTTTGATAGAACTCGACCCCGATGTTTCCCTCATCGTCGACGGAGCAGCTTTTCCCGCAGATCGTCTCTGGCATTAGGTCGAGGTGCGTGTACCGCAGGCTGATTTGGATGTTTGTTGGATGGTTTAGGTGTGGTGTGTGGGAGAGGGAGAGGGGAGAGGGGGAGGGGGAGAGGGGAGGGGAGAGGGGGCACAAAACCAAAACACGTTCCTCCCCCCGAGTCACCAATCAACCTGAATGATGCTGAAGCCGGGGCGGGGGACGATCGGTGTTGGGGGTGTTAGGGGCCGGGGGTTTACGGATTAGTGGTTGTGGTTGTGGAAGTTTTAATACATCTTATCTTGGAGATTTTGGGTTGGTGGCTGTGAGGGAGGATGTGGAGGTGGGAGGCGAGGGGGACGAAGAGGAATGGCACAGAGAGGAATATTTAGATCATCGATGGTATTGAAGCAGAGACAGAGAGCTGCCACTACGAGGTCCCCATGAAGCCAGGCTTACCGGATCATTTCTGGCTGTGAAGGTTTATCAGATGGACTGGGATGGGGGGACGAACCAATCTGTGTAGTGGTTTGAGGCTCGCCTGGGATTGTATAGTTCTCTATCATATGAGCTGTTTGAGGGGTTGGGATATACTTTTATCGAATGGCACCACGCAGGCGGCTTCCTTTGAGCATCTTGGAGGGGATGTTGAGTTGTAATTCTGGTGAATGATTGCAATGGGTAAAAGATAGAGGGAGAAAAAGAAAAGAGAGAGAGAAAAGAAGAGAGAAAAAAAGAAAAAGAAAAAGAGAAAAAGAAAAAGAAAAAAAAAGAAAAAGAAAGAGAGAGAGAAAGAGAAAGAGAAAGAAAAAAAAAGAAAAAAAGAAAAAAAAAAAGAAAGAAAGAGAGAGAAAAAGAAAAAGAAAAAGAAAGAGAAAGAGAAAAAGAGAGAGAAAGAAAAAGAAAAAAAAAAGAGAGAGAGAGAAAGAAAAAAAGAGAGAGAGAGAGAGAAAGAGGGAGAGAAAAAGGAAGAGGGAGAGGGAGAGGGAGAGAGAGAGAGAGAGGGAAAGGGAGAGGGAGAGGGAGAGGGAGAGGGAGAGGGAGAGGGAGAGGGAAAGGCAGAGGGAGAGAAAATGATCGAGACGATCGAGCTGGGGCCTATAGGTTGAGAACGGTACGGAGGATTTTCACATTCGTATAATCATGTCTGGAATGAAAACAGTGCTGGCAGCAAAGATGCGAGACAATGGCGAAGGCCTCTGAAGTCTCCATTAGACCGCAATAGACGTCAATCTTCTCGAAAAGGACTCCCATAAGTCATCAGATGGATTATACCAAGTACCAGCATCAGCCAGATCTCCCCCCGCTACCTCGCCACCGGACTCAGCACCCCACCCATCCTCCCCCTCGGAGACCCAGGCGCAATCTCATGCACATTCTTCGAGCCCAGCTCCCCAAACGGGTTCTCCAGCTCCTGAGGTTCCGCGACCGCCCAATTCCCCTTCGTCGCGTCCAGCTGATACACCGAGGCGCGGTTGCCGCCGTTTTCGGCGCGCCTTCGCAGATTGCGCTCGCGGAAGAGAAGGAAGATGAGACTGGCTATTGCGATTACGGCTATGGGGACGCTGACGCCTGCTGCTATTGCGGCCGTGCGGTTCGCTGAGTCGGGTTTGTTGCTTGCTGAGGCTGGAGTGGTCGTTGCTGCTGCCGCTTCGGGGACTGTTGAAGATGTTGTGGGAATTGCTGTTGCTGAACGATGGGCTTGGGACGTTACGGTCGAGGAAGCTGTGTTGGTCGACGTTTTCGAAGCTGGAGACGAAGACGTGGCTGACGAAGAGGAGGCTGGGAGGAATTGCGCCGGGTTGAAGAATCGTCCGGTTCCGCCTTTATCAACGAAAATGAAGCTCGAGTCGCAGCATCCTGCCTTTGACTCTTTGCTGCCCTCTCGTGCTCCACAACAGAACGCTTTTGCGAAGCTGCCGTTGTTGACCGGGCAGGGAAAGATGTTGCTGAAGCTATCTAGTGAGGCTTCGTGGTATAAGCATTTACACATCTAATACCTCTCTCTCTCTCTATGTGAGAATACTCACCACTTTTGCACACCTTAGCACAGCTGGGTGATTCCCAAGTGCTGTCGGTGCAGCCTCCACGATAGGCAAAGCCTGCATTACCCATACAGAATCCATTCGTTGAACAGGGATCTCCGACGTCGCAACATGCGCTGTGAGCTTCGTTTGTTGTTGTGTTGCATGTTTTATAGGTATCTGCTATGGTCTTTCCGTCCGGAAACCAGCAAGTCGCTGAGGTGCCACCGAGAAAGGAACTAAGGGCAATGATATGAGCCAGCGAAAACATGAACTGAAGGAACATGGCGTGCGCGACATAATGGAATCGAGGGCATCGTCGACTAATGATCAATACTTAAACAATAATAGCTGGCTGTGCAGAGTATAGAAGAACAGTGGCACTTGAAACGCGGCACGTCCTAGGGAATCCTACAGCTTGGCAGCGTGGAGAATGGGCGCTTCAGGCCGGGATGCGCGCCAGTCATTCGTCTAAAATGTCGATGAGGCTGATGGATTGGGGTCGATAAATTGCTCTTAGCATCAGATCTTCCTACTAATGTAGGGACTATAGACTGGTCTATGCCCTTAAGTGATGGACTCAAAATAGGGCCATTACATGGAAGATATCTCGCTTATGACCTTCATCGTTGGTCGATTCAGAGCCTTGCGGTTTGCTTGACGTGTTGGCAATTTCCGGAATCTGTCTGAATCGAATTGAGGCTCGGTTGGTATTGGATAATGTCGTTTGATCAGCAGAGTTTCGTGTCTTGAAGCGCGTGAAGAGCAGCGGTGAGAAAAGTGCTGAGGCTGTGCTGACTTTACCGCAAGAGGTTGGTTGAATGTGCCTATAGCCTGTTCAAGGCAGAGAGCACCAAGAGCAACTTGTTGTAGATATGGGATCGCCCTATGGCTGAGGCTAGCCCGACTTGCGACGGTGCAAGAGGAAATATATATGTCCATGAAAGCCGATGGTCCCAAAGTGCTATATCTGTGTCACTATTCTGTTGCTCAATGTCATAGATTTAGACCTAGACAGAATTCGATGCCTCCTTAGCCAGGACTGCTTTGTAACAGTAGTACTAGACCATCTGAGTGACATTGTTCTCTGGATATAGGCGTGTGGTGGACTGTCAGACTCAATCTCGAGTTAACGTCAGTATGGTATTATCCTTCAATGAAGCCACCTTGACTCGTGTTTCTCTGTTCGAGTGATATCAGTAGCATTCTGTGCTTGTAGGTAGCAATTGGAACTGCTGTCGACTACAATTGCATTCTTTACAAGATGCTCCTCGAATTGATTTGATCCCATTGAGGTCCCTATCTTATTTTTGACATAAGAGTTTGAAAATGATGGGAGTCTTCGATATTGCTTTGGCACTCTCCAGCTCTTGCCATGGCCATCCATGCATCTGGTATTTCTACAAGGAAAAGGTCAGCTAACTAGTTGACATAAATGGACCATATGATTCCATGTCCATTGAAAGAAACTGTGATGAATTAGTAAATGAGAGAAATGTTGTCACTCTCAAAAAGCTTCACTAGTAGTAGTAGACTGTTTGACAAGAATCAAGAAAGGGTTTGAAAATCAGAGCAGAGTAATTTCAGAATCTTGAGAAACATGTGATCAAAGCCTTTAACATTACCTATTCTGGCACCGCGCCTCCCCAGACGCAATTTTAACACGTAAATTCACTTGGGTCGCCTTTCAGCATCTTCCAATTGCTTGCACCTTCCACGATCACCATTAGTCCTTGCTCAATAGCCCTCGTGCTTTCTGCTCATCATCAGTTGCTCCATGTATACTTCTAATCAACATTAAGTAGTGAGCTTTACCCCTGAGAACCAGTCAGCAGCAATGCTAATGTAGATAATAGACGTTTTGTCGGTCACCGTTGCCACAAGCATGAACGTGAGTCGCATAGCTAAGGTAAAGGCATCCATGACCGCAAAAAACAACTCCACACTTGAGATCCTTGTGGCTTTAATCGGTGTCGTTGTGGCTATAACCGTCAAATGTATTGCCAACTGCTTTCTCCCTGAACGTGTTATCGATTTGGGCAAGCATGCATTTGCTGGGTTCCTTCAAGGCTGGGATGCTGGGAAAGCTAGCAATAACTGCATGGTAAACCCTCCAATCTAGGCTAGGGCAATGTGCTGTGGGCTGATCAAGAGACAGCAGGAAAACGTTTGGGCTAGATCTAGCCTTGGCAAGCTTCCTCCAGAGTTGCGGAACAAGATTTTCAAACTGGCATTGACAGCCCGTGGCGGAGCTTTCAGAATGCCATGCCTGACAGACCGCCCCTTCAGGCCTAACATCGCGGTCGGTCTACTCGGTGTCTCGTAAGTTACGATTCGCTTGGTATTGTTCTGCACTGATTCTATGCCCCGTCAGACGTACAACTTATCATGAGACTCGCAATTACCTGTACATGGAGAATCGTTTTTGCTTCGATAATTTCGCCTCTGAGCTTCGGTTGATCAACAAGCCCATTGGCCTGACTCGGTGTCGCCTTAACGGATGCGAGCCCGCCGTATGTTTACCGCATTTCAAAGAGTTGATCCTGGATATTGGCCACGACCAGTCATTGGGGGAAGGAACGTTTAACGTTGAATATATGCGACGTTCACTACAGGCTATGAAGAATCGACTTCACGTTGAAAAGTTGGTACTATTCCTTCGATATTATGGCCTAGATTGGACGAACATGACTTCCTTTGCCAAAGAGCTACAAAAGATAAAGATCGGACATTGTTTTGTAGTTGGTGGTAACGCCAGCAAATTCAGCAAGTTCAACATTTTCTGCTTGGCCATGGATATGGGTATGAGGATAGAGCCTCACTGGATGTTTCCAGACACGAAGAGAAATGGGAAAATCGATGGACCGGTCTTCAGTATTAAGTTCTGTGAGAAGTCACAATGAGCATGTCCTAGTATGAGTTGTTTCGAGAGAGGCTTATTTTCGAACGAAGATAGTCAAGGAATATCTGGAAAAGCCTGTTGAGAGTTGGGAAAGAATCGGGAGGTATCTGGCGGGATCTTCTTACCAAGAGATGATGTCTGGGACAGTTCCGGCTCTTTTTGCTTTGTCCAGTGGCTATGGAAGAAACTTTTTTCCATTGCCTTTTCCCAGTCTTCATCTTTCAATATTTCTGTTAACTTAGTTCACCTGTTGTTTCATAAGACATGGGCCAGATCTACCTGTTTACAAACACCGGTGCACTAAATCCATTGTATCATAGAAGACCTCCTGATTAGCTTCATAATTGCTCAAACCTAGTCCCAACAACACAGTCCTAGTCTCTTGTGGATTTCTTGTAGCAATGGCACTAGCGATTTGTGTAGCATACAGCTGACCGGTAGTATCTCTTATAGCTGTAGACCCTCCAAGCAGAATTTTGGGGGTCAGGTGAGACATTGGTAGAAGGCTGTCCTCATCGGTGGTTGAGGGAAGAGGCAAGTCTGATAAAGTGGAACTGCTGGCTTCTAGAGGTACGTGGACCTTGCTTAACAGTGAGCCGCGCTGACAAGATATGTAAAGAGGCGAGGAACGGGAAAGGAAGGGAAGAAGAAGAAAGAGAGTTTTACCCATTGAGCCAATCTTCCTTCTTGAGAGACAGTCACCATGATTTTATCAGAGAAGTAAGTTGTCCGGACTTCGGTAGGGATACCACGAATGACGCCTTCAGCTTGCTTTGTCGTGACCGGATACTCTGATGGAATTGAGGAGGATGGATGATGTGAGTCAGAGGGCATAGCTTGAGGCATCTCAATGGATATCGACATTGATGCACATGGCTTTCTCAAATCACTGACATTGCCCCGTCATGGACAATGTGGAGATGTCATAGAGAAGAGGCTTCATGATGTCTATCGAGTATCGAGGTCTGATTGCTAACCGATATCTTAGCGGCTTGTGAAACCCCAGCCAGTGGCCACTAACCGTCCGAACTTAAAGCCATGTATTTCGGCAGGTATTCATGTCAACACAATCTGAAGATATCTCATTTGGCACTGGATAATAATTCCTGATTCGAACTCCTCGAATGAATTGAAGAACATAGCCGTCTCATGGGCCCAACAACCGAACTTTCCCAGCGTCTTCTACACTGTCTTATTGCTGACCCGCCAACATCAGCCTGTCATGTTATGGCTTGTTGACAATGCGGAACATTGGCGATGATGAACACAAAATTTGATTGTCGCTTGTACGTTCCAGCAGGAGGAATGTAGGGAAAGAATTGAAGGCATAGCCGTTTTACCTCTACATCTACTTTCTCATCCTAGACTTTTAAACCCTATCACGTCCTGTTCTCATTACATTGCTGGCCCTTTTTTATAAAAGTACTTTCAAGTAACGCTTTTATCTATTCGCAAGCTCGAAGAGCTTCGCTTTAAAACCTGCTAGCGTAGTTCGACAAGGTCCATAGATAAGGTAAAGCCGGACTCTTCATTCAGAAGGGATTACCCCTTTTATTACCCTTCATCAAATGCACGCTATTTTTCTCTAATCCAGGATCTTGTCTACTACCCATCCAGCTTTGATGTCTTTCCTTTGTAACACCTTCTGCGCTGGTAAAGGCCATCTCCTTCCTCCCTTCTCCCCCACAACTTCAGGGACTACCCAACACTCTCTGCGTCCGGCATCAGTCTCCGTCACTTTCCCAATCGGCTTGCCATATTCTAACAAAGGCGTGCCTCTTGCCAAAGCTGCGATTTGCTTTCCCGTTACGGAGACCAGGGAGTGCATTCTCGTCCGCGGTTTTTTAGCACCTTCCACACTTGCGGGTGTACCACGCTGGAGATGGGAATAGATAATGTAGTGCGGAAGCTCTTTTGGGGAAAGTTTTGCCAACACCGAAGAAGGATGAACAAAGACCGCGATGTCGATGAGATCCTCAGCTTTGCCTTGGTGCGATGGGAATAATGGAAGGTACGGGACATCTATCGCCCGACTTGGTTTTCGCGGCATGTTCTCCACTGTAGGGGCGAGATCAGCTCGAATGGCCACATGATCAATGAAAGCGGCAGCAAGGATTTGCTCTAATGCTTTGAGCTGCTTTGGTGAAGGTTGCGTTAGACGATTGTCAAATTTGGGCGGTAGTATGCCAGGTTGGTTGTTCTGGACCACTGTACTGAGCTGGCGGCGTAAAGTAGAGGCCTCCTTAACAGACTTTGGGTTCAGGAAGTAGTTTTGAGCGAATGTGTCAGGATCCGGAGCATAAGCATATGCACACAGAGCTGTGAGCGCTTTTATAGCATCGCTGGTGGCCGAGTTCTTGCCGAAGATACCGTGGGCCTTGTTGAACTCTCTTTTTCGTTGTACTCGCGACTCATCCTCAGTTCGATCAGCCGTACTATAGATAGTCCCGACATCTCGTACAAGCATTGAAAGATCAAGTTGGTTCTCTGGTATGAAAAGGTCCTGGACTGCTAACGCCGAGACCATAGCAATGGTATACGGCATACAAGCGTGCTGATGGCCTATCACAAGCATTTTGGAGAGTCGCGGTGAGAGCGGATAAGCCGACAGCTCTCGGCCTACGAGCGTTATCTTACCATGCGGAGATACAGCACCAATGTAAGTGAGAAGCTTTTCGGCCTTTGCCAGACTCTGACGATCGGGTGGAGTAGGGAATGGAAAATTGACAACATGCTGTATGTCCATACTCTTCAATTGCAAAACTACCCCTTCGACGGGCATTCGCAGAATCTCGGGTTCAGCATACTCCTGAAAATCACGCTCATATACCGCTGATGAGTAAAGGCGATAGCAATGACCCGGTCCAGTTCGACCGGCTCGTCCTGCCCGCTGGCTTGCGCTTGCCTTGCTGATCCAGTCAATTTCAAAACCCTGTACACCCGTTAGATGGTCATATGTCCTCTCCTTCGCGCGCCCACAGTCAAAGACATATCGGATGCCTGGTATCGTCAAACTAGTCTCGGCAACATTCGTTGCCAGCACAATTAATCGAGCATTGTCTGGAACAGGCTCAAAGACACGCATTTGGTCTTTGGTCTGTAGCTGAGAGTATAGTGGAAGGACATGGATTTGAGAAGACACTGAAGTAGAGCCTTCAATATCGCCAATCGCAAATTCATCATCATCGTCTCTCTCCTCCCACAAGTCATCGTCATTATTGTCTAGGTCTCGATTGATGCCAGAACGATCACCGAGGTCGAGGTCTTCAGCCTCAAGAGGCGCATCGCGGGCAGATAGGGTGGTCTTCTGATTCGTGCTATTGCTAGCTTGTGTATTTACAAAATGATCCCTGAGACGCTTCGATAAAGCGTTGATCTCATTTTGTCCAGTGAGAAAAACTAACATGCCTCCGGGAGGGAGCTTCTTGTGCCCTTTGCTAACTTTCTGAAAGGTCTCTTCTAGGTAGTCTCTTTGAGTTCTCCGCGAAAAGTGTACAGTCACTGGATACTGACGTCCTTCAGCTTGCACCAAAGGAGGAGTCCCGTGACGGAACAGGTTCGAGTTTTCCAAGAAATCGGAGATTCTTAACGTTGCAGACATAATGATAAGTTTCAGTGGTGTGATCTTCGGAGCTTCTTGGTTCATGGTAGCCCTCAAATCAACGATTCGACTTACCATTCCAATCAGTATATCTGTGTTTGTGCTTCGTTCGTGTGCTTCATCTATGATGATCACGGAATACTTCAATAGAGCAAAGTCATTGGCGATTTCCCGTATCAGGATACCATCTGTCATGAATTTTATTGCAGTCCTTGCACTTACGGAGCTTTCGTATCGTATTTGGTATGCAACCTTATCGGGCAAGGAACCGAGCTCATCACTGACACGTTTCGACATACTTACAGCAGCCACCCTCCGGGGCTGCGTCACACCTATCATGCCTGGTGTGAGACTGTTTTTGTTACCAAAGCCTGCTTCGAAGAGAAATTGAGGGACCTGGGTCGTTTTCCCACTTCCTGTAGCGCCCCAAATGACCACGTACGGATTATTAAACACTGCTTCCATGATCTTCTGCTCTTCTGCAACCACAGGCAAAAGTGTTCGCGCTTCTTGTATTTGTGGACTGCGCTCAACCCTGGTACTGTAGGCTTTGCGCTCTGGGACAGTACTGATCAAACTCAGTTCAGGTGGCAAAGGCTCTTGTTCCAATTCCCGAGGCCTGAAGTCGATATCGGACGACTGGGTTTCTAAATTTCCAGCACCCTCACTAATCGAAGTAGGCTTGAATCCTAGAGCTTCATTGACTTGCTGCGTTGCCCATGCTTTGAACGCTGATGACCGTCCTAGGCGAGCTTCACGACCGTCCTCGCTTTTTTCCTCCTCACTGGTCGATCCAGATCCTTCATCCAGATCCTCGGATTCTGTCTGCGTGCCGACAGATGCAACTGTAGAGACCGAGGACTGGTCTGAATCAGAGTCCTCTGCCGAGCTGAAACCTTCCCAAGGTAAATCATCGTTAGGAATGGTAATTTTTGGGACATGTTGCCGTCGCATACGCCTCTTGATCACGGGTCTCCCGTCATTGTCAGTCTCGAGTGACCGCTTAAGTCCGCCTCCAAAAGGAATCGATGGCTGCGGCTTTAAGTGTGGGAGTTGGTGAGGGTCTGGCTCACGGGATGCATCTGACTCACCGGAATCACTGCTCGCTACATGTCGGTCATCGAAGAGAAGGTTGTGGTTACCGATCAAATTTATACCCGCCTGTTGCTCTTTGAGAGCTCGAGCAAGGGTGGTGCGTTTTGACTCTTTGCTTACACCGAGATCGCGAGAACTTCGGAACAACGAGGTGTCGACTCTCGTGCTGGCTAGCTTCTTGATGAGATCCAAGTTCTCTTCCTTCCGTAATTTCTTGTCCTGGACATAGTCCTTAGCCTAATGCCCTCCTGATTGACTACATACATAGCTTACAATGTATTTGTCCAGTCTCTTTTGCTTCTTGCTTGACATTTTTGGTTTCTCCGCCCGCAAAGCATTTTTCATAGCGGATTTCTTTTCCTCTTTCGATTCAATTGAGGCTGGTAAGATTTCCAGCGCATTCGAATTCGAATCATTATGACCGCTGTCGCCTCGCTTTACTTTTTGGATTTTTCTGTGCTTACGCTGCCGAGGTACAAAAGGCGCCATACCGAGTCCAACTGATGATTTTGTCTATCTTACGAGGCTGGCTAAATAATTGTTGAAGAAAGCACTAGCATTTTTTTTTCTTAGCGTACCTAAGACCTAGACTGAATCCCGATCGACCCTACAGTTCCCGCATGCTCGAGATTCAAGTTCGCCCGATATGCGAGTAGCTCTAGAGTCATATCAATTGGAGAGGTGTGGTCGTGACTCGATAGGTAGGTAGGCCAAGGAAAAGCGAGTGAAGGTTAGACGAGACGCTGAGTCTTCTTGATGAGTCATTCACGTGCATTAATAATATTTTGCTGCTGCGGTCAGCCTTGGCGTCAAACACGGACGAGCAGCAGTCCACACTTGACCAAAGGTATAAAAATCAGTGACGTGCCATTTCTACAACTTCGTCTACACAAGTGTTCTACTTAATTCAGACCCTGGATTGAAGTCACCGACTGTAAACAACCCATCGTCCGCTTTCCCACAGAGCTTTCTCCACAACCTACTCTCCACTCCCCAGTCTAAGAATTCATTATGGCTGTTCGTGCTCGTTTCGAGAATTCTGATGAGTGCGCCAACACCTGGAACGACCCTTTTATTGAACATAAGACTAACGCTTTGACCAGAGTCGGCGTCTTCTCCACCCTCACGAATGCCTATGCACTAGTTGCAATTGGTGCTTCTGAGAACTTTTACAGCGTCTTTGAAGCAGAACTTCAAGATGTCGTACCTATATGTCGCGCCACGATCGCAGGAACAAGAATTATAGGGCGCCTGACTGCTGGGTGTGTTTCAAGATCGGTAATTACAGCAAATCTCAGTCTATTAATTTATCTCGCACAGGAACCGGAAGGGCCTCCTAGTACCCACCTCAACAACCGATCAAGAGCTCCAACACATACGCAACTCCATACCTGACGAAGTCAAGATACAGCGAATAGAGGAACGGTTATCGGCGCTCGGCAACGTCATATGCGCCAATGACCACGTTGCCCTTGTCCACCCTGACATCGAACGAGAAACCGAGGAGATTATTGCCGATGTCCTTGGGGTTGAGGTGTTCCGCCAAACAATCGCTGATAATGTTCTTGTTGGCTCGTATATGTCATTATCGAACCAAGGAGGAATTGTACACCCGAAGACATCGATCTCAGACCAGGACGAGCTTTCAAGCTTACTGCAAGTACCACTCGTAGCTGGTAGCATCAACAGAGGTTCCTCTGTCGTCGGCGCCGGTATGGTGGTGAATGATTGGATGGCAGTAACCGGATTGGATACCACTGCAACAGAATTGAGTGTGGTGGAGAGTGTGTTCAAGCTTGGCGAGGGAATGGGTCCGAATGCGATCAATACAACCCACAAAGATACTATGGTGGAATCTTTCTATTGATCCATGTGGGGCGTTGCGTCAGACATCCGTTCCCTACTCGCCGCGAAGCGAGATGAGCTCCATGAGCGCAGATCGGAGATACCCAGCGGCACGATTCAGAGGGGTGCTGTTCAGGGCATTCACCTAGCTAGGCCATGCAGAGGTAGCTAGCATCTTCTGCATGTCACATTGATCATTCAATTCTGCAGAGATGCGTTCTGTACTCTCGTCAGTTGCGTACTTTGCAAACCCCGTTATGGCCACCTACCACGAACTGCTCCACGCCAAGCTCAAACATTTCGCAGTTCACGCCCACACCTCTGGGATGCTCTATCGGAGACAGCGGATTTTTGACGACTGCTTATTAGTGAGCATAGAAGATCCAGCGATTGTTCTTGGGGTGTGCACATCTGGGACCTACCGTATTCTACGTATAGACTAATGTAGATCTGATGCAGCACAACCCTTAAGTTATTAGTTTTCGTGTCGCTGACCATCACAAATTTGAGGCTGGTTGGCGTTTCATAGTAATGAAGCTTGTAGTGCCCCGTCCTGTACGATATAAAGCTGCAGTCCCGAAGATCAGGATTTTGTCCGATACCCACAAAGATGGAGTTTTTACTTATCATCCGGTCCACCCAGCTTACGAACCATATTTCGTAAGGAAAAGATCGTTCCAAAGATGAGTTTAGCATCGTCTTCGGCGCTCAAGGCCCTTGTTTGAGGAGTATTCTCGGAAAAGCCATTGGTTGCTGGAAAGGGCTTGGAATTTGGACGAGGAGTCCAGTGCTTTTTGTAAATACACTCAGCTGAGAGCAGTCAGTTATGCTTAATAGGCTTCCTGAGCAGACGTACCATGGCGATCAAAGACGTAGAAAGAATAAACGACCATGATTCAAGGAGCCCACAAATATCATAGAGACAACAGGGAGGCGATCCGGAGCTATCACCGGTTTGAACCCCATGGGGACCCCCAATGCCAAGCCTGCTCGCCTAAAATTTCCATTTTGATCCGGTAAGTTTGCAAGGCTGAGGGGCATCTCATAAGCATCGAGTCAGTCATGGTGTGCTTCCAGGTGAAGACTCTTGACCTCTGTCCTCTTATCCTATAGACCACATCGGATATCGTATTCAGTAATCCAATGCCTCCAACGCCAGAGAAGGAAGCCTCGACCGAGGAAGTGTTAGGGATCAAACATGTACCCCCCCATGGCATTTCACTCGATGTGCCCTCCCAAGGGGACAGTGGGCGGCCTCCTAATCTCAGGCACATGCATGGAGCCTTGAATGAATTCATGGAATGCAATGGCTAACATAGCCCATCACAGGTCTTCTCCTGCATATGAAAGCCCACTGCGGCACCACCGACGGAACTTTTCAAGTCCGAAGACGGTCAAAGAAACATTGCACGCTCGCTCCGAGTATACAAACAGTCAGGACGATGGCGGAGCCATCCACAGAATCAACCAGTATCAAATCAAGCAAGAATTAGGCAGAGGGTCTTTTGGAGCTGTCCACCTCGCCGTAGATCAGCATGGCAATGAATATGTAAGAAGATCCAGGCTTGGCAATCAGGCGTTGCTCTGCAACAGACCTATCCTTGGTTCCTTGAGAAGACAAGACACCACATTTTGACAATTCTGATAAGAAGCTGCTTAGGCTGTCAAAGAGTTCTCGAAATCTCGGTTACGCAAGCGTGCGCAGTCCAATATCCTCCGCCGTCCACATGCGGCGCGAAGACCAGGACACCTGGCGGCAGGCTTAGGTCTCAATTCCCCGCTACATCGACATTCGTCTTCCGACATCTCCGACCAGGAAGGGGGCGGTAACCCACTCTATCTAATCAAAGAAGAGATAGCAATCATGAAGAAGCTCAACCATGATAATCTCGTCTCTCTAATCGAGGTACTAGATGACCCAAGTGAAGACTCACTCTACATGGTGTTGGAGTATTGTAAGAAAGGCGTCATCATGAAGGTTGGGGTCGATGAAAAAGCAGTCCCGTACGATGACGAGCATTGTCGATGCTGGTTTCGAGATCTAATACTGGGCATTGAATATCTGCATGCACAGGGGGTGGTACACAGGGATATCAAGCCGGATAATCTTCTCTTGACTGACGATGATGTGCTGAAGATCGTGGATTTCGGAGTCTCGGAAATGTTCGAGAAAACCTCGGAGATGATGACTGCAAAGTCTGCTGGATCACCTGCTTTCCTACCGCCTGAATTATGTGTTGCAAAGCATGGCGGTATATCAGGTAAAGCTGCAGATATATGGTCGATGGGGGTAACCTTATACTGTCTACGATTCGGTCATATTCCATTCGAAAAGCCTGGAGTACTTGAACTCTACGAGTCCATTAAGGCCGACAAGTTTGAGTTAGACTCTGAAAGCTGTAGCGCCGACTTTCACGACATCATCTTGAGGCTGCTGGAGAAAGATCCTGCTAGAAGGATAAAAATGCCTGAGATCCGAGTATGTATTGACATGACCTGCATGGCGTAACCATGCTAACGACTTTCCTTAGAACCACCCCTGGGTAACAAAGGGCGGCAAAGATCCTCTCCTATCCGAAGAAGAGAACACTGCAAATCTTGTCGAACCTCCTACTGAGGAAGAGAAGAACCTCGCAATTACCGGCAATCTCAGCAATATACTTGTATTGGTAATGAATTCATTTCTCTAGTAGAGAACATCACTAAAGTCAAGCAGATGAAAGCAGTGAAGAAATTCAAGCAAGTCGTCGAAAGGAAAA
The DNA here is from genome assembly GCA_018902385.1 of Physcia stellaris. Taxonomy (NCBI): domain Eukaryota; kingdom Fungi; phylum Ascomycota; class Lecanoromycetes; order Caliciales; family Physciaceae; genus Physcia; species Physcia stellaris. The sequence goes on along the minus strand of JABSSW010000007.1, from coordinate 451,557 downwards.
GACCTTCTCGGATGGAAGGCATTCTCGGTCGAGATGCACGCTTCGTCCAACCGCCCCTATCGATGGACTCTCCCCAGAAACATGCACTTCATAAAAGCAGAAGCGTGGACACTCATGACCGGCGAAATCTCGAACAGGCTCTAGTAACGGAGGGTGTTCACAGGGAACTTGATGTAGAGCTGGGTGCAGCTCCTCCGCATCGAGAAGATGCAGCTGTCACTTTCTTGCCATCGACACCATCTAAGCAAAAGTCAGACGGTGCCACTAACTCGTCTGAGCTCGACCCATCAAGCCCCAATAGTCCAATGAGAAACCTGAACGCTCACCCTCAGGATCATCGACCGCCAACCCATTCCCGTACCTGGCCCTCTGAACCGACTAAAGACACTCAGAAAGGGCACGCTCACAACCCGTTGGAAGATCGCCTTTTCGTTGGAGTAGGAGCCGGGAGTGACTTTGATCCTGATCCACCGTGTGTGAGCGAGTCGCCTCCAGCGGCAGAGATCAATATCTATGAGACGGCTTATCATGAGCAAGTCTTACAGATAAGAGAACGGCAGGGGCGAGCGGCGACTTTGTTCCTGACCAGGCGAGTGGACGAAAAGCCGGAGTACAAAGATGACGAGAATATGATTGGGCCTGTTAATGGGGATGAAGCAAATGATTCCGCTCCTAAAAGTGGTATCGCGAAGCTTCTCAGTGCTGTACGGAAAAGGAAAGAGGATAGAGAAGAAGTGACCGATGACAAGGAAGAGGAGAGCTGAGGAGCAGGGACATGGTACGAGGAGACCTGTACAACTTTGGCAAGAAATTGACCATACCCTGCATTTTTTTTGGCATCACTGGTGTAGACACCGTCTGGAAATAGTATACAAAGGCTCTTGGGAGGATAGGAGGATGACAGGATACATACATGGAAGTCATTCAGCGGGGCGTCCTGGAGGAAGACGGGGTACTTATCATGGGCCATGGGGACTTTTAGGCAAATTGGGAGAGCGGAAAGCTGGCTTTCAGTATAAACAGCGCTGTTGCATTCTGAAAATTTTATCTCACTATGCTGGGACAGCTTCATAATATTACTTACTAGGGAGGTTTCGCAGCCCTGTTTATAATCTTTTCAGGGTCTGCGTTATAATTGCGAACCTGCCTTACATGGACCGGCTTCTGTGTCCCGCTCATAGATTCGGTCCAATGATCGAAGACATGGTTAGGGTTAGAGTTGGTCTCCTTCCTGATTCGGAAAGAGAGGAGATACAGAGGCCTGCGTTAAGTTAACGCAGGCCTGTTTATCTCATTTCCCGATCGGATCATTACCTTCCGGATCAGGAAGGAGACAGGCTATAAACAGGCTATAAACAGGGTTGCGAAACCTCCCTACTGTCGAAAACTGTACTTAGTCGAATTTTACGCCTAACGAGAAAAATAGTTCTGATTGGTTCGTTTGATGAAGCCTACTCTACTTTAGCGTGAATATCAGCCCTACAGGCTGCAGCTGCAGGAAAAGACACGAATCCCATCTTCGTCTCCTTGGTGGTAGCGCTACAGCGTCAGTTTGCACGTATATCAAGAGGTACAATCGCACATTGTGAAGTACTTCACTCGTCATGGACGCTTTTTGGGCAGCTCCCCCAGTCTCGAGGTTCGTACTCATGCTTTCGCCTCTCATTCCTCATGCACCGAAATGCTAAAATGAAGTCTCTTCTAATGCTGATGAGGTAGAACGCTGACAGCCTTAACCTTGGTCACTTCACTACTCGTCTATGGCGGTCTCTTAAACTACATGTGGATCGTTTTCTATTTACCGCACATCTTCAAATTTCCAATGCCTGAAATATGGCGTTTTTTCTCTGCTTTCTGGCTTACAGGCCCCAAACTCGACATCCTCCTTGATACCTACTTTAGTACGTCTACCGTGGCCTGCCTATCTGCATTTTCTAACGTACGGGCTTAGTGTGGACTTATTCAAATGGGCTTGAAACAGGCTCTGCTCGATTCAGCCAACCTGGGGACTTCTTCATTTACGTCTTGTTTCTGGAACTTGTCATCTTGGTAAGTGCAACCTTCTACATCAAAGAGTACTCTTCTCCTTTTCCCTTTTCCTGCACTTTAATATTGAAAGAACCTCACAAATCTGCCCGCCCAGCCCTTTCTAGCTGAAGCGGTTCCTGGAGTCGAGGGAGATTACCCTTGCATCTTGCGTAGGCCCGTCATTCGCAATCGATCCAAGGGCTTACGTGCGGTGTGAGCATGGTGGAGATGTCATTTGAGAAAGCCTTCGTGAACTTTTTAATTTTGCGTTCGGCGGTAGCCATCCCCTACATGTCCTTTTATCCAACCACTGTCCACGATCTGGTCACCTTGAGTGGAAAGTTTGCTGACATGTATGCAAGATTCTTGCTGGAGGTATCCTTGGCGGATACATATTTACAGGAGGTATTAAATCATTTTTGGTTTGGTTTGCTCAATACGCTAATTGCAATTTAGCCCTCATCCTCGCCTTCGCCTACACCTATTCGCAAGATAATAAAGGAAAGAAGGTCTCCTTCTTCGTAATTACCTTCAATGTCATATGGCTTCCATGGGCCATGCTCTTAATGACTTTCATCATGGGCGGCCCATACGCTGCACTGCATCAGGCCGCAGGAATTCCTGCTGCTCATTTATACGACTTTGTCACACGGATATATCCCACCTTTGGGGGTGGAAGGAATTACATATTCACACCAGCAATCGTCAAGCGATGGTTTGGAGCCGACAAACCTGGCACAAATGTCAAAGCGTATGGTACATCTTTTAGGTCTGCCACCAATACGGCTCAGCCTGCAAGCAGAGGTACGTCGAGTGGAATAGGATTCACAAGCCAATGGGGTACCCGAGGTTCAGGGAGACGCCTGGGAGGGGATTGATACAAAAAAGGCATGTACTGTATGGTTCTTGCGCTAGCATATCCCGGAGTCTTGATTAGAACTGAATTGAAAGCTTTTTAAAGAGGAACTGCCATGACTCATCTTTGAAGACATGAGGTAGAGTGCGATGTTGCTTTTATCTGATGGAAGGGATGTCATAACGCTGGACGAGACAATTGCGGCTAACAGGACGCGGTTAGCGCGCTCCACAGAAAGTTTCGGCGAACTTTTGAGGAAGGACCAGGAGCTCTCAGTCTTAAGCTATCAGCATCGCTCCTGCCGTCAATTCTTATAGGAGCTACTCAGCCAACATGGCAATGGTAGTTGCCAAGGAAGAGGATGTGGAATACACCATAAAACCAGAAGCTACGACCCCAGCTATTGACACCAGTAGCTGGCCGCTGCTGTTAAAGAATTACAACAAGCTTTACGTTCGCACCGGCCACTTTACACCTATACCTGTGGGATGCACACCCTTGAAACGCGATCTGAAATCCTACATTAGCTCTGGTGTCATCAATCTCGACAAACCCTCAAATCCCTCTAGCCATGAAGTTGTTGCATGGGTAAAGCGGATGCTTCGGTATGGAGCCCCTATTAGACCCTCACCCAAGATATTCATTGACCGTCTGTAGAATCGAAAAGACTGGCCACAGCGGAACCTTAGATCCCAAGGTCACCGGGTGTTTGATCGTCTGTCTCGACCGCGCGACTCGACTAGTCAAATCTCAGCAGGGCGCTGGGAAGGAATATGTCTGTGTCATTCGACTCCACGATAAGCTACCCGGCGGCGAAGCACAGCTTGCAAGAGCTCTGGAAACTCTGACTGGCGCGCTGTTCCAAAGACCTCCACTCATCTCTGCTGTCAAGAGACAACTTCGCATACGCACGATACACCAGAGCAAGCTATATGAATTCGACAACGATAGACATTTAGGAGTGTTCTGGGTGAGCTGCGAAGCTGGTACATACATCCGGACACTATGTGTACACTTGGGGCTGCTGCTAGGGGTTGGCGCGCACATGCAAGAATTACGCAGAGTAAGGAGCGGCGCCATGGACGAGCAAGATGGAATGGTCACTTTACACGATGTGCTAGACGCGCAATGGATGCAGGATAACACGCGAGACGAATCGTATCTGCGGACCGTCATAAGACCGTTGGAAAGTCTTCTTACAACCTACAAACGGATAGTCGTCAAGGACAGTGCGGTTAATGCTGTATGCTACGGTGCCAAGCTCATGATTCCTGGTTTACTCCGTTATGGTAAAAGAATTTCCAAAAGGATGAGGTTTTGCTGTGCTAACAAGCGTTCAGAGGCGGGCATTGAAGTTCACGAAGAGGTTGTTCTCATGACTACCAAGGGCGAGGCAATTGCGCTCGGTATTGCGCAGATGTCGACTGTGGAGCTCTCCACTTGTGATCATGGAGTGGTTGCTAAGGTGAAGAGATGTATAATGGAGCGAGATCTTTACCCCAGACGATGGGGTCTCGGTCCCATTGCGCTGGAGAAGAAGAAGATGAAGTCAGACGGCAAGCTTGACGTAAGTCGCACGCTAACAGGACCTTTATCGATCAATTTATTGACACATGTCCAGAAATACGGAAGACCAAACGAGGCAACCCCTGCCAAATGGCAAGACGAGTATAAGGATTTCAACGCTCCTCTTGAGAACGGCACCGCTCCAAAAGCTATTGAGAAACCACCCAAAGAACCCAAAGAAGAACCCATGGCTGATATACCTGCCGAAGCCACTTCTCCGGCTCCTGCAAGTGGTGGTGCCGAAGAAGCTCAGGAAAATGGTGAAAGTAGGAAACGAAAACGCCATGAAGGCGAGACGCCTGAAGAGAAGGCGGAGAGAAAGCGAAAAAAGAAAGAAAAGAAGGAAAAGCGAAAGTCGAAAGACGGTGAGGATTAAAAAGTCTTGCTTGAAGGTGGGCGCTCATGATACCTGGCGTTTGGCTATGAGATGTAACATAGCTCGAATTTGCATAGTACTGTCGATCAAGCCTGGTCAGCAGCTTGAGGCTTGGACATACCAATAATTAAAGCTCCTGGGTGATGCTCACAATGCACGATCAACTGATAGAAGACCCAGGTCAAATCCGTCTTGTTACAGACTCAGTCATTCCTCTGCTCCTGCGTATTTCCAATGTAGTAATAAGAAGCCGCTCTGAGGGCGACTTCATTATAGGGGTGAGTAAAGGGGTGCACCCTGAGACCCCGCGGATTCTAATACAGGCGTCACATGAAGCTCAAAGAAGCTTCTGAACCGAGCTCAAGCTCGAATTCATTCTTAAATCCTTCCAAACGATCCGTCGTCCTTGAGGACAATCCACTGAAAATGGCGGAGCTCACAACCACAAAGCTCAACGCTGAAAGCCACCTACTGCTAGTAAGTCTGGAACAGCTCAAAGCAAGATCAGCTACTAAGGATTTTCACCACCTAGGATCAACCCCTCCTCCGCCTCCCCCACGAAATCTCCCGCCGAAACTTCAAAACCGTCCAAAAGCACGTCGAGAAAGAAAAAGAAGCCGTCCTCTCCTCGCTCAAATCGACCGCCAATGCCTCCCTCACCGGCCAAGACGCCGCCGCCTCCGTAGCATCTCTCGACGCCATGATAGAGCGCATGCAAGGCCTCAAGCGAAAGATGGAAACCATACACGACGATGAAAAGAAGCTGCACCAGCAGTCCACCAAGCGGATACAGCATCTTGCGGACCTCTTCGAAATCCCGAGCTTGGCGGACGTCAAGTATGAGGAGTGGTCTAAGATACGGCTCAACAGGTTGTTGGTAGACTATCTGCTGAGATGTGGGTATGAAGATAGTGCGAGGGCGCTGGCTGAAGAGAAGGGGATCGAGGACTTGGTGGATTTGGAGGTCTTTGTGGAGTGCCATGCTATTGAGGAGAGTTTGAGGACGGAGAAGAAGACGGCGAGATGCTTGAAGTGGTGCATTGATCATAGGCCTATGATGAAGAAGGTCAATGTAAGGGCTATGGAGTTCTTCTGGTGTGGATAGGGATGTGCTAATCTACGTGCTAGAATAGCCTCGAGTTTGAGCTTCGACTGCAGCAATACATTGAGCTTCGGCGGGACGGTAAAGTATTGGAGGCGAAAAAGCACGCCCAGAGGTTTATTATACCGCAAATTGATAGTCGACTGCCGGATGCGAACAGGGCGGCAGGAATCATGGCTCATGGGCCAGAAACAAGGGCAGAACCATACAGGGTATGATGAAATCCCCTTTTGAAGGTGATCGTCCTAATATTCGCAGACTATGTACTCGCAAAGCCGATGGAATTCTCTTGCAGATTTATTTGTCAAGACACACCACGAGCTGTTCTCCCTACCGTCGCGTCCACTACTCCACATCGCACTTTCTGCTGGCCTCTCAGCGTTGAAGACGCCTTCCTGCCACTCGAAGTATGCTAGCAGTACCGCCAATGCCAGTTCTTCCACTACCACCGTCTGTCCAATATGTTCCACTGAGCTGAACGAGCTTGCCCGCAATCTACCGTACGCCCATCATACCAAGAGCAATGTCGAGAACGACCCCGTCGTGCTGCCTAATGGCAGACTGTATGGGCGAGATCGCCTGTTCGAGATGAGTGCCAAGGTCGGACTTCCTGACGGTTTGGTAAAGGACCCGACGACATCAGAACTCTTCGGTTATGGAGACATTCGGAAGGTCTATATTTCTTAAGCTCCTGTGAGTATTCAGCAATTGATGACTTAGAGATATCACAGTTTGACGACTTGGCTTATGGTTTGGGTTGGGTTTCGCATAGCGACGGCGATAGAACAAGAGGACAGGTCTCTTTCAATTTCGAGTTGCCGATTTCAATCGTCTTCATCGTCGCTGCTCTCGTCATTCCGCTTCTTGTGCAGGACCTGCGGCTCAACGCCATCTTTCACCTCAAACATGTAGGTTCTTGCCCCTCGATCCTCCCCTTTCCAGCCTCCGCCATCTTTAATGTTTCCAAGCGTTCTGGCATGCTTATATCCAGGGTAGGCGCTAGCCTGGAACTTGAAGCTTCTCTCAACTTTCAACCCAACATGCCTTGCTAGATCTCGAACATTCCAAAGCTCATAGGGCTCACCCTCGAAGATAGTGACCACGATGGAGCCTAATGGTGCTAACAGCGGAATCGCGGAGCGGAAGAAACCGACTAGGAGCTCTGGAAAACAAACGTTGGTCTTCGCGCGAAATCATTCTTCCTTGTGGATACCTCATACCTTGATTATGTCTGACCTGCCTATTGACATCATTTGTCAAGCCTCCGACATGTGGGAAGTTGAACACGATTCGGTCGAATTTTCCTTTCCTAATCTCCTTCCCAGCTTTGTCTAGCCTAGTCGCATCGACACCATACAGTACTCTGACATCTTCTTCTGCTTCGAGGTCTTTCGTCAAGGCTGCTGCTTGTGGATACTTCTCCAGCAAGCCCGTTCGGCTGTCATAGCAGGTTGCCAAAAGGGAGGTGCATCCGTGGACGTTAAGTAAGGAGTGCGCGAAGGAGAAGTCGCCTGTATACTCCAATCAACTGTGTTTCCAGAAGCTAGATACCGCGTGTGTACTGACCTTCACCGACGAGCAGAATCCGGTTCGAGGATTCGAAGGGGATGGTGGGGGTATTTTGCGCAGGGGGTGGTGCGGACTTGCGGGATTGCTCCTTGCTGGGCTTCTGACCAGCGGCCTTCGAATAAGGGCTTTGGCCAGGCTTCTTCTCTTTGACTTTCTTGAATTTGCCCATGCCAAAGGAAGGACGAGCGCATACAAAGCGACTCGAGCCTTTGGAGTTTGCTGCTTGCGGACGAGTGCGGAGTGCGGACAATCACCCTTTGGGCTAGCGAGCTTGGCATCAAAGAAGATTTGGCTCTGAGTCTTTGAATTATTACCTCGTAATGACTCCTTTGTGGCCAGGCACAGCCGGTTTTCATTCCATTTATCAGCACTGTCGTTCCCTTCTTCCTCTCTTGTTCCCTCGAGTAAGTCGAGAACTACTAGGACTGTCATTTCGGTACTCTGATTATGGCTAACCAGACTGAATCTCAGATGTTGCGGCGCCCAATCTTCGTCGCGTCACTCGGTAATCCTCCCCCAACATACACAAACACCTTTCACTCCGCCGGCCACACCCTGCTGGAGTCCGTTCGCTATTCTTTCCGCTATCCAGAGTGGCAGCGCAACAAGTCGTACGCCAATGGCTTCACCTCGCGTGGCGCTGATTACACACTCTGGCAATCCCCCAGCTTAATGAACGTTTCTGGCAAAGCGGTCTCCACAGCCTGGAAAGCCTTCTTGAAAGATCAGTCATCGCCTGAAGAGCGTTCGCGGGCGCGTCTGATAATATTGCATGACGAATTGGAGAGCCCTTTGGGTAAAATTAAGATTAAAATTGGAGGTAGTGCAAGAGGACATAATGGGATAAAGAGTTGCATTAGCAGCCTCGGCGGGATGGAGTTCACGAGAATCGGTGTGGGAATCGGAAGGCCTGAGAGTAGAGAGAGTAACGATGTTGCTGCGTACGTGATGAGGAAGATGAAGCCGGCGGAGCTGCAGAAGGTGTCAGATGGTGCGGGTGAGGTAATGCAGAAGATGGCTGACATGGCCGAGGGGTCATGAGCTGGCTATCCTGGAAGATGGTTTCGTTGCCCGAACTCTTCTGACGAAATCATGTCCTCCAACAGCACCCTACGTGCTACCTTCATCGTCCGACTACGGAGGTGACACTTACGTTCAACATCGCCTAGAGCATCTTGAATGCACTGGTGAGTGCTTTTCCGTCGACATTTTGGAGACCAACATTAATAATTTCAGGGTTGACGTTCACACTTCAATCCTGTGGAATGCGCAATCTTTTCAAATAGGTTCATCCATATTATAATAATAACTAGAGATAGAATATGCTCTCCGAGGTTCTTCAAGAGCCTTTTGGTTCCGCCAATACTCCTCCTGTCTTCGAAAGGGCGCACTGGGTTGCTCTCGATCCAGCTTAATAAAGTCTGGTATTGACGAAGGATACGGCACTTGACGCAGCCTGTCCTCCCTCGGTTTTGGTGGCGGTGTCGGTGGTGGAATGTCGTCCTCGTCATCGTCGATCTCATAGTATCGTGGACGCGTCGAAGGCAGTGGTTTCTTCCCTCGCTCGACATCAAGTTCGGCGAATTTGGCCCCTACCGGTGGATAGGAAGCGTTGTGTGGGAAGAGTGGGGCGAGCGGGGATACCGCAGTGGGAGATGTAGCGGCTGAGGAAGTGACAGCGGTGGCCGGCTTCTGGACATTGGCTTCATCGAACTGCTTATAGCGACCATATTGCCTGGACGGCATCGGTTCTATGCTGGATTCGCTCGAAGCCATCTTCTCCCTTATGTGCATCGCCAAACATCTATCGCAGCTTTCCCTCCGCTCGAGCTTCCGCTGGACATCAAGCCTCCTGCAACCCCAAACAAAGAAGACAAAGTGTATGATACTGATTATCCATCAGCGTTAAACTCCAAATTTTGAGAAGAGTCACGTACAGGAGAATAATCAAACCAATGATGCCAACGAGCTCAAGTTTCCCAGCGGCCGTTTCAAGACCGTATGACCCGTCAAAGCGCCATTGGTTGTTCGGGCCTAAGAGTGCCAAAATGAACGTGGCCGCGAACAGCAACGAAAGGAAAAGATCAATGCCAATGTCTGCGCCAGGATGGATTGGATTTTTGGTAACGAGCAGCTTGACAATGCTCCCAACGCCCCAAAGAACGGAGAAAGAACACTGCGCGACGGTGTGAGCAACACTGACACTATTCGCGATCTACAATTGAGAACGTACTGGTAGAAAAGGTATGCCTTTGTCCAAGGACTGGAAGTTCCACCACGGCGTGCTCTTCGGGATCGGCTTCCACAGCAAGATGATCGCATCACAAGTTATCGTTGACGATGCGAAGAGGATCGCAAGAAGGCGCAACCCAACGGCGAGTCGCCATAGAGGGTGGTTAATGTACAGCTGGAGAATAGTGCTGGCAGAGATGGAGAACCCTCTCAAACGAAACATGACGAAGCAAGAAGCGCATCAGCGAGGGCAGGCCGACACCCAATTTTTATTTTGTTTTCAATGAAATCAGCGAGAATCAAAAAGCAAAAAAGAGAATCAGAACAGCAAAGGGAACATGGTAGAGGAGAGCTTTATTGTCGCAGATGGTGGTTGGCACACGGGCCCTACCCTACTTTCATGCGTCTTCCGTCGGGAAGGAACTGTAGAACCAAGCGCAACAAACAAGCAGGTCGCAAAAATGGGTTTTCGCCATTCGACTATTCGATAGTTCCGATACACCACTTCCCTCATGGAGCGTGAAACGGGAAAAAGGCTTAGTTTGTTCCTCACAGCGCATTGTGCTCCCACACACTCTAAGCGAAAAACAGCCGAGTCGCCAATAAGGCTTGATCGCTCCGAGCACCACCTGCTGCAAATGGATCCAACATCTACTTCCTAATGGGATCACACACGGACTTTTGACGCAAGTAAAACTCCATGGTTGGGAATGGAGAGGATAGGCAATGGATGAGTTTCCATGTGGTGTTGGAGTGAGACCGAGACGGACGGGACCCCATCCTGAAGAGAACAACATGCCGAATGGTGTTGGAGTTGCTCCTCCAGGCTTTTTTCTCCGTTGGCTTAATACTATGAGAGTAATCGATCTAAGTAGTCCATGGGATGCCAACAGATTGAATCCGACTACTAGTATGTGAGCCCATATCGGATAACAAGATCTACTGAGCGTTCTTGCCAACGCTTGCGGAGGAATGATATATCATACATGGGAGTGTGAGATTTCTGCCGAGGTCTACGGACTGTGCATCCGCCATCCTATCGAACAAGATTCCCATTCCAGCAGACTCCTTCAAGATTCGGAGTTTTTACCTTAGCATTCGCCGCTTGCTCTACCCTTTTCCAATGGAAGTTCAGACCCCAGATAGAATACGCTTATCACCGCCAATGCGCTTATCTTTGCGCACCCAGGATACAAGTATTTTTAGACCTAGCGACGAAGCTCCCTGCGTTTCGGGTAATTCGCCTTCTCACGTGTTTCATGCGCTCGTGTGCAACATAATGTTTGGAAGCATCAATACTGTGAACCTCAGGGCTTAGGGACTTTGATCTCTGGCTCGATAGAAGGATCCACCCGGTAACCGGACAAACCCAGTAACCGGACAACCTAGAATTAGGGGTTTTCACACCAAAAATTTTCCATGCCGAAGATGCTGAACATGTGAGAGACACAAGTCGATTTTGGCGATAATGCCAAGCAAATTATCCCGCTTTTTTCACATTTTCATCAACTTTCGCAAATTCGCATTTTTCATCAATTTCATTTCTCGAGCTGTTTTAGCTCGATGTTTTGAATGTAAATTTGCATTTTTTTGTAAGGAACTCAGGGTCCAAGGCCTGCAGGAAGTGCGGGCCGCATCCCGGCTGTCAAAAATCCAGACCAGATCATGCAGGCTCGAAACACCGAGTCGTTTATATCACGAGACGATCAGTTTCATCATATCAACAGCACGAGTCGCATAATGATTAGCGCATTGATATTCATGCGCAAAAATTCAGAAATTTGTACAATTGAATAAATCAAACGTTGATATAATGAAAAATCTGAAAAATAATTAATTTTGCAATTATTAGTTTAGTCATATTATTGTTTTTGTTATACATTTTTGATGTTCAAATGTTTTACATTTTAATAATTATCATAATCATCAAATTAACATCACTCGTGTATAATTAAATATTTTCAATGATTTTTCGTGTCATTACTTTTTTGTTCGATAGCGAAAACATTTTGTCAAAATTTGATCGAAAAACAAATCAAATCGAATAAAAAATCTATAATCGACAACAAATAAATTTAATCATTAAACGTTTCAAAGCATCGAAAATTTCTGCTGTTTCGATCATTCAGCGTTCGAATAAATTTTTCATATCAAAACGATTGATCAAATCTCAAACAAATTCGAAAAAATTTTTATGTCGAATGAATAATATACGTTCGAATCATGAAAAATCAATTCGATCAAAACGATTGCGACAATTACGTATCAAATTCGAATCGTTTTAAAATTTTATATGTCGAAATTTTTCTGAAAAAAAAAAAACAATCGTTTAATTATTGTGACAAACGAAACGTATTAATTATTCACAGAAAAAATATATTTGAAAAAAATTCAAGAATTTTTTCAAAATTAACATCAAGAAAATTTTCACACGAAAAAAAAAACATTTACGATAAATATTTGAAATATAAACAGAATTTCAAACAATCAGTCATGAACTATGACGTTCACAAAATTGTTTTACGAACAAAACTGATTTTAGAATTCAAATCAAATGCAAAGATAAATTTTTCGAATTTTATCAAAAATTTACGTGAAAATCATCGAAATTTCGTGTATGATCACGATCTGAAAAACAAAACGACAATATTGAATCGTTTCAAATTTCGCGAAAATCGAAATGTCAAAAAACGATTCAACAATAACAACAATAAATTCGATATCATCAAAAATAAACAAACGAATGACTTTAACAAACGGAAACGAAATAATGAAAATTTCAAAAGCAACGAGAACAAAATCAATGAAACGATCAATTCGAAAACAATAAAGACGATAAAAAATTCAAATCAAATAATTTTAATCGAAAATCAATCAAAAACAAAAACAAAAACAACAATAAACTTTATCGCTTTATCAAGATCGAATACGAAAATATCAAAATCAATAACAAATGTTTCGATTGCGATCAAGCAAATTGCAATTGAAAAATTTGTAAAAACAAAAAATCAAATATACATTCGAAAAAAATAACACTTGATTCGAAAACAAAAAATTAGACGATTTGATTATTTTCGATCAAATTGACATAATGAAAAACATTTTAACAAACAACAACAATGAAAACGAATTCTCGTCGACGATTTTTAATATCAAAAACGTCAAACGACGTCAACGAAAATTACGCATAACTAAATGTAACAAACATACGATCAAAATCAATGATATCGAAATTTTTGCAATTGTCGATTCAAAAACAAAAATTAATTTGATAAATAATGTTTTCGTTAAAAAATTCAAATTAATTTCATTCAACGTTTTTACATGCGAAATCATGATCGTAAATAATTTTCGAATCAAATCGTATGACGTTTATTTCGTACGATTAGAAATTTCAGATGAGAACGACATCAATCGTTTTTTCAACGAGAGTTTTTTAAAAGTCGATTTGTCATGAAATATTTCGTTGAATTTGTCATGAATGAAATTATTTGAAACAAATATGAATTGAATTTTCGACAAAATCAGATTTTGACATTTGTCGATTTTCAATTTTTTTTTCATCACGAATCGTATCGAGAAAATCGAGTCGAAAAAATTAGTCATTGATGTGCTGAATGATAAAAAAAAAACGTTCGTTATGTTCGTACGAACATTCAACGACGAAAAAACTGATTTAAATGAAATACATATCGAGCGACGAGCTCAAATAAATTCAATTTTATTAAAAATAAAAAAGAAATCAAATATCAAGATCACGATATTTGAAATTTTGAAAAAATTTGTCGAAATCATCGAAGAGAATAAAATTTACGAATTATCGAATCATGAATTTGACGATCATTCAATAGATTTGAAATCGAACAAAAAAAATTTTTACGATTTCATATATTTTTTATTTGAAAATGAATTAACGATATTGAGAATTTATTTTGACAAACATTTGAAAAATGATTTCATTCGATTTTTCACGTTTTTCGTCGAAGTTTTTATATTATTCGTCAAGAAAAAAAACGAAAATTTGCGATTGTGCGTGAATTATCGAGATTTGAATTTTTTAATCATTAAAAATAAATATTTTTTGTCGTTAATAAATGAAAATTTCGATCGTTTAAACAAAATTCGCATTTATACGAGCATCGATATGATAATCGCATACAATAAATTGCGTATAAAAAAAAACGATGAGTGAAAAACGACGTTTCGAACACGATATGAACATTTTGAATACATCGTTTTATTTTTTGATTTCATTAATGCATTCGCAACGTTTCAAAATTTTGTCAATAAGTTTTTTGCGAAACGATTCGATTTTTGCGTCATAATTTATTTAAACGATATTGTTATTTATTTCATGAATCGCGAACAGCATATCGAAAACGTCAAATGAATTTTACAACGTTTCAAAAACAACAAGTTTTTCATCAATAACGATAAGTGCAAGTGATTCATTGATAATATCGACTTCTTGAATTTCATTGTTTTTTCGAAAAATGTGCAAATGCAACAGAATAAAATAAAAGCAATACAGCAATGATTTGTTTTCAAAAACGTATTCGAAATTCAAAACTTTTTGAATTTGTGTAATTTCTATAAACGTTTCATTAAGAATTTCAGTAAATTGACGTTATTTTTAACATTTTTGCTAAAAAAATTCGCAAAATTTCATAAAAGAAATATCAAACGCAAACGTATTTCGAATCGAAATCGAAATCGAAATAAAAAACGATCGTCAAACGATTTTTTAATTTTCGAAACATACGAAGTTTTCAAACATTTGAAAAAAACGTTCTTGAAAACGTTTATTTTACAACATTTCGATTCGACAAAATTTATACGTGTAAAAATTGATGTTTCGAACAAAATCATAAATGATATTTTCGAACAGTCGAACGATAAAAATCATTGACATTTTGTAATTTATTTTTCGAAAAAATTGATTTCGATCGAGTGCAATTACGAAATTCACGATAAAAATTTTTGATTATAGTATTCGCATTCAAACAGTGACGTCATTATTTCGAAAAAATCAAAAAACAAATTTTCGTTTTGACAAATCATCGAAATTTCAATCGCTTTATGTTGACAACAAAATTTATTTTCAGACAAATACGATGAATTCAAAAATTGTTTCGATACAATTTCGTCATCGATTATCGTTCAAACAGCAAAAATTTTGCAAACGATTTGTTCAAACGATTTGATCATATGACGATCATTGAAAAAAAATTGAACAAAATCGTCAAATTTTGACGCAATTGCGAAAATTTTTGCAAACAAATACGATTCAAATTTGCGTCGATACGATACGAGCAACAATGCAAAAATCAAATCATAAAAAAATTATAATTCAAATAGAAAATTTCTATCAACGAAATGATAATTCAATAAAAATTTCGTTTTTTTCGAAATTTTCGTTGCATCAAATGTGATCATCGACGAATGAAAAATTTTCATGTTGAATAATGCATTCGTTTTGCAATCAATAAATGAAACGATTGCGCGAAAACATATTCAAAAACATGATACAATATATGTTATCGACGAAATCATCGACAAAATTGTTGAACGAATTCGTTCATTGTTGATAAAAAATTCATGTGCGATGCAAATTAAACAAAAATTAATTATTTTTGATTCGTCGCATTCGTTTTGAAAAAACGAAAACGAAATATTTTGACATGATGATTGTTTGTATGTGTCGTCAAATTTAAAAAAAAACGTCATACATGCGAATCATGACAATTTTTTGATCGAACATTTCGAAATGAAACGCACGTTCGAATTAATACGTCGAAAATATTATTGATCGAATTAAAAACGAAATAATCAACAAAACATCGAGCACGATTTCAACATGCGAACACAAATCAAGAAATATTGCGAAACGTGCATCATTTGCAAACGAAACAAGACATTTCGTCATAAATCATATGAAAAATTTTTTTTTTTTTATATTCGAATTCAAATGAATTGATTTTACAATGAATTTCGTCACAAATTTGTTCGAAAATAAAATATGAAACGAAACAATATATGATTCGATATTTGTTGTAATGAATAAATTAACAAAAATAACACATTACATTTTTGTCACGAAAACAATGAATGCGAAAAATCTCGTCGAAATATTGATACGCGAAATAATAAAATTTCATGAATTTTTTTCATCAATAACAACAAATCGAAATTCAATTTTCACGTTTAAATATCATGATGCGTTGTGTTATATATTTCGAATAAAATTGCGAATGTCGACAACATATTATTCACAAACGAACGAACAAACAAAACGACAAAATAATATATTGAAACAATATTTTCGATTATTCGTCAATTTCGAACAAAACAATTGAATTAAATTGTTTTCGTTGACGAAATTTGCGTATAATAATATCAAACATGTTTCAACGCAAATGTTTTCGTTCGAAATTATGCAAAAATATATTTCAAAAATATCGTTCGAAAATTTTGCAAATTTTAAAGTTAAATTCAAATTTGTCAATAAACATGTCAAAAAGTTGACGAAATTGATGAACGTGCTCAAAACGAATTTGATTTATGTTCAGAAACAACAAATCAAGTATAAAAATGTCAAAACAAAAATTCAAAAATTCAAAATCGACAATTATGTCAATGTTAACGACAAAAATATTCGCATCAAACGTAATAAAAAATTCGAATGAAAATTTTTCGAATCATTCAAAATATTCAAAGAAATAAAAAATCAAATTTATCGCATAGATATATTCAAACGTTGACGAATTCATAACGTTTTTCATGTATCACTTTTGAAAGAAATTAAAACTAAAAAAAAAAAAAGAATTTCGCTAAAATTCACATATCAATCTGATGACATTGACATTGAAAAAAACGAAACAACAAATGAGATATATGACGTCGAAACAATAAAAAATAATAAAATTTTCAAAGAAAATCAAATTTCGAAAAAGTCATACAACGAATCAAATTTTTACTATTTTATTCGTTGAAAAAATTATGAAAAACGCATTTGAAAATCAATATCGATGATCAAACATTTAAAAAATATGTTACGAAATTTTCATACGAAAAATTCGAAAAAAAAACGATGTCAACAAATTGACAAACAAACGACGTGTTCGACGTCAAATAAATGCAATTTTTTTGTTGAAACAATTGATCAAAAAACAAAATCATTAATTCGATGCTGTTTATTGTCAAAAATTTACGACGCATGAAAAATTGAATCGTGTCAAAAACATCTTCAGAAATTGTTGTTTGATTTAATTGAACGTTGAATATTGTGAATGTGAAAAAAATTTCGAAATCTAATATATGCAATGCGATCGCGTTTAACGATTTCGATATACGAAACAAAAAAATAAAAAATAAAAAAATATAAATTGATTCAAATTCAAATTTCATTGTCATTCAATTAGTTGTCAATCATCATATCGAAAATCGTGAATGATACGAAGTCAAATTTTCGATATTGAAAACAACAAACAGTTGAATCATCAAATCATGTTTTTTTTGAATCATTCACGAAGATGATTTTCAGATTTTTAACGCAAATTGACTAAAAATCGAAAAGAATGACAAAATATTCGATGCGAAAATCACGATCACAATGATTTTTCAAATCATAAAATTTCTGAATGCGAAAATCGCGATCACAACGATTTTTCAAATTTGATGAATATAATATATGCGCACAAATTTAATTATTCAACAATTAATTCAACAGATGATTTGATCGAATATTGTTATTTCAAAAATTTCGATTTTTAGAAGAAAACGCGTGTAAAAATTCAAAATTCAAAATTTGCAAAAAATGCGAATCGCATTTCGACTGTCAAAAATTCAAATTATGCAAATTCGAAACATCGAATCGATTATATCAAGAAACGATCAATTTCATTATATCAACAACACGAATCGCATAATGATTAGCGCATTGATATTCATGCGCAAAAATTCAAAAATTCGTACAATTGTTTGATCAAAACGTTGATATAATGACAAATTTGAAAAATAATTAATTTTGCAATTATTAATTTAATCATATTATTGTTTCTGTTATACATTTTTGATGTTCAAATGTTTTACATTTTTGCACTAATTAAATTAGCGTGTGATTTTTACATGCATGCAAATAATCGACTGTTTATTTTTTAGAACGCGTTGTTCGATTCGATTTTTTATTGCATTTCAGATTTCAAAACAAAATGATTCAGAAATTCAAAATCAGATGATTGTTGAAAAAAAAAAAATAATTTTCGTTCATTGATTCGTTGTATTCATATCGAATTCGAAAAAGTCAAAAACAACAATATTTTTCAATTGATGTGATTTCGTCAAAGACGATAAAACGAAAATTGTTAAAAAATGTTTCGAGAAAATCGCTATTATCGAAATGAATTTCGAAATCACGATTTCGAAAATTTTGAACAAATTGAAAAACATGTATATCAAATATCAAAACATACGCGAAAAAATTGAATTCACGAGTTGAAATTTTGATGTCAACGAGCACAAATATTCGTTTGAAAATGAAAAACATATCGCAAAAACATTAACGATTGAATCACGAATGCTCAATATGTGTTTTTGATATTACATTTACGATTTCATTTGTTTCGATTTATTTACGAACATTTTTTCAATAATTTTCGAAACGAGCAAATCAATTCGTATCGATTTGATTTTCACATAACAATCACAACAATCACAATTGTCGGCGAAAATTGAAATCGAAACGCAAATGCGAAATTTTCAAATCGAGTTCGAATTCGTTGTTGTTGACGACGAAACAACGAATAACGAAAAACAAAAAAATGAAAAAGAAAAAATAAAAGCGAAAACGAAACAAGAAAAAAACTGATCAACAATCGATAAAATCGTCGAAAACGATGATGATATTACAAACGAAAATGAATTATTCAAATCAAAATTTTTCACGATTCGATTTAACAAATCAATCGAGAATTCGCTGAGAAATTTTGAGAAACGTGTGAATGAAAAATTTTCGACAACGAGTTTATTCAAAAATTTTACACGAATTTTCTCAACGATTCGAACGACGATTTTTTTCGAAATGAATGATATCATTGCAAAAGTCAAATCAATTGATGTATCGATTCAAAATTTATCTGATTTCGTTGCTGATTTCATTGTACGTTTTCATTCGTTATTTGCAAAGATCGCAACACGATCGAAATTTTCAGTTTTTATCAAAATTGCGAATTCGAAAATTTCAGTTTCGAAAATCGTAAAACATCAATTTTTGCGATTCAAAAATCAACAATTTTTGCGATTCAAAAATCAGCAATTTTTGCGATTCAAAAGTCAACAATTTTTGCGATTCAGAAATTAACAATTTTTGCGATTCAGAAATCAGCAATTTTTGCGATTTCGAAGTCAGCAATTTTCGCAATTTCGATGAACGAGTTCGTGAAAAAGCGAAAACAAAAAAAACGAAAATTATTGTGAATATCGATTTCGAAAACGAGATTAAAATTGAAAAAAAAAACGAAAAAATCATCGAAATCAAAAAGTATATCAAAAGCGTTTGTTGAAACAAAGATCATGAAAATTAAACAAACAAAACGCGAAATGATGAAACGTATGCATCGTATGAATACAGACGTCGAAAATCGTCGTTTTCAAATTCGTAAAAAAACAATCGATCAACAACGACATGAACAATTCATGATGCAAAATCAAAACGTATTTTACAATTGCAAATACAGTTGAAAATTCTGAAACAACAACAAAAAAAAAAAGTGAAAAGCAATATGAAAATCGATACAAACGACGAATTTTGATTATTGTTATCAAAATCGTCAAAAATAATTGCAATTTTGTCATACAAATTGTTTTTTGTTTTTTGATTTATTCATTAAATTCGAAAACGTCGAAATCGAAATTTTCAAAATCGATACATGATTTCATTTTTCGAGATTTCGAATTGATATTTTAATCAAAACTAATAAAATATTAGCATAAAATACGTTTAATTAAGCAAAACATCATATCAAAAAAAATAAAATATCTCGTTTGATGTATGATGATGTTTTGAAATCAAAAAATTCGCGTTTGATGAAAAATGCATCGTTTTTCGCATTTCAACGTTTAAACATCGAATTTCGCATTTACGTTTTTGACAGAATATACAGAAAACATGCAGTGTTTTGTATGATAAAATTGTGATTATTTTCGATCGCATTTGTTTTAATCGTATGTTTTTTTCGTTTTTAACACGATGATTTTCAAATGTTTACGTTTTTTTAAATTCAATTTTTTTAAATGCTGTTGAATTTCATCAGTTTTTGATTATGTTTTTTTTTTTCGTTTTCGTTTCATCAGTCGTTTTTTTTTTCATGTATCGTTCAATTTCAGAAAAATGTTGTGCAAAATCGCGCAAACAACGATTCATCGACAAACATACGTATATTGTTTTCGATTTCGTAAAATCAATTTCAAGTTCGTCAAATTAATTCAACGTTTTTTCAACATTTCGAAAACGTGTTTTATATCGATACGAATGTTAAACAATAATTTGTTGAAACGCGCGTTTTTTGAAATTTTTCGTTCGAAAACAATATACGATGTGATCATTTGCGACGTTGTTAAATAAATCGAATCGTTCATCAAATATTGATTTTCGAGAAAATATTCGTTTGAATGTTTGAATATATAAATTGATTTGAAAACACGCGAATCGTGTTGCGAATTCGATCAGTTCGTGTATATATATGTGAATTTTTTCGAGAAATCGCAAATTGCACATAAATTCATGACGTATTTTTTTGTTTCAAAACATTTCGTCGAAATATTCGTCAAACGATTTTTGATTCAATATGATATCGATGTTATCGATTTTTTTACACAATCAATAAAATCGACACGATTGTCATTTTTCATGTTTTCGTGTTTTTTTTTTCGTTCGATCAAGTAGTATAACGTTTTTTCAAATTGAAAAAAATCAAAATTATTCGTCGAATGCAATTGTAAACGTGATTTTTCGATATATTTCACGTAATCGCGAATTTCACGAAGTTTATTTTTTCGTTTGCATTATCGAGTTTGAATAAAATCAAATGTAATTGTTCATTCAAAAAAACTTGCTCGCACGTCGATTCGTTATGAAATATGAAATCGTTGTTGAGTATTTCAATCATTTTTTCAAACGTGCATTTGTTCATTTGATTTATATTCGAAAACGTGTTTTCGAATAAATGAATAAAATAATTGAAATTCAATTCGATTTGTCGATAAACACTCGTTTTGATTCGATATATCGTTGCTTTTCAAATGTCGAAGCAATGATCAAGCGCTCAACGATTTCGAAATTTGTAATGTTCTTCAAGTGATGGTCGCACTGATTAATCACAAAATTCACAAATTTTTTACGTAGCGTTTACGATCGCTGATTCGAAACATCACGAGATTATGAAATTTAACAAGAAAACGAAAATTGATTCAAAAGAAAAAAAAATCGACGAGGTGTTAGAATCGAAAATTAACGACTTCACGGTGCAGAATGATGTCATTTTTACAGTAGACAATTAAAACGAATATCAACTAAGCGGTCGATGATGTGATATTCAATTGATCAATTTCCACATCTTTCACATTTTGCTCGGGAGGTTTCACACCAACATTCACATCTTACATTACTTCAGGAAGTTCAGTTGCAGATCTTCAACTATTTCGAAAAGTGGTCTGAAAACCCCTATTGACCACGTAGCGTCTCACCCTAACCCTAGAAAGGCACCTGTCAACCCTAGACTGTCCGGTTACTGAGTTTGTCCGGTTACCGGGTGGATTCTTCTACCCTAAGGTACCTTCAACCCGTCAACAATAACTCCCAAAACCAATTCTCCGATATTCCCACCCTGAAACCCAACCATTGACATCGTAATGACCTCCCCTCTCTTCCGCATCCGGGAGCTACTCCAACTCCCCCTCACCCACCCACCCAGCCATCCATCCTCCCATCCTCCCATTCTCGCACCATCCAACCTCTCACATCTCCCCAATAACATACTCGCACCCCTCATCGCCCATCCATACCTATAATCCTCAGCATTAGCCAACTCCCATTCCCCAACAATCCCCTCCCCAAAAATCCCCACAAAAAAAGGAGGGGGAGAATACCTCATGCCTCCTCCCCGCCCCAACATCAACCCTGGCACCCACCCCGAAGGTCTCCTTCCCCGGTTCTCCGTCATCGGGGTAGCGGATCGTGAGCGTGCCGCGCCGGATGAGATGCGTGGTGAGGCTGGTGTGTTTGTGCGGGGGGTAGTAGGCGTTTCTGGTTCTCCAGGTTAGATTTGGGAATTGGGAATGGAGATGGAGAGGAGGGCAGGGGGGAGAGGGTTATGGGGAGAGGAGGGAGGAGGGGATGTATGGAGAAAGGAGTGCTAATTGACAATGAAAAAAGGGATATGCAAACTAGGAGAGTACAGTAGGAAAGCAATCATAGGACGGAATATCACAAATCAACCAGCCAAAACCTCGTTCACAAAGAACGACGAGCAATGATGGCTATGGAAACAGGGGTAAACCACGAACGGGCCATCAGTCCAAGTAAAGACGTGCTTGAAGCCCCAGTCGCGGACTTTGGCTTCGTCTGCTTTGCGGGATGCCATGCTTTCTCACTAATTGCGAAAGGTCGTATAGTGAGATTCAGGGTAGGGTGTCAGATGGAATGGAATGATATAAATGCGTGGTAAGGGAGTGTATTACGGTTGAAGATCGCCAGTCATCGATGCGCCACGGCTATGACAGGTGTGGCGCGAACGAGACTGGGCTTTGCACAAAGATCTCAATTCGTGACGTTAGATGATACCGAGATACCTTGTTTGAAGTGGCGTTGCCCATGACTGATGACTTCATCATGGGAGTATCCCTCTAACAATTAGTCCTCTATGTGTGAGAAGTTGCTCCACTCAGGAGTATTCAAGGGACACCCTAAATGTCTCTTCCTCTCATCGCTTGTCAATTCCAGGTCCATGGAGCTTGATACTCTCATCCTTTTCAGGAAGTGCACCCTCTATTTCAAATCAACACACAACGCCATGGAATGCTACTCCGAAGATGCATGCCCTGTTCATGATGCATTTCCATACCCCCACCACGCTATGCATAAAACCCAAATCTCCGTTCCAGTCTAAACAAACGCAGATGCCACCATGACACCACCCATTGCCAATAAACCGCCCAACGATACCACCTTCGCCGCAGCACCACTCGTCGTCCTAGGTTGCCCTCCGTTGATCGTCCCACTCGCCGTCGGCGCCCCCAGCCTCGCCCCGCCAGTCTCGCTGACCTGTGCTTCTACCGGATCGGCCACTGCAGACGCGCTCGGAACAGCCTCCTTCCCTGTGCCGATTTCGATGACGTTGCTCTTCGTGGCATTGAAATCCGTCTGGGCGATCGAGATTTCGTTGTTCGCGAGATCGTACACGAGGTAGGAGGACCGGATGAAGGTATCACCCAAGACGGCGGTGGTGCCTTCAGCGGGGGAAATGCCGAAGATGCAGAGCGGAGTGCCGTCGTCGAAGGTGGGGTAGGTGCCATCCATTTGTGGGCCGGGGTTGATGGCGAGCTCTCTCATAGGGACTGAGATTTTGGGGGAGGTGAATGTAAAGTCCAGTGTGTCGTTTGTGTCTGCGAGGCGGCAGTCACAGTAGGCGGCGCCTTCTCCGGCGTCATAGGATACTTTTAGGGCGGTGTAGATGTCTTGGGCGACACTGTCTGGGAGGTAGGTCAAGCTGCTGCCGGAGTCTAGAAGGACCGGCGTCGGTAGATCGGCGTTCTTGAAATCTTGTGTATCGCCGTTTTGGGTAAGGGAGACTCCGCTTAGGGTGATCAGGAATTCCGCGAACTGTCCGAATTCTGCTTGGATCGGGAGTGTTTCCAGCTCGCCCTCGAATTTCTCCGTATCGATGCCGCCAAAGAGGATGGAGCCTGTGCTTGATTCTAAGTCGTCGAGCCATAAGCTATAGGCGGAAGACTGAATCATCCCAGCGTCAACCATGGCTTGTGGGACATTGGAGTACGCCTGCTTCTGATTTCGATTGACCTGGACCTCGTTGACCGGGTAGCCAATACCCAATATACCCTCCGGAGACGAGGAATCCAAGCCAAGCCCAAACTGCAGGTTCTCGAGTTTTGCTTCTCCAATTTGCAGTGTGTCCGACCTATATTCTCCTAGCGCGCCCGAACCATCCACGTAAGAAATATTAAAGTCACTTGATATTAATTTGGACGTCGATGATTGATCCGGGTCATAGGTGCCTGAGACCGAACATGGGTCGTGGCGGCTTTGGCAGAGTTGTGAGTGTGCAGAGTTTGTCCACAGATCGCTGCTACCTGTGTCGATGTGTAGCCTCAATTTCTGGCCAGGCGTGCCGAGGGAGACATTCGCAAAGTAAAGTGTTTCTTCATTGTCGAGTGTTTGTGAAACTGTCTGTGTCTGTCTTCGTCGTATTTGGTCTCGCTTTACTGGATTTGCCACATGCTTTCTATTGATGTTGATACCGACGACGCTTGGCGGGCCATTGCCTCTGGGTGCAAGCTGAAGCGCTGAAGAAGTGGTAGTGATTAGTCCAAGTGTAAAGAGGGCGGCTGTTGAGGTCTTCATTGAGAGCTTGAACAACGTCCGGTAGAAAGTTAATTGTAGCTCTGCAAGAATACGCAAATGATCGTATAAATTCCGAAGCGCCGGAATGTAGGAAGGTGAGCTGACGTGGGTGGGATCTGGGTATGTGGAGTGGCGGCCTCCTCTGAACACAGTTGGGATGTGTCTTGAGCTTGCAGGTGGATGACAGATCTCTGGAAGGCTGTGGTGAAAATAACGGTGGTACAATAATGTGGCGAGTGTGGTACGTAAGTCGCTGACGTAGGCTTTCGGTGACACGACTTTAACTTCCGGTTCGCAGCTCAGCTGGAAGGTGTTTCCCAAGGATGTTTGATTATCATTAGTTGTAAAGGACAAATGAACACAAGGAGTGAAATGCTTCGAAAAGAGGACAATACTCGAGCTATTGTGTTGTTGAATAGCTAATCGAGACTTGTGGCGATGAAGCTGGGCCCTGCCAGTTTAGCGCTGAAGGCGGCGTGGCTTGGCCAGTGTCAACAGTAAGAAGGAGCGTATTCGTAAGACAGCTGGCGCAGGCTCAGGAAGTGACCGGATACCATTCACTTTTGAGAACCTTTGTCAAGCAGCGTTCTGCTTGTCGATGATTGACTGCACTCACGGAAGATGCGCGCTCCGTCGCCAAACCAAGCCTGTGCCAAGACTGGATATGCTTTTCCTGCTTTGCCCAGCAAGCCATAGTTTCGAGCCAAGAAGGCATCTTGTCTGGCATTGATGAGGATGTTCCATGAGTTGCCGTTCTCAATGGAGAGAAGCATGAGTGAAAGCGTTTGGTTGTTTGGCGTTTGGCAAGATGCATTGGTCATGCATCTCTAGTCCCCCAACATAGCGTGTCTCAGACAGAGCCTCACCGAACTGGCCATGCACAGGAGCTTGCCGAGACTTGAGTCCTTCAGTATCAGATGGCTGGCGCCCGCCTGGATTGCCAGTATCAATTAGGTACTGCGTCGACACTCCGGCGTCATTGGGGACCGTTGTTGAGCTCTGCAAATTTGACCGTCACGGCTCCCTCCGCATATGGCCGGTTCGATGGCATGTTCAAAGGGGATTCATATGCTGAGAGATGCTGGTACGTATGCAATGAGCCAGGATTGCTAATTCTCTGGACTTGACTTCTCATTCGACTTCATGTGATGATACGGAGGTAGGAACGCGGACAAGCGGTTCGACGGCTTGGGAGAACGAGGGGAAGACCGCTAGCGGAACGCGGCTGGTTTGCTTCCGAGCGAGGAGAGGATCAGTTCACGAGGTTCCATCTCTGGGATCTTCCGAGTTCCCAAGCTATCAATAGTAGTTTATTCAATACATCAACCAACGCTTACCTAGACTCATTGATGTTCTACTAGTTGACAGTGTGTATTATCAATAATGTACACGCTCGATATCGGCTTGTCGATAAGCGCAAAAGCAAATACTACTCTGGGTAACCGACAAACATACCTCTGGTAATGGCCGACTTCTCCGTAAGATTGTCCCTCATCTATAATGAATGTCTGATGGTATTCGACAGCATGTTTCAATACTCCTTCGAAGGTTGACCTTGTTTGCCTTTTCTTTGGTAACATCCCCTCCCCCGTATTCCACTTCTGGACAGAGCTCAGCAGTGGCATTCTCTACACCAGATGAAGCGAAGTTTGAGTGCAATATGGGCTGTTATGCGTGGATGCGCGTAAGATTCGAGGACGACCAAGTTTGCTCTCCTATTGTACTATGGATGACTAATGAAAAGTTGAACCGTTGAATCTCCGAGTTGCTTTGCTACCGTTCCTTTCCCATTTCCGACTCGTTCTACAAACAGCCTTGAACATCAGGATGTTTCGCCTATCTTACTCGCGTATTTCTCCACAAGGTAAGTAATGTCCTGGATTGCCCTTTAAAAATGTCAGCTAGAACTGTCAGCGACGAATGGGCGTGCTCACTCTTCACGGAATTTCGTCGACGTCGGGTACAGCGTCGAAGCACAGAAATGACAGTGGCTACATCGTTAGCATGAGTTGCGGTATCACACAAGCTGAGGTACTACATACATCGAGTAAAGTATGTGTCTATCTTCATAGTCCTCTTCAGGAGGAGAGACTGGGAAGAGTTTGTGGTATTCTCGCATGTACTGCGGCCCTATCTTATATCGCGGCACATTGAAGGTAGCAAGTTCATCTGTTGCACTGGTTAACTAGCTTTGACGGACGATAAAAGCTACTGACATTCATTGTGTGCCCAGGAGACTGCAGGGTCGAAAGAAATCGGAGCACCTGTTTCGGCATTCGTTGCCATGTTGCCGTACCACAAGTCCCCATGCACTAAAACTGGCTTAATCATTCTTCCCTCAGTGTTCAGGGGTCGAAGCAATCGCGGAATGACTTGATCAAACAGCAGTGGATACAACTTTTCAAGTTCCTCGCTGGGGCCCTGCGCTTTCTTCTCCTGTTCTGTGAAATCCCGCAGACCTCGACTATAGCTTTCTTCCCATGTATCACACCAGGACACCTCCAAAGGCATTGTACCCTATGTGCAGATATAAAGTTAGTATCTGCTCGAACGAAGCGATGGTAGCTCGACTACGGAACAAGATCATTTCCAAAGCTCCTATAAATATCAATGCAAGATAAAATGTTCCAAGCACGGGTAACCTGAATTCGAATGATATCCTTCAGAAAATCCGCCACTCGGCCCGTACATAATGCAGAACGAAGTGTTGGTAGCCCGACTACGGAACAACATCATTTCCAAAGCTCCATTCATGTCAATGCAAGATAAAACGTTCCAAGCACGGGTAACCTGAATTTCGATGCAAGATCGGCACTCTTTATTGTCCGGGGCGGGCGCCTTTCAAACCAGAGATCAAGCAACGAGCGAAGTCCGAAATCTACTGGAGAACGACGTACTGTGAAAGTCTGAACATGAAAGCCGAATTTCCCATTTGGAGAAAGCGGGATGCTTTCTTTATGCAATCTCGCCAGCAACGCGCAAAACGCCCGCGGCTCCGGCATTTCCATTATCATAGGCACGAAATCGGCCAAATAAAAATACGTAGATGGTATCGATTTGTATTCTCCCCACGCAATAGGCCGCGGCACCAGCTCGGGTACAACGCCATGCAGTGCCGTGACGCCTTCGAATTCGCTCTGCAGCATGGAACGATCTTTGCCGATCTTGAGGAAGAACATCTGTGGCGAGCCATTTGGAAGTTCGACAGTGACCCTGGCTGTCCGGGTCCAGAAGCTTGCGCCGTGGGTTTTGGCTGAGAGGAGCTTGGAGCCTGGGGGGAAATCTACCGCACGTATCTCAGTCTGCCCCATTGCCAATTAGAGAAGGAGATGGGGAATGGGGAGCTCACGCTTGGCTACCTCGTCGTCAATCTCGACGTCTTCTTCGGGTTTATCCTTTACGGCGTCCGCCGCTGAGGGGATATTGGCCGCCATCTCCTATCAGGAATATATAGTAAAGTGGGTAATAAAAGTCCAGGTTCGGAAAGCAAGGGGTTATGTATGCTAGGTATGGCAGAGGGCCCCAGTGAACGAGCTGGTGACCTGACCGCATGTGATGGGGTAGGGTACGAGCTCGTGTTACACAGGCCTGACACCCATCACTCCCTTGATTCACTCGTAGCTCCTATCATTCACACTCAGCAAATGCGAGCTCAGTGCGACATAGATTCACATGTAACGAAACGGTGTTTTCCTTCCTCATATCATACGACAATTTCTCTGCAGGAAAGTCTCGAGCAAAGTTTTCCTCCGCTCTCTTTGATTAGTCGTAAAGTTCCTCTGGAGATGGTAAGAGGAAAACGAGGAAAGCAGTGCTCTTAGAGATGACGCTTATCTGCCACCTGGGAGATAGGACAGTGGACCTACGCGATATCTTACAAGTTCAGGCACTGGTGCCGCGTGGGCTATCTTTCATGTTTGGGCAGGTAACAAACACCTCATGCTTGGTACGCGGTCCCGCACTATGTTGTACCTCAGCATACATCAGAATTTCTAGTGGTTGGCTACGAAATCACACTTCTGAAGTACGAAATACGTTGTAGCAGCAACGACTGGAACGGTGAAAATAATGCCAAGCCCTTGCGGATCAGTGAAATAGCTCGGCTGTGAGATCGGTTCGAATGCGAATAGAGCTGTGAAGGGTAAGATGCTAATAGGATGAGATCATGTTCCTCGCGTCCATCTCCGCTCACGAAGTGGCATCTCCCTACCCTCCTCTGCTCTTGTCCCGTCCACCTCACCACGCCATGCCCAGTATTCTGCCAATCTACGCTCGGCGTACGATGCCCAGTCAAAATCTACGTGCGTGATTTTGATTTCGATCAAAGCATGCAGACCCCAGTATAGGCCCGGAATCCCTCTGTATGTATTGACTTCGTCAGACAGTGCTTCTGCAGACACGACGACCGGAGAGCGACCCTTTTCGGCGTGAAGCGTGTAGCTCTGGAGGTATTGCTCTATGAATGCACGTCGTACGGCTTGTGTGGGGAGCAAGGTGTAGTCGCATTCGAAACCTCCCCATTCAGAGAAGTGATTCGCAATATCGAAAGCTGCCGGACAAGGCATGGCGAACTCATAGTCAATGAAACTGATTTGCTGATTCAATTCTGCTTGGGAGATATCAGGATTCTCGGGTATGATCACATTGCCGCTGAGTAGGTCGCAATGGCCAAGCACAAACTGGACAGGATCAGCCAGTTCACGACTGATTAGCGTCAAAGGTAGTAGCTTCTGCGAGCTTTAGTAAGGAAGACTTATACCATGGACTTACATTCTTGCTGTTCTGATATTGTGTTTGCCCAAGATCCGCCAGTGATCTATGAAGCGCCTTCACCAACTTATCTTTTCTTGCCAATTCCTCCGATGAATCCATTGGGAGAGCGTCCACCCACTGCTGTAAGACTGTCCAAATATTACGTTGTTTGTCTCTGTTCTTGTCTGCCAGAGGCAGGCGTGCATGCCACTCTCCTAGCCTTGTGGCTACTGCACGCCACACAGATTCTCTACCCAAATCTCTGGCGTTGCATACCCGGCCTGGAGCGAATCTGTAAAGAAGGCCATTCTCAAAGCGGGCAAGTAGAGGCGGCGCAAGCTTGTACTCTGTGAGCAAGGCGTGGGTACGGGCTTCCATATCGCGGTCCACCAATATCTCAGAACCGGTACCGTAAGCCCGCAGGAGAACCGCGTCTCTCTCACTTTCAGATACGGATTGACCTGGTAGCTCCCTCTCTAATTGCCGACTTCAATGTGGAACGCTACTTATGATCGTGTAGATTCAGTCCCCAATCAAGACCCTGAGGTTGGGAACCACAAATTCTTGGGAGTGGCACCAAGGGGATGCAACAGTGCGCACTAGTCATTTCAACCATTGTTCTTTCTCATGCCGCCGGAACGCGTTGTAAGGCCAGGTCTAACCCTACTTAGAACTCTTTATTGCCCAAGATGAGATCTATCGGGACGCCCTTTGCAAGACTGAGAAGGGTTGAAAATGGAAGCCACTAAGTTGATGAGAGGAAGAACGTTTTGTTGTGTGCAGACCAGCGCCTAGAGAGAGTGCGACACACGATATATCGGTTGTGGGTGGCGGAAGGCGAGAGACAAAGGCCAAGAAGTCGCAACGATTTTGTTCATGCTGGAAAAGCTCTAAAGAGATGGATTCAACAAAATGTTAAAGTAACAACCTGCGATCTCCGAGACCTCATTCACACCACGATTGATACAACTAAGCCACATAAGGCATAGCTTCGTGTAATGAGGAAGTAAGGTAACAGGAAACTGATAATTGGCCCGATGGCATGTTGCACGTGACTAGCCCTATATGCTTGGCATTCGGCCTTCTACAAAACCACCTGTAGCACCCTCCTAGATAGTCATAATCCACATACCTTACACCAGGAGTATAACATTCATTTATTGACCTATCGGGTCTCGATTCTTGACCTCCTGCCCATGTGCTAATTATCCTCGTTTCTCTTCGTAACGAGCAGCACACCAAACAGAATTTACATCGCTTAGAAGGTCTGGTGAACAGAAGCGAGGTGATCTGCAATGGAAGATATAATCAACAACAACAGATGTGCTTGCTTCATCACATTGCGCCCTTGCCGACTTGAAGACACCTACCCATCAAATACTGTCCCGATTGAATGTTCGATCAGGCGGTAGTCATCAAAGTGGGTAGGCTATCACGGTAACACCACTCTTTTCTTCTGCTTGATAGAACTATCACATCATTAGTAAGGTTAGGTACAACTCATCGTAGCGATAACCTGATAATGGTTCATACTTCAATTCTTCCTAGACGTTGAACATTGTTAGACTGCTTTGAAGAACCTCAGTATCTCTGGAGCGTAGGTTTTGCGCTTACCTCAGTGGGCTTCTCTGGCGCATGGAACAAGTAACTATCAATTTTTACCTGCATAGAGATTCTGTCAGCCAAGTGGAAGGCATGATAAATCGGTCTGTCCAGCTTTGGCATACGGACAATAACTTTAATTTCGCGGCCGAACTTTTGTTCCAGCAATTTTTCCAGGTCTTCTGGAGCAATGTAGCCTCCGACTCCTTGGAGTGAGATGACTTGTTTGACGTCTGCCATTTGAGCAGCCAAAGCTTTCGGCAAGCTGCCAGGATAGCAAACAATAGCACAGTTACCCAGTATCTAACAGGGTTTGAGAAAAGTTGGTGGAAGTGGAAAAACACTTCTCACCAATACTCGAAGGCAGCAGAACTTATATTCGGAGACATGGCTCTTTTTGGCAAGTGCAAAGGAAATGTTTGCCTGCGGCCTGGCAATCCACCGCCCCAGAGTGGGGCAGTGCTTACTGCGGTGCGGTGCTTTTACGGCGCCCTGCTTCTGCCTTGTCTCTCGGGTGGGTATCGGATGCCCGCCTGTGATCACATGCAGTGGCTCAGTCTAAGCCTCCGGTCGATGGCCCACAGCGAGACACTAAGGCTGCAAGGTATTCCCTGAGGGGAGTTGACTCTAAGGCTATGGTAGATCGTTTCCCGCGGCCTTACCAATTGCTTCTATCGTTGGGTCAGATAAGTGTGCTGTAAGACAGCACGGTAGTTCTTGTTTTTAGGAAAGGACCTGATTGCTCTCTACCGCTGAAAACCTATTTCTGCTACGTTTGCAACTCTGAACATTGGGTACTGAAAGGCTTCCTTAGCAATAATGCCAGTCAACTCAGAGAAACGCAACAGATCTATTTCTTCACAAAACCTTGATAGGGGAGAGGAGAAAATGTTTCGCAGAACCAAGAGGCTGGGCCCTTCCTATCGGTCTAACAGCAACTTCTCGCTTCAAGAACTGCGAAAACTCCTGCGACGAGAGCAGGTCTGCACGTACGACAAGCAGACATTGTTTATTCCAGTGCACTCTATTAACGAATTCTGGCTGGCCGAGCATAAGCTCCAAGACCTACTAGATGACCTTGGCTGTTTGGAATCCTTGGAACATGTAATCTTGACAACTTCTCTGCGAATATTCACTGCCCTGGTACTGGCAGAATGGGAATCCGATGGCCGTTTTCGTGAAGTATTCCGACATGCAATTCCGGATAACGCAGATCCTTTATGGGCAGATGAGTCTCTGACTGACGCAGATACTTTATGGACGGACGAATCTCTTACTGCCGCCAGTTCTCCCGTATTAGACGACCTCGGATTATCCATGGATGAAGCAATCTCCCTGAGAAGTGCCATGCATCTCGTCTCAGTGCCAATACTTGAGATGAGTAGAGAAAGCAAGCGCTTTCATGAGCATACCACACTTCCTATCACTTGGAGATCAGAAATCGGCAAAGGGGCCTATGGTAAAGTTTACGAAATTCGCATTGCCAAAGGTCATCTTATGGTGGAAAACACCAGTGGAAGCGCGAGTCCAAACAAGGCTTGTCTTACCTTTTATGCTAAAGCAATGATTGCGCCAAGCTGACTTTACTTGTAGGCTGAGGACAGTTTCGCCTTAAAGACAATGAATGAAGCCTCTGAAAGCCAGAGAGAGCTTGACTTCCTACGAAAATATCGTGAGAATAGCCGAAAATCTAAGCATATTATGGTTCACTTGGCAATCATTGAGCGGGGCAATGAAGCCCATGTAATATATCCTTTGGCTCAAGGGGACCTTCAGAAGCTGCTTGAAGGCAAATTGGGGTCTCTTCAATGGGACGAGGGAGACGCAGAACAATTTCGTGATATTGTAAGGAAATCTTGCGACCTTGCAGATGGCCTCGACTTCCTGCATAGTGACATGCGCAACTACTCGAACCTCGTTTGTCGACATGGCGACCTAAAGCCTAACAACTTTTTGGTATATGAGAACGAATGGAAAATATCGGATATGGGACTTGCAAGGGTCCAAGCCACCTCGACCGATGAAACTGGCGTAAGAAAGACGACTAAAACAACATCCAAAGATGGATGCGGTCCTTACGCCGCGCCTGAAATGAGTGGACCTGAAGGAACTCTAATCGGTCGGGAGACGGACGTATGGTCCTTGGCAGCTATCATCATGGAACTGATCATATGGGGGTTTGGGGGACCGTCAGCCTGGGCTGACTTTGTCCAACGCCGGGAAGATTGCTCTAGAGGTCTCTTCCACAAGGACAAGGCCCTCAGTCCGGCTGTGGATCAAGAACTCCGTTCATGGCCCATCGTCCATTGTACGAAGATGTCGAAATTTCTCCGCCAAGGCGAAATCCAGGCTTCGGAATTCCTCAAAGACATGAGTGAAGCGTTACGTGGAGCTTTCGAGATTGATCCTGATAAACGCGCGAAGTCCAAAGACTTCCTCAATAGTATGGAAAACGTATATTATCATTTCGTGACCCCAAAGAAAATGAAGCTGGGAATTGCAACAATGAACAAACTTGAGATCAGGACTCGGCCTTCTATCACAGCCTGGGAAGCACTGCAGAGAAAGTTCGACGAACATCGGTCTAATGAGATATTCAGCCCTGACCACTTCAAGCCGAAAGAACAAATTCGCATCTCAAACGAAACAAAAGACTGTATCCAGAAATGGATACGGCGCCCGACCCCGTCAGCTCTCTGTATCCTGACTAAACCTGGAAAAGAACGGTTGCACGTATCGGCCATCATACACGAAGTCTATTACACAGCTCGCTGCATGGGGTATGAGGTCATCGAGTTTCTCACACTCAACCGGTATGATCGTACCGCTACAACATTGCAAGCTGCCTTAGATTTTGTTTATTGTTTGATTTTTCAGTTGCTAAAGAACAAGCCGGAGGACCAGCTCAAGGAATACGACCTGCACAAACTCGACATTGAAGATGCATCTGTATCCAGCAAAGTTAAGTTTGAGTCCGCGATAAATATCTTGAAGCAGGTTATCCAGACGCGGCAAAAAGATCAGAACTCTAAGCCGGCAATACTCATTGTGGATGAGTTCTGGCAGGTGTGTACGATAACGACGTTGGACACTACGAGACAGCAATGGAAAATACTGCTTGCACTGCTGGGATGCGGCAAAGAAAATACTGGTCTCTTCCCCGCAACCCCTAATTTCAGGATCTTGTTCAGAGCGAACGGGTGGTTCAATGACCTTAGCGATTTGGGCTTCAGTGGAGGAATGTGTACCCCTCCGGCAAACTTTGACCTCAGCGCAACTCTGCGGAACACCCTGAAGCAGCTGTTTTAGAGCGTCGCATAGATGGGAAATTCTAAAATATCGGTTCTTGTCGTTCTTGCGTCCTGCAAACGATTTCATTGGAAAAGAATGGTTCTTTGGGGAAGATCTGGATTATGCCTCCATTTGGTCTTCTGTTCTTTCACGTATGTAGTAGTGAGACTTGTTACCAACAAAACGTT
This sequence comes from Physcia stellaris, assembly GCA_018902385.1. Classification (NCBI taxonomy): domain Eukaryota; kingdom Fungi; phylum Ascomycota; class Lecanoromycetes; order Caliciales; family Physciaceae; genus Physcia; species Physcia stellaris. Next base: position 417,360 of record JABSSW010000007.1, on the reverse strand, counting down.
AACCAACAACCACACACCTGGTTCTGTAGATCACGCTCTTTCAATTGTAATCTGGGAACCCATCCAAAAGTCCACCCGCGCGACCTCCGAAGACGCGCCAAAGGACCCTAGAGGCTCTCTAGTAACTCGAATGTTTCGCCGGAAGAAGCTCGCATCTTTATTGGAACTTGCAGACCGGTGCATATCTCTCTCAATAGTGTTCTGAAAAATTCATAGACTTCACTGACTCAATGCTTTCCTGCAGCGCTTTGAAGAACGTTTGGGCGATTAAACATAACAGGGAAATTGTGCCAAGTGTGAGTTGTTGGAGACAATGCTAGTAAGACCTTTTGGCGATTCCCTCGGGGGCCTCCAAGGGCTAATTGGGGCCTACGTGGGGCCTACGTGGGGTCTGCATGGGGGCCTAAGGGAGTGTTGGAGGCAATTTTCTCCGGAATGTTTGGGTTTGCCTCTATCATAAAGGCCTTAAAGGGTGCTCTAAGGGAACAGCCCTCCATTTCCCAAAGTTGGAGTACAGTGTACTCGTACAAATTTGGGGGCGTGCTCGTAATTACCCAGGCAAAATCCTACTTAATCCATCCACCTTACTCGAAATCAATACTGGCAAAGAGGTCCACATGCAAGACAATAGTTTTGAAGCTTATGGTTGAAGAGCAAGAGAAGCAGGAAAAGCTTGTCCGTCAAATACTACCAACCCCATACAAATGGCCACCAAGCCATATGCGAAGATTCAAGAGTCCCATGGACATCCCATTCGAGTTCCTGTCCGATTCCGAACCATTGGAAATTCCTTGGGCACCTAATCCACCAAAGCTCCTCGGCAACCCCTGCAGTCTCAACAACACTCAGGTCGATACATCTCGTGATACCAAGAAGATCCCACATCTAAGGTGCTACCTCTCGATCATTGGTGTCCGTCCTTTTTGGTGTGACAAGTTGACGTTCACTTCTCATATCGGCCAACTCCGACTCATCACGTACTCCATTGGCTTTCACGATGTGCTGGGTCTTGTCTTTACAATTTGCAATTGCTTGTATAAGGTGTTTGAGCTTCAATTTGAAGCTTTCCGGCAGCTGGCGATCATGAAGTTGAGTATCGTGCCTGGCGATCTTGATTGATTGCTTGAAAGCTTGTGTCAGTCAGCAGTTGGACCCTGATGTCGGGAAAGGATTGATCAATAGATACCATTCCGGATCTCTCGGCCACTGAGTCCACTTGTCTTGACGATTTCGTCAGCAAGGAATGCAGTAATAGCAGTGTCTTTGATATAGACCCCCTTCCCGCCTCGTCCGCTCTTATTGATGGTTTCAAAATACTGCATCCAGAGTTTCTTTTGGCTTTCGAAGTCGAACGAAGCGAAAGGTATGGCAACATCAACGCGAGAATTGATAGCAAGGTCTAATTGGCCGATCCGATTCGTGGTCTGCGAAGGAAGCGAGTAAGTAAAAGAGACCCCGAAATTGGAAAACCTCCAGCATCTTAAGCTTACTAAGAATATAGTCCCCGGAAATGACTCGATTGTTCGTAGAAAGGCTATCCATAAAATTTAGTATCTTATCTCATGCATCTAGCTTTAAGTACCAATCACTTACTTGTGACCAAGATATTTCTATGGAGCTTGTCAGGCTGTCGCCAAGTCAAAAAAATATCCGCCTCGTCGATCAGAATAAGCGCATCCCATGCTTTGGATAGATCGAACCAATGTTGGACCTTGGTCTCAGAACTCTCGGTCGCGCCAATATCGCAGCCGCTCAAAGAGAGGAGCGGCTGCCTTGTGTAGTTGGCGATGCACTCTGAAGACTGTTAGCGGACTCGGGGAAGAGCATTGGAAAAGCAAGGTCCTTCACATACCAACTGTATGGGTTTTCCCAACACCAGGCGGACCTGCACATGGTGAGAGTTAGCCGTACCAAACACGAAAACTACGCTCGATGGTGAGATCATACCATGAAGTAAGAAGACAGTTCCTTCACCCTTCCCTCCGATCTGATCAGCAGCCAAATCAGGCGATAATCGGCGCGATTCAGCAGTACGACAGTTTGCCCGTACTATTTTCTTCTTCTCTTCGTCGAGAATAAGTCCTGGGAACGGATCCTTCATATCCTGCCTACACCAAACGATTTCCGAGAGAGAGTCCACATCATACGTCTCTGTCAATGTCATTTAATTAGCATCAAAAGTATGAAGCCTAGATTGGCCAACATCTAGTTCTGCTGCATCACTTACCCCACTGCTTGTCCCTTAGCGAGAATCCTCGTATATTCTGTGGTAAGAGCAAGAAATGGCGATCTTCGAGAAAACCAGGTTCCTGCGTGGTCGGATCTGTGGGGTCGAGGCCGTTGTACTTCTTCCATAGCTGACCACCGCCATTATCCTCGGGCTGGATTACGTCATTTGGTTTGAGTGGTTCAAATTGGACAGAGTTGGACTCTTTCCGAGGTAGTAGCCTCCACCAGTCCCAGTCCCAGTCCTTGCGGGACTCGCCAACCGTGGATTCGGCAATCTTGGATTCGCCAATCTTGGATACGTATTTGACATACGACATCGGGTCGATTATAACTCTGCCATTATACTGGAAACTGTGTCAGAAACCTTTTACGGGCATGGAAATAGTCAGCAAGTGAAGAGAAGTGGCGAGCTCACAATTCTGGGTTCCGAGTCCTGCGTTAGTCCCCTGTGATCCATGTACGCATGGCGCTGTTTGATAATACTGAAATACTTTTTGCCTCTCTCAATCAATTTTTCCCTCTGCGCCTGAGCTTCATGCTTCGGTCCAGCATATTTGCAGGGAAACACAGGTAGAGTATCAATCAGGCGACTACCCTCGAATTCGTCGATGGTGACACGCGACATGTGTCGCACCAAACGACCTGCAACAACACGAAGATTCCACACTTGGACGAGTAATTGATTGACTGAGTCCGGGGTTGAGTGATTGGTATGGGAAAGGACAATGAAAGCAGCTAATTCGCCATTCACACGCGTATAGACCTCCTCGCCCGGCCTGAAGAGCAACCATAGCTTTTTGAAGTCGGCCAATCTGGAAGCACTGTGTTTCTGCAACTCAGGCCTGACCTCCAATGTGTATACATCTTTGATCTGTTCCAAAAGAAGGTCGATTCTGCGAATTTTCTCCTCATTTTCGATAATCTCACCCCTTTCAGAGACCTGAAAGTCTGTAGCTTCCCCATTCTTGATTCTTTCACGTAGATTCTCTATTTCTTCATGGTAGTGCATAAGAGTATGCCACGGCCAGTGAACAGACAAATAGTCGCCCGCAGTGAATTGGCTAGGGTCATACTCAATAAGAAACCTCATCATAGAACGACAGACAGGATCGTGGATCCACATTAGTGGCCGCTTCTGTTTTTTAATCATGAATTCTTCTCCGAACTTGACGTGCCGGTTCTTGTCTCTCCATTGATCCTTGTCCATTGACTTTGGCTTCGATTTTGCCTCGTCATGCCAGCTGCCGACAACGTCTCTGATTATTTCAATCAAAGACGCTGATGTTTTGTCGTCATCTTTCAATGGATCCGACCACTCCTCGTATTTCTGATCGCTATAGTAGTAATTGGACTTTTCGGATTCCTCGTCCTTGGCTTTTGTACGGTAGAGAATGTCGGGCCAAGAGGATTTAATAAGTGCTCTGTCGGATGTGGGCTCGTGGTCTCCTGGGCTGGCAGTTGAAATGGTGGTCTCTGCAGCATCTGTGACGGACTTATCTGACGTCTTAAGTCTTTTGCTGCCATTTAGTACACCATCATGAGCCTCCAGCTCATCGTTTGATACTTCGTCATTAGCAACATGATCATTGGCATCATTGTAGAGCCTTTTGACACCAGACGCGCTCTTCGGAGGAGTGGCAATCGCAGTAGACTTATCCAAGCCTAGAGGCGCTGGTTTGTTTTCCATCTCCTCAAAGTCGTCGTCAAAATAGCACTCTAGCAAGCCTCTCAAGTCCAATCTTGAAGTTGAGTGTGGGAACCAACCCTTTGACCGTTGAGTTCAGCGCCTAGAGTTTCTTCGATTTGACTCATACCTAGACGTTAAGATGTCGGAGGTGGATTAGGGCACTCTTTGCTTATGGGTTGCCTCTGCGAAGAGGTAGTAGTCACTTCGATATGAAGAACGGGCAAAAAGTCATCCACACAGTATACCAATGGGAAGAAGACACTTGAAAATTCGGGCGCAAAGCTACTAATATGCTAGTCCAAAAAAAAAACGGTCCGAGCATACTCTAACACCTGTGAAGAAGATTAAGCGACAATCATTACTACGCAAGGCGCAGGGAACAGCTGATCAGACTGACCTCCGAGTCACTTATGGCTACTATGACCCCGTATCTGACATCCTGTGGTCGCCTGGGTGGCGATTCAAGGCATACAGAGCACCCAATGGTGTAGTGGGGCGATTGAATGGCGGCAGAATAGGATGTCCATATTGCTGAGCAGTGGCTGTGAAAAACCCTCAGGCTAGCAGTGTTGCGAAACGGGAAGGGACATAGTCTGTGTTATGCCTTGGGCAGCTTCCTCAAGCTCGCCTCCAAATTGTCAATTCGTAATCTGCCTCGATTGTGGCAATGGAGCCTCGATTGTGGCAAATGGAGGACAAAACGGGGGATGCAGCGTGACTACTGAAGATAACGAGAATGCTGCGAATGTTTGTGGGCACACAAAGACAAATCGAATCTTGAGCTGCGTTGAGCCGTCCATCGCCCGGCTCAGCTTCACAGACTTTGCAGACATGATTCTTGTGCTGAAGCAGAAGCACAGCTAATTGATGAATTGAGGTGCCCACCTAGCTTCCCTAAACGCGGTCTGCCTGCTCTACTCGATATCCCGAGGCAGTGCACGCTGCGGCTAACCCTGAGCTTTTCGAGTCAACCTAGGCCCTTTGGCGCTGCCCAAGGTTAGGGTGTTGTCAACGTGCACTCGCTCAGGAGAAGCACTCCCTCGTGAGATCGAGTACTCGAGGTCGTGCGGAGGTACTGTTGTACTTGTTGTCGTAACTCGTGTCGGGCTATGGATCGCTTGGCCTTGATTTGATTGGTCACAAGCGAGCAGTAGCCGGCTAAGCCGATCGGGATAAGAATTCCACTCAGACTCCAGAACATACTAGACCTACACACATTCCCCTAAGCACCTCGAGTGATATGCCTGACCTCGGTGTTGAGTTGGAATACACCATAACCAACGGTTTCGGCACAGCATTACGCCCTCGTCCTACATACACTTCCGTGGACTGAGGTATAATTGCTCCAGATCGTATATTCAAATTGGACCATGACATCTTTTCTTAATTTCTCTGTAGAGATTGCGTGCCAACATAGCTACCGCTTCAGCGTCTGATCCTGAGCGAATGACGAGATTGACACACAAATGCAAGACAACAAGGAAGAGGCGACCCTTGGTAGCCTCTTGGAAGTTCCCGACAATCAATGGCCATCAATTACAACGGATAGTACGCACCAGTGGCCAGCATACGCCCTGTATCCTCATCCGAATATGCTCAAGATACACGACAATAGCCACAAACTTTGCTCCAAGAAGCATGATAGCCAAGCTTTGATAGCTATTGAACTAAAAGGTAAGTGGGGTGACGACTTCATGCCGATTATGAGAGTAAGGCTATCGAGAACTCCCGCGTCCGCCTCGAGTCCAATTTGTCCTGAACAGAACTGTATTAACAAAATAACATGAAAGTTGAGGACGATTCGCTAAAGCCAAGTCTAGCAGAAGGTGCTTGCCGCATCCTGTAAGCCTTCTTAAAAGCTCCCGAGCCTGCTCCATCCTTGATTATTCTACACAGAAAACCCAAGAGCTTGCTCACCGGTTACTAAGTTCCATATGTGCCGAAAACTCTGTTAGTCCTTTTGGGATTACTGAGCGAAATCTGATCAGAATACTACAAAAATACAGCATCCCAGTAAGATTTCTTGACATCATCCTGGCGTTCGGCCAGAAACCAGGGAACGGTGTCGCGGGCATGGCTCGTGTAGCCTTTCGGCAAAAAATAGAATCAGCTTTTGGTTGGTCCCCTTGTGTAAAGGTAATGGAAAGAGCTGAAAATCTTGCTGACGACGATTAGACCTTCAGTATTTATTAACGTACGTTGAACTTGCTGAAGGCGCCAAGGAAAGTGATATCCGATATTGGACAACACGACAGCTTGGATTGTACCAACACTATTCACGCCAAGACGATTGCGGTTTCTCTCTTCTGCTTCAAGCTCAGAAGCACTCAGCAGTCCAGAGCAGCGTTGAAAACCTGAAAAGGTACGAAGTGGAACAGCCTAAGAGCTGCTTCATATCATTGCTTGATGTTCATCTAATCATCTTATCGTCGTATATTCACAACTGGCAGTTGTATCTCACTGCGCTGAACAGCAATTTTGAAGACATAGTCAGTATTGCACATTACATCTATACCATCACCTGCATTCCTTGTACGAGGTACTGATCTATGGTTACCAGGCACAGATGGTGCTGACAATTCAGTGGAATGATTTGAGCGACTATGAAAATGGGCAAGAGCAACTGCAACGACTACATTATTTGCAAGACCGTGTATTCTTGGTGTCGCCTAGACTCAGAGCGACACTCGAGATTTTTTGTATTCTGGAAGCTCTCGAACACGTTGATCTCTCGATTGAGGTCGAGGGCAAGTCGGAAAGCGTACATTATCGACGACAATTTTTGTATGAGCTAAAAATATACAAGACACTGACAGGCGGTCTTCTTGAAAGTGCCGGATCACTTGAGCGCCGTATGCAAGGTATTCTTACAATGGTACGTTCGAGAGCACTAAATGGCAGTACCTCTCCTGATTCAGAGACTAACCTTTCATTAAACAAAAAGCTTTCAGCTGCCCTCAACCTTCGGCATCAAGCGACTGGGGTAGACATTTCTGGAGGAGTGCTGAAATTGACAACAGAGATCGTCAGTGACAGTACCACAGTCCGAGTGATAACTTTCGTCACCCTCCTCTATATGCCTGCGACCTTCATTGCCGTAAGCCGCGTTCCTTTACTACTTCTACTTAGCCAATTGGGAAATCTGATTTATGCAGACAGTGCTTGGAACCAATTTGTTTACCTATTCCCCCTCAGGATCGGATGCTGGCTTCCAAGTCTCGCCTCAATTCTGGATATTCGTCGTTCTGGCAATACCACTCACGTTTGTCACCATTGGGAGTTGGTTTTTCTACAGTCAGCGTACCAAAGGAATAAGATTGGAGCACGCAAAAGCTCGGAAAGCCAGCAAGCTGTTGGAGACTGGTATAAAGTGGTGTAATACTTTGGTAAGAATAGGAATAAATGGCAGAAGGCGACTAGCCAAGGACAAGGCAGCTCGATCGACTACTGATGAGACTCTGGTGGGACCTTGAATATTATCACAAACTTATCTTCACTGTCAGTGGGTCAGCGACAAGATGAAAGGTTGTCACGGAAAGACTTTGTAAGCTAGAAGACGTCGAAATTTAGGATACCTCTAACTTGGATTCAGTCGAAATACTAAAGAACCTACCAAGGTGGTCAGAACTGCCATTCAGCTCGGGACTTGTGTTGAAGGCAAATGAAGCTGAGATAAGGCTTGTAAGATCACAGCAGGTCTGCACACAACATCGGCACATCGATAAGGTAAGATTTAGAAGTGAATATCCTGCATAGAGCCCATGTCGGAAATCTGTGGATTGAGCTGCTTTGCAATCGAACACAGATAAACCATGTCATACTGCCAAAAGATCCGACTAATGACCGTCTGCAAGGAAACGATCAATACCCTGTCAAGCACATTGTCAATGCGAGAATTCTAACGGTTCTCTCACCAACATGCATAGACCCTAATGATGCCTAGGGACTCGTACAGGAGCACGCCGCTTCGGACCAACCCAATGACGGCATTGCCCTGCTGTACAGTGCCTTTTGATAGCAGCTTGCTGGCATCGTGATCAAACTAGGACCTACTGTTATCCCATGGTCTGGTGTGGTGCTATGTTCCCCTGATGCATCGCCACTGCCTACCCATTGTGACACAACGCGTACCCGTCTCTGGTACAAAGCATATGAAGACGACATGAAAGAGACATCTTCTTCTAATCCCGCCCCAAGTCGGGTAACCGCAGGTCCGTCAGGGCTGGAATATAAAAATTAGAATCACCAAGTACCAGGCCATGGGATGAAGCATGAAGTTAGCGACTGGCTGACCGCATTGGACCTTCCTTGGTTAGTCGGACTAAAAATACTCTGGCATTCCACTGGTAGGAATCGCTCCAATTTGTCAGTCAAAGATTGACAACGTCCTCTTTAAGTGTAGTATTAATAGGTTGGGTAAAGACTGCTTGATTATGAAAGGAATTTTGGAGACAATTTCGTTCCTAAGTCGGGCGACATATGTTCATATTGTCTCGGTGCTCAGTTTTGTTCGGGGAGAGTGATCCAAACTCTTTTCTACTTCCCTTTCTACTATGTGGCCAATATCATTTAACGTTTGATGATTAGATTCCTGCAGTCGTTCGACATCAACTGAGTGGCCCAAGGTCTGTGTAGAATGAACCTTGGATTGCCCTTTGCTTTCCAGTCTCCACTCCATGCCCTTCTTACGAATAAGCAGGTAAAGTCCGACTGTGATCAGACAGAGAAGGCCGAGGATTGTAAACGTCCACCCAGCTCCTACAGCATCCAGAATGTCTTGTAGCACGGCTACAGCTAGTGCAGCAAATGCACATCGAAGAATATTACTGGATGCCTGTGCCGCAGCTGGAGATTCCTGATTAATGTCGATCAGGAGTGTGTTGTTGATCTGAAGAAGTCAATGGTGATTGAAACAAGTCTGCTGGAAGGCTTGAATCCGTCAAGGGGCTACTTACGTTGAAGCATGTCTGTATCGCAAGTCCTGCAATGAATTGCAGCACGAGAGGGATTGCGATATGCTAGAAGCCGTCAACATCCATTTCGATGGCTTATTGCAGAATTCGTTGCTCACAGCTCGAGCTTGTAATGTCCATCCAAAACTTACTACTGTCGTCGTTGCGATAGCAAGAGGCAAGAATACACTTTGTGTCCGAGCTTCCTCAATTGGAAAATGGGCTAAGTCGTCTCCTTTAACCTTCTCAACAGGCAAAGAATACTTCTCAGCTACACGACGGTAGTCACGATCAATGAGCTTGCCTGAAAAAAGTGTGGAAATAGTACTGCCAGCACCAAATGGAAGGTATATCAAACCGGCCTCCAGCTGGTTGAGGCCGTACACCTCGATGAAGAGAGACGAGAGGGAGGCGTGGAGACAACAGTATACCATGTAGACTATACCGCCACCTATTACAAGACATAAAGTGTCCTTTCGAGCTAGTATTATCAGACTCTTCATGGGATTTGGTATATGCCAGGTGATCTTCTTTCGACAGGTTTCAGTTTCGCTTTCGGGTTTTCGTTGACCATGCATCAATCCTTTTATCGGCAACCTAGAAAGCTTTGGAGGACTCACGCTGCCATCTGCAACCAGATTCCTCGCGGTTTCTGGTAGCGTGAGGGACATGGCGATTAAGCAAGACCCAGAGAGGATGCAGAGGAACCAGAATATCCATCTCCACCCAACGCTGTTGCCAAGTGCTCCGCCAATGAGCGGCCCGGCGCTTGGGGCGGTCGTAATACTATCGATATTAAAGGCTATGCATTTCAAAGGATATTATACTTACCCAAATGATAGAGCAGCTACATAAGAACCTCTTTCTGCAGGCGTCGATATATCGGCAATGACGCCGTAAGCGATGGAAAAGGTACCTAGCGGGAGGCACGTCAGAGATAAATCTAGTGGAGATTTGCTCGAATCTACCCGATATTCCCAAACTTTGTAGCATCCGAAGTAGTAGTAGCGCAATGAAGGAGCCTTGCAGTGCGATACCTATGTTCGCAGCAACGTAAATGACCAATGTGACGACGTACAACGGTCGTCTGCCGAGCATATCAGCTGCGTCGCCTACAAACGCTGGTGCAATTCCCGAAACCGCAAGGTATGAGGTGACTGTTAGGTTGATTCTCGCAATAGACGTGTGGAGATCCTTTGCGACGAGTGCAATAACGGGATAGTAAATAAAGCTACTTAGTGTTGAGAACCATCCTGCCAACGCAATCAGGAGGACTATATATCGTTTCTCGTTACGTGTGAAAATTGAATAGCGTTGTGTAGGTGCATTCACAGCAATCGAGTCCTGCGGAAGTACAGATGTCGCCATAACTTGCCAAAAGATTTCTAGAATTCAATGGGAGTGCGACCAGGAAAGTAGCGCTCACAAACATAAAAAAACTTGTTCGGGGAACTGAACGCAGGATGAAGAACCAACGCGATGGACCGAGAGTAGTAGCCCGATGACGGTGATCTTGTATGTTTGGGCATGTGGTACTTTGTGGTGGTACTCGACACCGCAGCATGGTCTGGTGTCATGTGATCGTGCCTTCAATAAATCGACGCCAATATTCCCATTATGACAAGACGCGTGCCCTTGGCTAGCACAGAGCATATGAAGACGATTCGACAAAAACATCGTGTTCTGATCCGGTTCTAAGTCGGGTAATTTGTAGATGTGTCGGTCTATCCCAAGAAATTGTACCATTTTTACTGACAGACCATGGGATAACAGGGCACGCGATGGGTTAGTAACATGGTCGGATACAAGAAGCAGCCAGGTTCGGCTCAGGACAAGTCCTAAGGGTAGTAGGTTCATGTAGGCCACACAGAGACTCCTCGTAGCTATGGTCTCCTATTAGCCATACTTCTGGATAATATCCGAGACCTCGTGCGCATAGCGCGGATTCCCAGTCTTAAGGAAGAACCGAATCACGTTCTCCCACAATAGGTCAAAACCGTACTCCCCACCCTCCTGCTCGGCGAGTTGCAGCAATCTTTGGGCTCTGCTATTGGCTAGCTGCGTGTGGTCGAGATGCTTGATGCCATCTTTCTGAATGAGTGAGGCCGATTGCGATGTCGGCTTCCATGCTTCATAAGGGAGACGCCCCGTGTAGCAGTAACCCACTATCATCCGCCGCCATTCAGATATGCCTTGAACGCACTCAGCTGGTAATTGATTATCATGCGCGCCCAAAAGGGATACTACATCCCAGGTATGCGTTGCAAATCGTCCCTTCTCAAGTTTTTCTGAGAAAGGATTACCAATATCAAAGAGCACAAACCAGCTCTCCGTGGCAGAATTCTCGAGACCGCCGAGGAGACCACTAACAGCTGCACCATAATAGCCAATGTCAGTGACTAATTGGCAAATCTTCACCAACCCAATATCGTCGTCATCACAGAGAAGACTCTGTGGATCCTTCAGCTTTGCTCGGCAGATAGCGCCGAATACCTTCGCGAGCTGCGTTCGCTCCTGTCCCTTTGCAACCAAGTGGGAAATCGAGCCGTCGTAGGTCGAAGAGCTCATCAATTGTGACTCTAGCCATGTAATGGTCCTCGTGTGGCGGGCATGCCGCATAGTGGCCCAATCTTCTTCCAGAATGAGCTCACTCGGACAGCAAGGCGCGCCACTATACTCAAGACTCCGGATCGCATCGATTGGGTGATCAACAATTTCTGTCGCGATGTCGATCATCGAACGATCCCGTGTTTCAATGCCAAGCTTCTCTGCCTGATACATGAACTCTCGTTGATGCTCGTCCGGAGTCATGGTAACTAGAACTGTGGTGGAGCCTGAAAGATTGATAGCTCTCTGGTACAGTGGCTGGCTCCGAAAGCGTGAACTGTGCAGTGAAAGGCTAGCGGCTCCCGCAGATTGCCCTATCGCAGTCATGTTATTCGGATCACCTCCAAATTAGGTTCGGAGCCATTCGAAGGCGAGAATCTGATCGTATAGTCTAACTGGATCCTTGCGTCAGCGTTGAGGGCTCTCATATATAAGAAGCGGGCGCGGAGACTGTTGATTGCTGCCATTTTCCACAAGCGGTTACTGAGGTCGCTTGTAGTAGTGGACTTTTAATGGATATACAGGCAAACAAGACATACCCGTTATTTGATGGAAGAAGATCCCCGGCTTCTGGACAATGTAGGAAACCGAGCGCACCCAGTCGGTAATTAACGGATGCATGTATTAAGAGGCCTCGCGCTGTTGAATGCCTCGGTGCAAAATTTCAGTGGGTCATAATACTTCCTGTCGCCTTCCAACAAAGCGTCAGCATCAGACATCACGCAATTGTAGGCAAGCCAAGAAGGAAGTACCAGATCCTATCATCAATGCTCCGCCATGAACGAAGACCACAACAGGCAAACCTTTTACACCCGCAACGGGTCCCAGAGCCGTAGCCGGGCAAGTGAGAGTAAGCCTCAAGCAGTCCTCACTTTGATCTTGGGTTCTTCCTGGAGCTTCTGGCAACTAATTCCAACGTATGTCCGTCGCGATGCTATCGAGTGGTTGAATACTGCACGGGCCATAGTCCTTAGCGTCGTAGCAGTAATTTGCACTTTCATCCGAATGAACATAAGATAAGTGGTCCAGAAGAAATGAACGGGCAAATCTTCGGGGTATTTGAGCGTATGGAAGACTTCGAAATTGTATCAGATCCTCGGTCACTTTGCATCCATTTATTCTCCCTAGCTGTGGATGGCAAAATTGATAAGACGTTGAGTGCCTTGTCTAGATCAAGTAGTTTCTAGCAAGTCATTATTGCGTTTCGATTCCAAACCATGTCAATGAAAACCCGGCACTCTTGCTCATCATTCATTATAAAGTACCTACCAAGTCCGCCATCAGGGTTGCAAGCCCAAACGCATTGTGGCTTTACTTTAGGTAGGCAAAATGGTTCGCATGTGTGATTGGTCCTTACGTAGGACCGATTGCTTCGAGCATCCTGTCCTTCGCTTATTTCCTCCCTAAAATCTGTCAATACTTAGTCAATTCAACATGCTCTTGACTCACGATATTCATCTAATGCGCCTTTTGGCTGCACGTTCTACTCTCTGCTAAGTCATGTCTTCCAAAACCTTCCCTTGAGTGCAGCTTCATAGGATGACGGATCTTCTGCGGTCACAGCAGCAAGCATACGTCTGCCTGTGAGACACAATGGATTCCGCTGGTCGGACCCTGAACCGTCAAATCAGTCAGTGGTGGAGTCAGGGAACTTCCCAAGAGAGTATAACAATTCAGCCGCGAGATCAAAAAAGATATCACAAGAGCCTCATGCTACCAAGATAGATATCGTCTGGATCTAGATTTTGCCGTCCCTGGAGTGACAGCATTCAGGCGCAATATACGTCACATTACACCGACACCCAATCTGGCCCTGGTTTTCAAGTGACCGCCCAAAAATGGACGCAACGTCCAAGCACAAAGCACGCGGCGCAACGGGGTCAACCCCAAACGCCTTTGCTTCGGACATTGACGGCATCCTGCAGAGACAATCGATGCCACAATCATTGTTGCTGTGACAGCCATTGCCACATGCTCTATTTGGATCTGCTGTTGGAGCATTCGGCTCGCTCTCGATAGCAGCTGGCTGCCTGCGGAGGGCAATCTTCATCACCTCCGCCGGTACAGGTCCCAATATGTCAGCGGGCCATGGCAACTCACACCTCCCAGGACCATGAGTGTCTGCAGAACACTCTGCCGAACGTACGTTGCCTCCTCTGGAAGTAGTTCTGGGTCTGCCATTGTTATCCGTCGAAGATCCCATCGGATATCGGTTCCCTTTTCCGATCGAGAGGAAGTCTTGTGGAAGATTTTCCACTAACCATTCCCACATACGAACCTGAGGATCAAGATAATTTTTCGTCCGATCACGATAACTGCACAGACAGTTTTTCCAGCAATGAAATCGTATGCTTGCTGACGTACGAAAGCTGCTGCCACTCTGCCCACTCCAAGTCCAATCAAGCCTTGGTGTTTGGTCATCGGCAAAGCTGACAACTCTTTCAGCAGATGGAGGATCAGAAGGTGCAGTCCGATGACAGTAGCCACCAGCATTGGCGGCTGGGTTTCCGCCCGAAAGCTGTGTGGCACAGAGCGCTTGATTGCTTGCGAAGTCGTGCTGATCCCAACCCTCTGGAAGTGGGAAGTCTGGCAGCGGTCCGGCACACCGAATTTGGTTATCTGGCCAAATAGCAAGGTCTTCGTGCAAGACCCTGTTCGTGACTCTGAAGTTAGCAGTCATAGTTTGGGGTAATTTGAGTAGTGAGATTTTTTTCAGAAGTGGAACGCCCGCGCAACGTCTTTTTATACCGCCAAATTGTTCAAGATAGGAAGGAAATATCACGACAACATACGTATTTTGATCAAGAGCTTCTATCCTATAGTATATCCGCGTAACTCTATCCGCCTGCATCGTTATTCGATTCATTCGGCTATCAAGATGCACCATGACTGCGCCATCATCCGTATGAAACGTCTTGCGAGTGAGCGCGACTGCCTTGGGCTGCTGCAGGGGATCTGGAAGACCGAAATTGCAGAAACAACGATTTCGGCATTCTAGCGTTTTCCGAGCTACGTCCCCTCGAGTGTCAGGATCGTGAAGCCCAGGACCATACGAGAAGAACACGTCTCCCTCATTACAATAACCTCGAAAATTGGGAGCCGTGTCGCTTCCGCCGTAAAGTGGGTCGGCGCAAAGCTCCTGCATAGAACGCTCGTTCAGGTGATCCAAGTACCATCCGTAATCGGAGCGATCTCCAAGGCATGTGATGTTTCTTCTAGGGTCTCGAAAATGTAAATCTTGCGGGAGTGGCCTAACGGGGTCCGGAGGTTCATTGATGCATCGGACTACTGATAGACAGAGAGATAACACCTGAAGCATCACGAAAGGCAGTCGCTGTCTCATGAAGAATGTTAAATGGAATATCATTGAAAAAATTTGTGCCTGTAAAGATCGAAGTAGCTAGGTCACTTGACAATCATATACGCAGAGAGCTGAAGGACTCGACACAGGCACCTGAATTTGCGGCAGTCAGCGCGTAGCATTTTGCGGGACGCATATCAAAATAATATTATATGTACTGTAAATAATTCGTAAGGTGTCTATTCGCGCTTGGCTCGGGACGCATAAAGTCATCGCTTTACTCGCGGCATATGCGAAGGCTTTCAAATAAACTAACAGAAGTTCAAGAGAGAGAACTGTCAACTAACCTTCGGCCACAAGTTGCCAATCGATGATAAACCAACTAAACCGATGTGAAAGAAAGCAGTGTAATCAGCAGAATGGTCAGTGATATTCATACATCGAAGCGTTATCCATATGTTCTGCTAGCATACTCGATGCTTTTTGACACTGACCCTGTGATTGTACATACTGAACGAGAAAACAGCGAGGGCCACAACAAGCCGTACGGATATGAAGTGCGCAAGCCCATATGGAGAGTTAAACTTGTCGAAGGACACGACACTGGCCATGTTTGTTGACCGAGCTTGTAAGTCTGCGCAGTCATGCTGAATTAGAAGAGTGAGGCGTACCTAGGTAAATATGGGCTGAAGCAATGCATTGAGTGAGTGAACTCTGAGCACAAGGCCGAACAGCAGGGGTGGAATAGAGCTAAAGTAATCCTTTACGCATCATATCGTAATCCATGTCTCTGATTCTCGAGTACAGTATTGGCCCGCAAAAGTTGTATCTCGACGGCAGCCTTGTTGTACGCAAGCACACTTCCTTCACTCCAAAAAAGCCAATGGTTCCAATGCGAGTTCTGCAAGTCGAAGGATGAACCACCAGCGCCATTGTAAAGAAAGTAAACGGTACTAGAAGGTGAAGTTGCCCTCACACGGGTCTTATGTAGGGCAAAACCCTCGACGCTAATCCGAGTACGCGTAATCACGTGCACGTGATGTCGCGTCCGACGAGCCGGTACCTTACCTCCGTGCAGGACTCCGTACTTGCAATTCATTTTCAACCTGTAGCATAACCCATCGACAATCGATACCTACCATGACAACGACCAAAGCCGAGTCCTCCTCCGCCGCCACCAGCAATGGCATCAAGCCGAACCCAAACGGCGCGACATACGACCTCCCCTGGTGCGCCCTCCTCCCCATCTCCTCCTCAAAACCCCCAGCTAATGCCCGCCAACAGGGTCGAGAAATACCGCCCCACCTACCTCTCCGACATAGTGGGCAACACAGAAACAATCGAACGCCTCAAAATCATCGCCAAAGACGGAAACATGCCGCACGTGATAATATCAGGGATGCCCGGCATCGGCAAAACAACCAGCATCCTCTGCCTCGCGCGCGCCCTCCTAGGTCCAGCCTACAAAGAAGCAGTACTAGAGCTCAACGCCAGCGACGAGCGCGGCATCGACGTCGTGCGCAACCGGATCAAAGCCTTCGCCCAAAAAAAAGTAACCCTCCCCCCCGGACGGCAGAAGCTCGTCATCCTAGACGAAGCGGACAGCATGACAGGCGGCGCGCAGCAGGCGCTGCGGCGCACGATGGAGATCTACAGCAGCACGACGCGGTTCGCGTTCGCGTGCAACCAGAGCAACAAGATCATCGAGCCGCTGCAGTCGCGGTGCGCGATCCTGCGGTACGCGCGGCTCACGGACCAGCAGCTGGTGACGCGGCTGATGCAGGTGTGCGAGGCGGAGAAGGTGGAGTATGCCGACGATGGCGTCGCTGCGCTCGTGTTTAGCGCTGAGGGCGATATGAGGCAGGCGATTAACAATCTGCAGAGCACCCATGCTGGCTTTGGCTTCGTGAGTGGGGAGAATGTGTTCAAGGTTGTGGATAGCCCGCATCCGATTAAGGTGCAGGCTGTTATTAAGGCGTGCTGGGAGGGGAAGGTGGATAGTGCGGTTGAGGGCGTGCAGGAGCTTTGGGGGCTTGGGTATAGCTGTCATGATATTGTGAGTACGATGTTTAGGGTCACGAAGACGGTGCCGGGGTTGAGTGAACATGCGCGGTTGGAGTTTATTAAGGAGATTGGGTTCTGTCATATGAGGGTGCTGGAGGGGGTGCAGACTCTGGTGCAGTTGTTGGGGTGTGTCGCGAGGTTGTGCAAGATTAATATGAAGCCTGGGCTTTTTCAGAGTTGACGAACTCGTATTGCAAGAAAGGTTCAAGGGGCTTTGCATGATAAGCGAGGCGTTGGGGGCGTTCTGTATACATTAGGGGGCAGGAAAGGAAATCTCTATAGCTTTCTGGGTGTGCATTGAGTATGCTCGTAGCATCTACGACTCGTCGTTTTTAGCGTCCACTTCGTAACTTGTCCATTCATTACGACGACATGATGACTCTTCATCTTCATCCTCCCCGTCCTCTTCATCATCCTCGTCATTTTCAGTGCTCTCGCCATCCTCTAGATCGCTATTCGCTGCTTTGTGCATTCGCACCTCGCAGCCTTGTACGGGGCCCTGCTCGTCGCAGCAGTCCCATGTCATCTCCCAGCCGTATTTGGGTGCGTAGGGGTCATATTCGAGCTCGCCTTAGGGTTCGGATGGTAAGCTGCTGACTGCTGACCACAAACATTGGAAATACCTACCCGAATGATACCAACAACCCGGGTTATTGTCTAGCACATCGAAATTTTCCTCGCATCGGCGACAAATGGCCCAGCGAGCCTTCTTCCTAATGCTCGATGCTGGCGGTGAATCCGCATCCTCTCTCTTTCTCTTGTGATTTGGCTGGTGGTCATCAACGGATATGATATATCGCGAGGCAAACGCGTTCTCTACTGCTTTATCAGTAGCACAGATTTGGTGAAGCGCCGCAATAAGGTCCGAGGTGGGTGCCGCCAAAAGAGCTTCGTAGAGTAGAGGATTAATAGTCTTGAGAGACGTCATTGAGCAAATATAATGGTAGCGATCCGGAATATGGATTGATGGGTAGAATGGTCTCGAGTAGGTGCTCCAACCAAGAAGTTGTCACGACGCGTTTCAAGCTAATGTAACTAGGGGCTGCCCTCGCTAGATCATGTGACCCAAACATGGTTCAAAATCATCGTCATTACTCTTGCGGTCCCGAGCACGTTCGGTAACAATTCGAGATAAGGTCGAGATCCGCCTGACGGCCAGCGCGAAACCTGCCCAAGACTGCAATGACCTAGATTTTAGCGAGTGAATGCTTCGACTCTGTCAGCGGCCATAGTCCACTGTAGAAAGCTCCTGCTCCAGCTAAAAGTAGCAGGTAATAGGCCACCGTCCACAAAATTCCCAGCTCTCCGTTGGCGACTTGCATAGGGTCGCCGTCTTCTTTCCCTCTTTGCTTCCCTTCCTTTCCCACAGGACCTATAATGGCAGAACCTTCGACCTTACCCCAGACCCTAGGTAGTCCAGCCCAATTGCAGAAGCTGTGTGCTAGGACAACAGCCCATACGCTGCCAGTCCGGATAAAGACAAATGTGGCGAACCAGCCAAAAACGGTAGTATAGCCGAATTGGATCACTGAGCGAAGAATTGCAGGTACCAGTGGCGTATGTGGATGGGTGAGTGTAAATTCGTAGAAGTGATGCACATGAGCAATACCGAAATAGAGTGGGCATATGTAGACGACATTGGAGGGTGACATGTTTGTGAGAAGGTGAAGGGGTATGAGTAGGGAGCGAAAGACGAGCTCTTCGGTAATTGGTCCCTGTGTGATTTGGTCAATATGTGCTAAGTAGAGGCAGAGATGGTTATACGGCAACAAAATTCCGCCATCCGATCCAACTACTCAAAGTCTCATGAAAACTTTTCCCGCCAATCCAGGTCTTCCATCCTGATTCGACGATACCCTTCTCGAACAGGGGGCCAGAAAAAAGTAAACCCGTGAGAAGCAGAACTTTCGCGACGTCGCGTAGTGCGATCGGGTACCAACCCAGCAGGCGGAAGATTTCCAGAGCAGAGGGAGAGACATAGACAGAGAGCACATAGATCGTGATAATCGATGAGACGATGACTGAGCCGGTGACGACTCGTATCCGTGCACGAATGACTGACGGAGCATCGCGAGAGAGGCTAGGCGATGGTCGAGTGGTTGAAGAGAGGTAGAAAGGTAGAACGTAAATGATTGTGTAGGCTATCTGTATCGGTCATAAGCTAGATTGTCAAGTGTGGATGAAGTTGTTTATATGGCAATAATGGCCAATACTACTCAAAAGTGGAGACCAAACTCAACGACATTCCGTTTGATATGGCGTCAAGTCACCGATATATCATCAAGCTGTATGAAAATAAACGAAGACTACCACCACCACGAATATCCGAGATATCAAAGCGCATAGAAAGAATGGAGAGCGTACACTAGGGTACCAAGGCTGCAGAATGCCACGGAGAAGACAAGTGGACATGAGAAAGGGTGGTAAGTCACCAACGCTGCATCCTCCGGTGGCCTCAACGCTATTGTGACTGTGATGGAAAGAAGCCATGCTTACCGAAAGTGTAGCCGCGGTGGTGGTGGTCAGCATTGGGAGTACTTCCTCCTTGTCTAGCAATCTCTATCAGCTGAGTTCTATATTCTTAAGTTATGGCGATCTCCATTCGGCTTCAGGCTATCGGATTATTCTGGAAAACGAAAAGTGCCGGGGTGGAGAAATGCAGGTACCTGCTCTGCCTCGGATGTAGTTGGAAACGCGGTGATACATGCCCGTAGGAGCCATTGGCGATTCACACTTCCAAATTCATAGGCCCCGGATGAGGTCAATCATTCAAGAGTCTGTAACGCGATCAATTAAGACGCCGGGTGAATTGATGATTCGAAATTGGGGGTTTGATGATGATTGATTGGTCTGCTTCGCACAATGTTACGGGTTGCCGTCTCAGGCCAGATGCGGCCCCAGACACTAAACCCAATGAAGGCGCAATATTAAGTCGCGGTGTCTCGTAATTAGAATCTTGACGCGTTCACGCCGTCTCAGATTGTCCAATTCCAATCTTATCGATAAGATTGCACTCGCCGTGGAAATTGTGAGGCACGAGTCGCTGGCTGCAAGTCCACTCAGCTCGTACAGGCAATGCAGAGGGCATCGTCTATCTTGAGTGACCTTCCACTCTGTACTGTTCTTCTTCAACTGTATTCAACAATCATAATATTTCGATATCAATAATCCTGATAATTTCTTCGACAATAATCCGTCTGAACTCGAGCAGATCGTCCCTTAGTGTCCGCTGCCGTTAAGTGGACACTCGTTCCTGCATTAGGGGCCCACTTAAGGCCTGTCGCCGAAAAAACCCCCTAAAGTCATCCCACTTCATCAAGACTTTAACCTCTCAGTCATCATTTCATTCCTCTCCTTTGTCATTGTCATATTTATAAAATCTTTTTAATAGTTTCTATACACTCATTCAATCCTTTCAAGGGTACATCACCCAGCCGCTCCTTCATTCCCAGGTAGACCGACCAACGGCCTCCTCACAATCGTCGCACGAGACGCCTTTCACGCGAAATTCTACCATACTAGATCCAAGTATTTGTACGGCATCCGAAGTTATACGGAATACGCTCCTTTCAACGTTATGAACTATACATACACCGATAATGCCCTTACAGCCTCGACCGCTGAAGCGTTCTCCGCCCCGGAAACCTCTACACGAACGATCCGAGTCTTCCACCAACGAGCAGGTCTCACCGACAATACGCTTAGTCGACAACCCTCTCGCGCATGTCTATTCGAGTACACCATTTCCGACTCATCCCTCTCATGTCTTAGCGCCTAAATCCACTAAACCCTCGGGGGCTGTGTCTGAGGAGGTTGGCGTTTCGGATCGCCACGGTCCAACAAATGTATTTGGGAATTCATGGGCGGGAGAAACATCAATGCAGTATGCGAAGGCGAAAGACGCCGTTGATTCAGAAGAGGAAGACAGTGAACCTCCCGCCCAATCATGGCCTCTTCCTGCCTCCAGACACCTTTCGCGATCCCTGCAGTCTGCTTCGGCCAACGAGCCGGACTACAATGCCAGTGGCCGCAGTTTTATCATCGATCAGAGCTTGGACGACGATATTGTGGAACTTCCAAGCGTACCTGACCCGCTAGACTCACCTTACTCTATTTCAAACACCCAAAGAGAAAGTTCTTATCCACATTCGCAAGAACCAATAGTACCCAAGTCTTCAGATGGCTCTTTGTCGTCAATTGACTCTACCGGAACTGTCATAAGAACGAAACCCCGAGATCGGCCAAATCGGGCTTCGTATTCGGCGTTCCCCAACGTCGCTCGTTCATCGAATCCTAGATCCAACATCCCGTGGGGCTCTGTTATCACTCCTACCAAGTCAGACGCAAGAAGACCCGAGGTCGACACTAGTCCTGTTTCGCCAGTCTCACCAGATTCCCCAGAATCGCTAGTCTCCTCACCCAACCAACCGTCGACCAGTCATCGTGCTGTTTCGCTTGCACCATCTGATATCAGTGAAGGAATTCGCGTTCAGTATCCCATTGTTAGACCTCCAACAGCCTCAGGGTCATGGGCAGAGACTTCAGAAAATGCATCGAAACGTCCATCAAGAAACCCAGCCCGTAATCCCAACCGGTGGAATCCACATCTATCCACTGTCGAATCAGAGGGGATGACTGATAGGAGTAGCGGTAGCCTTCAATTTGCAAATTCTTCTCACAACTCTCACGCTTCAAATTCAAGATCGGAGACTCCACCTTTACCAGTCTTTCCGCGGTCAGCTTATGCGCCTCGGAGAGATGTTACCGCGTCGACGATTCGGGTGGTGAATGAAAGGGAGGATGTCAGCACCGCACTTGCGCCGATACCCGGTTCTCGAGGCTCAGCTCGCCCTAGCATGTTCTCGAGCTACTCAGACCGTGGTAATCGAAAAAGTGCAATACCCGTCACGAGGCCTAGTTCGAGAGGGAGCTTCTTCAGAGACAGTATTCCTGGTTGGGCAAGGTACAAGCTTGATAAAACTCATGGTGGAGTACGGTGCTAATATTATCATTCAGGACGTATTACGGCCGTGGTGGACGCATATCAATGTTGCCCCAAAACTACTCTACTGACAATCTTGACAGTGGGTTGAGCAATGCTCCCTATTCCGCGACTGAACCCTCCCAATCCGAGAACTCTCTCGCAGTCGGCCGAACTCGGACCCGACCAGAAGAGTATGGTCACTCAAGAAACGACTCCATGCCTATAACCCGGATACGACCTTCAGAAATCAATCTTGTGGAGGTTAGAGGTGCACCGAGGGCAAAAGTGTCGGCTGTGTGGTCACCACATCTATGGCACGCTCGGAACAATGTCGCCAAGCGGCGTAGTCTTTTCGTTGCTCCCGCTGTGGACAAGGAAGCTACAGGGAAAGCTCCAAATCGAAGAAACATGCAGGTCGTGTTGTTCACAATTGGCTTTATCTTCCCTCTAGGTATGCGGTGACATTTTGGTACGTTATTCGACAATGCTAATCTATGTGTTAGCCTGGTTCGCCGCTGCTTTCCTGCCTCTACCTCCGGAACCAACAATCGACGAGAAAGGCAAACAACCTGCACGTCATGCAAGTGTGACATCGATTGGGCAAGACCTTGAGAGTAGACTTGCTCCCATGGATGAAGCCCTGTACGAGAATGCGAGGTGGTGGCGTAACCTCAACCGACTAATGATACCGGTCGGAATCTGTATTATTGCGGCCATTGTAAGTCGGGAAAGGAAGTTTGCTGGAAGGGACTAGAGCTAATACTGATGCAGATTGCCCTCGCCATCGTTGCTGTTCGAATGAAAAACTAATGGAGCCACGAAGCTCATACTCCACGATGCATATATTTTACGATTTGTCTATACGACGCTTATCTCATAGCCTTCCCTTCACGGCGCCGGTGTTCACATATCCTTCGAGTACGACGAATGTTTTTACGTACTGTTCAAGATCATAATGTCTGATTCATATAATGATTTATCACGGCTTATGAGCTGCTAGATACCATTTTATCAAGGAGGCGTTTGTATTCCGATGGATGCTATTTACAAGATTGTAGCGATTTTAGCGACTTGCTGTTCAGGAATTACGATCCATTTAGAATTTTGGAGATAGAGGAATTTTTCTCGTTGCTACTGTTCAGATGCAACTATCACCTTTACTTTTGTATGTAAGATTCACCGCGCTGTACAGGTGGTCTATAATTTGAGGAACATAAGCCTCTTCTTCCTCATGCTTGGACTTGGAACATCATGCGTGCTTCGGTGGTCTATTGGAGAGCTTACCCACACGGAAAAGGGAGGTAAGGTCCCCGTACCATACAACCTGGCCGTCTTCAATTTAACCTCGCTTAAGCAACCCTAGCGCTACCTTACTCCTAAACCCGCATGACCGATTCCCCAGCTCGTCCAAATGTCACTTCATCATCCCAGATGCCGTTCCATCTTTTCAGCACCTCGCCGGCCTCCGGACATCAAGAGGGCTGGTTGGGAGAGCGATGATTGAGAGGGGAACAAGATTGAAGGATAAAACCGGTTGAGAGAAAGATGTTCTGGCGGGCGGAGAGGCATCGAGCGACTGGATAGAGAGTTGAAGGTTGAGTGCTGGAGTGAGTACTTACTGCTCGAGAATGACATACGTTGTGTGGCTTCTAGGTATGGGTTCTTTGGGATGTTTGTGATAGAGTTGTATTTGAGGAGAGAGAGTGAAGGGTACAGTAATCTTCATTTCGTTTTTTGTTAAGGGGAAGCCCAGTGGAGTAATGCAGCGTGTGTAGGATGAGTTGATGAGATACCGAATAGGACGGTATGGGGTGTGGAAGTTGATGGTATTGTTTTGTCTTGGAAAACGATGAGGTGAGTGAGTGGGTTGTTGATGGTATTTGGATATGAGGTTTCCTTTCTCAAGAATCGTAAGCTGGGCAGAGAGAGATCACAAAGTAGACTCCATGTATTCACGGTATCGTTTCCTTGCTCTCCTCTCTTGGTACGCGTTTCAATCTGCACCAAGGCATGACACATGCTCTTCACGGTTCAGCACATGCTTCACCGCTGCACCAAGCCACCGCAGTGAAGCCTTCGTGTCACTGTGTTTGCCTTGCCGAATTGCGTATCCCGGCAATGGCTCACCCACAAATCTTGTTTATCAAACCTCAATCTCAATTTCCTTTCTTTGTTCGCTCTACAACCATCTCTCCAACCGTCAAAATCTACTCCCTCCATCGACCTCGATCCTCAGCCAAGTCCTTTCAATCGAGTCATCCTTTCCTCAGTAGCTACAACATTAACAAAGCTCCCAAGGATGCATTACACACCATCCCTCACCGCCCTCGCGGCCACCGCTATCATCACCATGGTCTCTGCTCAGACTCCCACTAGCACCGTTGAGGATATTACTATCGACTTCAATACCATCAAGCCAGGCGTCATTTATGCCTCTGCCGATCACAAATCCATTGTAAGTTGGCTCTATTCTACAGGCTTCCTAACCACTTCCCCTATTCTCCTAACCAAAACCAAAGAAAAATTCGCTCCAAAAGCAATACCCATGAAAAAGGAAAAGAAAGATAGAAGCAAATACTGACCAGAATGATTGATCCAGCTATCCGACCTCGCAGCCAAAGTCTCCGCCCAGCTAACCAACTCCGCATTCCAAGCAGAGCTCTCCAAAATCCCGGAAGCGAAGGGTCATAACCTTGAATCGGATGTCACCAAGGCTGTGGCGCAGGCTTTGTGGTCTGGTATGTCCTTTCCGCTCTCCCTTTCTCCATCCACCAATCCTCGAATCCACACTCCATCAACTTCAGCAGCCGTACAATCACAAAGCTAACAAGCCACGTCACGGATAGGACCCCGGACATCCCCCTCCCAGCCTGGATGACCGCGCTTCCAACCACGGGCTACGGCTACGTCGCCATCAACAACGACATCGTGCATGCGTTTCAGAGCGAGATCAAGGCTGCTACGTCGATCGGGACGTTTACTGGACGTATGTCTCCCCCAAATCCCCACCCCCAACCCCCCAACTAATCCCCCAGAACCCACAACTAATCCCCCTAGCAAACGACGTCGAATCTACCCTCATCTCCAGCCACTCCATCGAAGCCGCGGCTGAATCCCGCTCCAACGCCGCTGTCCTCCACTCTTTCGAATCCTCCGTCGCCGCGAAAGCCTCCTCCATCACGCACGGCCCCGCCTCCCTCGTCTCCTCCCTTACCAGCTCTCTCCTGTCTGAAGAATCCTCCATCACCCACGCGCCCGCCGCGAAAGCTTCCTCCTTTACCAGTTCCTTAGCTTCCAAGGAAAGCAGTCTCGCGTCCAAGGTCTCTAGTGTTGTGAGCACTAGTAGTTCTACTGCTGCTGCGGCGCAGGCTCAGGTTACGGGGGTCGGGGTGGTGGGGATGGGGGTGGGGGCTGTGGTTGGGGGTGCTTGGGTTGGGGGGTTGTTTTAGTTTGGGAATGGAGGGGATAGCATTATTGGGTTGTCTTGATGAGCTTTGCTTGTTGGGCTTGGGTTGCGGGTGGCTTTTGAGGGTGGGGGATGAGGGGAGGGCGATGGTTGCGGTTGATAGACATGCTCAAAACAACGATATGATATGATAGGTGAAGGCTTGATAGAGATTCGAAAGGTGCTAAAGCTTGTAGAGTATGGGTTGAGGTTGTGGTACCCGTAGATCGATATCGAGCGATTAGGTTTTTTCTTTCAGAGAATGCTTGCCAAAGCTCCATCGATGCTCCAAAGATAATGCAGATCAGAAAGCCACCCATCGACAGCAAGTCATGCAATCATAGCCTCCCTTTTGCCTTTTTTAATCAGCTCGCCGCCCATAAAATGCATTACACCCCCACCCTCTCTCTCCTCAACCACTTCGTCTCACTCACGCAATCTTCCTCCCAAGTTTATCCTCCACCGCAGCCCTCATCGCCTCCCCCCTGGGCATACTAACGCCCACACTGCCCTTCCTCCTCCTCGCCTCCACCTCCCTCCTGATCTCCTCCACCGCCTCATCGACTTCAGCCGTGAAATCGCTCGGGAGACCCTGTAACGGATGGGCTCTATCCTCTTCATGCTCTCTCCGTTCATTCTCTACCCTTCCCCCGCCTTTCTTCGGGTTTCTGGAATTCAGGCGCCGGATGAGATATCCTTTGGCGGGAGAGGCGAAGAAAGCCATCGCAGCGGCGGCGCCGACGACGGTGTAGAAGTAGACGCGGGACCAGACTTTTAGAGAGGCGGGGAGGGTGAGGAGGACGAAGGGGGCGGTGGTGAAGCAGAAGGCCGATTGGGTGATTAGGTAGGAGAGGATGTCGTAGTAGGTCTTGTAGGGCGTAGAACGGGTGCCGTCGGGAGTGAGGAAGAAAGGACGGATGTAGCGGCGGACATCTATTGGTTTTTAGCGATGTTTGGGGAGGTGGAAGGGGAGAGGATATGGAGAAAGGCAGCAAGGGAAGACTTACTCTTAGCGATAGTTTGTAAAAACGCGCCGAGAACAAAGCTGAGATAGTAGCCAGGGTAGAAGCCATGCCAGAACGCACTGGTCGCAAAGGTTGCCAGACTGGCTCTGAAGCCGGGCTTCTTCCCTTTCGGCGTAACGCGAAGATATACGTAGTTTCGCAGCCAGCGGTTGGTGTTCATATTCCAGTTCTCAAGGTAAGCTCGGGAATTCTGAGCGCTTTCGATGCCCCATGGGTTGACATTTTGGAGTCTGTTCCACAGTACTCGGCCTGTGGCGGGGTCGACGCCATTGTAGCCCATGCCTGATAGGATGCAGGCGCCTTCAGTCAGATACCAGACGCCGTAGTATTTCATTCGTGTGACAAAGCCGAGCATTTCAAGGTGCCAAACACGCCGAAGAAAGCCGTAGTGCAAGTACTGATCGCTGAGAACAAGCTCTGCATTATACCAGCCGGAAAATTTAAGGAAACCCAGAATCCATAAGATGCCAGTGACAGCTTTCCATGTCGCAGGCGTACCGCTCCTAGGTATTCTTCGCTTTTTGCGTGTTCTGGGTGCTGTCTTCGGATCTGCGCCTGGAGGGAGATCGAACATAGTTGTTTCAATCCATTGGCGGTATTCGACATAATCGAAAGCTGGACCTGCAAATAAAGAGGGAAAGAAGAGGACGTAGCCAGCATAGTCTAGCAAGCCAGGCAACTCGGGTAGAGCTCGCTTCTTTTGAAAATCAACGAGATCCTTCTCAGGTAGCCGTCCGTCTTGCACATTCCAGCAGAAGGCTGTCAGCTGGGATAGTCAGCTCTGACAGCTGAGTCTCCGTCCAGAAGAAATGTCACCTTCATGATCAAAACCATCTGAGCTCCTACGCAATAAATGTTTAGCGGAAATCCAAAGCTTGTTTAGGTTTACTCACCAGTGACATCAACCTTCTCTGGAGCATTGATCGATTGTCGATGAATATGGTTGATCGACATATGGCCCATGAGGAAGACAAACCCGAGCCATGGCATGAAGTCGTCTTTAACATATTTGGCAATAATGTATGCACCAGCGGAGCTGATGAAGAGGGTTCTTATTCCGGCCCAGAGATCGAAAAGCCCGACGAGGTAGAATAGTGAGACTCTAACAGTCCTTCAGCATCATGTTGAAGTCTCGATTTGGCCAGCCGTACGCTATGATGAAGAGATTCTTCTGATGGGGTCGAGTATCGGGAACGCGCTTGAGGACTCCGGCGAGTGGATAGGACAGAAGGAAGGAAACGATAAGCTTCACTATAGAGACGTTAGCAGGTTGGGTTTTTACCTTTAGCTTCGGAAGACCAACGCTCATCAACTGAGGCTCCCGTTAAGGAGGATCCATACTCAAATGCTGAGGAACCATTAGCAAGAGGGTTATTTGATGCGGGGGGTTCGCTCACGTATGTTAATGTAGGGCAACATGTTGCTCAGCGACAGCTCAGTCAGCTTGTCCCAGTAAGACTTCGTTCCTCATTGTGTTAGTACAACATCGCAGAGACACAAAGTAACGACTACATTCGAACAATTAATCCCTGTTCGCATCTTGAATGCCAAGAATTTGGCGCGCGCTTGCGGCGCTAGAGCCAGACGAGCTGTCATGGGTGTCTACATCTGGATGCGAATATCTCAATCCATAGATAGACACATTGATAGAAGAGGAATTCAAATGTCGGTAAAATGAAGAGTGCTCGATTACTCCGAGTATCAGCAAGGCAAGACTCACTGCTAAGCACTTTTGTCAAGCGATCATACCTTTCTAGGCCAGTTCTTCTCAAGTCTATCGATCGCGGACACTACGTCAGGCAATTCTCATTAGATCCTAGTCATGTGGAAGCCGAGAATGATGCATTCTTCGATAAAATCAGTCCTGTACTACCGAAAGAACATCCACTTGCTCGCATCTGCTCCCAAATGACAGCTCTTCCCCCAACAATATATGTCGACAACCGGAATAATGAGCAGGCCACTTTATTATGGAACACGCTGACCGACTTCCTTCCCAAGCCATACATTGAGTCTTTAACAAGGAAAAGGGCATCGGGGGTCGATATGCCACCAGGCTATCAGATGGTTTATTTTCCCCTCAGTGGGCCACTTTCGCAACTCATGGATGACGGGACAGACCCCAAACACTCACCAGGGCATCCCTACAACCGTCGAATGTGGGCTGGTGGCTTCATGCATTTCTATAAACCTATCCCTTTCCGCTCGGAAAGCCGACAGTGCGTTGAGACGATCCGCAATGTCGAAGTCAAAGGTAAAGAAGGTGAGGAGAAAGTGCTCGTCTTGCTGAAACGCTCTATTGTAGAAGACGACGCAACCCCTTTCGTAGTCGAGGGCCGCACCTTGGTTTTCTTGCGAGACGATCCCCAAGGCGTGGTTTTACAGAAGCGTAGACACGTGAAGCCACCTAGTTCGCCGCTTTTTGCACACAAGGTCACTCCGACTGCCAGTCTCCTTTTTCGCTTTTCCGCTCTTTCATACAACGCTCATCGTATTCATCTGGACAAAGATTATTGTCGCAGTGTCGAAGGTCATCCTAATTTGCTCGTTCATGGCCCTTTGACATTGATACTCATGCTAGAGATGCTGGCTGGCTATGCAGTTGAGAAAAATGAGGATATTGTTCGTGTCGACTACAGGAACCTGGCACCGCTCTATGTCGAAGAGCCCATGACCGTGTGTGGTAAAGAACGTGCCTTGGGCGAGTACGATGTATGGATAGAAGGCAAAGATGGGGGTCTGGCAGTCAAAGGCACAGTCAAAACGCATAAGCGATAGACAACGCCTCTTTCTGCCGCGGTAAATGATCTGAAGCTTCCATCTATGCTTCGCAAAACTCACCGCTCCTTGGGCGCCACCTGCACTATCCTCTATCTTGATCATCAGGGTCAGGTGTCGGATCAATCAAAATTTAAGCGGTGATCGAAGCAGAGAATACATCCGACTACGGAAGGGTGTTTCTAGGTGGGAACGACTATTCCATTGCTACTCTACCAGCTCTCCGGTTATCAACACAGGCAATTGAAATCCAGAGTCCCAATGCGGAACAGTGGCGCCTTGAATGCTCGCTTAGGAAATTGCCGGTTTGGTCCCGAGCCAGCTCCGACGATCGATCCCCACCAAAGTACTCACTTATCGGACTTCCTCAACGTCTACTTCATTTCAATCCACACACCATTACTTCGGGAATCAACAATGATGGATGAAGCTCCTAAAGCTGGGACTTTGGCTGACCCTAAACTGCTCGAAACTATCGACAAACTCTTCGAGTATAACATTGGCAAATATGTTGATCTTCCACAAGTGAGACCTTCTTCATTGTCTCCGAGTATGAACCGACACTGACACGTCAACCAGCTCATTGTCGTAGGAGATCAGTCAAGGTATGTAGCTTCGCAGGCACAATTGATCCATGGCTGATTTGGATACCAGCGGCAAAAGCTCAGTCTTGGAGGGCTTGATCGGCTTTGCTTTCCCCCGCAACACTGGTCTTTGCACCCGATTCTGTACTCAGATCGTCTTCAGGAGGGGTCCAGCAAGCAAAATATCGGTATCCATCATTGCCCACGATGATGCCGCCAAAGATCGTAAGGACAAGATGGGTGCATGGTACTATGATAACCTTCAGGAGATGACAGCTACTCGGTTTGGCAAAATCTTGCAAGAGGTAAGGCTTCCTCGGCACTAATCCTTCGTCTTGTCTGCACTAAGATCTCCAATTGCCGAGTATCCGACTAACCTAGATAGGTGCACGACTTGATGGATCTGGGTGATCTTACCCAGCAAGGGAAGCAAACTTTTTCGAATGATGTACTGAAGATTGAGATATGTGGCCCTGACCAGCAGCATTTGAGTGTCATCGACATTCCCGGAATCTTCAAGAAAACAACAAAGGGTCTAACAACGAAGTCCGACATGGCCATGGTTCGTAATATGGTCACCACGTATATGAAGAATCGTCGATCAGTCATTTTAGCCGTAGTCCCAGCGAACGTCGACATTGCGACCCAAGAAATTCTGGACATGGCCGAACTATGCGACGAGAAGGGTCAGAGAACCCTTGGAGTCCTTACAAAGCCGGATCTTGTCGACAAGGGCGCCGAGCAATCTGTCATCGACTTGATTGAAGATAGGAGCCACAAGCTGAACCTTGGCTGGCATATCGTGAGAAATCTCGGACAACGGCAGTTGGAGGAAGCGTCAACTGATCGCTATGATGTCGAGAAGGCCTTTTTCGAAAGCCATCAACCTTGGAGCCAACTCGACAAAGACAAAGTCGGGATCAAGGCTCTGGAAGTACGCTTAAGAGAGATCCTCGCCGAACTTGTCCGCCGCGAATTTCCCGTTGTAAGGATTGCAAACTGTCCACGCCTCGTGGTAGAAAAGCTTAATAACAGCTAATTGTTCCTAGGTTCAACAAGAGATTAATCAGCGGCTCAAGGTCTGTCGTGAGAAGCTCGTGGATCTAGGACCACCTCGAGCCACGCAAGAACATCAGCACAGCTATCTGTTGAAAATAGCAACCGAGTTCCAAAACATAACGTCGTGCGCGCTCAAAGCCCAATACGGGGAGTATGATGCTTTTGACAGGGACGACTGGCTGAAACTTGCCACTCAAATTGTCGGCCGTAACGCTGTCTTTTCTTCCGACGTGGCTCAAAGGGGCCACACGCTCAAATTCGCCGATGCCTCCACAAAAAAGTGTGAGGTTGAGGAGGCAGAAACGGAGATCTCAATTCTTAAGTTCCCTGAATGGGCAAAGAAGAGGCCTTTGTGTTACCGCTACTTTCCAGAAATGGTTGACCTCGAGTACCTTTTGCCCCTGCCAATCACCGTACAGACGCCTACCGAGACAGGTATAATTCCGTGGTTGACGACCATGTACAAAAGCTCACGTGGCTTCGAGCTGGGATCCTTCGACACTTCGTTGTTGCCTTTGCTGTGGAAGAAGCAGTCGGCCAATTGGGATAACTTAGCCTTAGGCTATATATGTGATTTAGTTACCCTTGTCCACAACTACATCAAGACGTTAGTTGGCCATTGCTGTCACGATGAGCGCGTTGGCAAAGGGCTCGACGCGTTGCTGATGGAACCTCTGTTTGAGCGATATAAGAAGGCTATCGATCATGTCAAGTTCGTCTTGCAAGTCGAGAGAGCTGGGACTCCCCTGACCACTAATCATTACTTTGCTGACAATCTAGAGAAATGGTAAGCTCTCCGCAGCTGTTTCAGATGGTAGAGCGTGCTAATGAACGCCAGCCGCCAAAAGCGAATGAAGTCGACTTTGGTCAAATCCAACAACATCCAGAACATTCCCGGCACCGGTGACGTCGTCAAGGTTGAAGACTTTGTCAAGCATCAGTCAAACTCAAACAATCTAGACTTCGTTGTTCACGACCTGCATGACATCTTGAGCGCTTACTACAAAGTCGCGCGCAAGCGGTTTGTGGATGTCGTTTGCATGCAGGCCACAGATTATTATCTGATAGCTGGACCGGACACTCCCTTGAAAGTCTTCACCCCCGAATTCGTCAGCAGCTTGAGCAAAGAACAGCTAGAGAGCATAGCTGGGGAGGATCTGTCAACCAGGAGAAAGCGCAAGGAGCTCAGGAATGAGATCACAAATTTGGAAAAAGGGAGGAAAGTCCTTATCTAAGGGATGTTGTCCGCTCTCTCGAGTTGCTTGCTCCTAAGGTAGCGTCTCTCGTTGCAACCTTCAGCTGGATAGGGATGGCTTCAGCTTGCGCTTCGATTATAGTTCACTGAGCACTTCAATTCTACGTGCTTTACCGTTCGGATTATGGGTGTCAATAATTGCAAAATCCAACAAACATTTGTCTTTTACTGTAGTCCTTATCTGCTATATTCAACTCTGACTAGTGTCACCACATCAAAATATCACAGAGCTTAGACAAAAGGCTTCCTAGCTACTACATATTCCATTTGTGTCCTAGAAGACCGTCCTTCAACCATCAGGGTTTGGGGCATACATTTTCTTTTTGGACATTCGGCATTCTTCCCTACTCTGAATCGCAGGTACATAGCGGAGCAAAAGCATTACATGTCCACTTGCTCCACACCAAAGCGATCTCGCTATCGTGACGAGCAAAGCACAGAAAGCTGGACCTGATTAAAAAGCGCTTTATTACGGTACTCGCTTAGATATGTTCAAAGCGATTAATTGACTGCTTTACAAGAAACGACGTTGATGGTTACTGTTGCCTCCATGAATTGATATATCAAAATAGCAACTTCTTTCTCATAAAACCAGCAAACTTAGTCCCATGGCTCAAGTTCCGCTCAGAAATCTACCACGAGCCTCAAACGCCCCTGGTTCGAATCCCCATGCTAACGTGTCTTTCAAAGTGCCATTTCCCTCCCCGGATTTCTTGCGAAATTCGGACAATCACGTTAGCTACCTCTTCGACGCCAACAATGCTGGCGGACGCAGTCAAGTTCCGCAAGCACGATTGGGTTTGCTTTGCAAACTCAGTCGGCCTTATTCTCCGTTACCGTCATAGTGACTGGGCTGAGGTTATGAGGCCTTGTGGCCAGGAAAATATCCTTCCTGGCTTCAAGGCTTATTAGGTGATATGTTAAAGTCCAATCAGCTTCATCAGTAAGTGGGACTCCCCACATCCTACATTATTGAGAGCTCGTGGTAGATTTCCTTTTTGATCTTCGGGTTTGGGTTTGGGGGAAGTGTTGTCTCCCATCTCCCACAATCTGAAAACAAAATCCTCTGACTTGCATCACAATAGCGCCCCCTCTTCCCATCAAATCAGCAGATCTAGCCTCATGGTTAACTGTGCAGAAATCTACCGCGATCCAACCTCTCAGGTCTCTCTGTTCGAATCCTCGCTAATGCATGAAAAAAGTGCCATAATCGATTTCGGATGCCTGATCAACACCCGGATCGGAAGATAACATGCAAGCTATAACAACTAACAATTAATAATTAGGCCGCAACGCTGGTGGACGCTACAAGTTCCGCAGCTTCAGTACTTCCCCACCAGTCCCCAAGAGTTAGGCCGAGAACATTCGATCGAGTGCGGTAGGATTTGGGAAGGAATATTTAATGACGTGGGCGAAGTCTGATCACCTTTACCAGTGAGTGTGATATCCGACTTTCTGAACATGAGGGCCGCGGTACATTTCTCTTTTTTGGCTTGCTTTTCTTTTTATCGTTTTGGGCTTCGTCGATGTCTAGCTTAGAAGTCAATGAGGGACAAGTGAATATTACAATCTGACGGGCTTCAGGGGACAATGTCGGAAGAAGAGTACGTACTGGTATAGTTAGCTAGACTATCTGTGACGTTAACATTGCTGTGGACGCATTAGTTTCGCAAAATTTCGGCCGAGTGATATCGACGTCGGCGGCGGGTCTAAGGGAGGTATCGGAGGTAGCTAACATAAGTAATTGTCGGATTTGTAAGTGCTCAGCAGCTGTTGATTAGACAAGCGAGCTCTGTACACCATGTTGTCTTAGTAGGGCACTTCTGGATGTGTTGAGCATGAACTCGGACGATAGATCTTAAGTAGGGCTCGCAATATTCATCAAGCTGGACTAGTGAAACCAAAGCTGATATTGTTATCTACTACTCATTCGTGGATAACGAAATCTACAGCATCACGTTTCTTTTCATTGTTCTTTCTGGCTTGAAATGCAGAGTGATATGCGTAAACAAAGCCTTCCGAGAATTATGCAAAAAGAAATCTACCGCGAGCTCCCAGACGGGGATGAGGAACCTTTACTTACAAGGGAAGTTGATCAGACTTTCCCAAACCATATCCAGATCGACCAGCCTCTACTGGCCTCCCCCCTATTGCGGTTGACAATTAGTATGTCAACCCAGATTGCGGAATCGCTGCAGCGACCGCCCAGATTGGCGACATCGGGTGTGAATCGAGCACATCCGAGTCGCTCATGGCCTATTTGAAACACGTTAGCAGGAGGCTCGAACCCGGGCACTCGGAGCTCGCGGTAGATCTTGGTGTCAAGCTGGACCATTGGACTAGGTCTGCTGATTGATAACAGAACTTCGTTTATTTTGATATATAATTGAGCCTCAACTTTTTCTTGGAAAGCAAGATCCGCCAGTAGGTGATTGAGGGACATAGATCACATGTATCCTTCCGCTTATGTCGGGACATAATCACATTCATATTCCCTAGATATGCCAATGGATTCGTGGTTCACTCACGTCGCTCGCAGCTTCTTGACACACGGTGGGAAGAGGCGGACTGCAAAAGCATTTTAGAAAATTAGAGTATGTTGAACTGCTGAATGGGGTCCTTGGTCACCTATCTAGACCTCCATAGGACTCTGAGGAGGGCTTTACGGCGTCTTTTCAGTGGGTAGACTTCTGGCGAGCCAAGGATTTCAAAGCCCGCAGGTGCTATTAATTCATACGTTCATGGCTTAGAGAAGCTTCTGTCATGGCCAGATAGCATAATGGAGGTTCGCAAAGGAACCATAATCCTACAGCGAGACAGAAAACAATGCATAGACAAAATTCCAAATGATGCATCCTAATATGTGCATGCTGAAGTGTTCTTGCATGATCGTGGGGGTCTTTCGCTAGTAAACCCCTCTGAGAAAGTAGAGGGGTGGTTTCTTACCTCCTTCACTGACGCCGCGAAGCATTACTTAACCTCCTCGAGCTAATAACTGTGAAAGAATACTCGACTTCCTTTAGTGACGGTGAAAGGATGCACAGGGTCGTATTTTCATTCTTTCCGAAGACATGGGACGTTCCATCTACGCGGACACGTCGGCCTGCAATAATCCTCAAGGGTCAACATGGTCACTCTGCTTTCCCTTAGCCTTAGATGTAGATACACAACCTCGATCCGATCGCTTTCAACAATTATAGAAGGTTTCCATGCGGCGGCCAAGATTGAGATCGGGTCTGCGATGTCAATGCGCCGGTACCTGCGTCAAAGACACGCGTCCAGTGTTTTGAGGACCTATCATGGGAGTGATTGGCATGAGCAGTATGGTCACGAGCTGGTGAATGCCAAGTCCTATCTCGTTGAAGCGTATGTATATATGCCTCTGCGACTCCAGTACGGAGGACTGTCCGCACCAGGAGATCGGAGCAGGGAGGTTTTGCCAAGAAATGACAAAGGAAGCACAAGTGGTGAATTGTGCTAGCGCGTGTTTCAGTGCTTAATTTACGGCGGCACTCCTTCCCTGCTAAGTGCTAACCTGCATCTTTTTGAACCAGCCATCACTTCACGCGAGCGATCCCCTTTTAAACTTCCTCTTAGACGACCGTTGACGAAACGACATCATCTTCCATACCTATCCTCGCTGTATCCGCCATCCTTCCGCGACCAACCCCTTCACTTTACTGATGCATTCTTCTGTGTTTACGCCATCCGCTTACCGTAAACACTGACCGTCAGCAATCTCCAACTTGCCATGGCGCCTGGGTGAGTTACCGCGCATTGTCCCCGTATCAAGCCCGACACTGACGTGTAAAAAAAGGATTGGGGCAGCGTTCCGCTCGTTTTGGCACACTCTGACCTCCAATGACCGTCATGCCTCCCATGACTCTCCCTACCGAACTGGTGGACATATGCCCCTGAATCAGAGTCGTCACGCTCCTCTCACCTCCATCGCAACGAGTGCCCTCGAATCCCGCGCTGATCTAAGTTCCCCCTACGCCGACGAAGTGCCTCGATCGTCTACAACGTTACAAAATGGTACTGCCGGCTGGCCCGGTACTCCCGGTGCAGGCGCTATCCAATCTCCTAATACGCCTTACTCCCCTGGTATGAGATCCGCCAATGCCACGCAAAGGAAGGAATCCAATGAGCATAATCCATTCGATAACATCACTCCGGGCGAAATCCAGATGCAGAGTTTTCAAGAGGGCCTTCCGCCTCCACCGCCAGTCGCGCATTCGTGGAAGAAGATTGACCGCTGGGCAGAAGACAATTATGAAGAGCTGTGGGACCAGTTGTCCGAAGGCGCTACCCAAAACGATGTCAATGAACTGGAACATGAATTAGACTGCACATTGCCCATGGAGGTGCGCGAATCGTTGCAGATACACGATGGACAAGAAAGAGGGGGCAGGCCTACCGGCATAATATTTGGTTGCATGTTACTGGACTGCGAGGAGATCGTTCAAGAGTGGAAGAATTGGAAGGTCGTCAACGAAGAGTATCTTACGGCTCCTACAAACCGGGAGAGTGTAATGCCATTCAAGGCATTCGGCGGCGCCCCTTCAACATCATCACAGACATCCTCACAGACTGCTACCAATCCCTTCTGGCGTCAAGAGCTTCTCGATCGGCAAGATTCACAGCCTGCACGAGCGATTCAGAAAGCTTATGCCCACCCTAGCTGGATTCCCCTTGCTCGAGACTGGGGAGGAAACAATATTGCTGTAGACCTCGCACCAGGCCCTGTCGGGAAATGGGGCCAGATAATACTATTCGGACGTGATTACGACTGCAAATACGTCATTGCTCGTTCCTGGGCCGCATTTCTGGCTACTGTTGCAGACGACGTTAGCAGCGAGAAGGTCTTTGTCGACGAGGAGACGCAAGAGTTGAAGCTTCGTGAATTTAGAGCTCCTGGAGTTGAGCCAGCCTATCTTGATATTCTTAGATGGAGAGCAGATCAAAAGTTTGGTCGCAAAATGCCTAAGCGGCAAACAAGTAACGGTTTGGTCGTCAATACACAGCGACCAGGTAGTTCCCAGCGAGGCTCTCCTTACGGCAGTCCCACGGAGGAACGAGGTCGTTCTCCACAAAGGCATCCAAGTCGTGGACCGCTATCAGGTAGCCCACGTGGCGCAAAGCCCAAACCAAGCCCGTTGGCACAGGTGTCCGAGATTCCTGCGCCGAAGCCTATATACACTGGAGGTACGAACGATTCAAACGTGAAACTGGTCGAGGTTGGGACTCCTATATCAGACCGTTTTGAGAAAGGATTGGGAAGTCTTCCGCAGAGCCGACCGACTAGCATCATCAAACCGTTGGATTCCTCTACAGTCGATGAGGAAGCGAACAAGGAGAACAAGACTAAGTCACAGTTGAAAGGTCTCGGGGTTGATGGAGTTGATGGTATGAAGAGCGTGGACATATGACACATGGAGAGATCGCTCTGCTCGCCAAACTCGCTGTTATTAATGACCCTAGCAGCGGTCCCCTTTGTCACACTCGACCTTTCGCTTGCATAGATAACTTTGGAGTTTTTGGCCTTCAACTAACCCCTTCGCCGGTTATCCCCACCCAACGTGGCCTTTTGTATCTCCCGTTGCACAGCGCTGAGAGAACCTCTTCTGTACTTTTAGGCGTACACATTCGCAACATGAGTTTGAAGACTCCGATGAAGGGTCATGTTACGACCCTTAGAAATACTTAGCATAAAAGATGAAGCAACAATTGGAATTAAAATGGTATTACACTTGGCTTGCAGTCGGAGCATGCTCTTGCCTGATTCGAAGTTTCATCGTCTCCTTCCATCCTTACGGTGTTCCGTGTAACCGATGGATTGTTCATACCTCAATCCCAATCCTCGTCGTCATCATCTTCTTTCTCCTTTCGCCTCCGCGCAGTACTTGGCATATCAATCCCCAACACCTTTTCTCTTGCCAACACTCCCGCCCTCAATAGCCGCGCTTCAAGATCTTTCATTGTAAAGGTATCTTCGCTATACCCAAGCCCCTCAAAGCCCACGATGCGATCCCTACTGACTCCATCCACGAACGCAAGCACACAGGGCAACACCTGTATCTTCAGCTTCGTGACCAAAAATGGCGCATTGTCAACATTGATCCGCAAGAAGCGCGTATCAAGATGCTTCGGCGCCAGAGCCTACTGTTGCCCTCACAGATCAGCTTCCACCTCCACGCTCTCGTTCAATCTTCTCCGAAATTGGAGAGATCTCATCGACGCACCTCAATCTTCTCGTCCATAATCCCACATCGCCCGAAATCCGGCTTGAAGAAATGCACCACGCACCATTTGGTGGTTGTCGTGATCTCCATCAATGCTTTCTCGTCTCTGATCTCTGTGTAGGTACCATGTTCCTGGCCCCTTAGGTATTTGGCACGGGTGATTTCGGAATGCAGCTGTTGCATCCGTTGTTCGCGGAAAGTGTTGAGTGTGGAGTCGTTTTCTAAGGAATCTAGGAGAGCGTCTTCGTGGATGTCTTCGGAGACAGGATGGGTGTCGAGAGCTTTTGCGACGGTGGGGTCGAGGGGAGCCATATTAGTCACCGGTAGATCTCAGAGTCTTTGCTCCGTAAGTAGCATTACGAGTACTTCATGGCCTTGAATTTCAGTATCGAATCACATGTTGAACGCGTTCGTGTTTGATCTATGAAAAGCGCGGCGAACAGGGCTGCGTTCTGTAAAGAGTTAAGGCGTCCCGGCTAGTCGCAGATCGGTTTAGGGGACTAATGTTACAGGCCGTTTTAATTTACGCCCTCGGCTGGGAAAATCTGTCCAAACTTGGGCCTCCTTACCTACAGTACGAGTACCAGCAACACTCAAACACCAAGAGTATCCGCGCCCCAGTGTACCTGACAAGACAGTGTCCTCCATTGAACATTGTGCACTATAGGCTGCGATCTTTTACATTCTTTTACCGCCACTGACTGTCGCTCACGATTCAAACAATTCTAAGGGCGCTCCTTCCTGATACGAGCTTGCGTAACCTCGTCAAACCTTCCTTGTCTCCTCAACAGCAACTACTGGTGGCCCTTCACGATGTCCGACGACAAGAAACGAGATGACTTTGCGATCGAAATGGGCGAGCGCAAAGGCTCAAGCTACGACTCTCCTCTAATCTCTCCGCGCCCTGCCGCGCCTGCTCCTATGGCACCACCAGCTGGCAACCCCATACTGCCCGTCCTCAGCTATTGTGGTTCTTCAATATTAATGACTGTAACGAACAAATTTGTCCTCTCCGGCACTGGTTTCAACCTCAATTTCTTCCTGCTTGCGGTGCAGGTACGTTTAGGATGATACGCCCACACGAAACCAGTTCTAATTTGCGGTAGTCAATCGTCTGCGTGATCGCAATTCAGACATGCAAATCCTCGAATCTGATAACATACAGAGATTTCAACTCAGATGAGGCAAGAAAATGTCAGTCCAGAGCTGCTACAATTTCCCCGATTTCAGCTTATTGACATGTCAGCCAGGGTTTCCTGTATCCCTTCTCCTGATCGGTACCATATATACCAGTACCAAGGCCCTCCAATTCCTCTCAATTCCCGTCTACACCATCTTCAAGAATCTGACCATTATTCTGATCGCATATGGCGAGGTGCTGTGGTTTGGTGGATCAGTTACTGCAATGGCCCTCTTCTCATTTGGATTGATGGTTCTAAGCTCCGTCATTGCAGCATGGGCAGATGTTCAGCATGCCCTCCAGAGCTTCGGTCACGAGAGCGACGCGGCCTCCGCCAAAGTCTCAACACTGAACGCTGGCTATATGTGGATGATGTTCAACTGCTTTTGCAGCGCGGCTTACGTTCTATATATGCGGAAGCGGATAAAGTTGACCAATTTCAAGGATTTTGACAGTATGATTTCCCTGCCCCATAATCCTTTGGCAATGCTAATGTCCTGGTTAGCAATGTTCTACAACAATGTCCTCTCAATCCCCATCCTTCTCGCTTGCTCGCTCTTCGTAGAGAATTGGTCCTCGGAAAACCTCAGCCTCAACTTTCCCGCTGATCGCCGCAACAACCTGATCATGGCAATGGTCTTTTCTGGTCTATCCTCCGTGTTCATTTCGTACACTTCAGCCTGGTGTGTCCGCGTTACCTCCTCAACGACCTACTCTATGGTGGGCGCCCTCAACAAGCTGCCAATCGCTTTGAGCGGTCTTATATTTTTTGATGCCCCAGTCACAGTACCCAGTGTGTCCGCTATCGGTGTCGGCTTTATCAGTGGCATTGTCTATGCATTAGCCAAGGTCAGGCAGAGCTCAAAGCCCAAAACCGGCGTGCTTCCTACTTCTAATCCACCCATGAGCGCCAGCAGTCAAAGCGCTAGAGATTCGTTCAAGTCATAGTAAGAGCTGAGGGTCTGTTGTCGTTGGTTCACCCAGTATCACCAATCAAAGAAGCATGGTAGAAGGGGTTGGCGCTACAGGGGATATCGCGGAGTAATTTGTACGAGGCTGCTGGATAGCTTTTATTTCCGACATACGGCCAACATTCGACTAGCTCACATGATTGCGCTGTCATCTAAGAATTGATAGACTATCATTGCAGGATAGGGGTTAATAGGGGGTTACAGAGGAGTTTCTAAATGTATCTATACGCTTCAGCGAGGGCAGCTTCGTTCATGTCAACATAGAGGTACAGTAGCCTTCGTAGTGATAAAGGGTTACTGGATTCTTATGAACCGCGATGTACTTGTCAATAAAGGAGTCCTTAGTATTTCGCTCCGAACTAGGATACGGATCATTGACTGAATTAAAGATGTATCGACTGGGGAATCAATCGGGGGCTGAAAAGGTGACGTTTGTGTGGACGGGATGCGCTTGCGGCTTGACTGACAGCCTGAAGCATCTTCACATTCCACGTCTCCAGTCATGCAGTTTCATTTGCATGTGATGGGTCAGCAAGCTTTTGGGTTCTGGAGCTCTGAGTAGCATGACAACTCCCCATAGTACGTGATCCTCCTCCCAGAATTTCCTCTACCACTAATGCAATGGCATCAGGTACACCTTCGCCAGCCCCAGCACAGCAGTCCTCGTGAGTCGTTCGGGTTATAAGAATACGTGCCCCCAGATTTTACTGAACGAGCTTAGTCTGTCATTCACCCAAGGTTTCCTACTTGGACAACTGTCCGTCGTCATCTTTATTGGCGCCTTCATCAAATTCTTCATCTTCGGCGAGGGCCCATCAG
Source organism: Physcia stellaris (assembly GCA_018902385.1). Taxonomy (NCBI): domain Eukaryota; kingdom Fungi; phylum Ascomycota; class Lecanoromycetes; order Caliciales; family Physciaceae; genus Physcia; species Physcia stellaris. The sequence continues at coordinate 376,178 of JABSSW010000007.1, read as the reverse complement.
CAGAGACAACGGCCGCGAACCGGACTCTTGCCCGCAGTCACAGAGGTCGAGAGCTCCGGCGGTCCTTCTCCGTCAATGGCACAGTGTCAGCTTCCCCGAAATCCGAGGGCAAAAGATCATCTTCGAACATCCTTCGTAATCCACAACGTTTGACCACTGATACCATCCTCTCAAAGACTTACTATAATGTCAACTCTCACCAACCTGAATCGCTGGACTGGTTCAATGTCTTAATTGCACAGGCCATCGCACAGTTCAGGAACGATGCTCATCAAGACGAGGCTATCCTCACATCGTTGACGGACGTCCTCAATGGCTCACAGAAACCAGATTTCTTGTCAGAGATCAAGGTCACCGAGATAAGCTTAGGAGAGGACTTCCCAATATTGAGCAATTGCAGAGTTCACCCCTTGGAAGATGACGGCAGTGGTCCGGAAGGCGGTCGTCTGCAGGCTCGCATGGATGTGGATCTCAGCGACTTTATTACGCTGGGAGTTGAGACTAAGATGATTCTCAACTACCCCAAGCCGTTTACGGCAGTTCTCCCTATCGCCCTCGCTGTCTCCATTGTCCGCTTTTCAGGGACATTATCCATCTCCTTCCTTCCGTCGTCATCTCGACCCGCTCAATCCACTGGTACGCCGTCTACGCCTCAGCTACCACCTTCCACTACTCCTACAACCCTGGCTTTTTCTTTCCTCCCAGATTATCGCCTCGATCTCTCCGTGCGGTCTTTAGTAGGCTCTCGGTCCAGGCTTCAAGATATTCCCAAGATCGCACAGCTTGTGGAGAACAGACTACACTCTTGGATTGATGAGCGATGCGTTGAGCCCAGGGTGCAACAGGTGGTACTTCCAAGCTTATGGCCCCGAAAGAAGAATACTAGAGGGCCGGCTCCAGGTGAGGAAGCAGAGTCGATACTAGGAGATAATGAGGGCGTGAGGGATGTAAGGGAAGAGGCGAGAAGAGAAGTGGAAGAAGAAAGAAGGCGTCATCGCGAAGCAATGAGGCTAGATGAAGGAATGAGGAGACGGACTGGAGGATATCAAATGCCGGGTGCTATGCCGGAAATGACCCTGAGTTGATGACGACTCAACGGGGATGCAACTCCGACCTCACAGGCAAAACCCTCCTCTAGCAGCTACGGCAACCATTGAAATGACGTATCTCATTCTCACAGGGCGAGTGTCTACGTGCAGAGTCATCAAGACGGAAGCATCAGTCCGGTTCATCGTCCAAGGTAAGCTTACTGTTGTCTTTACCTACGCCGCTGTCGAATTTTGCCCGGGTCCAAGTCTCAGCATGAATGCCATCCGTATCTGTAAGTAGTATCAATAGATTCACAAGACGATACAGCATCCCTGCTGCAGGATTCACTCAGGGTCTATGCCGATTCTTATCTCATCCTTGGTTTGATATTAAATCAATCCCGATGACAACCACGATGGCAATCCCGACGGGAGAACAGTCGGGTAAGTGACGAGAATTCAGCAGCACCATGATGTTAAAACTAAGAATTCATAAATAGACTCAATACAAGCATTCTTGACTCCTCTCTGCAAAGTTGAGTTCGCGTTGAGGGCGAGCATGACAGGAAGAAGCGATGTAGATGGCATCTCTTGAGTATCCAAATACAAGTCTATATGGCTCAAGGCCTTAAGTGACTTCTAACCAACTACGAGGCAGCCACACACTACCAAACTGTTTTTCAACTGGGAATCTGGGTGGAATCTTGATAGCAGCTTCCACTCAAGTGCCTCATGTCGCTGCTCTCGTAGGTCTTTCTGCTTTTTTTGTCTCTACTGACAGATTTATACTTTCCGTAAGGCTCCGTGGCTTGAAAGGAACCAAGAATCATCTTCTCAACCCTCTATAAAAAAGGCAGAGCTACATTATATGTTCAACTCCGTCTTCCGTGCAACATCCCCCTTCATCTTCACAAACATCAAGACAACGACAAACATTCCCCATCATCTTCTTCCAAGCTCGGATTCAAGCTCCATCCCACCCCTTCATTAACAATGTCAGAAAGTTCGCTCTCATCTCGGCCTTCTTCCATCATCTCCTCCAGAACCTCCTCAACAACTTTCTCCCTCCTGCTCTCCCTCCCCACCGAACTCCGCCTCTCAATCTACACCCACCTCCTCACCTACCCTTTCACCCTCACGCACCCAACCAGCCTCCTCCCCATCTTCCGCTCACTCTACACTTTCACGCCTACGCCCCTCCTCCTCTGCCACCAACTCCACACTGAAACAAAACCGCGCTTCTACGCCCTCAATACCTTCGCCTTATCCCTGACGCCCTGCGCGCCGCTGCCGTACCCGCTCCCTCCTTCGCTGGCGTGGGTGACGCACTTAGTCATTACGGTACAAGCCAAAGCCGACAGCGTTCCTTATTGGCCCGCGAGGGAGCTGGTTCAGCACGTAGGGTTCGGGGGAATGATTCTGGAGACGTTGATGAGGCTTAAGGAGAGAGGGCGGGAGGGTCTTCTTCCTCGCTCTCCAACGACTTCGAACTTGAGAGAGGAGATGGAGATGGAGGCTCGGAGACTCAAAAGCCTGACACTCCGCCTCCCCCTCCGCTACTGCACATACGGCGTCAGAGTCGCACTTGAGGAGCTGGTGGCGCAGGAATCGGATTCCGGGCGAGAGGGCCTGAGATTGGAGATTCAGCTGTATGGCTTTCGGGATATGGATGTTAGGGATGTGGAGGCTTTGCTTGCTGCTGTGGGAGCGCCGGTGGGGGTTGGTGCGCTTGGCAATGGGGGGAATGAGGGAATAAAGCGCTGGCACCGCAGGGAGCACTGGGGAGCATGCGGGCGCGAAGTGAGTGCTGTTCTTGAATGCGGTGATGAGGCTCGAGAAATTGGAAAAGGGGAAGGGATGGGGAGGCCGTATAACATCCCCCAGAAACTGAGGGTTGGCGAGACGAAAGAGAGTGGTGATGCGTGGGAGGGTGGGAGGAGGGATGTTGATGTTGGGTTTTTGTGGGGGCGAGGATTGGAGAGAGGGAGAGGCTGGTTTGATGATGTGGGTGAGGGTGAGGGGGCTGGGCGAGGGAGCTTTGAGTGGTTGAGGGGTAGAGTTGGGGCTTTGGGCCGTTTGGGGGAGGGGGTTGATGGGATAGGGTAGGTGGGTAGGTGCGTAAGGTAAATGCGAAAGTTGAGATATGAGTTTTGTTTCTTGGTTTGGAAATGGTCTTTCTTGGTGAGTATGAATGTTGATCGAGACATCTGCCATCACCAATCCCTATTCCCATTTCCCATCCCAAAAATTCGCTCCCTCACCTCCACCCCTTCCCTCCATCTTTCCATTCTCCCCTCCCGTCCATCCCTCCCCCAATTCCCAACCTCAATCTTCAACACCACCACCGATATTCCCCCAGCAAAACCCCCATCCCCATCCCCAATTATCCCTACCTCTCTCTATACCATTCGTCACAAACGAATTTTCCCTTTCACCCTATTGTGCGCTCTGGATAACACCCCACGGTTTCTCTACAGTCCTTCAGAACCCTCGCTTGCTGTCCTGCAAGTATGAATGGAGGCTTGAAAGAGGGGAAATACGGAAGAGGGCAGAAACTGAAATGAATCCTACTGGGTGGGAATGAGAGATAGCGAAATCTTGAGGGAGGGGCTCTTCTAGGAGGATGAAAAGGAAAGGAAAGGAAGTATGACACGGTAGTTTAGAATGGATGGATGGAAAGGGATGTCATAGAATTACCGAAAAGCCAGCTGAAAAGAGCACCAAAATCCCAGGATCGAGAATAGAAATCCGGGAATAGATACAGATAGTATGCGCCGCCCTTACAACGAGCCACTCGTGCTTAAACGTCGGAATACCACCCCCGCGTTGGCTGGCTGGTTGGGGTAGGGGATAGCTTGAGCCTGTGGTGAGATGGATGGAAGCGGATTGCTGCAAGAAAGGATGTCAGAGAGGGGGGAAGAACATCCAAGGTACGTTGAGCTATGGAGCCGGGGAGAGATTACAGCGAGGGACTTTCTTTCTCTTTCAGGCTATATTTAGTGGTGTGAAAAGATTGACGCAGAGATGAGATGTAGTACACAGGGGTGGGTGGCAGTAAAAAGCACACTGAAGGGGGGCGTTTAAAGTGAGAAACGGCAGGGAAGATCATGTGAGTGCGCATAGAGATGGAGAGAGTTTGTAGATGAACCAAATCACCTTTCTTGGTTTCATCTGCTTCCGGAGTCGTTCAAACGGAGACCCACTGATGAGTGATGCACTGGCCTTATACGTAGTGTATCTGTCAACAGGGCATGTTTGTTCAAAGCCACCATTCGCATTTGTTGAATAAGTCTTTTGCCCTAATGGAAATGTACTTCGGGGCCATAGTGAGCCCCAAAAGTAGCAAAATCATGGCTTTCCTCTTCTCGCACGCTCCTCTGAACTCAGTATTTTCACCGCATCCTTCGTGTAGATGTAACTTGCTCCGCTCCAGATCGTAGTAGATCCCACGACATACCTAGACGGGAACTGTGATCAGCTTCACCCTGTCACAAATGGGAGTACCGTCAATGGCATACCACATAGCTTCCAAAGCCTGCTGCGAGCCGAGTAGACCCAGATCTGCACCGAAAGCCATCTTGCTCATTGTCCAGCCCACGAGGAAGAGTTGCAGGGCGGTATTGACCTTGCTGATCTCCGTGGGGCGTACCTCTGCACTGGGCAGCGAGAAATCCCAGTAGCGGGCCACAGTTTTGGGAGGCGGGAGGGAGATGTAGCGATAGTAGATTGCGGCTATTCCGAGTATGATGTCTCGTCCTAGGATTAGTACGGCGAGGGGCACTGTCAAGAGTGAGAAGATGCTGGCGATTTGATATCGGTAGGATAGGATACCTGGTAACATCCCCTTCATAGCCAACGCTACCGTCACGACGGTCATCAGAGTCTTATCCGCCATAGGATCTATCACAGTCCCAACGACTGTCTGGAGCTTCCATCTCCTTGCTATCCATCCATCGACGAGATCTGTTACTCCAGCGTAGACGAAAAGGGACAGCGCAGCAAGGTGTTGATCTTGCACGATCAAATACCCAACCAGCGGAGCAGCGACCAGTCGAGAGAAGGTGAGGATATTGGGGACATTGTAGATGTTCTCGTGGAGGGCCGGAGGCAGAGAGGCGCGTATGCGTGTGGAAAGCGGTATCCTATGAGAAACTACGTCAGCGAGGGCCAGCATCTACACCACGTATCCGTATCCATCATGCAGTTGAGCACGGACGCATGCTTCGCGGTCAACAGGCCGCTGCAGCCACGGTTGTCACAAAAAGGGCATGATTGCCCAGCAGCTTCTTCCCATGTCTACCACTCCAGAACATACTTCTTCCCGTTTGTTGCCGATGGCTCCTGTGCTCTGCCCCGTTCATCGGCAAACGGCCGTCGTTGCTCGCCAGGGCCTTGTTGGAATGGAAACCTAGTGAATGCTAAGCGTCTCAGTCGGTGATACCTGGGCGTCCTCGACGCATGACCAACCTCAGTACCGGCCGGGATGGCGCTATCCTGTCGCGAAGTGTCCAGGCATAACAGGAGCGGTGTATTCTGGAACCGCTCTCACGAGAAAGCGGTGGGGTTCGGTGACTTGCACCGCGGAGAAGGGCGGACGTTCCGGATAGCATCGCATCTTGCCCCCACTCTAGATAATGAAGGCTGATTTTCCGATTGATTCTCATGCAGAGTCGAAAGTGAAAGGTCGGCGCGGTCTCGGATCGACGGTGGATGACAGCTTGGCGAGGGCGGCTGGCGTGTGCTAGGAGGCTTGGCGGTGGGAGGGGATGAACTAGATGAACTAGGTACTTAGTAGAATGAACCTTGGGGAATTGAGGCTGAACGCTGATTATTAATACTCGTATTCAACCCTGGCGAGCATGTGCAAATCGCCGATGTCCCTCTCAAGCGAGCTGTTTATTTATTTGTTTGTGGGGGATGAGCAGACTCCCCTGCTCCACTGCTCGTCTGCATTACCCTGCTGCAAGTTCCCCCTTCCTGAGAAATTGCTGTTAACCTTTGCTCTAAGTGATTATGATTGTCGAAGAAGCTTTGCAGTCACCGTCGAGCCTTGGGGGAGATGAAGTCGAGGTACCTTGGTTCTAGTCGAACAAACACTGCTCTCATTCAACAGCGTCTATGATCGATGACCATGTTTCACGGAGCTACGCCCGGAGACCCTGTTGCTTGTTCCTCCAGAACCACTTCACAAGAGCAGGCTATTATTGGATTCGCGTCCGGCACCACCTGTTGAAGGTGCTAGTTGAAGGGTGAGGTCTGCTGCCAACCTGAACGTTGATCCTTTTGGCCCGAAAGGATCGGCAAGTACGGATCGTCCCCCAGCGATGCATCGACAATGCGGAGACTTGAAGCATCAAGGGTCTCCCGGTCTGAAGCGCTCAAATCACCTCGGAAGATCTTCCCCAACTGCCGTTGGTGCATTGCAGCAGCCCAAGACTAAACTGTCACCTTTGAATATTCCCGACAATCAGATTTGATAGACGTTGACACTTGGAGGGCCCATGCGTCGGGTGTGCAACCCGGGCTAATTTAGGCGCCTAGCTGCAGCTTGATCCGCTCCCCAGATAAGGCGGTTCGAGATCAAGAACACGAGTGCGAGGGACGTAAACAATGCCATTGTTGCAGCTCCTCTGCTTGAGAAGTCGGCTCGGGCTGGGTAGCAACAGCTGGACCCTTGGTTCTTCTTGTGTCTTGTACGGAAAATCTATGTACGCGATTATTTGATAGTCTATGTATATTGACTAGAGAGAAACCTGGCCAGTCCAAAAAGTCATTTAGACAACTGTACAGGGTATGACAAGCTCGCTGAAACCGACAATTTATCAACCCCAGTAATGGAGCACCCAACAACCTTCATATTATGATTGTATCCTCGCCAACCGAATGGCCATGACAAAAAGAAATAAAACGCCAACACCGCCATTTTCTAATGCCCCCGCCCCTGTGTCCTTTGCAACAGATTGAAGCCCAACCAACCAAACAGCCATCAACACCTAGGTAGACATGGATGAAACAAGCCCTGGCGCTCAGGATGTTGCGCGAGACGTATAATAGGTGCCATCGGCGTTTGCCCCGTAGTTGTTCGCAAAGGACATGTTCATAGGTTGCGGTAGCAATAGAGAAGCATCGCTCATCGAAGCCCCAACATTTCCTCCCTGTGAATAGTACGAGTTGCCGAGACCGAGCGAGTCATGTGCGTTTGTAAACATATCCAAGCCTCCCCCCCGTCGAGCTACGGCATCCGTGGAAGACAGCGGAGACTGCTGTTGATAGCTGTGATGGTGCAGTGGCTTTTGCTCGTGGTGGGGCAGTTGATTCAGTGGAGAACTGGACTGATACTGTGGTTGCTGCTGGAGTTGAGAGTGGTAATGCGACTGCGGCTCCGATTTGACGAAGGCGTGACTGGAACTCCGTCGTTGGGGCTGAGGTTGGATTTGCTGTTGGTGGTTCTGATGCTGAGTCTGATGTGGGAATTGCGGATAAGCGGTGGGTGCTGAGATAATGGGAGTGTATGCAGCTGGTGTTGCAGGCATTGACGTAAAGCCTACATTTGACATCGAGGTTGGGGTGTGTACGTGGCTGCCGTAAGGGTTATAGGCAGGATAGTAGACTGATGGGGATTGATCCTGCTGAGAGAAGTGGCTATGTGTCGGACTGGTGTACGACCCCATCGTCTGAAGACTGCCTCGAAGATACGGATAAGGAGTTTGTGGACTGTCCACCTGGTCAAATGCGCCGTCACCGGCATCGTCGTAATTCTGGACCTTGAATTTTGGCTGGTTAACAAGCTCATCACGTAGGAGTATGTCCTTGAGTTGTGGATCATCCCTAGGTGTCCTGAGGCTGTACTTAGCATCCTCAAGAGAATAATAGGAGACCAGGTGGTGTTGAACGCCATTCACGGTCACGGTCATCGTCTTTTTGAGTAGTCCACCATCCTTGAATTCATAGGAATCCACGAGCGAGCCAACCAAGACCCGATCAACATCCTTATCCGTCGGATCTTCAGACTTGAGACCTGGTGTAGCTGGCGGTGGATTTACCATGGAATATCCATCATCATGGCTGTGCCCGTTAGATATTGGAGCTGCGTATGGCTCTCCACTCTTGACTGGCCTCTGACTCCTTTTGGTTGCTCTCTTCTTCTCACCAGGTGGGAACGGACTGTTCAGTTGACGATAGATTAAGAAATTGGTCAGGATCCTGCTTGGGCTCCAGGGAATGCCATCGGTCCATCGTTTGATCCCAGAGGTTCCTTCTTCATAGACGAAGACATTTCCGCTGACGATCAAGGAGTTCCGTTCCCTATCGTGCGGTCGACGGATGCAATGGGCAAGCAGTCCTTGAAGAGCGGCCTCGAATATGATCAGAGCATCTTTGGTAGTTTCGATATGGCCCCGCCATGTCGGTACACACGAAGGGGCAGGTCTGCCAGAGCTCATAACGGTGTCAAACTCACTCCTGGCCTCAAAGTCTCGTATAGTGTTCAACGGTGATTAAGAAACCATGAAGGTAAAGGACGAGGTGTATCTCGAGCTTTGAGCACAGGGCGGCTTGCCCGGCGCAAACCAATAGAGGAACAATAATAAGAAAGCGAAAAAAAGGTTGGACCAGTTTAGCGGATGATAGAGTTTCGGGGAAAAGATATCCTGCGGTCAGGGAGACCACACGCCAAATGAAAGGCTCCGGAGCGATTATCTGCAGAATTGCCTCCTAGGGGTGTTGAGCTGACCGTTACGAATAATACAAGGTTGTTGTGGAATGGGGTCAACTACGCCTCCATGGGCCTTCCGGTTGGACTGAGGCAAGAGAATAAGACGAATGAATCACACCGGTACACGTACTCTTGGGGGACCTCTTTCCTCTGGTTCCTTGGGTATCCGGATCGAATCACGGAAGAGTCCGGATCAAGCGCCAAAGTGAAAAAGGGAAAGAACGACTGTGGGACCAGGTTAGGTCGACAAGCTTGATAGAAGGGTCCTACAGCTTCCAGCTGGGTAAAGAGGACGGGGATTTGGCTGTCGGGTTTGAATGAGCGCGTGGATAGATAAGTGATGACAAGGTAAACAGGATATATGTCTGCTCGCAGTGACGAGACGTCGCTCTGTTGCTATTTAGTTCCTGCTACCCTAGTGCTGCCGGATCTACCTATTTGTTGCGCTGGATCCGGCAATATGAGACCGTGGGGACTCTAGTCTTTTCGTTCAGTCCGTGCGGGCCTTTGCTTCCAAAAGGTACTCTTTCCCAGTTGTATCAGGATAGTCCCCAGGCACGCTCTACGATATGGAGTTTAGCCAAGTGGTGGGATCTGGCGGGTGACGCTGCACCAGCATAACTGTGCAGCGATGATGTCTTCTGCTTCTTCAGATTCCAGACCAACACTAGAGGAAGAAAAGTACACTAGGTTACTGATCCCGGCGACAAGAGCCGACACTTCCATCATTGTCATTCGTTGTGTTGCTGGTCTTCAGCTCAACAGCTCGTGGAAGCTCTCCCAGCATCCCCGATAACGGCTCCGCTAAAGCCAGTCAGGGGATTGCCACTTAGTGCTACAACCGCCTCGGGTATCAATACATAATATCGTATCAACTGGTAATGCTAACCAACAGCTCCAATCTGGGATTGCCTGGCTGAAGGGGGCAAGATGAGCACCTTGGCGGTGACCACGAGCCCAGCAGTGGAAGACTCGGCTGCAGGAGGATGCAGGAATGCCGTACTGTGACTGGGCTGGGGTTTGCAATTGGTATCGTATCTCTCGAGCCAGAAGGCAGAGTCGCGTTGGAGTGCATGCGCTCCAAGCGACCCATGTCCAGCAAGGAACATTCCCTGGACAACGTGGGGCAAGGCACCGGCCTGGGGGGGTTGGTCGAGGCTGGCTGAACCTTTTTCTCGTCTTACCGTAAAGGATAGCAACGTACACATTGCCCCGGGCTCACTGGCTACCAAACGCATCGTGGCCCTCAGGGTCGGTATCATCGCGGTGATGCCCATCTGAATCTCATCTCCGGCTTGACTGGATGCGAGAGCACATGGACGGTGGCTATTGGACGACAGTGGAAAGGGCGGCTTGATTTGGATCGAGATGAGTTTGAAGATCTTCGCTGTTGGCGGTCGCTTTAGGCAAGAGTTGCTCTGTGTCCCTGCAACATCCCACCAACCGTTTCCTTCTGACAGCTACCCGAAACAACCATCAGGGGGATCTGAGTGCCGAAAAGGATCTTAGAGGCTTACACTCGCGCCACACCTTCCTGAGCCTACCTTAACATGACAACGGATTTGCTTGAAGCGGGGAGTACATGCCGGGCCTAGATCCTTTTCACTACATCCTGTTCTGCTACTTCCAATTAGCTCTTGGGGACAGGGGGTGACGAGGGGCTCTATTGTCACGATACTGGTCTAATTTGGCGGTCTTGGTCGATGGCGACCATTTCATCGACCGGATTCTTGCTACCGCCTTCCGAACGTTTGACAGAAATCTCGCTCCTCCCGATCTGCACATCGTACGGGGGACATTCGTGCTTATGCGGCCACGGAGGAAATGTGAGGGTGAAGCGTAGCTCAGGGTACTGTGATATTCTCTATTCGGACCCATGGGTTGGAAATACTTCAGCTCGGTTACAGAGTTTCTGCCCTATCGAAGGAGCAAATATATCAAATTGAATCGTGGTAATATCAAAGGCTACCTATCCTCTTGCATCACCCTCCCTTCCAAATCAACCAACCATCACGACTAGCACTGATTATGTGAACCGAAGGCTTAACGATCGCCCCTGACATGAATTATGAGGTCCACTATCTCATCGGAGTCAAGTTTACCCGTGTTTGAGATCTTTCAGTTGCATAAGTAGGTAGTGATGTTGTGAGTCTCAATTGGTTTTCCACGTCTTCATCTTTTAATCGGCACCCGACCCTCTTCGGGGGGAGTGCGTTGGCATCATTTCTCCGACCAAGATGTCGATCGATCATCGATCATCCACGTGTGTTTCCCTCTCATCAACGATACTGATATTGCCACAGTTTATTACAGTGTGCGATTTGTGTTAACCGCGGAGAACCTTAGCCACGGCACAGCTTGATGCTCCCTCGTCTACCATAGGGAGCTGAGGGAGGCTCTCTTCCCCGCAACCTTCACGGCTCACTCCGAAAGTCAATGGCAGACTATAGGTAATAGTCAATGGTGGTACTGTCGTCACTGCGTGGGACTACGGTTGATTACTCGAGGTACGACTTTCCATTTCATCACTCTTGCCCAGTCAATTCACACTCGGGTCGTGTGACTGTTGTTTTCATCGCGATATGATCCTCCCTAGGCCTATTCCTCCCTTCACTTCGTATCTGGTCCAGCCTACCTTTGGGTCTAGTATGGCGAAAGTCGCCGCACTTTCAATAGCCGCTATTAGTATCCAAGTCTACTCTTAGTGAGCGCTTGCCGCATATCGCGAAAAACGTGTCGACCCTACCTGGATCCAAAAGGACGGTTCTTTCCAAGCAATTGAGGGGCACACAAGTGTCGGCGACAAAGAGAGAATGAAGACAACGATGAACTACCGAGACAGTGGCAGACATCTCCCGGCAGATCTTAAGACATTTGATTCGTTGTATCTACCGAACTTGACTGCAAATCCTCGACCTCTCGGAATACTTCCAGCGCTAGAATATACAAATCAGCTGCGGTGACCTATTGTCTTTCCCTATTATGGTAGCGTACCTGTGCATCTTTCGTACACTTCACCTCGATTCAGGCGTGGCGTGACGTTACTAGAGAAAATCCTGTTGTATTGGGAGACCTGGTCAATCTTGGCAGTGTTTCGCTCTCCACATTCGCTTCTGCGAAAGGCATGAAGATTTGACATCTCACCATCCGTGCAGGAAGCAGCCCAGATAAGCATCGCTTGCTTCGGTAGCTCAGCAGCAGGGGGGCATGCAGCGAACCGTCATGCTCTGCCAGAAATAAATGCATGACAGACCAGCAGGCAGCCCTTGCTCGTCAACCCGAAACACTTGCCACTCGTGTGTCGTGGCAATTGGACGCAGGGTCTGTATCTTCAATGGCCAACAGCTATGCTGCCCGGCACACCATCCTGAGATACACACCAGCCGATACGTACGCAGAATTGGTGTGTATGGGACAGAATCTTACTTCGACATTGCCTTGCTGGCCACGCACACCTCATGGCTCTGTGACTGATGTCAGCTCTCTTTCCCGCGCCGTCAACCTGCGTTATCGGGGATGACAGGCTGACGTGCAGGAACCGTTGAAACGTGTGTTGTACCATGCGCGTGCCTTTTAACGAGAAGGCTTACTGTGCAGGTGACAGGCTCGACACGGCTCAGAGTGCGTCCTAAACGAGCTGTACAAGCCCGAAGACTGCGTACGTACGAGGTTGTCAAGATTTCTGCAAGCTATCTACTCTTTAGGCGAACGGTACTCGGATATGACAGGGTGATCGGTCTAACTACCAAGCATCTCTGCTGTCCTCGAGTTGTGGTATTTCGTTACGCTTTGGTCAAACGTCACGACGTCTTTAATCGTCGATGTGCATCCCAAATTTAGCAAGCTTTTTCTATCTCCCTATGGATACCTGCAGCATCATTCATCTTGACCCGGCCTTTCAGTGGCATCGGATGGTCACAGCGTTGGGACGAATACCCGGTCTGGCGGAATTGACAGAAGCCTCTAATTGGGTATCCCGTTCCAAACTTGTCAGAAGCAAACTTATATACCTATTTTTGGAAATGTGTCTTGCGTCCAATAATCCCATCCATTGGTACGACCTATCATTGCTATCTCAACTCAGAAAGGATCTCCACGTCCTGGAATACGACCTCCAATTCGGGGCAGAATTCTCCACATCAGAGGCTTTCGCCTTTCTTTCACATACGTCGTCACCATGACCAATTCAGTCTCAGATTCTCCACACGCAAAAATACCCACCAATCGATCCTCCACTAAGGACATTGGCCATCAAAACTCCAATCTACCTGAGAATGGGGATTTGAGGTTACACAAGGCAGCTACTACATGTTTGAAAGCCTAAGCTAGCAGCTACAAAGCATTCATGTCGTGAATCCAACGCCTTGGCGTCCATGTTGAATCAGCACTCTCAAATCACTTGTATGTGATCTGGAAGCCGATCCCATTGTAGGTTTCATTCTCGCTCTGGGCCTTTTTGTCCCCTATTCATTTACAGCAACCATCTCAGTCGTTCCTGCTGTCAGTCTCAATCCACACTTCTCCGCCCTGCCTGAACCATGACTGGCTGACATGCTCAATTATGAGAGATCGAGGACTATTGTTACCCAAAACCTAAACCCTCCCATCCCTTACTCTTTCTATTCCCCAAAGCTCGACTCTTAAGCACTTCCAAACTGCAGGGAAATGTCAGTTGTGTTAACTGCACTCATCGCTGAACGGAAATATCGATCCACTTATTCATGATTTTCTCCTTACCACTCGAGCTCCATCAATGAGTCCACCATCTCGCTCACCTCTCTTCCACTAAACCGTGTACCCGCGCACCCGAATTCTATCAATCTATCCAGTCCATTCAGTCCAGCCAAAACCCCGCAAAAACCCTCATGGGCCATCGCATCAAAACATCCTCCGCCCTCGCCTCCCTCCTCTCTGATCCTACCCTGCCCTCCTCAAGCCTATTCCCAATGAAAGCCCATGTATGATCCACGCAGTACACGACGAATTCCCTCACACTCTCCATCGTCCCGATCTTCCACTACTAACAATACCAGCGCCACGATGTCCGCTACACACTTCACCAAGTTCCCCTTCTCTCGCACCGCGCCTCAGCTCGCAACTCAAGCCAGCCCGTCTCGTGCTTGCATTGATCTGTTCTGCTCCACTCTCCTCAAATCGCTATTCCTCGCTTCATCTCTACTTTTTCACATCTACCCCTTTGCCCCCGCCCTCCCTCTCTCCTTCTCATACTTTTCCGCCCCCCCGGCTCCTGAGTCAATCTGACTAATACCGTCCCGACTCTCTTCGCCATTCATTCATTCTCTCCACCCTAACCCCTGTTTTCTTGCCCTGGCACCACGCCTCCACGCACAGCGGACTTCAGAGATCGAGGCTTGGGGAGGGAGGTTGAGGTGTGCGAATAAGTGGAGGAATGGAAGGGGCGATGAGCGGATGTCGAGTGCGGTAGAGATAGAGAAAGGGATTTGGGATCGTGAAGATTCATGTGAAGTAGAAGATGTAGACATTATATTTCAATGGTATCTGGAAATTTGAGTAGAGCTTTGGGGTCGTTGGATTTATTGAGAGTTTTAGACAGCTGCTGGCTCTGACTCGGTTGCGGAAATGGTATCAACATTCTCTGCCCTTCCCGCTGTTTGTATAAAACGCTCGATTCCTTCTTCGAACACGGGACTATTTCAATGTGGCATGTATCCTGAACGCTGTACGTGAGCTGGTGTCGGATGCTGATTTCTTCGTCCGTCTGACACTGTTCTCTCTGCATTCCCTGCCCTCTCTATCTTCCCTCCCTCCCCACCTTCAATAACCCCAGCAGAACGCCCAACCGAACGCCCACCCCCAACTCAACCCCCCTTCCATCTCCCATCTCCCCTCCTCTCCTCAAGATGAGCAAAGACAAAGCCGCTATTCTATAACCATAATCTACCAATCCACAGGTTTGTAGTGTGTGATTAGATTCAAGCAAGGAAGGGGAGGGAGAGGGTTCTCGGCCGGGTGGGGAAATGTATAGGAGAGGAGAGGATAGAGATCGATCGTGAATTGATGGAGAGGAGCGGAGACTTGAGGGCGAGATGTTTATGAAATGAGGATATGGGGATAGTTAGAGGGGACAGAGATGAAGAGAAGAAGAGGAGGGGGTTGGAGAAGGGGGGATGCTGTGGAAATTGGAAAAGGGGATTGGTAGAGAGGGAGGGAGGGAGGTTTTTGAGGTGGAGGATGGTTGTAGGAAGATAGAAAAGACTTCAGAACAAAACCGGGTTGCAGAAAGATAAGAATAGTAGAAAGAAAGGGGATCTGTACCATCACCAACAGCTGTAGAAACACCGCTCCCATGAAACGAATCCTAATCTTGTAATCCCAACCGAGATGAAGCCAATGTATACATACACTCCCACGGAATGAATGGGGCGTACAGAGAACTGCCCCATCAACGAATCGAAAAATCGGAATTGATATCTGGGGTTTTTGGGGATGGTGAGGTGCATTTTGCGTATTCACGCGCGGGAGATGAGATGAGATGAAAAGATAATAAGGATGAGGGGGGAAATGGGCAAGGAGTGTACACAGGGAAGAAGAAGAAAGAAAAGATACAATCAATGAAGGAGAATACCCACCTCCTCTTCATAACAGAGAGGTGCCTTCTTCCCTTCCCTTTCCATCTGCTGTCCTCCACTATCCCTCATCCCATCAAGCCGCTGATATCATATCGAGTAAAAAAACAGCTCTGCCAAATCAAGAGATCCGATATCGATTCAATATATTCAAAAGACCCAAAAAACATTACTAAACACCAATATCCCAACCAAGCCTCCATAAACCATCATCCCCCCCAAAACGCCAGTGGAAAATCACAGACTCACCCCCCACCTCCCTCCCCTTCTCCCCCCTCATGGCCCAAAAACCGAATATCCACCCTCTTCGCCTCCTCCACCGCCTCATCCGCCACGCCCTTCAAGCCAGCCTCCTCCAAACTCCGCCACTTGCCCCTCTCGGCGGTCACGCAAAAGGTATGGTGGCTCCTGAAGTTCCAGCCGAACTGTTCATCCATGCTCGCCGCGTTGGCGCTGGCCCCGGGGAGGTAGTGCGTCAGGTTGGCGTACTGGGTGCTGTCGATCATTTTCTCGAGGCGGAGGCCGGAGTTGAACCAGAAGGGTCGGGAGTGTTGGTCCAGGTGGAGGAGCTGGGCGCTGCAGATTTCGAGGGGGTCCGTGGGGTTGGTGGGGGTGGTGTCTGGGGAGTTGGAGTCGGGGTTGGGGTTGAAATCGAATTGAGGGGGGGAGTTGGAATCGGAGTTGGATTCGGAGTTGGAATCGGAGCATTGGAATCGGAATTGGAATTGGAATCGGAATGGGAATCGGAATGGGAATCGGGATTGGAGGTGGAGGGTTCGGTGGGGAGGTTGCCAATTATGCTGGCGTAGTTTTCAGAGAAGGTATATGGGGTTGAAGAGAGCTCGGAGGCGAGCCAGTAGGTTTCTTTATCACCTGAAGAAAAAGGGACGTGTAAGCTTTTCCCTAGTCATCTATTTGGGGATAGTAGATAGTGGGCCAATACGTACCAAAAACTTCATTATAGACATTATCCCTGACTTTCTGGATGTTGATATATGTCGTGAACAGCAGACTCATGAACGCAGTTGGAAGCGCCTTGTTGAAGAAGACAACCCCGGATTCTTGATGGTGCTCGAGCTTGTACCGCCAGAACAGACTCTCGTTGAGAATCGTGCTGGGCTCGGTAGCTTGTTTGAGCTTTTTGACCCAATCAGTCGTCACCCTGCCGTGATAAGCACGGTCGTGAAAGTAATGTAAACCCGTGTCGTGCAATCCGGGGTGTTCGTCAAAGTACTCGTCTGGGCGTTGCAGGAATATGGTGTCCGCATCAACTAGCACCACCCGCTCGAAGCTGCTGGCTAGTGCAGCGAAAGGCTTCATCGCATACCCACTCTTATTCAGCCCGGCAATAGTCTCATTGAATTGGCCATCAAGGATATCGATGGTTTCAAGGTTAGGGTGAAGCGATTTGAGCTCATCTCGCATTGCGGGAGGAAGATCACGGTCGCCGCCGTAGTACACTTGGATTGGGAGGCTGGATTTGACGACGTTGTGTAGCGTTTGAATGCAATGAGCTGCCAAAACGAAGTTACCCTTCCCTGCGGTCAGAACAACACCTGCTTTTGGTCTGTTATCGCGCTTTTCCCAAGGCAGGTAGGCTTTGTCTGCGGAAGGAGACCACCATGGAAATAATTGTTCCCGCATATGGTGGAATGGCTGTTGATCGACAGAGGTGTCAGAGAGCATGGCTCCGAGGTAATCTGTGAGAGTATTGATATACCTGCCGAAGCTGTAAAGATGCGGGTCTTCGGAATGTATGTCTTTGCTGTCCAGGGCATATTGGAGCTTGAGAGTAGATTCACTTGCGATCTTCAAGGCCATGGATATGGGCTGGGGAGATTCGCACTGAGCGGACTCCACGACTCCGGCGGACACATTCTTAGTCGTGTTAAGAGCTATCTGTGCCACCTGAGGCACGTTGTGTCCAGGCGAGGTGCGTGCACTTTTGGACTCGTCTTCCCGATAGTCCTCCCATAACGTTTGCGCATCGTCAGAGATCTTTGTTGCGTTTGTCTTGAGCTGTAAAGCTGAATATAACAGTCCTGAGAAGACAAAGAAGCACACTCCTAAAACGATGAATCTCGGTCTTGCCATCCGGGCTCGTGACTCTTCCTTCCAAGGGAACGGCATTGCAACGAATTAAAGACGCTTCAGGACGCAAATGAAAGCACTACACATGAACACCTTCGGTATCCGAACTTAAAAATCGCATGCGAACTGAAAGGAAATGTTACTCATCCGAGAGGCTTTGAGCGGCGAAGAATGCGTGTCTCGCGGATGGTCTCGCAGCGAGGGAGAGATTACGAATACTCTGTTCCCTTATCCAGTAATCCATCGTACTAGATTTCTGAGCATGAATCGTTTAATCGTTTTGTTGGTCTCAACCCCTGCATCGGTCTCAACCGGAATATTGTGGCGTTCCCAAAAAGGCATGCCACGGCGCGACGGTGTTTGCTGATCGCTTCGTAGATCCATCTCATGTAAAAGCACCGTGTTCTGGCTTGTGCCTTTCCTGACCGGGAGGGTCAGGATATGAGGTGTTGTACCAATGTGTTGTACTCGATGGCGAAAGCATGGTAAGTCTTAATGCAAAACCTTGGAAGTGAGAAACGGTGATGACTGAAACTCTTTTCGCTGTCGACGGCCTCCTTGATTGATTGATTGATTGATTGTTTCATTAAGCACTCGGAACCGGCCTTAAGGGCCCGTTATGCGACTATATGACTATGATAGTGACTGCTTTTCTGTAATACAATGGTTCATGCTATCCATACTATTAGGGGATTTCCCTTTAAGCACCATCACCCCCAGTACTCTCCCCAATCGAGCTCCTCTCACGGCATTCGATTCAGTGCTTATAATCCTTTCCTCCTCCTCGTATGCCGTGAACGTCCCGTGTATTCCGTACGAAAGTTTGATTCATCGTGCATCCTTGTACTCGTAATATCGAAGCCTCCATCTCTTGCATTTGCCGAGCTGAAACAAGCGTCGCGGGAAAAACTCTGTATGTTGTATAGAGAGGGAAAAACCGTGACGAAGGATGGCGAATCGAGGCGGATGTTTGACGGGTGTAGCAGTATCGATGTCAGGAATCGTCTGTAAATGATGATGATCGTTAATCGTGGTTTTGTCTGTTGATATATCTGTTGTTTGACCTGTCCATCGATCAATCGACGATGTGGGATTCGAACTCCACGACTTGGAACGTGTAGTTTGTTGTGCTCGAACTCGTACACGTGTTATTTGCCATCACGAAGGCGTTGTCCTTGCCACCACGAGGGCACTGCTATCTGCTTCTCTTTCGTCGATTTGAGACCTCTCGGCTCTGTTCACGAGGAACAGGTTCGTAGCCAGCACCCCGTACAGGTGGATCTCACCGCCATAAAAGGCGGCCGCTGGCCACGGCCTCCTTGAACAACTCCCTAAAATCCGAGACCGGTAAGCTATACGAGGCTAGCTTGCTCGCTTGTGGATCAATCGATGGGTCACTTTGACCAATTGGGAAACGAGTGCCTAATCGGAATATAAGCCAAGACATCCAACACGCCCCCAATCATCCCATCTCAAATCTAGACCAACCTCCACCAACCCCACCGCCGACAATTGTGCTTACACGTCTTGATGTAGATAATATTGTCCGCTGACTTAAAAATACCTTAAAGTATCCTCGGCCCTCTTAATTTCGGTAGAATCCCTCCTCGGCGCATGCAACATCTCCAAAGCCGCAGTATCTACATAATAGGGCCTTGCGTGGCGCTTTTGACGGTAAGTTCCGGATTAAACCGCCGTTCAAAGTATCTTAAACCGCAGAAACACCGTTTACACTTGGCTAAACCGTGGAACTGCGGTTGCACGAAGGCGTTAAAATCCCCGTATGTAGGTACTGTCGACAAATGATGTGATAGGTACTGACCGGCAATATGCGGGAATGAAACAAACCAAGAAGAGAGTTTTTGCGATCTTTTTTGCCCGATTTGGAGTGTTACGGTAAGACGTGTCTCCTGTATTCTACAAGCTGCATGATTCGGAGACCGTTGGTGTCGTCTGGGAACGGTGATGGATGACTTGCACGGAATTTCGAATAGATTGCGCATTTTAGAAAATTGACTTTGTCGATCACTGATACTTTGGAGTTTTGAGCATGTATATTCATAAGGTATCAGATAGCGAGTATTCGAAACCGACAACAGAGATGGATATCTAAACTCAAAAACAAAAGCAACGCCCCCATAAAAGATTCTATTCTACAAGCCAAATATCTCTTCTAACAACCGAATAACTGTAGACGTATCCATTCCCTGATAAGAACCAATACATCTCAAACTATTAGTGTAAGGATAGCATGAAATCAACTCCTCGGTCCAATTTACTTCAGACATGGCTCTTTGGCTCAACATAACTGGTAGTAGGTGGCGTGCCAGACCCTGAGCTCCTGGCAATACCGTTGATGCTGGAGGTGTACGGGATTTCGCGCTTATGCTCAACGTAATCGTAGGCGAATTCGCCAAGCTCGGAATCATCGATGCCAATGATTTCAGCCTCTTCCGATGCGCGTAGGGAAAGGCCTGGGACGAGATTCATGAAGAAGAGGATGATGCATGTCCCGAAGAAGCTGTAGGAGAAACCGGAGACAGAATCCGCAATTTGGTAAGCGAGCTGGATGTAGTTCCCATTGAGCCAGCCGCCAGGGATTTCGGAAAAGCCGTCGAGATGCGCGACGTAATCACTGTAGCGGTAAGATTAGTCCGAGGTCTCGTCAAATTGATTTCAACGAGGTACTCACGCAGCAAACAGCCCGGTCAAAAGATTGCCGATGGTGCCGCCAATGGCATGTACTGCAAAAATATCGAGCGAGTCATCGATCCTGAGATAGTACTTGAGCTTCGTGCCGAAGTTACAACCAATCGCTCCCACAACGCCGAAGATGACTGCAGACCACACTGGTACGAAACCGGAAGCAGGAGTAATGGCGACGAGGCCTGAAATAGCACCAGAGCAGAATCCAACAGTGGACCACTTCCTGTCGAGTCTGTAGTCGAGCAACACCCAGGTGAAGCCACCAACCGAAGCTGCAAGATGGGTAACAACGCAGGCAGAAACAGCGCGCATATTAGCGCCTAGTGCGGAACCGCCGTTAAAGCCAAACCATCCGAACCATAGGAATGATGTCCCGATGACGACATGGGTTACGTTGTGTGGGCGATATGGTAAGCCGCCGGCATCCTTGTATCCTCGTCGCTTGCCGAGCATCAATGAGTAAGCCAGAGCGGCGGCACCCGATGAAATATGAACGGGAGTCCCTCCAGCAAAGTCGAGACCTCCCATCTGATACACCCATCCTGCCGAATTCCAAGTCCAGCATGCTATGGGATTGTAGATAATGGTTGCCCAGATGAACATGAAGACCACACAAGGGCCCATCCGGGCGCGGTCAACAGCTGCTCCAATCGCCAAAGCTGGAGTTATAGCGGCAAACATGCATTGATAGATAGCGAATAGCATATCAGGCACCTTGGCGCTTCCAACGGATGGAGCAGCCAGCACGTTTCGAAAACCGATGTTGTCAAGATTACCGATGTATTTGCCCGCGGTGTGTGAGAAGGCCAAAGAATAACCCCAGAAGAACCATTCAAAGGTGACAACGGCGGCAGACATCATGGATAGGTAAATCAGAGACAAAGCTGACTTTCTCCTAGCCAGGCCGGAATAGAAGAAGCCGACACCAGGAATCATGAGTAGCACCAGGGCAGTGGATGTCATAATCCATGCTAAGTCTCCACTCTGAAGTTGGAAATAGGTCAGTGCATCGATGCTCAGAAGACAATGCAATGAAATGGTGTACTCACTGTGTAGAAGATATTGAGGTTGTCAGTCAAGGAATCACCTCCAGTTGCAATAGTGCCATTGTAAGGTACAAGGATGGTGTAATTCAGAGCAGCGAGATCCGCCAGAGTGAAGGATTCGTTAACGTCAGGCATCTTGGATGCTGCGTGCTATCACGAACGATAGCGTTGAAGGTATACGGGTAATGGAACAACAGTTAGTTGCAAATAAAGAAAAGTCGACAGACGGGGAAAGAGGGAAGGTGGGGGATGAGGAGATATAACAAAGAAATCCACGCCAAAGAGAATTCGCTCGCCCGTGGCAGACGGCTTAGGCTTGGAGGTCAAGTTGTTCGTGGGAGGGTGGTAGTCAAAGTAGCTCAAATTCTGCCTAGATATGTTGAAGGGACAAATCAGATGGCTCACTTGCAGGCCCGCACCTTCCAAGCCGGACGAAGATGCGTGAATCATGACTGATTCCGAGCCTTATCTGTGACATTCCGGTCAGCTTAGCGAGACTCTGTATATCGAGTATGCCCAGGATGCGGTGGACCCTTCTGGATCCAACCTGGTCCCTGCTCTACTCACAGCGGCCACCAGTGCAATATGGAGGACATATCCAATGAGAAAGGGCCCAGGCATGATTGCACGGAGCACAACCGAGATCTTGGCTTAAGAAGTGCTGCATCTGCCAAGTTCGGTAGCGAGAGGTGTGGTAGCTATTTCAGAAATGCAATCCGATATCATTTACTGTGCCGTCTCAGCCTTCGAGATGAGTGAATTCCAATCAGCCTAGCAAATGCCAGGCTGATTGGCTGAAAAGGAGAAATATATGGCCGTTCATTCTTCCCTCGGTAGATCAAGCTCTTCATTGAAAAGTGGGTCTCTCAATTGCCCTCGAGATGAAAATACAGCATCTCGTTAATCACATGTCAGTCGCGGTGGACGACACTCGGCTTGCCAGTTTGGTGGGGGTGGGACAAAGAAGCCACCTTGAGGAGACTCGTTGGATGAAGTTTCAAAGATAAGCTCGTTTAGGCTAAGTGCTTCATGATCTAAACCACCAGTGCCACTTGGTAGTGCATTCCCAAGATAAGAGTTGACACGGGATAGCAGTCGAGAACTCTTTGATCACAAGCTGTAACTATCTTCCCGGCCGTTTAAAGAGAATCCCATTAAGAATATGGTGATATGTCATTGCTGAAACGGTCAGGGAATCTTGCGCAATGCAGGTTCATTTATTATTGCGTGCGTTGGCGTAACGTTGAAAAGGTAGGAAGTCGTTAGATCCGCAGGCCCCTTCAGCTCGGATAGAAAAATAAGGTCAGAGTAGCCGCCAGCCAGTCAATGAGCTCGCTGGTCGAGGACCTGCATTTCAATCTAGGCTTAAGGGGCGTAACTGCAAGGGGAGCAATCCGTACTGTAGTCATCACTCATCAAAGAGTCCGATTCCAAGAAGTGCAACATGATATGATTACTCCGTACCACCGTCTATGGTCGCTGTTATGAATCGCACTCCCACATCCAGCATGAGCTGACTGTGTATGGATCACACTTTGTATAATTTCGATGACAGGCTGAGGAAAAGCGAAAGCGTGGGGAGGCTCACGAATGGAAGCGCGTCTAATGACGGGACCATCAGCCCGCTAACGGGTTAGGGCATCCTTCCACGTTTCGACGGCTTCGGACTCAAAGATAAGCTTTTCATGCAGCGTGATTGGTGCAGCTGTCCTTTCTTGGCGACCACCACCTCTATTCTCCATTTGCGGCCGATATGTTGCATCCTGCTTTTATCAAGTCATTGCCTCGGTCATGAGGGCCCTTTGTTTCCATATGTGTCAAGCATCTATCCGTCTCCCTCCTCTTCCAAAACGTACCCGACAGAAAGGCATTGTTCCATTCCCAGGGATTCCTGGTGCTTACGCGACCACGCAAGCTACGGCACATCACGTGTGCTTACTTACTGTTCCACAACCCCGATCGTCTTTCTTGCTCTCATTCAATGAGACATCGGTGTGCCGGCTGTTGTAAGCCCGACGAATTCCCTCGCTTTGCTACCATAATCATTATCTTGACGCCTCTGCCAAAAGCCACTTGTACGACTTCGCCGATGTTTCTCAGGGGACCTCGTTTCTAACCCGCCAAATTTCCGTGTATGCTGGTAATGGGTGAGAGGGAGCTGAGTTAGATGTGCGCCTGATCAGTGATGTGGTTGAACAGTGAATATCGGCACGCCTCGCTCGAGAGACACCCGGACATCAACGATGCTCATCCCACATTCATGCTCTCTGGGAAGATTCTCCAAAGCCAAGTGGTGGGCTTCAAGGTCAGCTAGCCTCTTTCTTCCGAGCAGTATGTTACCCTTTTTGGTAGATTTGCTGAGTAGATGTCCGAATTCGCGTAGCGTCCTGAAAAGCGAAACTATTGAACTAATTCCCTTTATGGGATCTTAATCATAAATCTCATTGTATTTCCTTGTCCCTGCGAACGTATAATTGGAAATGAAAAGAGTAGCCATGGTTCATATCCGGTAAACACAGTGAGTTGGCTGTGCACTGGGGTCGAGCGCGCGCAAGTCAGACTCTTTCATCTATCACAGGTGCTGCTTGGTGGTCTCTTTGCTTCCTCAGCAGAAAGATCCGAGAGGCAGATCAGACAGAATATAAGGAGTGGAAGGAGGGCTAGTATGAAGCTGATATAAGGATGCAAAGGACTATACAGGTGGCAGACACTGGCCTCTGCCCCAATCAAGTCGATGTTCCGAGACGATAACGTGCATGGCCGGAGACAACCTACCTTGAGGTAATCAAGAGGATGAAAGCCCACGGCCCGGTTTCCGGCGTGATGGCAGTTCTAAACCTGATGTTCCCATTGGAGTTATTTGAGATCTTAGTCTTCACTGGTAATCCTGGGCAGGAGAGTTGAAGTATACCTATGATTCACCATAACACAATAAGGTCGTAGGAAAAATAACATCATCGCCATAGTTGCCGCCGTCAAACAATATAATCCCCATCCTTCTTCGGCTTCACCACCATTTCCTCCACACTCTCAGAGCGCATCCCCGTCTCAGCCCTGCTCACGTTACTCAACGCCGCCGAATACCACCCTCTCTGTTTCTTCGCCAGTTTCTCAATTCCCGCATTACTCATCGCCCTGCTACTGTTGCATTGACTGCAGTTGCAATTGGGGCATCCGCTTCCAGAATTCTTGGAATCGGAAAGAACGATTGGCTCTCCATGCTGATGGCTGGGGCTACCAGAAGAACTGTTGAAATTGGAAAACTGCGAGCGAAGGGTTTGGCCGGCTTTGCGGAAAAGTGGTAACAGAGTTGGTAGGCAGGCACACACAATACCAATCTTCGTTTCCACCATAATCCAGATCGCAGCCGGGACGATAGACCCTACAGTCGAGTAGGTTAGTCGATATTGATCAAGCTACGATGGTGAGGCCCTTCATGCATCATAGCCCCGCTAAATCATGCCTTTTCCTCAATGCATGGGGCAAATTAGTTGAAGAAGGGAGAAGTAAGCTTACAGGTGATATCGTTAACATCCATCTCTATCAGGAATGGGATCCGTACTATGCCAGCTACACACACCCTACGCTGGAGTGTCAGCCCTTCCAATCCGCCTAGACTCACTGGCAGTTGCGGTAGTCACTACTTACAGAGCACCGGTGGCGAACAAGGCGATCAGACCTACTCGCTGAGATAACGACCTCTTTAGGCCCCAAAGACTTGGGATCGGTATCGCGAAAATAATCAAATCCGCAAGCAAGCTGGCAGCTGTGATCACGTAGCTTATCGTATTCTCGTTGATACATTGGCCGTCAGGGATCGTTTTATCCCAGAAAAACGCGATAGGCCGGCATGAAAGCATGACTGAGATGAATTGGGCAAGAAACCATGCGATCTGAAAGCAACCAGTGGCGATGAGGGCGATATATGTTCCTTGAGAGGGGAAGATTCGACGGTAGAAAAACAGGATTGACAACTTTATCGCTGTGACCGAGAAGGAAAAACACGTTTGGATGGCCCAGAAAGTCTGACAGGAGGTTCAGTCAGCGACATGATGAAACTCCCTCAAAATGCAAGTAACTGACCTTCAGGTACGTAGTGATCTGTGGTCCACTTAGGGTGATGAGATGCTTGCCAAGCCCAACGCTGGCACCTTTCAAGGTCATCGAGTCAGTTTCCTACAAATCAATAATAAGGAAGATACGACGTACCTTTAAACATAGCAACTGACTCGCCCAAAGCGGCCACCTGTAAGGCATTTTAGGAGGAAGAAGTCAGCGACGGGTCGTTGAACGCATACCATTGCGAAAAAGATAAGCCAATCATCCCAGCCAAATTTTATCCGACCCAATGTTCGAGAGACTATACGTAAGGCGACTGAGATGAGTGCAAGCGTAGTAATGAAGGCCACGACTATAACGACCTCCGGTGTTCGACTATCGCCTAGGTGCGGACACAGCTTGGTGATAGAGCTCTGCGTCACTGTGTTTCTCGTAAGTAGATGACCGAGTCATACTTTGGCGAACCGACTGCTTGCCACTTCGAGAAGAAATAATGGAATGATTGGATACATACTCTGAATATCAGCTGGAGTGCAATTTTGTGTCATGCCGCCCAGAACCATCAAAGGGAACGTCTTGTCGGCACATATACATTGAGTATCTGGCCCGCAACCAGTTGCGGCAATGCCTGCAGAGGCAGCCGGTTGCTATATCGTTAGTCAGCCTCTTGTCTTTGCTCGATAGCATTGATCGACTGACAATACACTGTGGCCATGTGGATAGCAGCTGTGCGATCTGAGCACTGGGATCCACTTGAACAGGCGCTGATGTAGGTGTTGGTGAAGATTTTGAGGATGGAACCATGGTGGTCGTCTCTATCCTTGCGGGGGCCGTATGGGTCAGTGTTTTGTGCATTGTAGTCGCCGCCACAGTGACGGTATGATTGACCGCAGAAGCGGTGAGTGATGGTGCCTTCTCCATACTCATCGAGAACTCTGGTGGAAAATAATGGAGCGAGGATACAAAGGGGACATGTACAGATGATTCAATTGAAAGGACAAGACGTCGCGCAACTCATGGACTGTGATACAGAGTTTCGCTTTGAGTGCGGGTGTGCAGAATTCTTCCAGATGCCCAGCTTTCGCAACATGACCAACGGTGGACGACAAGACTTATACTTACCACCAGAATGACATCCAACGGCTTGCTAGACTACAAAGCTTAGCTATCTAGGAACTAGAACTAACCGTGAGAGGTGTACTTTAGGTAATAACAGGCCAGTCAAGATCCCGTCAAGACCAAAAGCTATGAATCCAGGCACGGGCGTTCGAGATTTCGAGGGACGGTGTTCCTAATATTGGCCGGACCCTCTTTAGTGCAATGAATTAGCAAGATTTCGAGACGGTGGGCACTACTACTGGGCAGCCACATCAATTTTCCGGGATCGTGGCTTCACCAAAAACCGAGTGGCCAGACCACTAGCTGAGCGAGAGCCAAAGCTTGGACGACGATTTGTGGCGAGTCTAGTTTCTGAAGAGCCTTGGTGGATTTACTTCAACTTTCCGTCCTTCGAAGTTGTGCGGGCAGAAGCAATTCTCGTCATCACCCACAGCCATGGGTTTGTGCAAGGCATTCAGAGACGTTCTCATGGGGGTCCAATCCATATATCCACCACCCACCCAGTGCTCGTGGAGAGGTTCCGAACTTCCGATTGAGCAGAACAGAGTCCGTGCAGATGCAAAAGGACGATGCACAGACAAAGCCACGTTTCGCCATTTCTCCGAGCACCTGGGTGAGTCTGGGGTTTGAGCCGAGTATTGCGAATGGTTCCCGTATTCGATATGCGGTTTCTCATTTCATGCATGAGAATCGAGAGGCTAGCAAAAGCGCTGAGTGAGGATTGGAGCGGGAGGTGGGTGAACTAGAAGTTGAGAAATAAGCGACGCGGCAGCTAAAGCAAGGAAATTCGCCCCTGCTTAAGTGCTTATGAGGCATGGTCCTGGACTTCTGGTCGACGAGATCTTTTTTTCACTCATTATTATTCTTGGGGCATGAATTTAGTACCCGTGATATGTTGTGCAAGGATCAAGAGAGAAGATGATTGGGTTGAAAGCTGAGAAGCGCGGCTCGCGGAACAAGACCTCATGGAAAAGCCAAGCTTGAGAGGACTCAAAGTCTTAACCAATACGAGTATGGACTCTCTGGTGGCATGGTCCGCAGATCATGATGACGGTTAGGCATTTCGGCGCAGACTAATCGGAAAGGTCGCCGGGAATAATAATCAAGAACGATACAGATGAGTTGAGTGCTCCAGTAGAGTGACTGTATTCCCATAGACGAGAACGTCTGGCAGCGATTGACCAACCGATTGCGTCGCTCTCATCATTTTCCGATTCAGTAGAGGAGCATGTGGCAATCAAAAAAATGATGATTGAGAAAGCTTCATATTATCAAGATTCAGTAGCAAGAAAGCAGACTCTTACTGATAGTACCAGTACCGGACCGTGAGATTTGTCTCTTCTTATTCGGTGTCTGAAAGCGACCACTCCTCTCGAATTGTTCATAGCATGCTCAATCGTAGTCAGCAGCACAGAATATACGCTTGCTATCGGAAGCGTGCTGAATTGGTTGCTCGATGTCAAATAAATATTTCCGAGTGGTTGATGAAAGCAATCCGCAACCTGTTTTATCCCAGGCACAAGGTTCAACAACCGGCATAATCGTTAATGTCGCAGACGTCCCCCAAGCAGTGGTCTACAGTCAGAATCGATGATCAGACGTCATTAAACGCCTACATTCTCTGATACCTGGTGATGCTGATGCGCCAGCTTGAGCTGAGCAATTGCATTGGCACGTTCGGCGCCGAGCGACAGCCTGTTGACCTCAATCAGTTCTTCACGACTCTCGTGTTTAAACGTTATAGCCCTAGGTCTAACAAAGCGAAGAGCAAACTAGTGCGCTTCCAGTAATCCTCTGCGGCTCTCTTCATCCTGTTCAAGGATTCTGGTGCTAGATCGAGATCAGTCTGGAGGGTCGACTGCAAGGATGCATATGCATCCACGACTTGCTCGGAAGATTTCAGCGACGTGGCGTGTGAGAGGTAGAGTAGGTCGAATGCTTGCTGTATCTTGACTTCGGGGGACTTTACTCCCTCGACGACTCCGTTCACAGCCCCGTTCGTCAACTTGTCTAGTGTTGGGTCCTTTTGGGGCATTATCTGTTGCCCGGATTGACTGACGCTGTAGCTCTCCACGCCTTCTCCAAAACCATCTCCATCAATGTTTGACGTATCGACCGTCTGTCCACTGGGTTGAAGAGGCTTTAATCTTGATTCCTCTATGCTGACTACTATCAGACTTCGTAGCTCCTTCTTGAGGGTGTTGGTTGCGTGAGTACTCCACATGTCACTTCCGATCTCAGCCATGCTCGACATGACATCGCGTAATAAGCGAAATGCCCATGGAGAAGGCAAGATCGGCAATGAAGGGTCACCTTCCCAAAGTGGTCTGCCAGGGACTCTGTGTTCTCGAATTACTTTTGCAATGTGTTTCTTACCGCGCTGTAGTGGACCTCGAAGAACCGTCCTCGCGATCACTTTCTGGAGCATTACGATCGATTTGAGACCCAAGTCGCGATACTGGTAGCTCTTCGGCATTCGTTGCCTTATGTCTCTCCAAGCACGTAGGAGAAATACAGCTTTAGGACCATCGCTAAGCTCATTGAGTCCTTCCGCAGCTGATTCCAAGATCCTTTCTAATCTTTGGAAAGAAATTTGTATTGAGTCGGAGCACTGTTCTTGCAGCAAACGAGGGTCATCCTCGCTGAGGAGAATTTGCTTGTCGTCGAGAATGTCGTCTTCTTCCTCGATGGTAGAGACGGCATCTTCCCATTTAAATGCTTGCACTTTCGCGATTGTAGCCCCAATCGTTTCAACCGAAGTAAGCCACACGGTGTATCTGTCGAACACCTCTTGTAGAATATCATCGATTCCACGACTTTTTGCTACAAGTGCTTCCCGAAAAGCTTTCCCGCCATGAGAGACATCCATGGACAATATTGTAGAGCTCCAGAGAGATTGATTCATAGAAGCAGTGTTTCTTGGCCAATTCTGTACGGTTTTCCGAATCATTGAGCCTAATTCTTCCAGAGAACTCAGCTGCGTCTCAATAATACCAGTCCAACGAATATTGATTACTTCACGAAACCCATTAATCATTTCAGACGGTTCGACGCCAGTACATTGATGCTGATTGGAGAACCAGAGCTCGAACAGCTGCCTTCGAAGATCCATGATTGCAAGCGTATCGGTAAAGCCTTCGAGGTCTTTCCGCAGGTCGTTAATTAGAGACGACAAGGCTCTTCTCGCCCACTGTCTCAACATCTTCTCGGAATCTGATTTCTGAAGGTCATTTAACCTGATGTAAGGCGTGAACGTCTTGACATCATCCTCTATCCATCTTTCATGTAAGTCGAGGTTGAGCTCTAACAATGAAAATAGATCCTGATTTTTGAGTAATGGCTCGGATTTAAGACCCTCAAGTGCCTGAAACAGTAAAGCAGGAAAAATGGCTTTGGTATCTTTGAGAGTACTGATGTAAAGTCGCATTGCGTGAAGAATACCCTCATGACTATGGGCTTTTTCTCGACCCTGTGCACTTATTGCTTCCATGCGTACATGGTGAAAATGGCGAAGCACGTCGGTCAGCGACGAACTGGTTGCAAGGGAGAAAGCACACATTGACTCTATTAGAGCGTCTTTGGTTATTTCTGGACTCTTCATGCTTTTATCGATATTAGCAAGGATTCTTCGACGCAGAGCGGCTAGACGGTTCCGCAGCGTTTCGAGGTACGGTGGAGGCCTCGAACGCTGTGATAACTTCGTATGCAAAAGCCTCGAAATTACAAGGACTTTGGCTGCCAAGAGTACTGAAGAAGAACCTTTCATGAGCCTTGAGATGGCTTCAGGACAGCTTCTCAATACCGCCAATTGAGAAGCGAGTACGTATCGCTCGGTGTCTGTACGGAAATTGATGAGCTTTGACAGTATCTGTCTGTCGATAGCATTGAATATACCTACTGCTCCTACAGCCATATCCCACCGCCTGAGATTAGACGTTTTCTTTTCCAGCAACCTAGTATTACACCTTTCCCCAAGATTGCCCAGATGAGCCTCGACTTTCTGTATTTTCCCGTCCATCTCGATAATTGTTTCTGCGGTCCCAAGGAGTTCGCGGTAGCTTGCCCTAGCGGAGTCCACTACGATCAGCTTCTCTTGCTATGAGATACCGAATCCCGTTGTAGGTTGCAGAGGTGCTGTGCGTACCCCACTAGTGACCGTAAGCGTTCTCGATTGGAGTCAATATCGCTGCGTAGCTGTTTCTCCATCCCACGGACAGCCGCGACAGGATACTGGAAAGCATCTTCCCAAGACCCGAAGGTCTTTGGATCAGGTCCCTCAGCCATTGTATTCCCAGATGGTGTAACCCTTTCTTTGGCGTCGATGGCGCGAACGCCTTGGAGTAAGAGAATATCCCTGTGAGCTGGGCCTGTGTTTGGTTCTCGCTTGTGGTTTCTTGGGGGGAAATTCTTGGGCTTCATTGGAGCTGGACCCCTAAATTTGGTGATGACGCGCCTAGCGTTGCCTAGCCACAACCCCTAGAGTCTCTAGAATCTCCCCTGAAACTCTTCGGAATATCACAAAGAAATTCTTCCATTCCGATTGGGAATCATAACGTCATGGATGGGATCACAGTATTAGAAAGTCTGATTATTATTCGACCTGAGAGATCTCGTTGTAAGCCGACGCACAATAAAGGTGAAGAATCTCTCATTTATCCCAATCTGGAAAAACCTACTGATTTCGAAAAGCAATCTTCATAACGTTGAATACTCCAAAAGACGGGGTAACTATGAGATCTGTGAAGCGGGCACCTTTCTATTTATATTCTTGTCGTCCAAATCTCTCATAGACTAATCACGATATACGCGTTTACCCTTCTCTTTGCACTCAAGGTCTGCACTGGACGAGTGGCCTAACACACTCAAAAAATATTAGACCTTCTTGGGAACCCCCAATATCATCACAGCTGCGAATTGGTTATCCGTCATGAGACAGCTTCTACGAACTTCAATTGTTTCCTCGCCCCAACCCCTCTCGGACAATCATACCTACAAAGCACCGACCAGCTCATCTTCTAAGTTACGCCAGACCACTATCTCGAGTTCCATACGATCAGCTATGCTGATTAAAGGATGACGTGATGGCTTTAGGCTATTGTCTGTATGAGGGGCTCTGTGGGAGAGTTCTGTTTAGAACGCTTCACACCGGGGATTTTCCTTTGGGATTGACTGGGTAGGCGAGGCAAGGTAGGGATCTATTTGACTCTTTCTGCTCGAGATAAGCATCGTTCATTTTCATTCGATCTGAGTTCTGAATTTTCGAATCTCAAATTTCGGATACAATGCTTG
This sequence comes from Physcia stellaris, assembly GCA_018902385.1. Lineage (NCBI taxonomy): Eukaryota > Fungi > Ascomycota > Lecanoromycetes > Caliciales > Physciaceae > Physcia > Physcia stellaris. The sequence goes on along the minus strand of JABSSW010000007.1, from coordinate 344,518 downwards.
AGGGCGAAAGGGCTGAGGCACTGAGGTACCGTGATACGGCAAAGACGATGCAGACACGATGAATCCAGAGCTGTATTTCACAGAGCAGTCGATGTCAGCAGTGACCGCAGCTTCAACTTGAGCGAATTCATGCTCCATTGATGCAATTTGCCCATTCATCTAGATCAACTATCACATCGTAAGGCAAAGCAACCCGCGTGGAGAAAAAAGTGCATATAAGTATCTCATAAGTGGCATCCTGTTCTGTATTTATTCCCAGCATCCTCTTTCATCACTCACAAAGTATACATTGAGAAGTATCTTTCACACCAAACCTCTACGAAGCACCTATTCAAGCGGGCCTACTATTCGCTACCTCTTCCAGCATCTCTTCCAACAAGAACCGTCCACACAAATTACTCCACAGAGCAGCTATTCAGGAAGTAGACTCTGCCGAACAAACATGCCCACACGGAGGGCTGCACAGCAAATCCTTGATAATGGTCTCATTGTACCGTGCGTGCAACCCGACGGCGAAGTCATGGTGAAAGACCGATATAGGTCTCGAAAATACAGCCGCAATGATCAGGCTTTTATTTTCTGCGCCGTTACTACGCTCGGCTTGCAATCCCATCGGGTCAAATGGGCGTTCGACTCATATAAGGGATGTCATGTGCGAAGTAACACTATCAATACCCTGTTAGCAATCGACGACTACGTTCGGGAACAGAATCGGCTTGTGCGAGCACCTAGTCACTGGAGCATTGTGGTGGGCATGGCTCAGGATCCAAAAGTGGAAGCTATTGTTAGGAGGCACGTGCGTGAACGAATGCGAAGGAATGGCTGAATGCTGTAGTGGAGGCATGGAAGTAGATCGTGTGGACGTATGCAAGTATTTGTGCTGGACGTACGAGTACTACACAAACGGACATCAGTAGGAGAGAACGAAATCTACCTGGCCACCTCTTCTATCTTCCCATGCTGTCTCCCCCAAACCTATCCTCTACGCAGCCACACATCCTCTACTTCTCTTTCCTTTTCCCTCCTCTCTTTTCTTATTAGACAAGCAACATCATGCCGACCAAAATCCCCAAAGCCTACCCTCCTGCCCTGCTCCCAAAACCCCCCCAATTCCTCAAACAAGCATTTTTACAGTCCCAACCCCCTCAAACGCGCCACCACTTTCGCTACCTCCCCCTCCACTCCATCATCCTTACAGCCCAGACACGCCATATGTCCACAGGTGCACCAAGCGCTCTTGTTGCTTTTTTCGCAGCTGCAGCAGCGCCAGGGACCGTATTCGCGACGGGACTGGGCTGGAACTGGTGGAGGAGTGGTGTCTGTCATGCTTTTTTTATCGGTCGTGGTTTGTAGGCTGGTCTGTTGGATGTAATTGTTCAGGTTCTCTGGATTTGGGTCTGGGTCAGGGTGGCTGTCTCGCTTATTTGGGGTGGATGGTGGATGGTTGTGAGTGGTGGTGGGTCGAGTGGAGCGGAGTACAATGAAGTAGCAGAAGCCTGGTTGGATGGATGCTACGATATGTAATTTCCATATGGCTTTGGGTACGAGATTGCGAGATATAGCTGGATGGAGGGGAGGATGTTAGTCGAAGATGTTGATATCGGATTGGTCGGAGAGCGGAGAGCAAAAGGAAAGGGAATGGATGAGCTCAGATGTTATGAAGACTCAGAAGTGATGACAAAGACAAGGCCGCAATGAGTCCCACTATTGATTGAGTCGATAGAGGATGAGTGCGAAGGATTTGCTGTCATGACCTCTAGTTATACGATCAGATAGATCGTGGTACCAAGGTTGCTGTAAAAAATCCCATTGCAGGCGTATGAACGTTTGAGAGAGTATATTCGTTGAGCACAGGATCCTAAGTAGGAGAGTAGGTTTCGGGGTTCGCAATTGGCGTGCTTGGAAAATTGAATTTGCCGTGTTGGTAGTTTTCCCAAGAAGATCTTTGCTCGTATTTCTTTGAACACAGAATCTCCTTTGGCTTTAGCGGAAAATCATGGAACCATCCTAAGCAGCCATCGAGGATGCGGAAAAAATGGAAACCTGTGATGCCAGAGTATCCACGTTGGCAGCGTGACCAAAAATCGTAGTTTCACCCTCGATTATTGGATGCTCTGGGTTCCTTTCGGCAGAGCTTTGCGCAAATGTCGGAATTGCGGAGTCAGAGTTCTCGTATACTGATCTTGGCCGTAGGTGTCTTGCTGGTCTTGAATACTTGTCCTGTGATAACGCTCGCAAAAGGCGCAGAGCAGGTATAGTAGGTCCTCTGGAAGCCGAAGATCCTGTGAGCTTTGAGAGACATTTCCACACCGTGGACGAAGTGTAGTCCCCCCGATGACTGCTAAATCAGACTGTAGTAACTTATGGGGGAACCCATCACCAAAGCGAGAACCACAGATCCATAAACTGATTCCCAGTCTCACAAGATTCAATGCCTCATGACCCTTCCTATTTTGCCCTATCCGGATCTAGACCATCTCTCAACCTCTCTTCCTGTTTTTTCCAGTGGCTACCCTCCTCATAGTCTTCCCGTATCCCCAGCGCCTTTCTTAATTTCTCACTTTCCTCAATCTTTGCCGCCGCTAGCTCATGCACTTGATGCGGCTTCAGCTGCGACCTTCCAGCATTCTTACCACTCTCAGGGCTGCCGGTCGTGAGCTTCTTGCGTAGTGCCACGGTTTGTGACTCGATCTCTTCCTCATCGACCCTGGTCCCGTACATTAGCTTTATAAAGGTGTCTTCCCAATGCTTTCGTTAGGAAAAGTGGCATACCCTTCATCTTCAAGCTTGTCTCGCAAGTCAAAGACCTTGACTTCTATCTCACGTAAGCGATCGTGGTTTAGAATGTCCTTGTCCGGCTGTCTTTGACGGTGCTGGCGGAGATCGTGATCTTTGGGGTAGGGAGCAAAGTTGTCCCGGGGTTTGAGGTTGGAGAGGTTGCGCTGGACATAGCCGGAGGTGCCGCTGCCGCGAGGGGTGGAGAGACCGACGTTGGAGGACATAGCTTTCGATATTGAACGGAGAACGTGGTGGGGTTGGGTGGAATAATTCAGGTGGAGCATCCACGCTGCTTTGGTGTTCCCTCGGTTAATTACCTCCTTCCGTTAGCGTCTGCAGGCCCCGGGCTATCACCAACTGGATTTCCTCTAAAATCCGTAAAATCCGGCGGCTTGACTTGCTGAGATGAGCTTGAGAACTAGTGATTCTTCAGTAAATATTGCAATCGATACAGTATTCAGTATGCCTTCTGTAGAAGCAGACCTCCGAAACCCGACTCCATCACCAGAGGCCCCTCTCACCCGCCTGCCCTTTGCCCCAATATCTCGCTCACACATCCTCCACTGTTCCTACCACTACTGGCATCCTCGCTACCGGACAGTGACCCCTAAAGCGCGCCTCGTCCCACTCTCGAGACATTTCATAGACTATCTCCGCGCCGATGGCATCGTTCTGCCCGCCGAAGAACACGAAATTCACTCTTCAACGGATACTGACAGCGGCATCTTCTCCGCCTCTACTTCGCCTGCAGACTCGGATGATGAGGAAGAAGGGTCAGACCCGTCGCTAGAGTGGCTAGAAATCCACCAGAAGATCAAGGAGACAATCAAGGAGCTCAAAGGGGCCGTGCATCCGAAATTGAATTGGTCAGCGCCAAAGGATGCAACATGGATTGCGGCGACGAATAGTATGGAGTGTCGGACTGCAAACGATATATACTTACTCTTGAAGAGCTCGGATTTCATTACGCACGACCTGGAGCAGGCTTTCGATGGGTGTGAGGATATCGCCAGCGAAGAACCCTCAGGCTTCGAGGAAATACCCTATCATCTCGTTCTCCGGCAGACAATACCCGCGCTTGTGACTTCACTCGAATTTCGCTGCTTCGTGCGCAGCCGAGAATTGTTGTGTATGTGCCAGCGGGATCTAAACCATTATACCTTTCTTCCGGAGCTCATGCCAAAGCTTCGTACTTTTATAGAAGACTTTTTTAAGAAGAATCTACAGACTTCATTCCCGGACGAGGATTTTGTTTTCGACGTGTATATTCCTCCACCGCATGATAGGGTGTGGTTAATAGACATTAATCCGTGGGCGCCAAGGACAGATCCGCTGCTATTCTCATGGCTGGAGATCTTGCAGTTGAAAGGACCAAATGAAGGTAGGACGAAACAAGATGGAGAAATCGAAGGGCTTGGAAAAGGGGACGGAGATAGTGAAGACGATGAAGAAGAAATAGGTTTTACACCGGAGTTCAGACTTGTGAATCGAGACGATCCAGAGGCTTACAGCTTCAACACGCCACAGTACAGTGCACACAAATTACCTAAGGATGTTGTAGATGCATCTGGAGACGGAGAAGCTGGTTTGAGAGACTTCATGGGGCAGTGGAAAGATATTCTGAAAAGGCAGGACGCTGAGGAAAGGAGCGACAACGACGTTAGTCATGATGTCAGATAATAGCCTTTTAAATCAGAGAATTCGTCGAACGATTACTATATCTAATCAATTGCTGTCTTAATGCTCTGCATCGTTGTCCTGGTACTTGTTCCACGCCTTCTCGTTTGCGAGTGCTCGAGTCGCAACACTAGTCCTCTGACCCTAGGTACGCTTTTAAGGTCTGAACTTTCAGGGTTATCCTTTGATTTCCTACGGAGTAGTAAATATTAATATCGATCGGGAACTGGGGAATCCTGCTGAATTCTTCAAGAGATTCTTTGCACATCCTCTAAAACAACGCCATGGCACTGGCTTCCACACCGAGTCCACAACGGTGTCATGATCTCCAGCTACCTGTCCTCGTAGCTTGCTCCCGAACGCGCCTTATCGAGACAGACGTCCAAGCAATACATGGAAGATAATCCTATCTTCACGCCCTTTAGCAATGGGGTTCCGAAACAAGTCCAGCAATCAAATGCGAGGGACAATGATGAGGAGAAAGAGAGCAGAAGTATAGCGACCAATAAACGTAAAGAAATTCAATTCAAGGCTTCCCATACCCTGTTGATCGGGTTCTTTCTGTGGATATTGTACGTGGAGACTGTGTAATCCCTACTGTGAGTACTGAACTGATGCACTCAGTTGGCTCCATGCACTCGGTATATACTTTTTCACCAAGGGTTTTCTATTGACCCGTCTTGTACTTGACCATCATTCAGAATGCGCCTCTCCACCTCTCGAGGCCGAGCAAAACAGCCTGGGGAATCCTTCGAATGGATGCTGGCATCCAAAGACATTCGATAAAGCAGTTATCATTATTATAGACGCGCTTCGATACGATTTTACAGTTCCATACCAGGGCGAAGCCCATCACTACCACAATACGCTCAAAGTCTTGTATGAGACGGCGTCTAGACAGCCACAGAATGCTTTCCTCCTTCCTTTCATTGCTGATCCACCGACCGCGACACTGCAAAGGCTGAAAGGGTTGACGACGGGGACTTTGCCTACCTTCATCGACCTTGGCTCTAATTTTGCTGGTACCGCGATCGAGGAGGACAATCTTTTGGGCCAACTTCGGTCTGCTGGCAAGAATATAGTCCACCTTGGAGATGACACATGGCATTCCATATACCCCGGGTACTTCGATTCCAATCTCACGCATGCGTACGATTCCTTCAATGTGTGGGACCTGCACACGGTGGACAATGGAGTCACAGAACACATCATCCCTCTACTAGAGCCAGGAGAAGCAAAGAAATGGGATGTCATAATTGGGCACTATCTAGGCGTCGATCATGCCGGCCACCGATACGGACCAGACCACCCAGCGATGACCCACAAACTGCACCAGATGGACGATGTGCTTCGCAGGATTATAGCCACACTTGACGAAAGGACCCTGCTCGTTGTGATGGGGGACCATGGAATGGATACAAAGGGTGATCACGGCGGCGAGTCAGACGATGAAGTTGAAGCAGCTTTGTGGATGTACTCCAAGAAGAGCGTATTCGGACGGACACAGCGTGACTTCATTAAGCCACCAAGTACTGCCAAAGACCGTCCCACTGCTCAAATTGACCTCGTGCCAACTCTATCGCTACTCTTAGGTCTGCCAATTCCGTACAACAACCTTGGAACGCCAATTGCCGAGGCTTTCGCTGGCGTTGGCCCACCGGACTGGAGAAATCTTGCAACTGTAAATGCACTCAGCTCACGCCAAATCAGCAATTATCAACGCGAGTACTCAATTGCTAGAGGACTCGATCAAAGTGTCTTCCAATCATCTTTGAAACTAGAAGGAATAGCGTCTCAGCACTGGGACGAGGCTGTTGCCTCAGGCATTGGAAATGGAGACTACAGACGTGCATTTCAATCGCTAACAGCTTATCAGAAAGACACGCTACGCGTATGCAAAAGTCTCTGGGCGAGGTTCGATGTCCTAAGCATGATTGAAGGGATTTCCATCTTAGCCTTTGGGGTTTGTATTCTGGGTTTCTATGCCAGATCGGTATCACGGTATGGGATCGAACACATACCTGTCTACTTATTCCAGATTGGTACTTATAGTGTTGCTGGAGCTCTACTCGGTGGGACTATAATGCTTGTTGATCCCAGCCTCGTAGGTCTAGATACTATCTTGCTGGGTTCGGCAGGTGGTGGGATCCTTGGCTTCGGTTTTGCGTCCACGATGACAGAAGCGGCATTCAAATATGACGACCTGCCGATCCCAAATTCTGCATGGGGGTGGCTTTCGGTCGCGGTTACACTTCTACAAGCTATAGGCTTTGCCTCAAATTCGTACACGATATGGGAGGACGAGATCCTGCTCTTTCTTCTCGTCACCTTTGGGATGGTGGCTTTGATATCGTCATTCCGCCAAAGTAACGTAGCCGACAGATCCCTCGGCATCGCGCAATCTCTGATATTTCTTGTCCTCGCCCGAGTTGCATCGCTATCCAGGCTTTGTCGAGAAGAGCAGATGCCGTTTTGCAAATCGACTTATTACGCATCGTCAAACTCCTCTACGTCCGCCCCCTGGCAGCTGTCGATCCCAATATTATTAGCCGTTGTCCTGCCTTCCATAATAAAACATTACTATACAAAAACACTTTCGTATAATGGCTCCGCGACATTGTGGATCGGCGTCACTCTTAGATTGGGACTTTTGGCTTCGGCTGCCTTCTGGATCTTGGATGCTGCCGACGACAACGATTGGCTTTTGGACCATAAATCAACTCTGAGAACATCAAAGATGATCATTGCGCGGCTCACGCTTGGCTTAGCGTTTGTGGCTGGCACAACTTATTATGTTTGGGCGAAACCTTGCATCAGTATCGAAGTGACCTCCGCTGTCGAAGGAGCGCCAGGACAATCGCAGGATCCGCCGAAGAAGAAGACCGTCACTGTCGCTGGCTACGCGAACATGCACGGTTCACGGTATTTCTTGCTCGTCTGCAACTGGGCCATTGGAATTGTCCTCATGCAAAAGCCAATGGGAGCTGGGGCTATCGGCATACTTGTGGTTCAAGTCCTCGCTCTCCTCGAGATAGTTGACACGAACAACCTCTCGCAAAGTGCCATTGGCCCAGTCATTCTGGGGTTACTTGGCGGCTTCCATTTCTTCAAGACGGGTCACCAAGCGACATTGGCGAGCATTCAATGGGAGTCAGCTTTCATCCCCTTGAAGACGATACGGTATCCGTGGTCGCCGATGTTGGTCACGTTAAATTCATTTGGTGCACAGATTTTGACTAGCGTCGCGGTCCCCTTGATCGTCATGTGGAAGAAGCCTCCCAAACAGTCTGGGCTGCTTGGAAGCATCGCCAAGTCCATGGCCACTTACATTCTTTATCACGCGGTTATCAATTTAGCGACGACGACGTGGGCTGGCTGGCTGAGGAGACACTTGATGTTATATAGGATTTTCTGTCCTCGCTTCATGACAGGAGCGGCGGTCCTTTTGCTTGTAGATCTAGTAGGCATTCTGGTCGCAATTGGAGGTGTTAGGTGTAATATCTCGAGTGTGGCGGAGGTATTTGGGTGGTAATGAGCTAGTCAGTCGATGTAGATATTGTAAATAGACAAAATACCCGGCTTCAAGCCTGTGCAAAATTGTCTGCTCCTTCAGCTTCAATCCTTTGCCGCAATTCGATAGTATTTGTTCCTTGGATGTCCCGCTTAAAGCTCCTGGAGATCGTACGGATCCAGATGCACGCTCAGTTTTTGCAGGGGCCGAGCGGTCCCATCGGATTTTCGCTCATCCGAGTTTGTTTGTCCATCCAGGCTTGTATGTATTCGTTGGATCGTAACTGAAAGCATACGTCTTGACTGCTGCCAGGAGGTGGAGCAACATGTACACAACGAAGCCGTGAGGACTGAGATTGACCGAGTATTTCTCTCCAGCGGTCCTGACAGGCTTGTGTATGCCACCCATAAGGAAGCCCGAGTGGAGGTTCACTATGAATATTCCAGCAGCCTCTGCATAATAGTCGCTGTTCACGAGTAATGCGGTTACCCCGAGTACTTGGGCGCAGACTTCCATAAAGACCCAAATTAAGGATCTCAGCGGCATCCCTTGATAGTCCGACCTTGGTCGGGAAGGTATGAGGGAGTCGAACGCCTCGAGACGCTGTGCCGCCAAGACTTTGTGAAGAGCCTTTGACAGGAATATGTAGAGAGTATCTGTTATGCTTGCGTAGAGAGTCCCTGTCAGAACTGCGATAAGATGAATTATCTCTAGCCTTGTAAGTCCAGCGAACGTTGTAGCGACGAGATATATAGCGGAGGAATGACTAGCGCATATGAGCAAGCCTCGGATCATGTTTAGCTTGTTATTCTCGTTGGGTGTTTCGAGGACGGTCTGCCGGTCTCTGCCCGCTGCACGGTACTTCTTCAGGCCCAGCATGATGGCTTCAATGACCATGAATGACCCCAGGAAAAGCAATGCACAGATCTGAGTTCTAACGATTCCACGCATAGCACAAAGCTTGACCACCTGTGGTAGTGCTCCGAATGAAAATACAATCAGACGAACGGCCTTCATCTCTTGCAGTTGAGTGATTGTATCAGGATGTTCAGGACTCTCGTCATTTCCAAAAAGCTCGTCGGCAACCGAGTCAAAAGCTTCGTCCAAGGAGCGCATGGACCAGGATCTCCAGGAAAGCTTGAATACAAGTTCCAGTGCATTGGCAACGCAAACGATGGGTGAGCTGTTGAGGAAGAATCCATATTTTGGTGGAAAGCCTAGGACTTTTCCCGAAGGCTGGCTCATGGAATTCAACGCAATGGGCACCAAAGCCCAGAACGCAGATTGCCATGAGACTTGGTTCGACATGTCGGCAGTATTGATCGCTAGGATCGTCAGTAACTATAGAGGCGGTCGATCAACAACAAGGAGTGACAAGACAGCGTTGAAAGTCATAGAGGTAAGGGCTGGGTTAAATTACCTGGAGAAGTGGGTGTAGCCATCGCGGACAAGACCACTCTGCTACAACGCAATGACTGCAAGGAACGGTACTGATGCTATTATATGTATGTTCGAGGCAAAGCATGGGCTATAAGAGTTCTCATATAGCCATGCCTCGACGTAGCATAGCCTCACAAGGCGAACTGGGAGCCAGATTTTGCCCTTGATCGTTCGTTGGCAGCCGGTTGCGTTGCCTGCAAATGATTCTTTTTGGAGCATTGCATGCTCAAGAATATGTTATTAGTATTCTCATCGCTTGTTGCCTATTCGCTGCGAAAAGAAAGCATGGTGAAGGTGACAAAGATGGTCGTGGAGATGCTTTGGCGTTCTCAGTAATCTAACTTTGACGCTAGCCTCTTCTGGCACCTATCTCAGCTGCCCTGGGCTGATTGAAGTATTGATATTGACAGTTTCCCGTGGTGGGACTGAGGACAAGATTATGCGCGAACCATGAGAAGGCGGGAGTAGGATCTTAATCTGAATTCCAGATTATCTATGTTTTGTGAAAGATCAAAGGGTGAATATGCTGATAGATATCTAAATTCTTGATGCGAAAGAGCCTGACTCATGCTAGATGATCTAGAAGATTATGGACTCTATTGGAAGTATTGGATCAGTCCTACTCGCTGACACGCAAACTCGAACATCGCTGTAGCGTTCCGAAAAAGCAAGAGAAAAAGGAAGAACGGAAAGCGAGATATTGGAAGGCGGAAAGATATAAATAGAAAAAAGGAAGGAAGGAAAAAGGAAGGAAAATGATGAAGGCGATATAACTGCTCTTTTCGGATTTGTTCTACTTCAGGTGTCTAAGATGGATATTTTTTTAAACCGAGAAAATAGGACAAAAAGACATTACTCACACCCATCACGAAGTGCCGCCCGAACCCAATGCTATATACACCACTCAAGCGGCATCACCTTGTGGCAATTCAACTTTCTCCAACCCCACTCCCAAACCAACCTCTCATTCCAAAAACCCCATCATCTGCCCTGGTGTCCCTTTCTTCTCTTCGTCCCCGTATTGGCCGAATTAAATGCCGTACTACTACAGACGAACCCACAGTTGGAGCAATACTGCGTCAGCCGCTGACAATCGGCCGCATACGTATCGCACGCTGCTTTATTCGCTTTACCCGCCTGCGCCAGGCAGTTGGCCGACTGCTGATAGCAGCTAGCGGACGAGCTCTGGCACCCCTTCTTGTCGCCGAATGCGTTGATCGTGCCGCAGAAGGTGCCGGCCTTGACGGCGCAGGAGGCCGTCGGGGACGGCTTGACAATGATCGAGGTGCTGCTGGTCTTGGAGGTCGTGGTACTGGTTTTGGAGGTCGTGGTCGAGGTTTTGGAGGTGGTGGTCGAGGTGGTGGTGACGGGGACAGAGCCGCCGCCGGGGGTTCGGTACCAGTTGGCTTCGGGGTCGTTGAGGCAGGTGCCTGCGGTGACGCCTTTCCAGCCTTTGGCGGCGATGAGGCCGAAGTAGTAGCTTGTGAGGTTGGTGACCGATTGCTGGACGATGTCGTGTTGGATGGAGAGGTAATCGTTCGTCCCCGGGGTTGCGAGAATGCCTTTCACGATGTTCTTCGAGTTCTGGATTTGAGATGGAAGCGGGTTGAGGTAGTCTTGGGTGTCGAGATCGAAATAGATGCGATGGTAACCCAGGGCCTTCATGTCAGCCTGACAGCCGGATTCAAGGGAACACTGCGAATAGGGAGGTCTCATGTATGTAGGGTATTTGCCGATTATATTGGCCAAGGCACGTTCATTCTTGGCCATCTGCTGCTTGCGTAGGTCGGACGTGATGTTTGACAGACTGTAGTGGGACCAAGTATGCGAGGCAACTTGATGGCCTTCAGCGATCATACGCTTGATAATGGCTGGATATGGAGCAGTGGTGTCTATTGCCCCCTTCCCAAGGTTGTTGCCGGTAATGAAAAACGTGGCCTTGAACCCATAGCTCTTAAGTACATCTAACAGCTCGGATGTGTATAGATAGGGACCGTCATCATAAGTCAGGGCCACCACGTTGGACTGTACGCAATCGTAGATGTCGTCGTCATAGGAGACTTTTCCCAGCAGTGGCCGCTTATCGTTGAGCGTGCTCGCACCAGCAGGTGTATTGTCCGAATCGCATTTGCCGAATCCCACAAGGCAACTAGGATCTTGACAATAGTCCTCAGTCGTGCCACAGTAGCCTGAAGCTGAGCAACACTGCCCAGTGGGGCACTTTTTGTTGCCGAAGGCAGGGCCGCAGGTTCCGTCGCCGATAGGAGTTGTTGTCCCAGGGGTACAATCGCCAAAACCCGATTGACATCCGGCTCCGCAATAGTCGGTGGTATTACCGCAATAACTTCAAAGCGTCAGTCGAACTGTATAAAATGAAGGGGGTATATTAAACATACCCTGCTTGCGAGCAGCAAAGCCCGCTCAGGCAAGCATGATTGCCATTCTTGGGGCCACAAAGATTAGGGTCTGTTGGAGCCGACTCGGAGCCAGAGCATGTACCCCAGGCCGTTTGGCAGCCAGCACCGCAATAGGCGTCCGTGGTGCCTAAAACGAGTCAGTGACGATCACAAAAGATGGTGTTCTCCACCTACCGCAGTAGCCAGAAGCAGAACAGCAGCCGCCTCCCTGAGCGAGCTTAGGATCACAAGTGTAGCCTTTTCCATTTCCAGCTCCAAGAGTACCGCAGGTGTTGTCGGGAGTCAAAGCACGCTTGCCAAATCCACTGAAAGTCCAGTCGTCTGATGGGTAAGCATTGCTCAGGCCAGCAATTGCAAGTCCAGTCAGGACTTGGATGATCAATTGCATGTTGGGAAAGTCACTTATATGTCATAAGAATGAAGGATCGAAGGTATTCGGGTACGTCCAGGACGGAGAAAGGACGATTAAGATATTATTAGGAAGAATGTTGAACAACTGTGATACTCGAAAACGAGAGAGGAGATAGCCAACAACGAATGTAACGACCCCAAAGAGTCAGGCTTTACTGTGTCACTGGGACAGAGAGAAAGAGAAGGAGAGCAAAGAAGATGTAGGAGATCAACCATCCACGCCCAACGCCCAGGATTCCATTTCTATCCCCGCCTCGACACGAGGGGACGGCGTGGCTTGGTAACGTTCTGGGTCAAGAGACGTGAGGCTCTAAACCCACTGCGGGCATGCCAAGCAGAATCTGGCGAATTCGTCAGCTGAAGCCCCCAAGGATGAAATCTTTGTGACCAATGGCGAGACGCGCGGATAGGATAGGCTCAGAGGAAATTGAAAGGATGACAGGAGGAGGGACGACGTTCCAAATGCCGGATGTGGTAACGTGAAAGAAGTAAGTTACCGTAGTCAGGGGTAAAAGGAACATGATTAACTAGCTTGCGGACACGGCCTTGGTCAGTTGGACTTGGGGGCTTTGGGCTGCAGATCATGGCTTGGACCTCTCTTTGTCTCTTTCAGCCTCTTCAGGAAGGCTGCTACCATTTCCCAAAAGGCTTTTTTCTTTGTCTTTACAGAAACGACAGGATTTGTGGATAGCCAAGTATCGCTCTGCAAAGGGTATTCCCCGCAAGGGTGATTAGCCGAAGGTCAGGATCTTCTTGCGCTAGTCGCTTGAAGGAGTTCATCTCAAAAAGATAATCGTCTCAAAGAATCAAAACATCGAAATTTCGTTTTTTATTTTACAATCATCATCACATCATGACGAAAGCAAAACTCGAATATTACGCGCGTGAAAAACGTTATTTAAAAATCATTGAAACTTGAATTAACGACGATTTCGAAACAATTGCAAAATGCGCTCGTTATCATGATTTCAAATCGAAAAATTTTCAAAAACGCGTCAACGAAAACGATTCGAAATTCATTCGATTTCAATCACAAAATCGTTTTAATGAAAATCAAAAAATTTCGTTATTTCATTATTTGAAACGTTTCGATGATATGAACATGTCATCGATTTCGAAATTCGTTGTTGAAATTGTCAATTACATTTTGAAACGTGACGATTTTTTGACGATTTTCATAAAAAAAAATTGATTTACACGTTTTTTCAAACGCAATTCACAATTCAAAAAAAATTATTCAACGTTTTTTAAATATCAATAAAAAGAATGTCAATTTCGAAATCACGTTGAAAAAATATTTCGACAAGTTACAAAAACTCGTGATTGAATTGAACATACAATTCGATAATATGTGAAACATGAACGAGACGAGTTTTCGCGTTGATTGTGTCAAAACTCGTGTAATCGTTACATTCGATAAAAGCAAAAGAAAAAAAAACGTTATATCGAATTCGAATAATCGTAATTATTGCACAGTTGTTAAAATCGTGAAATAAATGTTTCGAATTTCGTTGCGAAATCGAATTTTAATCATTTTTTGCAATGTCGTTGACGAAATTATATTTTTTTTTTGATCATGAAAAATGTCAACGTTTTACATAAATGAATCATGCATAATAAATTCGACAAAAACGTCAAATTCGAAACGTCGTTCAATGATTACAACAATGACGAATTCGCATTGAAATAAATGAATCATTTTATCGAACACATCGAAAAAGAAACGCAAAAACAAATGAATTTTATTCATTGTAAACGATTTCGAATTTCACATGATTCACGAATTTTTCGCTTTGATCGATGTTCACGATATCAAACTGTTCAAACTTTTTGTTCATTTTACACATTTCATTCAATCGTTGAATGTTGAAATGTTTCAATCATACAAACAAATTCATGAGAATGTCATTGACAAAATCATTCGCAATGATGACAATAAATTTATTCGTTTGAAATTTTTGATCGTTTTGACATTGTTTCGTTTTTTTGCATTTATCAAAAAAACAATTAAAAACGTCTGACGTCGCATTGATATATATCTTTTTAATTTTGATATCGTTTTAAATTTCATACGAAATCGAATATTCGAACGAACAGACGTTGAAATTGCTCGTTTTAATACATTTTTTATGCAGAATTTCGAATTTCTGAATAGAATTTCGCGCGAGTCAACAACAATGCGAAAAACGTTTCGATTTTTGAATCATTTTCATCAAAAACACGAATTTTACAACATCAATTCATTACATATGCGACGATTCGTCAAAATCATTCGTCGATTGATTTATATTTTCGAATTTCATACGCGAAATTTTGATTTTGCATTGAAAACAATCGTCAAACGCAAAAAACGAGCGAATTTTCGAAAATACAAAACATTTACATTCGAAATCATCACAGCAAAAAAATGTAAATTTATGTATATTGCAAAAAAAACAAAAAACAAAAAAACGAAACAACGCAAAATTCAACGAAAATTTGCAAAAAAACAAAAAAAACAAAACGAAAATCAAAACAACGAAAATGACGAAAATTTCGAAAACGTCGAAATCGTCGTGATCGAAACATTGAATATAAATAACGTAAAAAAAATGAAATACGTCAGTTTTTATTCGTTTGTGCTCGAAACGTTTAAAACATTTGTACAGAATTCGAATATCGATGAGAAAAAATCTGAAAAAAAAAAAATTTGAAAACGAAAAAAAGAAATTTCAATTTTTCGAAAAAGTAATGCGTTTCAACGCATTAATCGCGACGACGAATTATGTCGATTTTTGAAACATTAATACATACATAAAATTATTCAAATCATCAAGTTTCAATAGAAAATAAATGATTGAATGTGATGTAGCGAATTCGAAAAATTTCGATTTCGTTGTGAATTTCGAAAGTCAACAATTTCAAAATTCAACATCATCATCACTTTTCGATCAATGAATTAATTTTATGTGTATGATTTGTAACGCAGAAAACGAGTTTCACAACGACGCAAAAATCAATAAAATCAGAGCATTATTGCATATGTTATGGTATTGCGAAGAAAAACATCTCGATTTTGGCTTTTTGAGGCGATTATCTTTTTGAGGTGGGCTTTTCCAAGCGACTAGCGCAGGAGGGTTCTGACTTTCGGCTACAGAGAGCCGTGTGGATCGCAGGCGTTTGAAGGGTTGGCACAGACCTTCCTCGTGTTGCCTCTGGCCGTATTACCCGAAAGCAACATGGTCTTGCCCGAATGCCCGCATGAAACGGCATCCAGGAATCCTATTACCAGTGAGCTACCCTGGTGGGGGCACTACTGACGATTGTCCTTGCTCTGCCCTCGTCAATCACTGTGATGCTCGATCCTTTCGCTCTCTGTGGGGTTTTTGACCTGCACCCTGCGTCATCCTTTGAAAAGGGTAGCCAACGAACATACAAGCTTGTAGAACTCGGCCTTGCGTACGCATTACGCTTACGCAGTCCTTGAGTGTTATTATGGATCTTCGACTCGGTTGTAGAACCGTTCGAATGATTTGCGGCATACGCTAGCGTCCTGTTCCGTGGTTAGGGCTAAAAGGTGCCAAGCCCTTTCATGCTTCTGTTGCAAGCGCATCAACAGCCTTTCAAGGCTCGTATCCAAGGAGGATGCCGCCTCCAGATCCCAGGTCTGCCAAGAGCGGAGACCACTCTGCAGTCAGTGAGACTAGTACGAGTAACGGAGCGACTGCATGGTCAGAAGCTGATGCCATAGAGGCCAAGAGGATAGTAAGTTTGTCGTATTCGCTACCTACGAGTATTGTTCGAGGTCGAGCAAGGCGTAGGAGTAGTTGGATCATGGTTGACGTGAGACAACTGTTAGACTGACATGGAAGCCCGGATCTCGACTCTTGAAAGTCAGATCGAAGAAACGAGGGCAAAAAAGGCCGAAATTGCTGCTAAGCTAAAGTGAGTTAATCGACTGTGATTGTCTTTCTAGACTTGGGCTTCCTCTTGGTAGCTCTGAAACTTCGTTATTGTTCTTGGTGCTCCTGTCCTCGTGTCCTTGTGCATCTCTAGAGACTGAGCCCGTCTCTCTTTCGGAAAAGTGGGATTCAAATACGAGCATCGAGATAGCGTAGACCGTCGTACTCATACACGTCCTCCATTATCTAGGGATCCAGATGCCCAAGCCACGGTGTCCAAGCATATCAAGCTCTTACATAAGTACAACGAGATACGAGACATCGGCCAAGGACTCATCGGTCTTATTGCCGACCAGCGAGGGGTGAGGATCGTTGATGTGTATGAGGAGTTTGGGGTTGCGGAAGGAGATTAAGTATGCTGTGGGGGTTACCACGTACCTATATTATTGACTGATGGCCTTGAGAAGGTGGTGAAGGTATCGGTCTGGGGTAAGGAATATTAGCCATCAGCTACGAAGCCCTTACGGACCGGATCAGGGAAAAGAAAGCAAGCGTCATTGCAAAAGACAGTCAAGGTGAGACTCCAATTTTTGAAAGAATTTCGTACGTTGATTGTTACTAAACGCTATTTAGATGGTTGAAAATGTACAAAGAAACGAAAAATGGCTGGAGATTAGAAGTCCATTGGTACCGTTGCCCCAACATCGTCACTTTCAACACCATCGCCATGCAAGACAAAAAAGCGAATTGAGCGGAGTCACGCTAATATACTATTCCATCTTTCCTAAACTCTGCAAATTGACCAGTTCAAAGTACTTCCCTCGAGCCTTCAGAAGCTCGTGATGGGTTCCGTGCTCCACGATCTTGCCTTGATCGAAAACGTAGATCATATCCGCTTTTTGAATCGTGCTCAATCGGTGTGCGACGGCTATTGTGGTTCTGCCCTGGGCCGCCGCGTCCAAGGCTGCTTGTACAACCTTTTCAGACTCAGAGTCAAGAGCTGAAGTGGCTTCGTCAAGGAGCAAGATCCGAGGATTGCGTAGAAGGGCGCGAGCAATGGCGATTCGTTGCTTTTGACCACCTGATAACATACTACCTTTGTAACCAACGATGGTGGAGAAACCGTCTGGTAACGAGAGGATGAAGTCATGTATATTGGCGTCCTTGCAGGCTTGAATGATAGCTTCCTCTGGTACATCTTCCTTGTCGGCGCCCAGTAGCACATTTTCTCGGATTGAACCTAGATACAGCGTTGGTTCCTGACTCACGAGTGCGAGGAAGCCGCGGTAGTCGTTGACGTTCAGGCTTGAGATTTCCTTGCCGTCGACAAAGATGCCGCCAGCTAGCGGGTCGTAGAAACGTTCTAGTAGGGCTACCGTTGTTGACTTGCCGCAGCCACTCGCACCAACCAATGCGACGTACTGCCCAGGTTTGACGGTAAGGTTCAAGCCCCGAAGAACGGGCTGCTCTGGCCTAGTTGGATACCTGAAGTGGACATCTCTGAATTCAATCGTACCTTCGATGTCATCAATCCTTTCCCCGTCAGGTGACCAACAATCTATTTCCGGTTTTCGATCGAACAGAGTCTTGAGCTCATTAGCTGCATGTTTGGCTTTTCCCATGTCAGGTGCGAATGAGAAGATAGTGCCCGCAGACTGAGCGCCGAAGATAACAGCGGAGAAGCAGAGAAAGAATTGCAGCATCGTGAGCTCGCCGTTGGCAATAAGGGTACCTCCGTACCAGAAGCCCAAGGCCATGCACAAGAACATGAATGCTTGGGATGAAGCGTAGAGTGCCGATGATTTGAGTATTGACACTAGGCTCTTCTTGCCTTGATCGACCAGTGATTGGTGGTAATGCTCCCAAACATCTTCCTCTCGAGTCAAGGAGGCTACAGTACGGATAGCAGAAGTTGCCTCGCATGCATAACTGGCAGAGCCTGTGTAGGCTTTCTTTGCTCTGGTTTGAAAATGTGCGAGCATCCAAAATCGAAAGAAACCACAGCCCAAGAGAATCGGTACGGTGGCAGTACAGACCAGAGCGAGTTTCCAGGCAATGGCGAGGGATACTGCGGTTGCTGCGACAAGAGTGGTACAAACCAAAAGTAGCGTACCAAGCGTTGTGCCGCTCATGCCGGCAAGGTGTGTGGTTTCAGTGGAGAGAAAGGAAGTCAGAGCGCCTGCGGAATTCTCTTCTTTGTCGAAGAATGCGATGTCCTGACGAAGCATTGCACGAAAGGCCCTGTTTCTCGTACGATAAACCAATCGTTCGGAACAAACTGCAAAAGCTACCCCCTGGCAGCAGAACGCAATGATTTGCACAATCGCTAGCACGAGATACATGAGGGACCAGAAATTGGCATCATGTCTCAATTTATCGTACATGCTAGGAGGCAGAGAGAGGGCGCCGAGAGCATTTGCGAAGAAAACGGCCTGCGTAGGGTTGCCGCCTCCTGCAACGATGGACCAGAATAATGCAAAGAACATCAGCCAGAGTTCGGGTCGATTGAAACTTCCAACCAGTTTGATTAATGTCCATAGTGAATAATGTGCGTTCGGTTGCTTTGCTTTGTTTTGCAAGAGCATACTTGATACCGACTTGGAAGTGGTTGTGTGATTTAGCTTGTTACGCACGTTCTCGTCGTCTGGGTCGGCTTCAACTACACCTGTCTCCCCGGAAGATGCTGTCTTGTAAAGCTTCTCGTCAAGATCATTCGAGTCTTCTTCATTGCCAGTGTTTTGACCTTCCTTTTCCTCCACTATCCGCTGAGCTTCAACTAGGTTATAATATGCGCTCCTTCGCTCTACTAGCTCGTTATGAGTACCCTGTTCAACAATGCGTCCTTCGGCCATAACTACGATGTTGTCGGCTGTTTTAATGGTTGAGAGTCGATGAGCAATGACGATAGTCGTTCTGCCCTGAGCAGCTTTATCAAGCGCAGCTTGCACCACGCCTTCAGACTTGGTGTCTAGAGCAGATGTGGCCTCGTCAAGCAAGAGGATTTTCGGATCACTAACCACGGCCCGAGCGATTGCTATACGCTGCTTTTGGCCACCCGAAAGCAGGAAGCCACGTTCCCCAACATTCGTCTCGTATCCTTCAGGAAGGCCAGAAACAAAGTCGTGAGCATTTGCCTTCTTTGCAGCATTGATGATGAGCTCTTTCTGTTCCTCTAGGCCAGCCTTCTCATATCGAGTGCCAATAAGTCCATGTTGAATGTTACCGTAGATGGTGGTACCGAACAAGGTTGGTTCCTGACTGACTAGCGAGATTTGTTGTCGAAGCCACCGCAGATTCAGCTTGGAAACATCATGACCATCGAGATAGACACTACCGCCCACAGGATCATAGAATCTTTCAACAAGTCCAATGATAGTACTCTTCCCACTACCGGAAGCCCCAACTAAAGCCGTGGTCTTGCCAGCCGGTACGGTGAGGTTGACATCCTTCATCACCGTCACCTCGGCTCTGGAAGGGTAGATGTGCTTGATGTTTCTCAACTCCACGGTACCTTCAATGTGATCAAGCTTCTCCCCATGATCGGACATGGGATCCAAAGGCGATACACGGTCAATCGTGCTGTATATTTTGGCAGCTGCAGCTAGGGCCGTAGTGAAAGATTGCCCATTTGGTGCAACGTTCCCCAAAGAAAATGCTCCTATCATGATTGAGAGCATGATAACAAGCACATCTGACAGGGACATCTCGCCAGCGACTAAATAACGAGACCCTTGCCAGAAAGAAAGGCTGTAGTTCAGGTATATGATGCCCATCATGCCCGCAATCATGATAGCCAAAGCAGTCTTGAGCTTGAGACCCCATTTCATGGCTTCCTTCAGATGCACTTCATATTTTTTGGCGAGTTTGTCCTGAGTGCCAAAAGCCGTAGTGTTGCGGATAGAGCTGACGACTTCTTCAGCAACAGAACCTCCTATTGCATAGGATACGAGCGACTGCTTGTTATATTTGATGATAAACCTAGAACCTGTAGCCATAACGAAAACAATAGCGAATACCGTTGACGATAGGATAAGAGTCAGTTTCCAGTATTTGATGAAGGCGATGATAAAAGCCGTGACAAAGGTCGCTAAAGCAGTTAGTGTGAGAGCGATCTTTTCCGAGATACCGTCTTGTACGAGATTTGTATCTGCTGTAATTCTCGTCGTAATCTCACCAGCGCCTAACTTATCGAAGAAAGCAATGTTCTGGCGGAGGATAGCTGCGAGGTACTGTTCTCGAATTTTCTGGGTAATGTGTTCCCCAGTGTAAATGAAGCCAGCAGTGCAGACATATATGGTGACAAGCTCGCCAATGGCTAGGTAGACAAAGTAGAGTGTAGTGGACCCTAATGTACTATTGAACTCGCTCCTGGATGTTGTTCCTAAGAAAAAGCCTTGAAAGGCGCCTGCTAGCTGACCGAAGACAACCTGTATGTACAAATTAGTGATCTAGTGGAAGTGGTAATTACTATGGTTGAGGATACCGTCATTAGAGGCATTGCTGCCCCACCAGCGATGGCACAGATAGAACTTATGACAATGATCAAAATATCGTTTCTGGTTGCATATCTGAAAAGGGTTGCATAATTGACTTTGGTGGTGGGCAAATGAAGCTGCCGCTTCACGATCTCCTTTTCGTCGTCCGGCAAATGTGCATAGGCTTCTTCTCCAAACTTGACTTCGCCGATTTTGACGACGTTGGGGTCTAATTTGGCCAGTGCCGTCTCATCTTGTGAAGAAGATCCCGAAGATCGTGTGTTTAGCTCCTTCTTCTCCCCAATCGCATCCTTCTCCGAAAAGCTTTTGTGCTCCTGTATATGTGTGTTTTGTTCCTTCTCGTTCAGCTCAATCTCTTGCGCGGCATGATTGAGGTCCCCTGCGGTACTGTCCATGGCGGACAGGTGCCCCTCCGGGCCTGTAAAGCTTGACTGGAGCTATGCGAGATTGTGAATGAAGAGGGCGGTCTCTTGCAATGGCGATCGACGCTGCAGAGAAATTGAGGATAGTAAAAGAATGTGCCTCACAAGGAAGAGATATGAGAGGAAAGCAAGGGCTAATATACTTGAATAATGAGTCGGAGATGACAGCAGGGAGTGCAGAAGGTCTAAGTGGCGGTAGCCATAAACGTAAGGCAGCAATATACAGGAAAAGAACGACGACGAGAAAACAGAGAGTGACTGCTATCAGTCGCAATATACAGGCCGGAGGCTCGGGTTGTCTACCAAATTCATAAGGGTTCATAAATCCGGGATGAGATTGCCCCGCGCTTGGTAGCGATTGGCCCAGTCTTCTGTCAAGCGATCATCGGGGCGAGCTCGGGCTCTAAGCGAGGCCGAATTGGGGGGAGTACCTTAAGTCGTCCCCTAAGGGTATGACTGTAGGCAGTCATAATAGAGATACTGAAACCAGTCGTTGACTGTCTCCTGGCGGTGAACAAGCATGGTCGTAGATATTGGTGAAAGGCATCGTACGATACATTCACCTTTGAGTCATCCGCTGCCTCGTGGTGGGCTAGACTCGCTCCCACGATAGTGACCACAACAGTGGTGATTCATCCCATTTGCGCGCTCGGATGGCGCTTTTTGTTGGCTTGCATTGGACCCTAAGCTCCGAAAGCCTCGTGGCTTCATCCAGGCGTCAGCATTCATGGCCTCAAGTTCGGCCTTCCAACTACGGGAAACCATGTGTGATTTGGATCAAGATCAAACCGCGTCAGGCGAATGAATGGTGTGTTGTAAAGTTGAAGTAGTCATAGTAGTGTTGAGAGGCACAGTCAATTCATCCTCTGGCTTACTCTTATGGCTAATCACGTGATATGAGATTCTCGCTAGTGGACGCTAACGGAAAGCTGCCCACACCCAAATTCGAATTTCGATCACCAACGAAGGATCCCTCCGACATAGCGAAAGCGCCCACGAGCATCCCCCAAGATGCCTGTAAGTGAAATCTTGCTATGCTTTGTTCCAGATAACGCCAGGCATCGAAGCTGACAACACGCTTAGTCCCACAAGTCCTTCCGCACAAAGCAGAAGCTCGCCAAAGCGCAGAAGCAAAACCGCCCAATCCCACAATGGATCCGCTTGAGGACTGGCAACACTATCCGGTAAGTCACAGAAGATACAATGATATGACTGGCAAGATTTGGGGGAGAGAAACTTGAATCAACGAGGTCTCTGGCTGACTGGGGTTGCCGGGCTATAGGTACAACGCGAAGCGAAGGCACTGGCGCAAGACTCGTATTGGTATCTAGACGGGATATGGAGGAGCTGCATGGAGCTGGAACGGATTCAAACTGTCGCGAGAGGACTCGTGTGCTCGTTCAAAGAGGATGAACATGGGGGCTCGGGCTCGCAGCGGTGAAAGTTAGGCGCATGCTAGCTACAATTACAGGCATCCTCAATAACGACAGCCAAAGACGTTTAAAGCGGAGACTGGTATGCTGTGCCATGCGAAACAACTATAGTCATGGACGATTGTTCGACTCCTTGTCCATGAAGAAGTAATCGCTCGTCTCGTTTGACCGTTGATTTGCTGTAGTGTTTTCTTAACAGTACTATTTTGTAACAATCAGGATTTACGGTGAAGTCTCAATATGGAAACGTGATATCGGTGCATGCTTTTTCTCTTATCTACCTATGCTTTTAGGAGGCAGACAGGCAGCCTTAAGGATGCTCATCTTGACCGTTAAAGGGGCTTGCCATGAGACCCGTGCCACGACACACATTCCCCACATAGGATCCCCACATACTCCATGATGAAGCCATTTAAACCACCAGCAAAAAGGAAAGAGCATACTTCATCTAAACGCCTTGCCGTATTACGACCCATGACCGCCCACGCAAAAATGCGGCCTTCATAGTAGCCATATCGTAATACGGACTACGCAACAGCGTGAAAGCAATGTCGAAGGCGATGGATATATAGCGACTAGATGAGGATCAGTATGTCTATCACCAAACGGGGCGGGATAGCGACTTACTCCTCGGCCCACTCGTTCTCACGACGGATCTGATCCTCCTCTTCAGGAGTGAAGTCATTTTGGATGTTGAATGTCTTTCGAATCTCCTCAGGAGTCTTGCCCTTAATCATGTTGGCGACAGTTTTGCAGCCAACATCGAGAAGAGGCTTGATGTCGAGATAATTCGCAGCCTACGGTTATCAGTTAGCATGGATATAGTGGATGGGCAGGGTCTCTGTCATACTAAGATGATCTCGAACAGCATCTCCTGATCGACTTGCATAAATTTCTGATCCCACTCCTCGATGTCGGTTGTCTTCTTGCGAGAGTCGGAATCGTCATCATTGGTCGCAGGAGGGTCGGCTTTGTGGTGAGTGCACCATTCGATGACCTTCTTCAGAACAGCCTCGTTGACCTGTGGAGGTAGTCAGTAAAGCCTTGATCTGTATGGGCTACTGTACGCACGTTTGGGATAGGGATGGCATCGTCGATCGCCTCATCGCCAACATCCTCTAACATGTTCTTGATGAGGAACGAACGCTCGGCAATTTCGCGCTCTAAATACTTTGGTTAGCAAGTGTCTTTAACAAGAGCATCCAAAGTAACATACCAACGACGATCTCAGCATTGTCGGAGCTCTGGAGTTTGATGGTAGGTGCAGACATGGTGACTGGAAGTGGTGAGCTTGAGAGGTTGCAGTACTTTGTACTATCGGCTGCTTGGTAAAGTGGCTGTATTTGTTGTTTGGAAGGGTTCTAGTGGGCCTGAATGTATGATTTGGAGGGCGGAGGACTTGAGAATGAGGTATTGGGGGTTTAAGTAGTAGAGTTTGCTACCTAGAACAAATAATTGAAGTATGAGTCGGGGTCTTTGTGAGGCGGAACACAAGGCCGCAGCGTGAAGCTAACAAGCATCGACCAATCAGAAGTGAAGCACTGGCATCACAGTTCTCAACCACTCAACGCAAGCAGCCATCGGCTCTTGACTTCACTCTTTTCTTTGTGACTGGATTCAACATCTCAATCAGTGTCAATGTCTTTTATTGACACTTTGAAGATCTAGAAATAATGAAGATGGCGTTCAGTGTTGATTTCAATTAGACCACTCCATGACAGCCTGGATGTCTCTTGCGCTGACTCTCATTGAGTTGATTATATATTAGACTCAGTCGATAGGTTAATATCATCACATGGACTGTTGACATTTGGCCTCTGAGCTGTCGAAGGCCATCGAATTGGGAAATGAAACCCTCTACCGTAAAGTGCTCTAGTAGATCGATGGCCAGACGGTATTTATACCTTGAGTTAGGTTATCCGGGTTCAAATGGATTGCAGCATAAAGACTATACTGCTTATGAATGCTTGATTGCATCTATCTAGGAAAGTCTGTCTTATTAATACATAACCTTGCCATACGAACATACTAACAAAGCAGAGAGATGTTTGCTTGTGCATAGAAGTGGTCAGATGAAGAAATCCAATATATGCCTGCAGCCTGGAGATCTTCACCTTTTGGATGCTTGCTTCATGGAGGATGACAAGCAATCTGCAATTTCCCTGACCTACCCCATACTGCAACCATACTTTATTCTTCCACTTGAGCGATTCGCCAATAGTCTTTGATTTATAAACCCTCTGTTCAAATATGCTTGTTCCCTATCCAGAACTCTCTGGAGCAGTGCCTTGATGATCATGTGGACCCGGACATATCTCCTGCTGTTGCTGCTCAGACTTTACTTGGCGATCTCGCCCAGCTACATCCATCCCGATGAAAACTTCCAGGGCCCAGAGGTGGTCGCAGGTAAGCTTTCGTCCATTCTTCATACGGTACCTGGCTACATATGTTGATCCACGTGAAAGACGTGATGCGCGTCATGCATACTTAAGACCGGCGGGGTTCCCATTCCCTGTCTCATTGCACACCAGCTAACCGCCATTGGCTGCTCCAGGAAAGCTTTTCTCCTTCCCTCACCATCTGACCTGGGAGTTCACCACCGATCGTCCTGTACGGAGTATCTCGCCCCTATGGATTGTCTACGGAGTACCCATGACCATACTCCAATGGCTATGGACGGAGACTGGGAGAGAGCAGGTTGCGCCAGAGGTCATATACTACGCTCTGCGCGTCTTGATGTTTCTGCTGAGCTTTGTGCTCGAGGACTGGGCTATACATGAGCTGGTCCCTTCGCCTCAGCAGAGGAAGCTGGCTGTCGTTCTGGCCGCTTCCTCCTATGTAACATGGACATACCAGACGCACACGTTCTCCAACTCGGTGGAGACGCTGATTGTAGCATGGAGCTTGGTGATGATCCAACGGATACTCGATAACAAGGTCTATTCGATCCAACCACCTTCCTCCATATTTGGGACTGACAAGAATAGTACCGCTCGTCAAGAGTCTCCACTGCCATCCTCGGCGCGCTCCTCACATTCGGCATCTTCAATCGCATCACCTTCCCCGCCTTTGTCTTCGTACCCATGCTCTACTTGATACCACATTTCATCAACCGACCTTTCTCGCTGCTCGCTCTCGTAGCATCTACAACAGCCGCTTCCGTTCTCGCCATCTCAATCGACACAGCCTTCTACACCTCCTCACCATTCTCGCTCCTCAACCTCATCCGCCACCCCACAATCACCCCCCTCAACTCCCTCTTCTACAACGCATCAACAGCAAACCTCTCCCTCCACGGCCTTCACCCCCGCTACCAGCACATCGTCGCCTCCCTCCCACTCCTCCTAGGTCCCGCTCTCCCCCTCCTCTTCAACAGCCCCCGAATGACCTCCCTCCCATTCATCTCCGCCATCTCCGGAACCGCCTTCCTATCCCTAATCCCGCACCAAGAGCCCCGCTTCCTCCTCCCCATCATCCCCCTCCTGCTTTCCTCCGTCCAGCTCCCGCGCACAAAGAGCCTCACGCACACGTTTCTCGCCGCGTGGATAATCTTCAACGTGCTACTGGGCATCCTGATGGGGATCTACCACCAAGGCGGCGTCATCCCGGCGCAGATCTGGCTGGGGCAGCAGGACGAGTCGCTCGGTGTGGGCGAAGTGCTGTGGTGGCGCACGTACAGCCCGCCTGTGTGGCTGCTTGGCGGCAACGATAATAACATCACCACGACCGATCTGATGGGTATGCCGTTCGAGGATATGAAAAGCCGAGTGCATGCTGGTGTGGGGAAGTGCGGGGACCAGGGACCAGCACTCGGGTTGGTGGCGCCGGCATCGAGTACGGAGCTGGATGTGTGGACGCAGGGCGAGCGAGGCTTCGAAGGGGGAGGGAAAGGGGTTTGGTGTTTGAGGAGGTGTGGAGGTACGGGCGGCATTTGAATCTGGATGATTTGGATGTTGGGGGAGAAGGATTACGAGGGACGTTGGAGAGGGTCGTAGGCAGGAGGGGCTTGGTGGTTTGGAGGGTGAGGAGGGAATGTCACTCGTGAGCGAGAAGCTTCGTCACTCCAATGCTTGTACAAGGTAAAACTTATTATGGACTGTTATATCGTCCAAATCAAGCGGAAAGACCTCCATTGAATGGACACATGATTTCCATTTATGGGTTGCATTCAAAGCTCTACCATGCTATGAGCGCTATCGCTATTCTGTCCCTACTCAATGGCTGAGAACATTGAGCCTTCTGTAAAGGTCGCTCTATCTAGCCTTCGAATTCGACGTCGGGAACACAGGCTAGGTGACCCAAGGGGTCAAAGTCCAGAAGCAGCATCTCTGTATATTAGTGCAAGCTGGCCATAATCCCCAATGATTCCCGTTTCATTACAATTTCCATTTTTGGATTTATTCATCTCCATCATCCGGTTGGTCGAAGAGGAAATTCGCCGCAAGTTCTTCGTTCTTGTCGCAGGCGAAGTAAGCCTGGATGACCAGATCGCGCTCGAAGCCGAGGAGACACAGCTGTTCGCAACCATTAGCATATCCTGAACTCCCCCAAGCCCCCAATTCCACACGCAACCGAAAGGCTTGACTTACCCGCTCTATAGCAGCCCGCTCATCCTCCGTAACGCTGATCTCCTGCGCGCCCGGCGGCAGCGGCGTATCGCCCTCCGTATCCTCCGCCAATAACTGCAAGAACTGATCCGGGTTTTCTGCTATCAGCGCCGCAAGCTGCGGGTTGCCCGCTCCAACCTGCTGCAAGATCGGCTCCAGCATCTGCGGTTGCGTCTGCACGATCTGGCGTAGTTGCTGGAACTGTGGGTTTTGACGGAGGAAATCGAGATTACCAGCTGCACCGCCTGCTCGGCCGCCAGCGGCGGCGTTGAGGCCTCGAGCGGCTTCGGTCACGGCGGCTCGGCCGGCGGAGCGTTGTGTGCTTCCTCCTGTGGTGCCGGCTCCACCCCGGTTGGCTTGGGCAGCAGCTTCGAAGAGATTGATGGGAGCGTCGGTGTCGGCTGGGGCGTCGCCAGTGGCGGGGGTGGTGCCAGTGGCGGGGGCTGCTGTGGGAGTTTGGGTTGTTGCTGCTGGGGTACGTGGGCCGCCACGAGGTGCGGCCTGTTGCTGTTCTTGCTGGATGTCTTCAGGAATGCCCTATACCCTGTTAGATTTCTTGAATTTGGTGCTGAGTTGGGGGGCTAGGGGACTTTGCAGGCTTACATCGATGAGAAACTGCACTGCGCGATCCGGGTTGAAGTAAGCTGCTCGCATGGCGCGATCGATGGCTGCTCGCTCAAAGCCCATGCCCAACAGATTTGTGATGGCTTCATCTCTCTGTGCTCCAAGCGTCAAGGCTGACGGATCATTGAAGTTAGCACCTTCTGTAGTCGCCGCTGCGCTCGGGGCTGGTGTGGGCGTAGCCGGTACATCTGATGTAGTCGTATTTGATGCTGGTGCAGGAGCAGCGGGAGCGGCAGGCGTCTGGGCAGTGATTGGAGCAGCAGGTGTAGAAGGAGGTTTCGAAGAGGTGGGAGCTGTTGAGCTAGCTGGCGCAGCCTTTGGCTATGGAGTGGTTTAGCGAGTGTCCTTGAGGACTTTCACGCGGAGCACGAACCTTTGAGACCATGCAGACTATGAAGCCTTTCTCTTCAATCATATATGATTCGACGGTGTTTGCATCTTGCAGTATCTTGCCGGAATAGATGAGCTTCTGCTGACTTGCCTCCCACCCTTTTTCCGTCGATATCTTCTCTTTGACTTGTCCAATCGTCTCTGAAGGTTCGGCTTCGATGACAAACTTCTGCTGCTTCAAATCCTTGATTGTGAGCTTCATCTTGCCCCACCACCTCACAGAAGTTGAAAAATCGTGACTTGCGCTTCCTAGTTGTGACTTTATGATGGTTGGCAGTGTTTCGCGTATGGGGTTTATGAGAAGTAAGTTGAATAGAAGCTCTCACAGATTAATGACTCGAGAAGGAAGAATTCAAAGGAACGAGAATGATGCTGCATCAGGCAGTGAAGCCGATTACCTGTACGTTATCCGTAGGGATATTTCACATCATCACACTAGGCAGCTTGCACGCTTATCCTAAAGGAGTTAATATTAAAAGAATCTTTCAGGAGGCTCTTCCTTGCTGCTCACTGGCAGTCATCAAACTTCACCATCCACTTCGATCCTCAAAAAACACCCCCAGGTTTGACCAAGCTGTGTCCATTCGGCCTTGTGATACCCGGCTACTCTTGCCTATGAAGGCTACTCAGAGTTTCCTTCTCTCCGTGTTCTTGTCTAAGCGTGATTGAGAGCCTACAACTCGGGACGACGTGTCTCTTCACTCCTTCACGTAGCAAGAGATCCATCTCCACCTTGCATTTTTCTAATTAAAGGTTTATAGTTACCTACTAACTCACGATAGTTCGACAGGCAACAACAAGTTGCCTGTCATTCCATGAACAAGACAGTATATGCAACTATAGTAAGCCATCATTGAGGGACCCATTGTATTGCAGCAGGCACCAAAAGACTGTCTACAGTCCGGATTTGGAAATCATCAAGATTCTGTTTCTTAACGGGCGCTCGGGTGTGGCCGCTCGCCCCCGGTTCACGCGTTCGAGATGTGCTCGAGGTTTGGTCACCAACCATCGTCAACCCCGCATGCTCTGCTGAGAATTACCGTGTGTCATTTTCACCACTAACAGTAACTCGAGTCATGCCACACAAGGGCAGACGTCGGAAAATGCTCGAGTTGCAAGTAAAACGGGAAAGCATTGGAACCGTTGAGTCTATGTGAAGACAAGCTTACCTGGCCTTGCTCATGAAACACACTGATTATGGCGACATAGCGTCTGTCCGGCTAGATGGAGTACTACAATGAAAGCTGGAAAGGAATGCCCTTCCTACTGTACATCGTCCAACGCCCCCAAACCACCATGATGGGGATCAGAGGTGAGCTGATCTCAATGCTGAAACGTGTTCTAAGGATGGGTCAACAACGTCGCAGTCCAATTACCCTGCTCCGCCCACTTCACCTTGCAGTACATATATTCTCTAGCTATCCTTTCATTGATCTCCTCAGTGAACTGTTTTCCTTCACAGAGCGATACATTCATTTGAGGCTTCATCTTCCTATATAACCGCTATCTTCCTAGATATCCACTCTCTCAAAGCCTGGCGCTCCATTTTCAAAATTACCACGTTTAGCAAAACATCATCTATTCAAAACTCTCAACATGATCTCTACCTACCAAATCCTGGCCTGCATTGTTGCCATAGCTACCCCTGCGCTGGCACAGGGAGATTGGCAAGGTCAATGGAACGGTCCAGTGGTCACAGTGACACAATATCCATCATCGAGCTCTATTGTTCCTAGATCTCCATATCCAACTCCAGCACCGACCCCAGGTAGTGGCGGCGGAAATGGCCAAGGAGGTGGAGCGCAGACCTTCTCCATTGTAAACTCCTATTCAGTGGCCTTGTCGCTTTCATTCGACCACAACCCTGATGGCCCGGGTGGATTCAACGATGTGCCCACTACAATAGGTGCCGGATCAACAACATTCTACAGCTATCCCACAGGGTGGGCTGGCAGGATATATGTCGGCAAAACAACCAACCCCGCAAACAGCAAAATCGAAGGAAGCATTAAGGCCGGCCCTGACATGGACGTAAGCTATGTCGACGGCTACTCTGTGCCCATAGTATGCACGTCAGCTGGCAAAGTCGGCGGCAGCAACACCGAACTGTTTGGGCTCAACGGTAACAAGTGCGGCCAAAACGTGGATATTTCGGGTTTCGAGATCTGTCCGAATCCTGCATTGCCCAAATACAATGGACCCGCGGATCCATTCTTCGCGCCTTGCCAAGGCAAAGCCTACACCTACCCCGCCGACAACCTCGCCAATATGATGAACGTCGATGCCACTACCCACTGTTGTATCGGGACAACATGCTCGATGGGTCCCGGGAAACGATCCGTACTATCAGAGAGAGAAGGAGCACCGCCATCGCCAGATGCACACCCTCATCAGGTGCACAAGCGTCGGTGGAATCAGCCTCGATCACACGTTCACCGGCTCGTTCAAGATGCTAAGCTCAAGCATTAAGCATTTCATGTTGTTTGTGTTTGTGTATATATCTAGGGCTACTTGTTGGGCGGGACCAGCAGTAGGAACATTGGGTAGGAGGTATTGGCGTTCATTGTCAGTGATGGATTGTATGTATGAATTTATGTGAATACGTAGCCTGTATACGCAAATCGAACGTTCTATGTTTTGTTCCAACCGGTTATTGCCGTTTTGATTTAGGGATTCCCCGTGCCTACCTCGGGGCCTTTCGAGGAGTAAATTGATACAGCTCATTTAGATCCACACGAGATCGTCCTCGGATTCCGTTCTTTAGCAATTCATATAAAGTACGGTTTCATGAGAGATGTGGGTATCACAGGATGGACAAAGGTGGAGGAACATACAAGATCTCTTATACAATCAAGGTCTCGTTTACAATAATGACTGGTCCTATCGGCATCATCGGTAAACTTTTCTGACAGCGTCTGATAGTCTGACGCCGTTTTCGATAGATTGTTGGCTACAGCAGCAAGACTACAAGTACTAGTATCGCAGGGGAAGCGGAGCCGTGTCCGGCCAATTCGGATGCTTCTATACTGCAGACGTTTTTTATTTTTTACCAATAATGTGAGCAAAAAGGGGATGTGATCGTGCAGAATAACATATGCATTTAATTTACTAGTAAATATCATTCAAATCAATCAAATTCTTCGTTTTTTTTTATTTCGTTTTCATTGATTTCGTTGTCGTCAATTTTGTATAGTGATTCGTTGATGTTTTGCTCGCAAATATTTACTTTTTTCTCATTCTTTCGTTTTCATTTTCACTTTTTTATCGTCATGAATTTTTTTGCAAGCAATTTTCGTTGTCGTTTTTTTTCGATTTCGAAAGTCAATTGTTCGTCGTCGTCAGCGAATTGAACAATCAACTCATCATCGTCAAAAAATTCTCAACATTTTCTTTTTTTTTCTTTTTTTTCATTTTTTTCAATATTTCGCTCAATTTCGAAATCATTCGTCGACGTGTTTTTGACGCGTCGAAAATTTGAATTTGAATTGTTGCAAAACACGAATTTTATTGATTTTTCGTCAATAATTTATGAATTTTCAATACGAAAAAAATTTTTTATCAAAAAAAACACTCGAGCGCAATATTTTCTGTGTCGATTTTGAAAACAATTCGTCGATAAAATTGAAAATTACGAACGTCGATTCAAAACAATTCGTCACGTCGAATTTTGCGATATGAAATTTAAAAAAATTTGACAATATGACGAGTTTGAAACGTGTATATCAATCAACATAATATTTTTCAAAAAAAAGTGTAAAATGCATAATCACGACATGAATTTCGTCGATCAAACGAAAATCAACGACGAAATTCAAAACGTCGTCGATAAAAAAATTGTCAAAAACTATAAATTTGTTCACGTCAACAAAAACATGCAAAAAATTAAATGAAAAATCAATCATGTCGTTTTGAAAACGACAAATGATTTGATCATGAATTTGAAAACTGTGCACAATGCAAATGCAAAATTTTGAAAATCAATTCTGATTTTCATCGTCGCGATAACGATTTTTGTTGACAAAATCAATTGAAAATCTGTTATGAAAATATGCAACGTTTGAACGAAAATTACGTGTTTCAAAAATTGATGATCACACGTCAATTCGAAAAAAAAAAAAAAAAAAAAATCAAAAAAAAAAAAAAAAAAAAAAAAAAAAAAAAAAAGTCGAAAAATACGAAAATCACGCAATTGTTTTCGCAAATCGAAATGAATGATTTTTTTTTATTCGACACATATCATATCAAATTAATTACATGTGATTCAAAATATTTACGAATTTTAATGCGTCGCGATCATTTGTTTTTCATGAATTTCATTCATGACAGCAATTCATTGAAATGAAAATTTTTCAATTTAATGATTCGCGACGAGCACGTTTGTTGATGATCAATCGTTCACATGTTCAACAATAACGAAAACGATGATATCATTGTTATTTTTTTTATATGCGTCAAAAAATGATGTAAAATGTGAATTTTTCGATACGCTATTATCGATGACTCAACGATCGAACAACGAACAATACAATTTGCTTTCAAAAATTTCGAAATCGACGAACAAATAGTGTCGCACTTTTTGTGCAAAACACATTCGAAACGAACATTCAATCGTCAATTTGCAAAAAATCGATGCAAAAAATCGAAAAAACATTTTTACAAAACGTTGTATTTTCGCAAGATTCGTGAAAATTGCGAAAACAATATCAACGAGATTTTCGCTGTCGTTTTTGACGACAAAATGCATGAATACATCAAACGAAAATGATGATTAACGCGTGAAAAATGAATCAATTATGTTCGTCAACATTCGAATTTATTGTTTCAATGCATGATTACAAATGCGATGAAATCGTGACATCATTTTTTCAAAACGCACGCGAAAAATGAATTATTTTCACATTATTTGAATGATATTCGCTAACAAATATTCAAAAAAAAATGCAATGTTTCAATTTTCGTTGACGAAAATCGTTCGTCACGTCAATCACATCGATGATCAATGACGTCAACGTGTTCAAAAAACGATTTCGAAATTTCGTATTACGAAAACGTTTTGATGTTTTTCGTGATTTCAATTAGTTCGCTTTTTTGATTTTGTACAACAATTCATGAGCGAAAAATTGAAACGAATTGACAAAATTATTGAAAATGAAAAAAACGTTTTTGACGTGAAAAACAAAATCGTTTGTTTTGTTGACAACGATTGTTTGTTTTATCGACAATATCAGCTTTCGTGTCGTCATATATGACATCAAAACATTTTGTTCGATTGCGTCAAAAACGAGAATTGAAATCGTTTCGCGTTTGACTTCGACGAGAAAAAATTCGAAATTTACGAAATCATCAATAAAAAATGAGTCAGCGAGAGCGTTCATGACGTCATTGAAAATTTCAATCGACATTTGCTAAAAGTGAAAAAAATTCTTGACGACATCAAAAATAAATATTACGAATTATGTGAAAACATGACGAACTGATTTTCGAAAAAACGATCCCCCATTCTGAATCGATGATTAGATCA
Organism: Physcia stellaris; assembly: GCA_018902385.1. Lineage (NCBI taxonomy): Eukaryota > Fungi > Ascomycota > Lecanoromycetes > Caliciales > Physciaceae > Physcia > Physcia stellaris. The sequence continues at coordinate 310,910 of JABSSW010000007.1, read as the reverse complement.
GTTGAGCAATCTCACTGATTTCATTCGTCAAAAAGGAGCGCAAACGACGATATTGAAACTGCACAAAAAAACGACGAAATTGCTCGAAAAAAAATTAATTTCTCGAAAGCGACGACGAAATATCGACGACGAAAAAAAGAAGACGAAAAAATAAATGATAAATAGTAATTCAGAATATCAAAACATCAAAAAGCATTATACAGAAATTCGACGACGACGAGATTGCGACAACGAAATCTATTTGAGAAGAATGCTTTTTTCGCTGTTTATTATATGAGTCACATTTAAAATGATTTGAGACACGATTTGCATATGATGAAGATTGCAGTGACTGAGCAGACTTCTCTGATATTACTAAAAATAAAAAACGTCTGCAGTATAGAAGCATCCGCCAATTCAGTGGTTCATCTCCTCCAGTCACGTGATGCGGAGGATCCTCGTCTAAAAGTCCTGAAGCTTTCGGGGAAGTTCGGGGCTGAGACAGAAAACGGTGATGCTAGAACTGCCTATGCTGCATCAGGTTGGTGCCGAAAACACGAAATCGCGTTCCCTCATCCTTGTTCGATGCATGTCAAACCTGGTGAAAATCTGCACCTCTGCTGAACGAAAACAACGCCAGAACGCGTTGACCGAATCCCTCATAAACAATACGGTTGGACCGGCAAACACACACGCCGCTGCACAACATGGCTGTCTTCCCACCTTCACTTGGTTCATCCATTGTTCCTTTCCCTCATCGTGGTGTTTGTTGTTCTTCTTGTAAATCTTCCATTGACTGCGTCTCTTCAATCGCTTGAACCACGTCATCGGCCGTATCTGAGGCCTTTCTATTCTAAGTTCGATCGACCTGCAGCATAAGGCCGCAGAAGTGACCTGTCTAATCTAGCCTTGTGTCTAACCTGGCGAGCTGCCATATTTTCTTTCTGCAGCCACTTGCTGCTCGAGGTCATTGCGCATCTCCCAATTCTCGACGCGTTCGAGACTCTTCACCTCGTCACCTCACTACATAAACAACCTCTGAGCAGGATATACCTCTCTTCTCTATACCACCTCCATCCTGCTATTGCCGCTGCTCATAAATCCCTAAAGGCGACCTTTATTCTTATCCGCTCGTTAAGCCCGTCTTTTCGTTCGACGCGGTTGCTCCCAACGCGATCAGCCGCAAGAGGACCCGATACTCTGGTCTTCCCAGCCATTGCCATCACCGACGACGAAACATCTCTCCGACAATACACACGCTCAACTGGGATGCTGGACCCTTTGACGTTAGTGCGGTAGTTGACTTTGGCCCTGGTTGCTCAGGAACCACTTTAAAGGTCCGACGTCAGCAAAGCTCCAAGGATCTCGATACATGTGAACCTAAGCGATATTGGACGTTATAATGTCTCGAAAATTGGCCATCAGCCTTTCTGGTGTTGTAGCAATCATTTTCACAGTTGCTGTTACTGTTCTGGCCATTCTACTAGCTTCCTTTCTCACACCTCAGGCGCAAAAAGTATCTACTCTTTCAGTCGCCGCTGTCATTGTTCAATGTATATCTCTGTGCATGACGAGTGCGTTGCTCTTCCTTCACGTTCAAAAAAGAGGACGCAACGGATCCATTGTATCTCGTCCAAGAAGGCAGACATGCCTTACATTGACCAGCATCACGATTACCTTTCTCGCCGCCACAGCGATTGGGTTCACTTTGGGCTGGACTTATAACAGGATTGACACTTTTCATGGGTTGATCCTAGGGACAGACCCACGCAACTTTATGCTCATTATTATTGTTGTCTACGGCCTGGCTATCCTTTCTCAGGTACTCTTCTTGGTTTGTCTCTTGTGGGTTCGAGACCCGACTTTACATCAGCTGCCAGCCCCAATACAGCCAGAACTTCAGATGTCCGTCGCGGAGGAAGAATCGAGCAGGCCAGCTACTGCAACTACTATTCACTCAAATCCGTTCAGGGAAGTCAGCTTTTCAACACCAGCATCAGCCACCGCATCGGAAGGGCCTAGCACTCGTCGTTCCTCGCTTTCGATAGTGACACGCCATAACACGTCCAAAACCAGATTGATTCGTCAGTCCTCCATTCCACGATACTCTCGCAGCTCCTCGTTCGACAACTCTACCACTGCGCGCCCCTCCCAAGATAGCGAAGGTTTCGACTCATGGGATACGTCGACGGTGGCGCCTCATATTAGAGAAACAGTCCACCATTCGTCGCCTCTATTGAAAAAGCCAGGTTTGGAACCTATTCCCGGATCTCGATCGCCTTCACCAGCAAAGGCTCTCGAGGGCCCCTTCTTCACTCCTACCTCACCTGAATCCTCGCCACCACCTAGTCCGCTCCCGCAACCTAGCTATTCGCGACCTCCATCAAGGCAACGCGCCCCTTCAGGCGAAGACCACATTCACCCCCTGTTCCGTACCTGCAGCCCCACACCACCCCCGACCGCCTCGTCAGGAACCGTCCTACTCGCCGCCCCTGTTGCTGGTGCTCTTGTGAATGAGCGCATACTACGGAGAATGCGTTCAGGGAGTCTCCCATCAAGTCCCAGTCCACTCATCAGGTCGGAAAGCTATTTCGATTTCAGGACGGCGCCGACGTCGCCAGTCGGCGAAACACCACCTATCCCGAATTTCATCCTTGAGGCGGGAGAAAGGGGAAGCATGGATGCTTACCAGGGCAGGCGAGCCGCATCTGTCAGATCACCTGCAAGAACGCCTGTAGTGGATCGGTGACTTTGAAGAGAAGTCATTGGCTGTTTAAGTCTTCTAGATCGATCGCGAGAATGCTTTATTTCGCTAATCTTGTGCTACGCTCGGGTGCATAATCGACCAATGATTCTGCATAATCGACTACCGAACCCACTGTTCTACACTCGGTGACGGCTCGTCAAGCACCTACTTCACCTTGAAAGCTTATTTTCCGTTGAAAAGAAGTAATGTCGCGCCGCCCCAATTGGGGCTTTGTCCATGATTATATGAACACACACATATGGATGGACCAATCGGAACACCTCAGGAAATTGAGCACGACAACGCTCGAATATCACTTCCGAACTGACTGTGCTTAGCGAGCAACTGTCCATGCATTGGACAGGAACCTGTATGTTAGATATGATTGAAGATTCGAGAAAAGTCGGGGATTTTGGGCAGTGCGAGGAGCGGGATGAAGATACGAAATGCTCAACGTTAACGATTGTACTTATTGACATGATATGAGGTAGTCTCAGCCACCTATTCAGCAGATAATACTTTCGAACCCTAGTGTCAAATGTAGTCTAGTTTTCATAGGTTGAACACTGAACAAATACTTTGGAGTTGTTCACGTACTGTCGTATTTTGTTGAAGTTGCAGTACTTTAGTTACATGTACCTTACCTTAATGTACTCAACTCCCTCATCCTATCGGGCCGAAAGCCGGCTCTGACGGAGCTTACTCGAGACAACCCCACGGCGAAAGTTCCAGTTCTTCATGAGCATATACGATATTTTGCTAAGTTCCACATCCTCGAAAGCCGCCTAGTTAGGTTAGCATGCTGGCATCAGCTCTCTGGATTTTCCAATGAGGCTGCCATCGACCTTGCGCCTTACCGGATGATGGTCGTGTCCACTGCTCGATTACAGCTAACCGCCATGCCCTCCTTTTCCCTACAAGCTTTCCTGGTCTGCGCGATACTGTCCCAGCAAGCTTTATCACACGAGCACCATGATGATAAGATACCAGAAGGTGAAGGGATATCTCCGGACCCCATTGTACGGCATCGACCTCTACGAATATCGAAGATTAGATCTGAGTCTTATGCTAGGATGCCACGTTATGGGTACACATCATTATACAAATCCTCTCCTTCGGGATCATCTTTCCTACCGGCATGGTTCTTGGGGTTCGTCTCCTTACCCTTTTTCCTGTCTAATCCAGAGCTTCTCAATTGACGCCTTGCCTTCTTCAGATCATTCGCTCCCGCTTCCACGTCCCTGTCCAAGTCATCGGCACCATCCTCGCCATCGTAGGCTACTTCCTGGGCCACGCCCACGGCGGGCGCCAATTTGCACCTAACATCCACGCCTCCTTCGCCTCCATCCTAATGCTAATGCTTGTCGCCCAAGTCGTCTTCGGGATATACCTCAAGCTCCACCTCGAAAGGGGCGTCCATGGGCGCATACGGCGATACGTAGTCCTTGCACATGGCGTAGTTGGAAAAACGATGCCGGTAGTGAGCTGGGTCCAGATGCTGTTCGGGGGCATTACAGCGCTGGGGTTCTGCAGGGGTGACCATCTGGGGCAATGTCTCGCTCATTTCATCATGGGCAGCGCATTTATTGGGTACGGCATCATCCTCACAATCTTATTACTGGTAGGCCAATTGTGGCTCGCGCGGACAGGACGCAGTCAGGAGTTCTTCGATTCAATGCTTATCGCTGCATGGGGTTGCGTGAATACCTTTACGGAACATCGCTGGGGCACGGCATGGGTGAAGAACGATCTGCAGCATACAAGCATGGGGATCGTGTGGTGGTGCGCCGGACTACTGGGGATATGGCTCAGCAGGAAGAGAGACGGGCGGCCGAAGAGGAACCTGGTGCCTGGGATCGTGATACTCCTGACAGGATGGGCGATGAGCGCGCACCCTCAAGGTTTGGAACTGAGCACGCATGTGCATACAGTATTCGGATGGACACTGATGGCTGCCGGAGCGGCACGAATCGTAGAGATCTCGTTCGTGCTGAGGGATCGGAATACCATATCCGAGAAAGACCAGGAGGACATCAATAGCTGGCAGTATCTTACGCCTTTCGTGAGTCGAGCCCTACTTGTCTCTCTTCCTTCTCTCCTTCCCCTTTCTCTTGCTTTCTTGCTTAACGAGATGTCCCAAGCATGACGCTAATGGCCCCTCCAGCTCCTCTACACCTCAGGCCTCCTCTTCATGGGCGCAACAGAAGAGCAAATGGCCATGCTCGCCACCGCTCACGTCTCTCACGTCTCTTACATCCTCATCCTCTACAGCGTGGCCTTCATGATGTTTCTCTTCGTGTGCATGCTTCTCCACCTCTACGCTACTCACGCCTGGCCCTTAGACCCCAAGACCAAAAGCGTACCCGTAAATGGCCATCCAGCAGTAAATGGGCACGCGGTTGACGGCAGTCGTGTCAGAGATGCAGAGGAGTTCGAGCTGGAGGGACTTATGAGCGATGACGATGATCCGGAGACTCCGAAGGTGGGGATGAGGGAGGCGAATGGTAGGGCAGCATAGAACTTTACGCATTTTAAAGCTTTTTGCATATAGCCTCCTTATTTCTTAACTGATAGGCGCCCGAGTCAGGATCTAGCTGCTCTTCTCATGATTTGTGGATAGGGGACGGGATCAAACTGCTCCATTTTCTGGACTCCGGCTATCGTGTGTTTTGTTCGGAGGCCACGAGGGAATTCCTACCTGACTCAGATACGCAGATTCAGTTTCTCCTTTTGGTCGGTGAAGATAGCATCTCTTACCTTTGATTACCTCTGTCTTTTGGCTGGCGCATGGCACTTTTCACTACGGCAAGATGATACGGATGACTGGTATATTCCCAAAGTCGTGTAAACTTTGATCTTATTCTTTTACTTAATTTTATTCTATTTGGAAAGCGTCACAAAAATATCAGAGCAAGCAATAGAACTACCCCTCTTAACCATCGACCCCGACACCTACTTTATAACACCTTCGTACTTATGGTTGTTGATAACGCCCTCCAAGTCTCCCATTGCTAAGTAGATATCCCCAACACCACGCTAATGAATTCTCGTCCAAAAAATGCCGTATCTTACAAATCCCTCATCACTGATATCATAATCCCATTATTTTCACGAAATTCTCTGCCTCTTGGAATTCAACCCTCCCGCAAAACCATTAGTCTCCCGTGCCCGTTTCCGCTCGATCTCTGCTTTCATGATCCGCTCCGCTTCGCTCATGGGCTTCGATGGGGTGGCCTTGGAGCTGGGTTTAGAGGAGCTGAAGGCGTTTTTCTTGGACGTGGCGAAGACGTTCTTGGGTTTGGAGGAGGTGCCGAGTTTGAGGGTGACTTTCTCTGGAGGAGGGGGTTGGGTGATATTGGAAGTGCCGGGTGGAGAAGCGGAGTTCGAAGATCCGGGCTGCAGATTCGGTGTCGAGGGTGCTGTCTTAGAGTCGGCTGCATCTAGAGATGGTGAAGTTGCTTTGTCGTTTTTGGACGGCGGCTCATCAGTCTTCGGGTCCGGCTTCTCTTCAGCTGGCACTTTATCGTCCTCCAAACCAGCTTTCGTCTTCGGCTTGCCAAAGCTCAGCTTGATCTTTTCCCCATCCTGCCTCTTCAATTCCTTCTCTCCTCCCTCCTCGAGATCATTGGCCTTCTCTGCCTCCGCCCGCTCGATCTGCTCCCTAATCAGCCTCTGCTCCCGCTCCTCATCGCCCCGATCCATCCTCTCCTTCTTCCGAATCGCATCCTGCCTCCTCAGCGCCTCAGGGCTATTATCGATCCAACCAACATGCAGCCCCTTCCCCTCCACATCCTCAACCCTACAAATCCCCTCACGGCCCAAATGCTTCGCAAACTCCGTCAAGCTGGGCCAGCGCGTGGAGTTCATGTGCACATGCTCTTTATTGCTGATATACTCCTGGTAGAAGTGGTTGACGTGGACCTTCTTCTCGCCGTGGGCGGTGCGCAGCAGCTGCAGGAAGTCGCGCTGGAAGTCGTTCGAGAAGCCCGCGATGTGCTTGCGCGGGTCTTCGCCCACGAGCAGCATCTGCCGCACGTGCGACTCCGACTGCGTGTGGCATTTGAAGCCGTTCTCGTCCCGCGTCTGCTTCTCGCACACTTGGCAGTACCAGCGCAGCCGTTGCAGGCCTTTGGATTTGAGCTTGTTGTTGAGGTATTTGGTCGTGCCTACTTCGGCGCGGGGCATGGTGGCGGTGTTGCTACTATTGTTTGGGTTTGGTGGAGAGGCGGGTTTTGGGGCTCGAAGTGGTTTGCAAGAGTGATTATCCGTCGTTGACTAATCACTTTAGTGGCTTGGCAACCGGTCTTTTCAATCCTCACGCCTTCATCGATTTGACAGTTTCTGGAAGCCGTAGCGTACCATGTTGTAATCCTGAATACCGAATGTATTCATGCAGTACATTCTCATTCCCCTTCACGTCTCTCACAAGTCCATAATTCCTACATCCCATATCCCCATCTTGGCTCTCTTGAACCTCGCTGATATCAACATTTGCGTTCATCCCCTTTTCTTACGAAAGATTTAGGAAATGCCCTGCTAGGAGCTCTTGCCAAAAAATAGTCTTTTACTCTACTCTATACTTGCCATCCCTCATCATTCCCCTTTATTTTACCCTACCTTCCACCCCCCTTTCTCCTTCCTTTTCCCCCCTACACTTAGATTTCATTTCTACCTCCATTCCGCAGTCATCCCGTATGCGTTACATATATCATCAACGCTTCAGAAGGAGCTGACGTGATATTCCAGGTCTCCTAGGCCCTAATCGTCATCCACTGGCTCACCAGCAACGTCTTTCGCAATCAATTCGCCGCGGCACGCACCAATGATAACCCCCGAGCTTGCCAGCTTGCGGGGGAGTATCGCGAGATGTATTAGCTGCATCGATGGGTGGCAGGTCGGGGGACCGGTGATGGAGATGGGGCGTTGGAAAGCGAGCGGGATCGTTTGGTTTGGGGCTTGGGTTGAACTTTATATGACAGTGGCCTTACAATTTTACTCGGATGATTTCCTTACGTCAATTGTGAGAGATATCAATATCTTACTAAGCTAAAGCATGGGAAAGACCTGGCGATTGATAAATGCACAGCTCTCGAAGGGCCTTGTTAGCTAGAGTCTACTATTCTAGCAATAAGGATATGAATGTTTCCAAGCTCCAGCACTATCAGCATTGTTTTCCTATGCTGATTGTTCCATCATGAGGTAACGCCCCCGGAGGTAGCTCCCTTGTTGGCAGATCTCCTTCGTTTCTTGAGCTTTTCCTGGTTATTTTCTTTTACTTTCTTGCGTGTCTGCTTCGCCTTCATCTTCACAGTAGCATAACCACTCTTCTCGGTATCGTTGGCCTCGTTCTCTTTGCCGCTGCTCTCATCCTCCTCCTCCACCTCCTCGTCAGCAGCAGCAGCCTCCCCTCGCCGCTTGCTCAGCCCGTTCCCTCTCCGCTTCAGCCAAGGCTGCCTTCGCTGCCTCTTCCTCCTCCTCAATCCTCTTCCGATCCTCCTCCATCTCACGTTCGAGTTCCTTAGGATCGCTAAAGACGGTGTTCGAAGCCTTGGCGTATTCATCCATATCGACGGGCAACTTCTCGCCCTTGAGCGTTGCCTCGATCCGCCATGCATTGAGCCTTTCTTCTTTATTGAATTTCAGCTTCACAGAATGCCGTGTCCGCCCAGGAAACATCTTGCTGATCATGTAGAAATCTGTACCGAACATCCGCAGTCCATCGTAGAACTGATCCGTCAAGTACTCATTCCAACCGCCGCTTCGATCGACTTTAAGCCAGGTAGATGAGTTGATCCGGCGAGTGAGATCGTTTTCCTCGATCGGATCTTCTGCTACCGCTTCCCGAGCGCGAGCTGCGCGGGCGTGGCGGTCGATGACTAGAGTGGATTCGTCAAGCTGTATCTGGCCGTTGACGATGATGGTATTGGGTACTGCTCGGTCATTGCTAGGACTCCTGCTTCGACGGCGTTCTCGCGCGAGCCTCTCCAATCGTTCTTCAGCCGTTTCCGCTGGCCCTTCATCCTGTGGTGGCGATGGCTCTGCCGTGTTACCCTCCTGGGCTTTCTTCCTCGCCAGCTTTTTCTTCTCCTTCTCTGCTTCTTGCATCACTTGGAGCTCCTTGTCCCGCTCCGATCTCCTGCCAATCCTCGCATTGCTGGTGAGTTCGGACATGGTGATCTGTGAGGGGACAATTTCGATGTATTCTGCACCGTCTGGAGTTTCCTCGCGCTTCTTCCGCTTCTTCCTTGGTCTCTTCGCCTTCGCTGCGCCGTCGACAGCTTCTGTCGCTACACTTCCGTCGGTTTGCTGAGTTTCACCTACTTTTGCTGGCCTTGTAGAACGCGGCTTCTTCGCCCTTTTTCCTGTTCGGGGACGCTCACCAACTGCATCCGCGACAACTGCTGCAGCCGTGGCTTTGGTGGCTTGCTTTCTCGCTTTCGCTTGCTTCGAGATCCGTGGTTTTCGTGTCTTTGCTGGCTGAGCCGATTCAATTGACTGTCGGATGGGCTGAGAGTATATTTGAGAAGGAGCAGCAGGCCCCATGGCAATGTCTTGCGTTACCTCCTCTGCCTCTCCATCTGGAAGGGGAGCTTGGTTCTCGCCTACGACGTCTGGTGCTCGAGAACCTCTATCCTCACTGGCGATGCTGACTCGTTGTCGTTTGGCAGCCCGCGCTTCATCTCCCTCTACATCAGACCTTTCCCTTGAGTTAGTTGACGAAGGCCAAGGAACAGGGACGTTAGACGACCGTGTATCCTCCGGGCTAGGTCGGCGTACACTAGTGACATTTTCCGAAAGTGTAGGGGTGGCTTGAACTGTCACAGAAGGTTCACGTGTAGGAGCTGGTATATGGGTCATTGGTTGAGGAGACGGATGTCGATCGCCGTTAGAGGCATTTTCTTGAATGGTGTGCACCTGGGAGGCATGCCGTGTGATACCAGGTTGAGGAATACTGGTTGCTTGCGTTCCAGCAGCATTGTCTTGAGCTGCTACTTGAGAGACTACCGTAGGTTGCTGGGCTGCTGGTGGATTTGCAAGGGATGCAGAAGGCGTTGGCGCTATGGCAGCACGTACCTGTGAAGCTTGAGGCTGTGGTTGAGGAGTCTGCGATTGCAAACGCCTGTCAACGCTTGGCCGTGTGGATGTCTGCGTCGAGGCAGGTGCACGCCGGACTGGGGCTTGTTTGGGGCCGAATTTCTTGCTCGACTTGTCTATTTGACGGTGAGCTGCATGTTGACGAGGGTGTGGGAAGAGGCATACTAATGACGGAGCTCCCTATCGCAGACATGGTATCGACTGCGGCTGGGCTGAGACCGCAGAGTACTTTGCCCTCGTCCCAATGCGATCTGTCAAAAATGTAAGATGCAAATCGAGGACGAAATGATACTTTACTCCTTACGGATGACCGGACCGGGGTTTGATAAGGTCAAACGTGGGGCAAGGCGCTTGTGCCAAACCAAGACTAGCGCTACCGCTAGGCCAAGGCAAAGATTGCAACATCTCGAATTCTCCTAAACACCTCCTTTCACGATTCTCCCCTTTGTCGCGATATCGGTCGCTTTAGCCTACCACTACCACTTCGGCATAACAGCCTTGATGCTTCTCACATTGCTTTGGGGCTCCTCTCCGAGTATTAAGCACTGATGCCCCTCGTAGGAGGCCCCCCTGTCTCCCTTCCTTCACCTACTCTCATTAAGATGGAGGAACGGAAAAGGCCAGCTGGCGACGATGACTCTGCACCTCCCCTCAAGCGACAGGCTATTTCGGTCAATGGTTCCAGTAAGCCCCATCCCGATACCGATATGCCATACCAGGATGATCTCGAGGTGAGCCTTATCCTTACTTCAGTTTGCGTCCCTCAATCTGTCGCCCTGGGAAGTCGTAGTCTATGCGCAGATAATTGAACTGACAACTATACCATAGCGCTTTCAAAAGGAGGCCATATGGCGCCAGATGCAAGAATTCAAGCGTGAACGTAACACCCTAGAGAGTCAGTTGAAGGAATTGACGAAGCGTACAACGTTTCATGACGATCATCTCCGGACCATAGATGCTTGGTTCAGTCAGGTAAAGTTGCGCACGCTGTCTGTTTGTCTTAGGCGTCTTGACTAATGGCGGCAATTACGCAGCTGCTAGATGAAGTAAAGCTCTTAGTTGGCAACACGGACGACCATGCATCGTTTTCACCGTTCCCGTCTGCGCTTCTAAGTAGCGATAGCTCGACTTTCGAGCAACATCTCCGAGCAAGAACCAACGAAATATCATCTGCAATATCTGATTTATATCGGTCAACCAAAGCTACTTCGCCAGACATCTCGAATCTACAGGGTAAAATAACTCATTTGCTGGCGGCTGAGAAGATCCATATCACCGAACTCGAAAAATATCGCAAAGAACACGACAATCTAGAAGAACGCTTAGAAGCCGCATCACTACGGTATATGCTTGCCGAGAAGAAATTAGATCGGGTGAAAAGCACAACGGTCCAAAAGCTTGAACGGCAAGCAATTTCTGGCGGCCAGAGCGACTCAGGTAGCGGCCTGGGTGGGGGAACGGATGGAAGAGATAGGAAGATAGATACTGAAGCTTTGTTTGAGGCAGAGAAGAGTCGCAAGGAAGCTTCCGCATCGTATGAAAAACAGAAGGAGCAATTAGCAGCACTGGAGGCCGACAACGAAAAACTCACTGCACAGATAACAACCTTTGAGACTCGATTCACACATTTAAGCGACGATGACTACAGTAAGACTGATCTTTTCAAATATGTCAAATCACAACACGAGGATGTCATTAAGCGAATTAATGATCTAGAGGCTACTAATGTCAAGCTACGGGAAGAGGCAGAGAAGTTGCAAGCGGAGCGGGCTACTTATAGATATCAAGCGGAAGAAGAGGCGCAAATGTCAATATCGGAAAAAGATGCCCAGCTGGCCCAGGCCGAGAATGATCTTGCGAGGATAAGGACCATTAGAGACGAACTTGTGGCCGATGTCGCCATGCGAAAAGCTGCGCAAGGTCAAGAGCGCGCATCATTTGATCAGATGAAGGAGCTCTGCAGTTGCTACGAAGAGCGCATTAAGGTCCTGGAGTCGGAAATTGAACGTTGGAAGATGCCATCCGGACAAGCAAATGGTGTACCAAGTCCACAGCCAAGCATAGAGGAAGCTTCGAGCGACGAGCTACAAACCAAATATATGACGTTGGAAAAACAGTACGCAATGCTCAAGACCGAGCTTCAATCTATGGAAAAGGTTTATCAAAAGACCTCTGCAGTCGCAGCCCAAAAAGTCAATCACCTGACGACTTTGGAGGAGAAGATGCTTCGATTGGGAGCTGAAAAGTCAAAAGCCGACCAAAAGTACTTTGCAGCCATGAAAGCCAAGGAAGCTAGAGAGCAAGAGGTCCGGACCTTGCGTGCTCAAAGTTCGAAAACCTCAGAAATTGTGTCTCAACTAAAAGAAGCGGAGTCAGCAAGTCGCGATCTATCAGGAAACCTGGAAAAACAGATGGTTGAGTTGAAGGGCTCCCTCACCACCATCACTAATAAGACTAGCGCTACACAGCAGCAGCTGAACGAGAAGAACATTCTGCTTGAAGGATTAAAGGCCCAAGTGGAAGAACTCAAGAAGAACCTCATCGCAAAAGACAACGCCGCAAACACAGCCGCCAGCGCGCAGCGGAAAGCCGAAGTTGAGAGCGAAGCGCGGAAAGTCAGTTTGGAGGAGACGCAAAAGAGCCTCGAGACGTGGAAAAAGAAAGCTCTGGGCAACCAAAGTTCAGAGGCCGAGATGCTCCGCGTAAGTGCAGCCCAAGATCTCCTTTCGTCTAGATTACCGTTCATTTGCTAACACCGTGACGTGTTTTAGACCCTCGCCATCTGCAACGTTTGCCGCGTAAACTTCAAAGACACGGTGATCAAAAGCTGTGGCCATGTTCTGTGCCTGGCATGCATCGAAGAGCGCAACAAATCGCGGAGCAGGAAGTGCCCGAATTGCAACAAGATGTTCAATGCCCAAAGCGATCTCATGCACATCACCCTCTGAGCGACTTTCGACTTCCAGAATCTACTCTCGACAGTAGTTTCGGTGACTGCGAGCTCGTCTTTGGGGTTCCGCTTCCGTCCGTGCCTGCCATGGGAGCAGGGAATCTTTGTATCATACTTTTCACTTCTACTGTCCTTGATGGACGACGGGACCTCTCTTCTCATTCCTCACCATTCACCTACCTTCCAGCGAACAGACTTCAAAGCTGTTGGATGGAATTTGCTGAGCCAAGCTCTGATAGCGGAGGGCTATTGGCTAGGGAGCAATAGTCTCGAAGCCGGACTAGAACAGCCAGAGAGCGAAGAAGAGCTTCCCGAGATGGGAGAGACCTGGGGATGATTAGACTAAGCTGTATTTTAGACATGAGCTCCTTTGCATATTTTAGCGGGCTGGTGTAGCAATTAAGAAGGCAAATGAGCGTTTGACTTTGCGAGAAAGAAACAGACAAAGTATAGATTTCCACGGGACGCTCAATGGTCCGATTTCTCTGTTAAATTCGTAGATTACCTTGAACCTCAATACAACAGTCCCAGGATGAGGACTTGTAATGGCTGTCATTCTGATTGCATCACAGGTTGGTCGATGAAATAGGATATCCAACCCCTTAGTGCATCTGGCTTGGCTTCAGAAGTCTCACTTAAATGTATGGTCCGAACATTAGCATTGAAATGATGAAATCGCCTTCTCGGCATCTTGCACTAGCTATCGTATCCTAGCTTGGGATAATAGTCTAATGTTCAGACATGGATAGAAGCACCCGTGCTCGATCCAAGGCTATGCTCCTGTGGGCGCAGTCAAATATTTTTGGGTATCTCGAAATGTGTGAAAAACTTCCCCGAATAAGCCCAAACCAGATCAAGTCGCAGTTCCAGACCCAGACTATGATTTTCGAAGATACTCACGGCCAGTGACACCGCCCGGCCAGCTCATACCATAGGCACCTCGTCCAAACTCGAAAAGATCGGATGCAGCGCATACACTGGCCCCTTCGAATCCTCACCATCAAACAGCAAGAAGTTCTGAATGGGCTGCTCCCTCTGCCCCAGCACATTGATGACATCCTGCGCCAATTGTCCTCCTAGAAAGGCAGTCACAGGGGCTAGTTCCGCACCAATGTTCTGCAAGAACCTTCGTAGAAAGCTGGCGTCTAGTGTCTCGGGCGGTAGTAGCAGTTCCTTGTGCCTTTCTGTCGCAAGGGTTGTGAAGAGCTCGATGTCTGCACGAGAGTGTGAGGGGAGCGTGCCTGAGATGCTTTGGAATTCCCAGAGTGCGCGCAGGCAGGCGAGCAGAGGCGTTACCGCCTTCTTTCTTCTGTATGAACTGGTGTGTTCTGCTGGGAGTGGGGAGCTGTTGGCGAGGATGATGGGGGAGTAGATCTCGCGTTTCGTGACAATTTCTTGGAGCTTGCCGTGTTCTTTTTTGGTCGCAGTTGCGATGATCGAGCGAGTCGCGCTTTCGGCTTTGATGACTGTGGGGATGTTGGATTTTTCGCGTTCCAGGACGTAATCATGAGTGATAAGGTCAGCGAAGATAAACCCAAAGAAACCATGGGAGCCGGCGGCGTAGAAGGGGCGGTTGCAGAGTCTGCAAGCAGCGTTAATGGTAGAGAGAGTGCTGAGGTCAAGGTCTGTCGCTATGATCATGTTGAAGGGAACATAATACTCCGGTGGTCGTAGTTTGATAGGCTGCGTGTCGACGAGTAAAGATACTCTAGGATTAAGCTTTCGTATCTGGGGTGCTGCTGCTTCAGCGCGCTGGATGGATATTAGCTATGGATGATACGCTTCGCATGTCCGGTAGCGTACATTGTGCCCAACGTGCTGTTCTGATATGAAGAATTGGGAGCCTAGGTCATCCTCCTGTAACAGTTGATCGTCTTGTATCGTCATAGAGCCAATGCCAGCAAGTACTAGGTTCTTCGCAATCTCGTTGGCCAGCGCTTTCATACCGATCAGGAGAATATTTGCGGTGCGGAGTCTATCACAAAACTCATCAGCTAGTTGTAGTGTTATCGTAAATGTCTTCACACTTTTCTTGGGCTTTGACTCCCCAAAGTCGAATCTGCCGATCGTAAAGAGCGATCTCGTCTAGAGAAGTATTTCAGCAAAACGTCATTGCAAGTAATCATTCTTTCACAAACCTGCGCTTATGCCTGGGGCATTGGTGACAACATGGCCGTTGGAGTCTCCATTACTAGGAAACCCATTGATGGTGGATGTTGTACCATTCAAGACATTGCCGTCTATTGGAGGTGGCATTGAAGGGTCCATCTCAATCACCTGTTGCTTCCAAGGTCAGTGACTGGAGGATAAGTTCAGGCTAGAAGGTCATTGAAAGCTCTGATAGCTGTATGATGGCCTTGACGTTTGTCAAACGCCAAGCTTTTCCAAGACCCTGCATTCTAAACGCCGGAGTAAAGTCCGGAGGGCCTGGGCTGTCACATCCTGTCCTCAAAAGCCTCCGAACTGCTCATCGTATCCGCGTACGACTTCACTTTCTAGACCTCAGTCATCGGTTATCTGAACGCTAGTCCTCCTTAAACCTTCTGCTTGGTCTCTATATTGCCGGCTGTTGGTCTTGACATGCCAACCTCGAGAGACCCGCAAATCTCCTCAATATTCCCCCGCGCTTCCGCAACAGTTCAGGGTATGCAGATCTAGACCTTCCAGCTCAAGGCTTTCCCTTTGCACTGATCATGTTGCCATGTTGCCAGTGAGAAACGGCTCCAGCCCCTCAATCCGTGTCCGATTTTTATTGTAGTCACCTCTACCGAGGCGACGCTGACTTTGACATGAATGTAGAAGCGATAGAACGACTCAACCAAGCGAGTTCGAATCTACGTTCGCTGCTTGATCAGCCAATACCTGTCATCATGGACCGTAGCATACAACAAGAAGAGTATGCTGGCGAAGCCGCGACGAATCGAGCCAAACGCCGTAAACTGGACAGTGGAGGACACTCGCGCTATGGTTACCACGGAGAGGTGGTTCCCGGGCAATTACAAATGCGGATTCTATGTTGCGACGGAGGCTATCACCAAGATAACCCTCCTAACACTATTCCCAACGGGCGGGCGTATGGAGAAGAGAATATATTGCGAAACGACAAGAGCGTCTATTGCACCCATCGAAATAGATGCAACATTGTCCTATGCCACCAAGGAGAGACACCCTTCACAGTAAGGAAAATCATTATAAAGGCCCCACCAAGAGGATTTACATCTCCGTACGTTTTTCCTTTGCGCAAAATGGATGCTGTTCCTGAGAAGTAGAGCACATAAGCTAATATAGGCTTTAGAATCCAAGAGGGGATGATATTTATTTCTATGGATAACGCTGGGGAACTTTTGAAACGGACAAACCAATATCAAATCATTGAAGAGTCATCTGAACCCCCAGCCTACGCTCCTGCTGCAGATTCAGACAATGACGACCCGATACACCCCAGCATTCGCCGGACTACGGCCACCGGCCGTCCGCCGTCACGTCGGGCTGAAGCAGCCTCAACTTTGCCTGGTTCTCTCACTTCTATTTCCAATGAACTCGGTAATGCTGGTCCTATGCCTTTACCACGGGCCCGCTCCCGGATGATAGTCGACAGGAATGGCATCCGCCGGCTGCATCCTGACGACGAAGATATCAATCTAGTGCAATTTGGACTGGACAGCACTCCCAATGATTATGCAAGCCGCCGCCGCACTGGACATGCTGCCCCGCAGCGACCATCACTCACCGCACCCTCATCCAGTAGCCGATATACCACCTCCCCAGGACCTCGTCGTCGACCACGTCTCTCGCCCTATGCTCAGCTTTCGAGCAATCCAGCCCAAAACTCCAACCCATCTCCGCTTTCCCACGCCCAAACATCCGCAGCCACAAGAAGCAACCAGTCACAAACAAATTCTACCGCTTCGCCACCTGCAGTACCGCCTGCTTCCCCCTCAACTCCTCAGCAGGATAAATTCACCGTAACGATGGACTGCTCGGATTCCTCCGAAGACGACGAAGAGCTCTCCAGCCCTGACATCCTTGCCGATCTCTACCGCCGCGACCGCTCCCTCTACATCGACCATTCCCTAGATATAGATGAAGATTCCGATGAAAACGAGGACGCTAATACCACCGTGCCACGGGTCCCAAGAGGTCATTCCGCAACACTTGGCGCGATGCGAGACCTGGGGAGGCGGGAACTACCCAGTCGCGTACAAGTTGTCGACCTCGCCAACCCAGACGACCAGGAGCAAGACGGCGGTCAGAGCTCGCGAGCCGCGAACGGGAGGCGGCACGGTCGAAGGGATGACAAGGGGGTGTTGGCGCCGCACGCGAGGTTTTTCATCGAGAAGGAGAAGAGCAGCGTTAGCGTCACGTTTGAGCCGGAGGTGTAAGTTCCCTATTACCTTTCCTTCCCCGCATTCTTTGCAACATTGCATGAAAGAAAGACAGTACGTATGACTGACAACAGGGCGTAGATCGGGAAGGTACATCCTCCTCAAGCTCTGGAGTACGGCAAAAGGTCAGAACATCGATATCCAAAGCGTTCTCGTCAAGGGGTTCGCCGGTCCTCGCTTCTTCCCTACTGCGCAGTTTCTGTAGGGGCACTGGGAAAGGGTTGATTTATTGATCATCGCGGGCGAATCATATTTCATCGGGGATACGGCAATATGGGAAAGAGCGGCATTCTTCTTCTTTATACAGGTCTGGTCATGCATGGCGGCTCATTCCTCGCGGCGCCTGGTAGCATTTGGAGAATCAACGATTTGAGCGTACGAGTACAGTGACAATTGGTTCAGACGAAAACGCTAGATATGAGGCATTTGTGACGTGTTCAACGAAGACTGTTGAGAAGACTCCAGGCAAATACGAAGTGGCTACTGCCGTCTCTTGGATCTA
Organism: Physcia stellaris; assembly: GCA_018902385.1. Lineage (NCBI taxonomy): Eukaryota > Fungi > Ascomycota > Lecanoromycetes > Caliciales > Physciaceae > Physcia > Physcia stellaris. Next base: position 293,253 of record JABSSW010000007.1, on the reverse strand, counting down.
GAAAGTAAAACAGTAGTCCTATCAAAACTAGATCAATTGTAGCATCTGCATTGGTATCCTAATGTAGTAATCCCACCAGAAAGGCACCGTTGTAAGCCCACTCTAGGTATCCTATGATAACAAGTAGGCTGCAGACACAGCCACCAGCAGCCCGGTACATGCAACAAAGAAGCTAAAGAAAACGATGCGCATTGCATACACAAACATCCTCCCGTAGACGTAAGCCAGAAAAATGCTAAACAGCGTAGAGCAATCAGAGGAAGTCTAGACTAATATAGATCAGTGAACAGTACCTACTAGTAGGCGGTGTAGGTGGTGTCAAGCGTGAGCGGAAGGAGGACCGTCGAAAGTTGTCTTAGTGAAGTGAAACCTGCGAGGAGTCCGTTGTGTGAATGCGACACAGAGACGATACGTAAAGCATACCATGGCCAGTCTTTTGAGCGAAGAAAACCATCTTGCGATGGTCTGCCTCATCTCCCAGTTCCGAATCCCTCTTCTATGGGCGTAAATCGTGAGCATAATGCGTCAGAAAGTAGCGCAAGAGCGAACCCCATCAGCAGGTGCTCAGCAAACTCGAACGTCAGTAGGGTCCGATCCAAGGCTATCTGCGACGAAGCCTCCATATTTGGCTATATTTCCAAGATCGTCGTCCTCCAGCCCCATACCGATACCACTATCGTCATGATTGTCCAAATCTAGATGCGGCTGACTTATGCCCCCGTTTGCTTGAGGTATCGGATTGGCGCTCGCAGCTCGATGAAAAGCCGGAATTTGCACTTTCTCAGTCTCGGTGCCCACACCGTAGTTCATATCTGGATGGTAGCTCTGAGCCCGAAGAAGACCCGGCTGCTGGTGGTGGTTTTGTGAGGTGGCGACATTGAAAGTGCCGTTTGACTGATTACTCGGTTGTGGGTGCAACTGGGCTGTCAAATTATAATCTTGACCATTCGCGTCTTGATAGCTTTGATCATGAACCCCGTTAGGCAAATCATGTGCATTGCTACTGTGCTGCTGGTGCGAATTACTGGGAGCGTTGAATGACGCATAGTTAGCCGTTGGCTCAGTGCTCATGCTAGCAGCTGTCATCGGTCTTGAATCTCCGAGGCTGTTGTGCATTTCGCCTAGAGTAGCTCCTAGCTGTTCAGACTCAGGATATCGATTTTCGATGATTGGCTTGTGGCCCATAAAGCCTCCTTTTTCGGCGTTCCACATCAGCATCTCATCAATCCAGCATTTAGTTATCCACCATGACCCAAAACTCAGTGCACCTGCCATCGTAATATCTCGCAGCGCCGCCGAACAGACTCCGCTCGCGCGGTCAATGAACTCCCGCGGATCCGAATTTGGGAATTGGGTTGTGAGATAATGTAAGAAGTCGGTCCATCGATCCAAAACACCTTCTGTGCTGTCATTCTGATCAGGATGGGCGTGATTGGGCCAGTTTGGAGGAGCTTCATTATTGGCCTTAGCGAAACACTCATCCATTCCTTCATATGAAATACAGTCCAGAGGCCCAAGGAGGTTACGGACATCACGCGTGACGATCCACAGACACCGATAGAAACCAACGCCGCGAAGGGCAGACTCAACGACACGGCCGGGCTTGACAAACAAACACCAATCTTGCCACATCTGTTCTCTGTTAGCATCATTAGTCAACATATTCGCAGCAGCATGAGCAGTTGCATTAACGCGTAGTAATCGGTCGAGAAGGCCAGCGAAAAGTACTGCAGGCCCAAGTTTGGCGTCCTGAACATGCTGGGGGACGTTTTGAAAAGTCGCGGAAATGTGTTTTGCAAGTTTGTTGGAGATGTTCTTAAATGTATCCAAGACCCGGTGGGGAACGACTTGCATGGCAAGTGGAGCCACGAAGCGAACCATTTTCTGATACATGTACCAATCACACTCCTTTATCCAAGCTGCGATAGCAGGATGAGCAAGAAGCTTCTGGACTGGCACAGTAAGAGTTCCATGAAAAGCGGTGAAATGGTGCCACAGCATCTTCTCCTTGCAGAAGCGGAAACAATCGATAATCGATATACAATGTGACCGATAGAGAGCAGTCAGAGCGTTTGCGGCATCAGAATCCGTACCTACGGGCAGATAAGGGGTAATGCTTGGCAAATTCAGAGGTTCATTTTCATGATAGGGCTCATCTTCGCTGGTTGGCCACCTCAGCTCTCGAGAAAGTAAGTGGGAGTTAGTGTGTCGTTGGTCCATGTTGTTTCTTGGAGGCTCCATGAAAAGAGATCCGTCTACTGTCTTTTGTCGTTTGCTTTGGGTCCACGTGGGAGTGGGAAGAGGCTCGTCAGGAACAGGAAATGCGGTGCTTTCTGCTGGCGGTTGGGACCTGTGTCTGTGTAGAGTGATAAGCCCTTCATTCATCTTGTTTCGCGATGGAAACAAAACGGGATCTGCTGAACATACCTTTTTAAGCTCGGCCGTTCTAACGGAACACTGGTATCTCTTGGGATCTGCACTTGCTCGGTATCCACAAGGTTACCCTGTTGGTCGTCTATCAATGAAAGGTCGACATAATGATACTTCGACTCTCCACGCATTCCAAGTCTTCGTGTCTGAATCCCAGGGAATATGATTCTGACAAGTTTACCAAACGATGCCGGGTTCAACGGAGGTACTCTCTCTGTACCGCATCTTTGAGCGTAGCAGCCAAAGACTCGATTTCGAGGTACTGATTCGGTACTCTTCTTGCATACATTATCTAACCTATACCGACGGTCAGCGACATACGCTAAATGCTGTGCTATGGTTTAGTCGTACCATAACATTGCAAAAATCTGCTTCGTCTTTTCTGATTTTGGCCCTCTTTCATGCACGAGTACATCACCTGCTACTTCCTTTAAAGGGCGTCCACGGTGTTCGTTGAACAGTCTACGGAGTTCAGCATCATTAGCAGCGCTAGAAGCCGAACCCTTTTTCTTCTTGCCCTGCTCTGTGCCAGTGTCATCTTGCCCTGGATCTTCGTTCAGATGTTGGAACGACTGTTGGCCTGATGCGTCGAAAGATTGTTGGTGAGCTATTGGAGGCCGAACCGGGGCTAGACCAGCACCATTGCTTGTGTCGAGGCTCATCGATCGCCGGTGATCAGTGTTGTTTCGTAGCGAAGGATCAATGTCATAGCCATTTTGTGGATTTGAGAATTGCTGATGATTCTGAGTAATCACATCCTCGGGATTGTAATGATGATGCGGTGCGTAATGCTGCTGAGGAGGTAGACCTTGGTTTGAGACTTCGAATGGATGTTGATACTGCTGCACTGGTGGTGCCGCAGGGGGATGAGCGCTTGCAGTTGATGAGCGTGACTTGGTTCCACGGCTGCTGGTCGCCGACGTGGTCGTGTTCGACCGCTGCCTTGGTGCAAGAGCCGCCGCCATTCCGATCGACGAGAGCTCCGCCCAAATTCACTGCGTATCCACGGAGCCTCAGTCGGCCGTTGCTGGGTGTAAGAGGTTCGGATAGACGATAAACACCAGGCCAACAGTCTGCTCCCAGTGGAACTATCACGCAAGAATCCCGTTAACCAAAAAGGCGCCAAAAACGGCACTCATAGACACAGGTAAGAATTTTTCCTCTGTAGAAGCCACAACGTTGAATGGAGTTTTGTTTGGGCTGAAGTGGGGGCAACAAATGTAGAATTTCGACATAAACAAACAATCCCGAAGATGGGTTTTGAGACGCAACGAGGGCCGGTGGTGCTTACCTTACTTATCCGAGGTACTGTCTGAGCGATCTCTGCCTACGTACCAGTTACGATGCGCACTTTCTATACAAGACCGAGGGTTTGATGTTTACGGACGCTGGGATATGGTTGTTGCTGGGGCGGCTGGAAGAGCTAACTGATTCAAGCGGTAGTTCGCCAAGGCTGCACAATGTGACGTTGGTCATCTCTTTCTTCGTCCTGACACGGAATCTTTTTACAACCACAACCCTTTTCCCACTTCCCAGTTCAAACTTCCAACGTATTCTATTGAACACCACTTCCCACCTCTCCCTTCACCCGAGTCTCCTTCGTCAAATCCCATCTTCAGAAATCCCGACCTCTGTCAAGCGGCCCACCATGTCCTTCCAAGATCGAGCGCAGCATCAGATTGGCCAGATTGATAAGGAGGTTTGTCGTGTCTACCAACTTCGTGCCAGCGATCATGCTTTACAGCCATGACGCTATCACTTACAATATGCTCTTTGCCGAGCCACGGCTGACCTTGCTCACCCATAGCTATCCAAGTATCCTGCCCTGAACAACCTTGAGAAGCAAACTTCTGTCCCGAAAGTCTATGCTTTCCTCGGTCTGGTCGGAGTCTACTTCTTCCTCATCTTTTTCAATATTGCTGGAGAATTCCTCGTGAATTTTGCTGGCTTTATCATCCCCGGATATTATTCCTTAGATGCTTTGTTCAGCTCTAGCAAGGTAGATGATACACAAGTGAGTCTACGTCCATGTTGCATGTCAATAACGAGGCATTCCACCATCATTGGCAATTTACTAACATGGCAACAGTGGTTGACTGTGAGTCGTCTGAAATCAGAAGATACGCTGGGTTCATAAGCACATGATTAACGCTACTGTTAGTATTGGGTCGTCTATGCCTTCCTGACGGTGCTGGAAAGCATTGTCAATGCCGTCTACTGGTTCCGTAAGTTCGAGTCACATGGTACAACGCGTAAAGAATTGCTGATAGTCTTATAGCGTTCTACTACACATTCAAGTTCGTGCTGGTATTATGGATGGCCATGCCACAATTTAGGTACGTTCTATCCCATCCAAACAGACTTATTGCGTCAATACTAATATATCAATCTCTAGCGGCGCGCAAGTGGTCTTCCGCTCGCTCATCCAGCCCGCCTTCTCTCGTTACTTCTCCCAGAGTGGTTCGACCGCGGCCGATCTTCGCTCCAAGGCCGATCAAGCTTCCAAGCCTCACGCCATGTAGGCGCATGCTCGTGGCGTTCATCTCTGGGTGTTGCGACTGGAAATGGCCAGGTCGTAACGTTTGGTGCTCGTGAAAGCAGAGCCTCGTTGAGGAGTCGACACCTTCGTAGGGTGTTTTTATTAGCGTCTCTAATGCAGCTCAGGCCAATCACCTTGTATACGCGAAGGCTACGGTGTGCGCCTTTTCTGTAACTCTCAATTTAGCTGTCAATGATGGAATCCTTTTTGCTCAATAGACCATGCTCCGTACGTCTAGGGACCGTTAATAATGGTGACAAGCTCCTGTCATCAATTTCTAATTCTTCATCTTAGTTGCATCATCCAATTGCAGAGTCAGCGTTGATACCCATCTAAAATATGTTCTTGACTGCACTTTTTCTGTCGCTGACTCTCTTTCTTATCAGGCACTCAGAAGATGCCGACACCCTTGCTCCAGCCTTCTAACCTGGGATTCAGAATGATTTGATAGGGAAAAGGGTTGGTGTCACTCGTGGTTATGGGCGGAATGTGATCTTTATCGCGATTCACCGTCATGACGACCTTGAGAGCAGTCTTCCGCAGAGTTGAAGATACTGCCCGCAGTACTTTCGTTCGTTCTAGGCATTGTCAGCACTCTGTGAGGAGGTCGCGGAACGAGAATCCATCACCTAGCTCTGTCTTCGGTGTAGCTAAGGTAATCTCCAAGTGCCAGATCTCCCAGCAGATCTCTTCATCTACCTTTCCTCCACTAAACCACCCCAGTCCTCCCCCTTTTTTTCTCCTTTTCTCGAAGAACTGCACAGCCAGCTGTCCCCGCACGCTGCCTTGAGGTGAAGTATCGGACGAAAGTTGGCGAACCAGCTGACCAACACGGGTATCGATGAGGGTCTCAAGCTCAGGGTTCGTGACGACAGGCAGAGTAAGGTCTAGGACCTCCAAAGTCGCTGGAGAATGACAGGGGAAATAGCGGTGGAAGAAGATAGTATGTAGAACACCTGTCACAGTCAATAAGGGTAATTACTAGAGCGGCGCAACGCAAGCACACCTCGGACGACATCTTTGATTGAAGTGGGGTCGGCAAAGACCTCGAGGATGTATTCTGGTGGTCGCCGAGATTCACGCTGCTCCATGGTGTGCTGATAAGCACAGTAGAAGTTACAGAGAAAGATGGCGAGAATTTGTCAGACCAGATACTACAGATTATGTTTGCTACTTGTTGGAACAGCTATCGAAATCATCCCACCTCGCCCACTTCCTTCAAGCAAACCCCCCATGCCCCTAAGCTCAAACCCCACCACTAGAGCCTGGTTGCACCCGAGGCCTGTCGCATTCTTGGCGCGGTTCGCGACCCCAAAGGCTGGGAAATAACGACTTTGACGTGCCCAATGTCAACTCACCAAATCTGCCTTGGATTATTGTTTCTGGACAGACTTGTATAAGCCAGTTGTGACAATGTGATGTGACGTCTGCACTGTTCATGATATTGTCATCGGCACGCCGTCTCTCACAATGATATCTGCGACCAGGCGCTGGCTCCGTCGAAACAGGACCAACTTTGCAATTGGCGCTGGTGTTCTTGGAATTGGCTATGTTGCTGGCCAATATGTGCTTTCGAAGATTACCGAGGCGCGAGAGCGCATGACTGCTGATCGAATAGCTAAAGAAAAGTAAGATCCCCACGAACGAATCCGGACCGTCATCATTGACTCTTGCCACAGCTTGCGCCGGCGCTTTCAGCAGAACCAAGAAGACTGCACTTTCACTGTCTTGGCACTGCTGCCCACGGCGACTGAGAACATCCTCGAGGCGTTGCCTGTGGAGAATATCACTCGCGACCTCCAGCAAAAAAAAGCAGAGCGATTGGGGAGGAGTGAAGGGGGAACATCAGATCCCTCAGTCACGTCGGCTCCCACCAGCACGACTGAGGATGACGGCCGGAGTCTTTCAAGCTTCCAGAGCGAGAGCTATGTACATGCCAGTCAAACGGAATCATCGAATTCAGACGGAAAATTGGCACCACGGAAGTCCAAGGCTCAATTATGGAACGAGCTCAAAATCAGCTGTACATCATATTTGCCATTCTAATTAGCAATGTCCATTGGCTAACCTTACCTCAAGCGATAACTCGATCATTCACCCTTCTCTACACGCTCTCCCTTCTCACCCTCCTTACTCGAATCCAACTCAACCTTCTAGGCCGCCGAAATTACCTTTCGAGCGTTGTCTCGCTCGCCTCTCACCCTTCACAAGATCCTACGATAAGTCTCGAAAACCGAGATGATGACAACGTCGATCAAGCGTACGGCAATGACTTCGAAACCAACCGGAAATTCCTCACCTTCAGTTGGTGGTTACTGCACCGCGGATGGAGGGATCTCATGTACAAGATAGAAGAAGCCGTTCAAGAAGTCTTCGGACCTCTCAATCCACGGGAAGATATCCCTCTCGACCGACTATCAGCGCTCATACTAGATGTTCGAAGAAAGGTTGAGGGATCTACTCCCGAGGAAAGAAGGTGAGTCGCTTCTATACCCTGAATCTATCAACCCCAAAAAACTCAGACGCGTGACCACAGGAGTACACGCTGGCTTCAATACCTCCTCCCACCCCTCGACCAAGAAGACACCGTCCTCCGCGAATCAGGCATGAGCGCCTCCCCTTCCCCTCCTTCAGGCCCAGCGGCCCCCACACCCTCAACCGCAGCGACCTCTCCTCCTCCCACACAACAACCGTCCCCAACAAGCTCCACCTCCCTCCGCCGGCTACTAGACGAAACAGCCGACCTCATCGAATCGCCCCCCTTCACTCGAATCCTCACCCTCCTCCTCGACACCACCTTCTCCCACCTAGTCGACCAAAAACTGCGCACCCAAGCCTTCAAAGTCCCTCCTCTACCTTCCTCCCCGGCACCCGAAGCACGCATCCAAGAAGTCCCCTCTCCTTCCATCGAAGCCGAAGACCCTAGCACCGCGAAAGCGAAGTTGGCAACTATACTAGCGGTGATGACGAAACAGGCGCACTACATCGGGGCGGGGATGCCGAATGAATACGTGCAGGCGATGGAGGGCGTCAGGGAGGTGGAGGCCTTCGCGGCGGTGGTCTACAGCAGCGCGTTCGAGCTCGAGAATCCGCCTGACAGCAGTGCTGCGATGGATACGAAGGTGGAGCAAGAGCATGAAAAGGAGGGAGGGGACATGGCGATTACAGAAACCGGTGTCGAGGACGGGATTGCAGATGTGCAAGCCGAGTTGGAGGATAGGGGGTGGCGTGGTGGACAGAGCCTGGAGCGGGTTCGAGAGCGTGTGGGGGAAGGTCACTGGCAGAGGGGAGCAAGGGCCTTTGATCGGATGAATTTACCCTCCTCCTGCTTCAGATAGGATGGGATGGTAGCGGTTGCATGCTATAGCTGTAGGGTCTCATTTGAGCACTTAAGAGCATACTGTATGGCGTAAAGCGGAAGCGTGGGGCTTTCACGTTGGTATTTTATACAAAGAATGCAGTCTTGCGGATACAAAGCGGGTTCAGCTCGAACATGTGACGACTATTCTCAGGACTACTTTATCATGCATGGATAACGATGGTCCTCAGAACAAACACAAAGATCCAAGGCCGAACCCAAACGACAGTCAGACGGAGCCAGCGGTAGATGTAGAACAAAAAAAGTCGATAGAGCCAACAGCACAACAGACATCAACGCTCCCCTACATATCTACCATATCATACACAGCAAAGCACCATCCCCTTCCAACTTCCAAAAAAACGCCCCTTTCTCCTTCTCCCTTGCAAACCCTAAATGCACAAGACGATCCTCCCAACTCATAAAACCCCCGTTCCTCATCCCTGAAAACTCCATTCGGAAACCACTCCTTGCCAAAATGTGGAATTCCAAGAAGCGCCCTTTCGCAGGGCGGATAAGCTTGCTTTATAGGTTATAGCGACGTGGCCTGAGATGCGTTGGGTGCTTTGATGGAGATTGGGACATATGTGAGATGAGTCGGTGCTATCCCAGGTTTCAGCACATGCATCAGTGTCCCAAATATCCGTTGTAAGTGGATTGCTGTAGATGATAGCAAGCAAGCGCAGCGGAGATACGAAGCGTCCTTTCAGTGCGTTCCCCATAGCAGAGAAACAATATATCCCATCGACCGATCGTCGTAGCGGTCGAAACACCACCACCAGGAGGATGGAAGGCACCACAGTAGCAGTAGCGCGGAGAATCAGGGGCTAGGAATGGAACAGATCCCAAGCCCTCGCGCACAAGCCCAGGAACTCATCTTTCTTCTTGCGTTGTATCTCCGGGCTATCCACACCCTCACCGAAAGGTCCACGGCGAGGCCCACGGCCACTTCCGAGCGGTGGGCTGCCCATGTCCTGCTCGTATTCCACACGGCCTCTTCTTCGCCCACTGCCGCTCCGACTACTATCTCCGTTGATTGGATGCGACATGGTCATGTGTTTGCTTGGTGTGGGACCAGGACCCGACATAGGCGATGGTGGGGTGGGGGGTTGATGGCCACTATAATGGACGATCTTTGGGAGGAGGTCCTCTCTGCCACCAGCCATATCGGCGACAGCTTCTTCCGCGGAGCGATAGTCTCTAGTTCGGCTTGCTTGAGGAGGATGAGAAGACGGTGGGGGAAGGCCCGGAGAAGGGAAGGCCGGTCGATGATTTGAGTGTGAAGAATTGGAATTGGAATTGGAGTGGTAATAGCGGTTGCCGCTACCTTGATCTCTGCCATGAACGCCAAGACTCTCGCCGGCAAAGACGTCCGATATCGACGGTAGCGTGTTGTTAGTTTGAGTTGCTGGAACGTGGTGGATGTGAGAAGTATTGGAGAGGTTGGAAGGCTGATTGGCCACGTGCCGAGTCATAGGGTGAGGCTGATGTCTGCCTGTGAAACTTTGATGGAGTGGTGCGGATTGAATTACTCTCTCATTTGCAAACTGCTCATGAGACGGCGGGACAATGGACAGGCCCGCAGGTGGTCGCTTCTTCGACGTCGAAGGGGTCTTGAGGCCCCCGCCAAAGGGATTCAATTCTGTTGACGTCCTAGCCCCGTCAAGATCAGATGGTTTTGCGGTTTTCTGTAACCTCGACTCGATTATATGCCTTTGTTGATCTCGCACTGATATACTCCTCTGAAGTTGCTCTCGCATAGTCGGGTCCTGGGTCTGGAAACCTGGTGATAAGCAAGCTATTCCGACATCGTGCATAGCGAGACCACCACTTTCTCTTGCGGTCAACGGTGCTGAGGGTCGTGATGGCGGTTGTTGGCTTTGAGAAGTGCTCGAAGACAGATCAAGCTTCCGAGGCCGATGTCGAGAAGTTGCTGGTACTTCTGGCGACGACGGAGGCTCTTTCTTTACAATAATCTTCGGAGGGCCATGCCGTAATCTAGACATTACGTGGTAAGCGGGACGATGGCTCTGGACCATTAACATCTTGGAGAAACTAGTATGGGCAACTTACGAATTCGGAGAACGTTTTCCATCCGGTGTCACCTTTTGTTGTGCCGGCCCTTCGCTAAGGACAACAGGAGCACTATTGGCAGCAGCGTTGGGCGTGGCTGAGGCTGAAATCCGCTCCCCATGGACTGGTGTGTTGTGTGGTGAAGGAGCGATCGTTGGATATGACGACTTTGGACTCACTTCAGGCTCGCTGTGAGGCGGAGCCAGCGGTGGAGCTGCGGCGGGGGCAACTGCTGTACTCATGCTGGTCAAGCAAATGGATAACGAGGTGCGAAATACGGTAGTCAATGGGACTATCTATCTCACACAGACACGGGCCAAATGAAGCGCAAGAAGCGAAAGTTGGCGCTTGACGAATCAAGGTGTCGCTAGAGATACGGGGAACTTCTGGATAACCCAGTCAGAAGCAGCGAGTTTTTCGAATGTCGTAGCGACTAGACGGCCTTGGTGTAGGAAGAGGTGTTCGTAGGCAGTGTCCCGGCGCGGCAGTCGCAAGTTCGAGGGGATTATCGCACCAGACTATGGCATGAACGGGCACACCAAACGCCAGCAGCTGATTCCGGATGCAGCAATTGTTTGAGGTTGCACAATGGTGTAATTGGTAAATGGTTTGATGGTGAGGTCAAGGAGGTTTCGAGTTCTCGGTTTATGTGGTGAAGAGGGGTGAAGTGAGGAGGAATCTATGGGGCGCCTAAAACATCGGCGTGTTTCGCCTACAGTACTTGGGGCGGGAGCTGATCTTGGGCTGGTTTCGGGCCTGGATCCATACCCATACCTCGCATCAAGTCTTGCAAGTTGAATTGTTTGGGTCGAAAAGGCCTTGACAACTCGAATATTTATTAGAGACGGCGAGCGTCATCTTCGTGCATCCCGACCGAGACACTTCTGCGAGCTCGCCGTGACCGAAGTCATCGAATCACAAGTATCCAATGGGCCTGAATCAGGGCACTAGATCACAACGCCGTCGACTGTTTCGTGAATAAACGGATCGTCATCATGCCGCTAAATTCCTCGTACCTGACCGAGCTGCCATTGCTGGTCTCAGTCATTGCCACCCTACAAACTGACCTCGCCCAATCGATCACGTCGGATGAACCAAGTTGATCTCCAACGTGCAGACTTACGGGATCGCTCAGCTAAACCCTAAGTGCCTCGGAAGCTGTGGAGGTGACAGCGAAGGCAAAAAGGCGGATAAACCTGGATTGTGCTTTCGGCTTCTTGCCCAGTCAAAGTCAGTGGTTTGTCTTGAAGCCACGGTTCGTCTAGGGTGTGCTGCTTGACACTGCTTCTTTCCTGCAGCCTGATGCCAATAATCGTTAGGCACAGCAGATCCATCCGGATTTTGACCTAAGCGCTTATGAAACGTTCATGACTGAGCCTTTCGATTATTCGACAACCCGGGTCCCCTTAAGAGTCATGTCTTTCAGCGTCTGAGAAGTCGCCACTTCCCCCGAGCCATTCAGCTTTGCTCGGCTTTTCTGTGTTTGCCAAGGATCAACAATCACTTCATTCTTGTGCTCGTATCGCAACATAATTATCGTTACACGGTTGCACGTAGGGCGGGTCTGTGCCTCCTGCGAGCATTTATTGATTGTCCACTTCGATTCTAGATGCAGAGAGACCCCCGAAGCCATGTCATTCTCTGGCTCCCGTCTGCACAATGATGTCGTGCTTGTCCAAAAACAGAACCCGCGCGCTTGTGCTGTTTATTTGATAGCCAGATGACTAAACAGAAGCTATGTTGAAGACCGGCAGTACAACAATGTGAGAACGTAGCAAGCACTAGTACTGTAGCTACCTTATGCGGTAGAATATGACGAGAGTTTCATGAACGGACAATTGAGATAGAAGGCAAAGCCGGATCAATTCAACCAACCCTAAACTTGCGGCTCTTTGGCATGACCGATATGCCCACTCTCAATCAAATTACTATCGTACGACATCGCACAAGCTACATTGAGAAATGGCCACGCAAGTGCCGGGAACACAGGACGAAGCCATGCCAGATGCCCACGGTAATGACAATGTCAATGAGCGAGACGAAGACATCATTCTTGGCAAGGAAAATTTAGTAGTTCGAGTCGTTAGTGTCAATATTTTGCTGCAACTCATTGAGGAATCCGACTGAGGATATGGAAACAGCTACCTGGTGCAAGCGATACAGCAGCTTCGTTTGAGATCGAAAATGAAGATCACACACTGGGCAATTCATTGAGATACATGATCATGAAAAAGTGCGAATCTCTCAGAATTCGAAGTAAGCACCTCTAACCCTGGAAAACAGCCCAGAAGTCGAGCTTTGTGGTTATTCCATACCTCATCCTGCAGAAGCTAAGATGAACCTGAGAATACAAACCTATGGTACGTTGCAGTGTCCAGGAGTATAGTGGATATCTACAGGGCTGACTTTCTGTAGATGGCACTACAGTCTATGACGCTCTTGAGAAAGGTCTAGACGACCTCAGAGATCTCTGCGAAGTCGTTGTCGAAAAATTCGAGGCTGCGCGCAACGAATTCAATGAGAAGTAGCAGCTGCAGGCTATTCAAAACTGGCTTGTTTAGTAAGGCGCTCGGGATATGGCTCTGGTGAAAGAACAATGCATTTTGTAGTCCATATGTACAAATTCCCCAGACGCTCCTTTAACGCCCTCGAGGTACATCGTATTTCAGTTTCGGCCCTGGAGGTCATACTGATCAATCATCCAAGAACGTTAAGCGAATGGTGAATACGTACTTCTAGGAAGCCTTGCATGAAATTCTCTGGCAATCTTGCCGTAGCGTTCTCGGTTTCTCTAAAGTATTTCATGACGTGTGGTATTTGCTTCCAATAGTTCAGTGTCTCCTGAATCAGCAGCAGTCAGTACCTTGGGCGAAAGATAACGACCTCATGATTTGTCAATGGGATAAGTATGCTGTCGCATACTACTCCAAGGGCGAGATCTTCGAAGGACTTGGGAGTAATTCTCTCGGAGCCCCTGGGAATCATCCTTGCCATACCTGAAACTCTGAGTGACTTTGAAATAATAACATATCGACCACAGGCAGCTGCTGAACGTATCGATGCCGCTCGAACTCCTGCCGCACCTTGGTTCGCACTGCGGAAACCGGCATATTTAGAGAGTACATTTGCTGAATCTCAGGCGCCTTGTTGGATGTCAGCCAGAAATTCTTGTCGAGTCGCAGTTGGAAACACTGACAGATCGCAGCCAGTCCCTGTAAGCTCTGATCACTCTTTGCTTCGCATCTGCCCAGTTCGTCGCTATCATGTATCAGCATGTCGCCTCGCCGACTGGCTTGGTGTGGGAGTACATGAACGAGTTCGCTGCGCCAGATATGTTGGATTTATTACCATGATGGCAATGGTGTTGACGACCAATTGGCCGTAATGGTTGGGACTACAGAGCTACAAGTTGTCTGTTGATACGAGAATCCACTCAATGCCAAGACTGATGACGCGCGCTCCGACATAAATCCGCAACTTCAGCCTTGGGCTTTACTTAACATGGGCCTCCCGCTCCCTGACCATCATATTATTGAAAGCACGCTTGAGAATACGGCTCTCTTTTCTTACTTGTTCTCCTTGCGGCCGTCTTCTATTAAAGACCATTCGAGACTTCCTTGTTACTTCTAGATCTTGCATATTCAATATGCCTCCTGTGCGCTCAGCGCGTAATCGAAAGCCGCCGCCAGATGGCTTTGACGACATTGAAGATACGCTGCTCGAATTCAGTAATAAGATGAAAGATGCCGAAAATGCCTCTCATGAAGGTAAAAAGCGTCATGAAGTCATGTGGCCGATATTCCAAATTAGCCATCAACGTATGTCCGCCATCAAACTCGGTCGTGATTATACTGACGGAGTATTTTGAAGGGTCACGATACATCTACGAACTCTACTACGAAAAGGAAGCTATCTCCAAACAACTCTATGATTGGCTCCTAAAGAACGGCTATGCGGATGCAAATCTCATTGCCAAGTGGAAGAAGCAAGGCTATGAAAAGGTGTGCAGATCGAACATGTTATCTTCTGGATCTGCTAACTGTGTCCTTTCTTAGCTTTGCTGTCTACGATGTGTCCAAACGAAAGAGACCAATTTCAACGCTACATGCATATGCCGAGTACCAAAAGCGCAATTGAAGGAGGACCAGATGATTGAGTGTGTCAGTTGCGGCTGCCGAGGATGTTCATCAAGCGACTGAATCGAGATAAAGGGGCTCATAGACCTGCGTCACTATTTCGGCTCTGGATGGTCTAATGCAAAAATTGGTGCAATGAAGGGCGTTCAGGTAATACCACAGCTGGCTCCCAGATCAGGCTATCGAAATAAAGGGGATGCTGTAACCTGGGGGTCACACGGCTCATGGCTCCCTTCAAGAATGCCATAGGGGACATGAAACACTTTCGAAGCTCAGAATCCATTCTCAGAGCTATCGTCTTCCTCCAGAATCGTACTAGGTATTAATCCCCTCCTACTGTGCTGCGATATGTCTTGTTTCAACCATTCATCATACTCGTCTTTGAGTCCACCTCCGATCTTTGGCTGATCCATTCCGACACGGGGCAGTGCAGGTGATTTGCTTCTCGTTCTCTTTTTTTTCTGCCTTGCGGCACGATAGGCTTCGAGACTCCTTCCATCTGCCTCTCGGCGACTCTCGATGTTTAGGATGGACGCCATGAAACCGGACGCATAATGAAGACTTGTCCCAGTCACGATTCCCACTAGCGCTGCGACACCGAAGAATATCTGTTGGTAACTATGAAGTCAATACGATACTCTCGGCTGAGCGTTGATTTGCGAGACCTGTCTTTCGAGCAGAGCGCACGCAAGACACGTCTTCTACTATCTAAAGGTCTAGAAAAGGGGAAAAAATCTGCCTTGGAAAGACCCACGTATAGCGTCTTCACAGATGTTAGTAGTTCAAATCGAGTCGGCAGAGTTTTGCTATTTACCTCGAATCTTGCTAAAAATTGGATTGGCCACGAGCAAGCGTAAAAGACATATCGCCCAAGCTGGATAATCGGTGCAGCCAGGATCAAAAGGATTGTCAAAACGACCTTCAACAAAAGAAGTACGGGATAGAGTATGAAGGAGAGTACCACAAAGGCGGCAGAAAGATAGCTCATGCTCGGCACGAGCACATATAGTGCGATGAGATGATGTCTGAGCAAAGGGCAATGGAAGGTCGAGGACAGCCATTTCAGGCATGGGCATTTACTACAATAGGCGCATCGCGGCTAGCGGCTGCTTTGATTTGCCGAGCTCCACGAGTAACCAATTCACTGGAAGCTACAGACTCCGTTGTCAGCAAAGTCTTTCGGTTACGGAGAACACTTACTAACTCATCTACACTACGTATCCTTGCTCTTTCTAATTGGAATTGGAGGAACATTCTAACGAAACGTTGGTCGTCCACATGATCACTGCAAAAATTGAGAAGGATCTACTCCGTACTAGCATTGCTAAATATCGGTTTTGCCAAATCATCCTCTCATCTTACTTCTCATGGTCCTAAAGCTTCCACACTCTCGGCAATTTGCAAACTTCAACATAATCCCCCTGAGGACTAGCTACGTTGCATTGAAGGCTTCATGACTCCTCATTGCTTGCAGCACTGTCAAGTTTCCATGTCGCAACACATCCAGCCTCCTTGCGGGGTTGAAATGGGCAAGGGTATAAATTTGGATAGTGTTAAGGGAACCAGAATCAGCCAGATGATGTTCGCCAAGTGGTGCCAAGAGGAATTCTGCAAGCCATTTTCAAGCACCATCGCCTGCTCTTGCCTGGAATCTCCAGCTAATGTTGGTGCCAAAAAGGCAAGTAAGTACCCGCAAGCGCCTTAACACAGTGACATCAAACAACTACTTTGTTCAGACGGTGACAATCTACAGTCGAGAGCTGTGATTTCCCTTTAGGCCGAGTCGAAAGAGATCAACTATGATACAGCTGCCTTAAAAGAGCGTCGGATGTTCCATGGATCGATTGCACGCCGCCCCAAGATCTTAAACCCTCTCCTGTTTCTGCCTTCATACCTTTTCAACAGGCCGATAATTCGGTACGATCACAGCTCAGACGAAGAACCACAAGATGGCAAGGGATCACCAGACGGTAATCCCTCTATCATTGGAGGAGGTTGCCTTTGCAGCTCGATACGATATGATCTGCAGGCTCAGCCTGGCCACCTGCAGTAAGCAAGCATCGAGTCTACCTAAAATACCGGTGGCCTGGTGAGTCGCGGTCACTGACATATCACAGCCGCATGACTGCCAGTGCACCCAATGTAGGAAATGGAAAGGCAGTTTAGTCTGTAATTGGATAGGAGTCAAACCAGTTCAGATCACGCGGCCTTCCTCCAAAAGCCCTGAAATTGCAACGTCTTCGCCCCAAGGACTTCGGAATTATGCAATTTTCGGCATTTCCTGGCTACTACCGTGCGTTTTGCAACAATTGCGGCTCTACGATTCTCTGGCGTTGCGATAAGGAGCCCGAGGAAGTCGGGATCACGACAGGTAATATTGACGAGAAGTGGCTGATTGGTGAGAAGACGGGCGGCGATGGTCTTCATCCAGTACGAGAGAGCCCGGAAAGTGGCAGAGCGTTGTGCGAGCCCCTAGAACTATGTTTCGAAAATGCGATAAAAGGGACCACAGACCTAGTGACGGTTGGCAGGAAGTCCTTGGAGGGCTTTGACGGCCCCGTCCTGGAGCAAATCTCAAGCGGATCAGGATGGCAGTATGTAGTACTAGTACATTTACTTGATTGTTCCTGTGCTTTGACTCTCTGGATGGGAGCAGCAACTCATTAGCCTATGTTTTATACACTTCGGTCGAGTCACCATGGATTAATTAGGACTTGTGAAGGGTCAGTGTCTCTCGAATAAAGCAGAGGAAGTCACTTTGAGATGGTCAGCGCTTATCGAGATACAATAGAAGTCGAGAGCAGCTAGCACGCTATTGTGCTCTTTTCATCCTTGAACAGGATGCTACCAGCTGTAGCAGTCCAGTCGTGACAGATGGCTGATGAATTTGTCTTGCAATGATGTCTCTTGGTCCTTTTCAAGCAATTAGGCTGTGTGCATATCTCGGAGGTTTAGCCGGATTGCTGCAGTGGAAGGGGGTGAGGAAGGTTTTGTGGTGGATGATAGGCGACGGGGACTCGGGCACGTTCTTAGCGGGATTCATAGCGGTGGTGTTGCATCAGCCTAAAGTGTTGAACTTCATCTCAACTTTCACAATCACATGCCGACGTGACTGCTTGTTTTTTGTTGCTTTTTGCTTCAACTCTTTGTTTGCTAGCATTTGCTCGTATATACTGATTCAGTTATTTGCAATTGATTGGTTATCTTTGTAAAAGTGTAGTGTTTAAAGAAAATAGAATGGGGAACAACCCATCGAAGCCGGCCGGTGGGCCTCAATCGCCCGTTGCAAGCCATTCATCGAGCTCTTCAACATCATATTCACGGAAGGAAGGCAGGGCTCAAGCGACACATCCCACCAGAAGTGGCTCCACATCACATCACAAATCTTCTTCACCCTCGCACTTTCACAACCCTCAGTCTACAACTTCTTCCTCCTCATATCCTAGGCATTTACCCGAAGACAAGATGGGCAACGAACAGTCGAAGCAGAAGTGGAAGGAGAAAGCCTATGAAGCCAAGGCCCGGGAGAAAGAATCTTCGAACCCTGTGCGAGTTCCTCAGAATCGAGATCAGAAACGCCAGAAAGGCCCCGACTCGCAATTTGAACCGTCCGGGCCCCCTCGTGATCCCAATTACATACCGCACTCCAATCTTAACTTTCCACCCCGCCTGCCTCTTCCGATCGAGGAAGAATTACATACCCCCGGTTCTCCCATCCTTACCCCCTCAGGCGTCCCGTCAGAGCTCCACGAGGATGACATTGAGGGAGTGCTTCCGAGGCAGTTGTCGGCCCTGAGCAGTACCACTGTTGATGACGATGACTTTGCAGATGAGCTACAACAGGATCCAGAAGGCTCACAGAGGACTGTCCCTACAACGGTATGGTGGAAGAAAGCCGGCGATAAAGTCTACGTTACGGGCACTTTTACCTCGTGGAGTCGGAAGTATCGCATGAATAGAGAGTAAGCTTCCGTCCCTTTGTCTGCTTTACATTCTTGATGTCTCAAACGCTGTCCGTCTGCTTGCCGATATGCATCTGTCCGTGAATGGCATCCAATTACTCCGACCAACCCCTCCAACCTCCATGTCTCATGCGTACTTTATCCCCTTTAGGCATATCAGCGGCCATTCATCGAAAGGTACAAGCATGATGCTAATCTGTGGACCGTAATAGTCCGGAGACCAACTACCTATCTACTGTCCTTCAACTCCCTCCAGGGACTCATCATGTCAAGTTCATCGTCGATGGAGAAATGCAGCTCTCGGACGAGCTTCCGACCGCCGTCGACTACACCAACATTCTTGTCAACTACATCGAAGTGAGCGCCGATGATCTGCCACGAGAATTGAGCAGGGAAGAGGTCCCTGATGGTGTACATCCACCCCAAATTGTCCCAGGTACGGAAGCAAAAGATCATGCACCGGACTCCGTGGGTAAGATTCAGCCTGCGGACCAGGAGAAGACTGCTGAGCCCGTTTATTTTGGTGACGAGGTTCCTGGATATCTCGGAGACTTGGACCGCGCTGAACAGTCACGTAAATATCAACGTGCTGCTAAGGGTGTCTCAGGATTCTCGACTCCGCCTGGCTTACCTCTTTTTCTTGGGAAGTCTATCTTGAATGGTTCAACACCTATGAAGGACGACAACAGCGTGTTGACCATGCCGAACCATACCGTGCTAAATCATCTCGCTACAAGCAGTATTAAAAGCCAGGTGCTTGCCACTAGTGTTACTACTCGCTACAAACGCAAGGTATACAACCCAATCCCCTCAACGTTTGATTCAACTCGTTGCTAAGATCAGACAGTACGTGACTACAATGATGTACAAGCCCACGGTAGAGGCAGATGACTGAGACAAACTTGGATCCATCGATATGTACTGGAGTCAGCGATACATGGCTTCACTTTTCAGATACCCTGGCACTATGAGCCGGATACTGCCATCCGAGCTGCTATTTTCTTTTCTTGTATATCATTCAGTCGCTGGGTAACATGAGGAGTAAGAAAAGGAGTCCTGGAAGCTTGTTGGACAGGCCCATTTTACAAAAGCGACAGATTGCGAGCTCAACAGAATCGCTCACAATAGATGATAGTAAGATACTGGCGAAGCAAAGACAGCTATGGATCGCCCATGATGTTAATCTCTCCATTTGACAAAAACCTCGTCTGTTCTAAATCTCTGAGTACAAGTGCTTTCTTCCAAAGGTGTAGTAAAGCCGGTGCGATACGCTAAAAGCCCAGCATGCGCAATCATTATGCCATTGTCTATACAAAACCTCTCGTCAGTCGCATAGACACTACCTCCTCGATCCCTCGCCATCATGCCCATCATTTCCTGCAATCTCTCATTGCAGCCGACACCGCCCACAATGAGTACCTGGCTCGACCCCACGTGAGCCATAGCCCTCTCGGTGATCTCGACCAGCATGGCGAAGACAGTCTCTTGCAGGCTGAAGCATAGGTCTTCTCTTGTTATCACCTCTCCGGTCGCCTCATCTAGCCAGCCAGTCACATCATGCTCCAGCTTCTCGGCTAGATTGTCTACACTCGCGAGGATGCCAGAGAAGCTGCAGTCCATGCCTTTGACGGCATAAGGAAGGTCGAGCAGATGTTTACCTTTCTTGGCCATTTGCTCGATGTTGTAGCCTGGAGCAGGGTCATTGGAGATGTTCAGCGTTCGAGCAAATCTATCTAGGCAATTGCCGACCGCGATGTCTAGCGCTTCTCCAAATATTCGGTAGCGCTGGGATGCATACGCTATAACTTGCGTATTACCTCCAGATACATAGAGCACCACGGGGTTCTGTGCGCCCGTAATCTCTCGGCCCATTTCAATATCTACGTGACCAATTCAGCGCTGCCAAACCTGAAGGTAGTCTCATTAGAGATACACAAGAGATACGCACGTCCTACGCAATGATTGACGCCTACAAGCTCCTTTCCCCACATTAGACTCAGCATTCTCGCCGCTACAGCTACACTCTGCAATGGAGCACCCATACCGGGGCCTTTGGTGTAACATATGCAGCTAATGTCAGGTATGGCTACGTTAGCCTCCTTCATTGCTTGCTTGACAAGCCTTACGACCCATGAGCGATGGTGTTTGGCTGTGTCTTTGGGCAGAAAACCTTCGCCTGGAGGAGATACGAAGGTATGGCGGATATTTGCCAGTATTTGGGCTGGACCGCCCTTGGGAGGATGTAGGATGAGGCCTACACCCAGTTTATTCGCTGAGCCTTCGAGGCCTAGAGCGATCATTGTGTCAGCGTGATCTGTATTGCTTTAGAGCGAGATCGTGAAATTGTTCAGGAAATCACCAGGTAGATAAATCAACGAAAAGCTCGTTGAGAGCAGACGGGCTTTGATTGGTCAGAACTCTCAGCCAAGAAACTCGGGCCGATAATTATGCGTCGCTGTCACTGCCCGCACACACCCTGAGCCAGACCCGCTTCCCAAATGTTCCCTCATCTCGTTTTCCACTCTTTCACCAACTCACAATGTCTGACTTCACAGATGACGACTATCCATTTGATTGGAGGTCAGGCGATCTCATGAACTGGATCAAGCAGCAGCCTGGCGCAAAAGTGAGCCCTTGCATCCGACTTGAGGACCTTCGAGGCCGTGGAGCTGGAAGAGGTGTTGGTAGCGTATTCTCGAGCGACCTCGTACCAGATTCTGTATACTGACACTCTTTGCAGTTGCTACTCGGGATATCGGGCCAGATGAGGAGCTGTTCAAACTACCTCTTTCCAGTGTACTGAGCGTCAAGACCTCATCGCTTATTAAGACCAACCTGGGTCCGACTGTGCAGCAGCTTGATGAATGGCTTGCGCTTACCCTTGCTCTTCTTTTCGAACAAGGTCAGGGTGATAGCTCCAAATGGTCAGCGTACTTGAAAGTTCTTCCAGCGAGCTTTGACACCCTGATGCATTGGACGCAGCTCGAGCTTGAGGAATTGCGTGGCTGCAAAGTGCTCGATAAAATCGGCAAAGAGGACGCTGAGAAAGCTTTCAATGACCAACTTCTACCGCTCATCAAGAAGAATTCCTACATGTTTCCACAGTTCAAAGTCTCAAAGTCAGCTAACAGTGTCGACGCAACGCTACTGGAAAGCGCTCATGTGATGGCTACGTTGATAATGGCATATGCCTTCGATCTGGAGGAGGAGCAAGAAGATAGTACCTCTGATGAGAACAGCTCTGATATATCCAATCTACCCAAGGGTATGGTTCCCTTGGCGGACATGCTGAATGCCGACGGCGACCGGAACAACGTGAGTCAGACACTGCCACTCCATGCACCTTGAGTGAGGCACTGTAGTTTACCCACTTATGGTGCCTCACTCAGGATCCGCTCTGATTAACCCTCGGTGGCTTGTCTGACCGATATCACTAGGCTCATCTGGTTCAAAATGAAGACTTCCTTTCCATGGTCGCTTTAAAGCCTATCAAGCGAGGAGAAGAAATCTTCAATGATTACGGTCAACTACCGAGATCTGACTTGCTTCGAAGGTATGGTTATATCACTGATAATTATAAGAAGTGGGATGCCGTGGAGATTGATGCTAGTACGCTTTTCCAAGTCATACGTGAAAACAGTCCAATAGATGAGAAACGCTTGGAACGAAGGGTGAGTCGTGCGTGCCCTCAATTTGCAAAATGTCGATTAATGCAGCCACAGTTGGACCTCGCACGGCGATGGGGAGTTCTAGAAGAGAGCTTCGAGCTCAGGCGTGATGACACTCCCCCAGGCTTCAGTATTGAACCTGCACTGCACCTTCTGGTTGACGCGTTGACCATGGACTCGGCGGTGATGCAAGAAGAGTTCGATGCCGATGAGATTCCGGAGGAACCACGCTTTACCCATGAGATGGGTATCTTACTGAAAAAAGTGCTCCAGGCGCGCCTCAAAGGCTACAAGACGACAATGGCCGAAGACGCAGCCCTACTCCAGAATGATCATCTACCCAGGAGGCTCCAGATGGCTATAGAAGTACGCATTGGGGAGAAAGAGCTCATTGCAACGGCCATCAACGGCTTACAGCATCAGATCGACAACATACCTGGCGGACATTGCATGGCAACGGCTGACGGTAATGGTGAATACGAAGATGAAATGAGTCAAGGGCCACAGAGCAAAAAGATGAAGACATGATTCAATGTTTCATATTCGCTACGGGCCTCTACCCGGACCCTCCACTTATGGTGGCCTCCTCCAACACAGGCCTTTAAGCCTACTTGCCCTCTTCCACCATCTCACTCCACCGTCTCACCCTATCTTACAACTAATTCTTGGGGTATCAGAATGAAGTCCGTAACAGGTTGTTCAATACCTGTTGAGGTGTCTTTGGCAGATATCGCGGCCCTATTGCTGGGCGGCATGTTCGGATGCATTCGAGCAGAGCAGGCCTTTCGCCAGCGGAGTGGTGATATGGATTGAGTGGAGTCATCGAAACGGGATTCTTGGACGCCAATCTCATCCATCCGGCCCAGGTAGCCTGCCTGAGGTAGCTGACACCTGGGCTGGTGCTTGTGCCGCAGCGTGCTGTCTTTGAAGCTCCGCATTCCGCACTGCCTGAAGCTGCTGGGTTACCTTGGCTCTATACCGCATGCTCGAGATATCGTTCGGATCAATGACATAAGTCGGTACCTCATCCTCCTCGTCGTCGTCACGGTCATATTTGAACCGGTCTACCACGATATCGTCTACATGTTCGAGCTCGTCCTTCGACCGAAGGCGCATGCCTCTTCGATCTATCATCAGACGACCCCCTCTACCTATTCTACGACGGAACGAGGGCTGACTCTGCCACGGTCCATCATACGATGGTGAAGCATAACGAACAGGTATCGGATCCAGTTTGTGACGCTTAGTGGGATCTACGTCCTTATGAGTATCCCCCAGATGTTCTGAAGAGGCTGAAGCAGGAGGTGTAGGTAAGTATTCGGTTGTTGCTGTTCGAAAGGTCGAGCCGCTATTCGCTTCCAACGGAGGCGTTAGCGGTGCTCTCGTAAGGTCGACCCAGCCCTCATTCCACTTCTTGTGCTGGGCGACTCTCATGTCGATTTGCTCCTGGATTTGAGCTTCCTTGTGTTCCAAATACTCTTGCAAGGTAAGCAGATCGCTTTCGACGGAGCGTCCATCTGATTTCTGCTGTTGCCTTAGCTGACTTGCTGCAGCGCGTTGCGTTGTAATATCCAGCTGCTTCCGCTTCGGCGGCTTTGCAAGATCAGCGGCTATCACGGGAAGATGCATGAGAGTCGGGTTTACCTTTTGATTAATGAGGAGGTCCTCGTCACCCTCTTTGTACTGCTCTGGTAAGTTCAATTTCACTTGTCGGAGACTTGCTCGTTGTTCGAACAGTTGCCTATCTACCGCAAGCTGCTCGCGTTTTAGAAGTTCCCGCTGTCGTATCGACTCCAGTAGTTTGCGGGCTTCTTCTAATTCCTTACGCATCTTCTTCAACTTCTCAGCACTATGGGCATCTCTACCGCGAGTTTTGCGGATTGCCCGCACTTCTCGTCTCCTGAAGCATACATATGGATCCGAGTCGTCGGTTTCGGCACCGGTCTCGAACTGCCCAATCAGCCAGGAACACGTAGGGAAGAAAGCTATAGGTCTTACCTTGAGGCTGGGTACTAGGATCTTGTTGTGAGTGCGTAGTCTCCTTGTCTTCCAATGTTCGTAAATCTCTTTGACGAATGGTCTCGCCGAATCAGTCAGTTCATCATCAAAGGCGGGCTCCATCTCCTCTAGCGTTAAGACAGGTGGGTTATCTACTGCCGCAAATGGCTGTTTCAATTGTGCGGTTTTCTCGAGGACGTCCATGACTTCCTCGAATTGATCCTCTGAGCACTGCGTCGATGCATTTCGCTTTCGGTTCATCGACTTTAAGTAGGCATCGTCCTCATCATCCAAATCATATGGACAGCCGCAGCAATCCTCTACGGTGGAAGAAAAGCGGATATAGGTGGCCGGCTGAGGGAAGGTGAGATGGTAGAGACGGTCATAATTGATTGAGCTCTGAATGGCATCTGGGGTGGGAATGTATATTTGGGCAACCTTCCCACCGACAGCAGCTGCTTGGGATGCTGACAAGGCAGCCTGCAGATGGTGTTCCTATATCACGGAATATCAGTCTGGCCTCCCGAAACGGAAAGGCGGCAGCGATTTCTACGGTCGCAAAGTGGATGACTAAGCCAAGGTCAAACTTACAATTTCCTCGCCCTTCTCAACCCCGGTATCGACTTTTGGCACATTTCGTTGAGCTTCATCATCGACTTGATCGACTTGATCCTCGCGGAGAATTTGTAAAGCTTGCCGTGTGGATAATTTTCGTTGTCTAAACCGCGCCGAGCCCGCGACGGTGGATCGGGTCATACGAGCGACTTTTCCTCGAGGAAATAATTTAAAAATTGCATTACTCTAGAGATTGAGCCATGCGACACCGGGAAATCCAAAATTTAATCGTGATTTCGTGGTGGTTGATGGGTATTTTGATGGATTATGTTGGTCATGGTGGTGATCGTAATGAGGTGACGTTCCGAATTTTGGGTGTTTGCCTTCCCGGGGCGTGCCAGGAGTTGCTGGGCGAGGGAAATTTTAAATTAGGGTTGGAGAGGGGCAACGCTAACCCCAAACAATCCCATCCCCGTAAAGTCACTGTGCCTGATTTCACTAGCTGGGGGATGCCATGTCAACATGAGCTGCCAGTGAAGTTGGACCAACAAGCAAAATTCCATCACTCCACCGAGTTACTACTTTCACCTGTGAATACCGGGAGAATCCTGCAACAACGTTGATCAGAGAAGACAGAGTACACCACTTCTCCAGACAAAATCGAAGCAACTCCGTGTACAATCCAGAGAGACCGCAATCCTGGCTTCCCCAACTTCACAGATCGATGCAAACCAAGCGGCGCTATACGATGCGCGAAAGCGCATGGGAGAAGGGACCGGCAGTGCTGTGTTGGACAGTATAATAGAAGGCTCAAACTGTGCGAGACCGAGCGAGTTGGGTCAATGTACCGCGCAAAGGCTGACTGCTATGCGCTGCAGTCGACCGAGACGAAGTGGACAGATTAAGGAAAAGGTTTATGAAATTGGACAAAGTACGCTGCTGGCGTCCAGCCGTATTGCATCAGTCGTCAGCATTTGACTGACACCCGTGAAGGACAAGTCCGGTACAATAGAGCGCGACGAGTTCCTTTCGCTCCCCCAAGTCTCCTCAAATCCTCTAGCAACACGGTACTTCTCCAGCGTCATCTTATGATTGTCCGGGTCTGATATCACTCCAGTATGATCGCGATCTTCGACGAGGACGGAGGCGGCGACGTGGACTTTCAAGAATTCGTCAGCGGATTAAGCGCCTTCAGCTCCAAAGGCAACAAGGAAGAAAAACTACATTTCGCATTCAAGGTGTACGATATCGATCGCGATGGGTATATCAGTAATGGGGAGCTCTTCATAGTGCTGAAGATGATGGTGGGGAGTAATTTGAAGGATCAGCAGCTGCAGCAGGTACGTCGGGAGTTGAGTCTCAGTGAGGCATTGCGAATATTCATGTGGTCGCCGACCGCTTGCAACAAGGAAGAACAGGCTGAGAGGATCTGGAAAGGAAGGCTGACGAATGGATTTCTTACCTGCAGATTGTCGACAAGACGATTATGGAAGCGGACCAGGACCGAGACGGCAAGATCAGTTTCGAGGAGTTCACGAAGATGGTGGAGAATACGGATGTTTCGATGAGTATGACGCTAGGTGAGGCTTCCAATCTTCACCCTTCAAATCATTCAGTCCAAACATTTGGAAGGGTTGGCGCATCGTCCTTACCTCTAGGGCTTATGCTGCAGCTTCGCTGCTATCGCTGGTGTCCTTTTAACATCGATGTCGGTAATTTCTCGCGAGGGCTAAGACTAACGTAAGAATATAGAGCAAATCTGATGGTCACGATACCCCCTCAAAACGGCCTTTTATTTGTACATGCTGTCTCAGGTAGATATGGCTGTGCCACGCTAGGAGAAGCAAACTCAATGCTCGTTCCCATCCTGCCTGTCTGAGCGTCGACGCCAGAACGTGATGCGATTGGAGATCAATACCGGAGCTGACAGTTCGCAAAAGCAAACATGGAGGACCTGGAGCCAGACCTTTCCTATGCCCTCACCGGCACCAACAACCGAAGATAGTGGCGTAGATCCAACGCAACGACCTCAGCCTCATGGACAGCACAACCACTTCCTTCCAGCACGTTTCGTGCATACCTAACTGGGCATCAACCGAACCTCTTGGACAAACTTAGATTTGAATGCCGCCGATATTCTAACAGCATATCACCCAGAAGCAGTAGTGAAGAAACAGATCCACCTGCAAAAGCATAGCCACTTTTCTAGCGCCTCACCACTCTCTTCTATCTGGCCCTACCTTGGTGTTTCAAAAGGTAGGTCCCTTTAGCGAGACCATACCGCAAAGACTCTAGAGATTGCTCGCTTAAGTTGCTTCGTACATGCAGCCTGCTGTGCGACCCTCCCCTCTGTCTCGCAATCACCACTGCACCCATCCCAAGTTCCTTACCAGCACCATTTCAATCTCCCTTCTCTCATGTTAGATGATTATAGAAAAACAAGACCGCTTGACAGTTCTCTGTCCTGGCTTTCCGCGTCGCTTTCACCTCACCTCACCTGATCCTTACTACCTACCTCCTCTTCCAGTGATCGCAGTCATTGTCATAGGTGGCCATCTATCTCCCTTCATCATTCCCTTAAGCTGTCACTTCTGTCTTTCTTGTAGTCTTGTCGTTCAATCTTGCCATTTGACTTCATTCCTTTCCTTTCCTTTCATATTTATATCTTTTTTTATCTTGAGTTTTCCTCTGGTCTCCCCATCTTCCCCCCTCTTCATCCCCATCATCCCCCTCCATAAACACCTCCAACCACCCCCACAACCGAAACATCCCCCTTCTAGAAACCACGATCATCACCGACTACTAGCTATATCATATCCCAATTAAGGTACATTTTCCACCCCTCACCACCACTCCCAGCTCTCAATGGCAGGGAAATGTATGTGCATAAGTAGTCCGTTGGGGTGGGGTGGGGGTGGGGGTATAAAAGCTGTGGGGGAGGGTGCGGTAGGGATGGGCTTGGTTAGGCAGTGTATGTACTCGTACATAACTGAGCTCCTGAGTACCTTCACGCAACCGCAATTCTCACGGTTTTAGTGGTGTTTTCCGCGGTTTTAAATCCGGTACCTGCCGTCAATACCGCCCTACTATATAGGTAGGGCTGAAGTCACCCGGGGAGGGGGGAGGAGGACTTATGGTAGCTATTATTAGGGGTGGTTGGGGGACGGATTCCATGGAGGTATTTGGTGGGGAGTAGGGATGTTTGGGATATGACATGCAGCCGTGTGGTGTCAGTCTCTGTAGGGAGGTAGTGATATGCAGCCGTGTGGTGCTGCTGGCCTATTCAAAGGAAGTGGCTGGCTGGGTTAGGGTTCGGAGCCGATTCACAGAGGAAAGGGGAAATGCATTTGCATGAGAGGAAAAAGCAAACTGGGTTGGAAGGAGTTAGGCAGCAATATTTCTGTCGTTGGCGATTCGTCGTGTTCGTTTGTCCTTGGTTGGTCCGGTGTTTCGGAAAGATGATCAACATGCGGCGGTCACTGCGAGACGACCTTCATCATTGTCTCAGTTAATCAGACCCCTGACTCGTTAGTCAAAAAGCCGTCATTTCTCGCCAGAGGGTCTGAGCCAAAAATCGGGTAAACCCTTGTTTTGAACGTTCCCGACTGCAATATTACACAAAAACAGCACGATAAGCTGATAACTAGCGTTTTTATCGAGTATTATTGATTTAGTTCAATACAGTTTAAATCCATTATATCCGACTCGAGAACAATCAGGGTTATTTCAGGGTTGAACAGCATAATCAGGGTTAATTTCAGGGTTGAAGCTCTCGAAGTCACGCAATTGAACGTTCTCAATGCGCAATGCAATTGCGCAATAAACGTTACATATTATACAATTATTTCGTTAGACTATTGTAGTCTCGTATCGAATTAACAATTTTATCGCTTTACATTGTTAAAATTCGACATATTCGTTGCAATAATGAATTGCGCAATGTGTTTGATTTGACAATTTTTGAATCTGAAAATGTAAGGAAATGTGCGTTCACAAAACGATTGCATTGTTGCGCAATTCAATTGCACAACAATTATAATGTATTATACAATTATCTCGCTAGAGCATTGTAGTCTCATATCGAATTAACAGTTTTGTCGCTTTACATTGTCAAAATTCGCAATATTCGTGTCAATAATGAGCTTCGCAAAGTGCTGAATTTGGGTGATGACGCGAAGGTAAATACGGTCGAAAAGTCGATCTTTGGTCCAGACGTGTAGAAGAGAAGCCCGAGCCCTACGACGCTTCGGCTACACGGCCCGAGACAACTTCATCAGGCATTGTTATTCCAGGGACAAAAAGGACTTCGGAGCAAAATTTTGGGTTTGTTTGTCCTCTACTGCGTGGAAGCTCGCTAGGTAGCCCTCTAAAGGCATCGTCTTATCCTTCGGCATCCCTCCTTCTTTCATGGTCCGCTCAGCCTCGTCCGTGTTTAGCCAACTCCGAAACGTGTGAGGGATTTCAGTTCCTGCTGCTGACGGAGACGGCGGGTTATGAACTCTAATGGCGCCCTTCACGCATTCCTGGGGTATTCTTGACTTGGTGCGGCCGTTGGGCTGATTTATTCGAGCTAAACGGATTGCTAAAGGTACAGCGGCCGGCCGGCCGATTCTGAAGCGTGCCGAAGGCCACGTTGGCTGAAAGGACAGAGTTGTAATGCAGCGAGAAAGCCAGAAGAAGTTGCTGCTCCTGAATGTGTACAGTAAGTAAGATGTGGGTTGTAGAGTCTAAAGCAGCGGTTGCTCGAGTTGCCCTGCCGAAACCATCGAGGGATTTATTTCCACCTGAACATCTTCCTACTCCCCACTTTTCCAATATTGCCTTACTCAGCCCAACCTGCAGACATCTTACACTGCTCAAACCAACTTGTGCCCACCCGATACACCAACTTTTTCTGTTTTTCTCCAGACCATACCCCATATGTACTCATTAACTCCTTTTCCAGTGCTGTCTCCTTGCGGATGTTCTCCTGGCTTCTCTAATCTAAATCTTTCGAAAGGTCGAGGCGTGAATAATACAAATAAATCGATGATAGCCTCCCAGGGGTATTTGCCGACCGGTTCCCATCACCGTAAAACGCCAGGTACCGGTCGCTGCAAATCTATGCTGTTGTACAAAAGAAACTCATACTTAGTGATACAGTCAAGATGTATGTACGGTGTTCGGTTTTCAAGAGGGAGGTTTATGATTGACCTGCAGGTCCTGCTGCAGCATCTGATTCGGCGGTGGTTTCATCATTGGGTAATAAATCGAGACATTCGGTCAATACTGTGCGCGCATTAGTGAGAAAGCGGGATATCTTTACCATAAGCCTTGAAATACTTCTGCCACTTACCGTTAATGATCTCTTCCTCAGCAACACCCATTTCGTAATCTACTAGACCGTATCGTTCGACGTTGTCACAGAGCCGCACAAGCTCTGTGCCCATTTGCTCCAGTACCTTGACACTCAGGATAGCGTTTGATGGAGTCGGTTGCTGGTTTAGATGCATCATCTGCTCGGTGCTTTCCTTCTGGCGTTGCAGAAGAGCAAGCCAGCAGTGATTGAATTCGGTCCACATGTTCAACCTCGCATTGTGGATTTCCATGTTCTCGGCGACAACGTCTATATGAAGACCTATAATTGATCAGAAAATGGTACAGGACAGGTGTTCTGAAAGTACCTACCGAAGTCGCTGATGCGCCCCAAGAACCATTGTGAAAGCTCTAGTAACATTGGGGCAGCCTGTTCCAGCGAACCCTCGCTGATATGTTGATTAGTCTCCCGAAGTCTCTCTTCGTATTCACGTTCCCAAGACCGAGTAGGTGGATCTTCGGCCACTGGCGGTACAGCTTGAGGAAATCCAGCCATGCCTCCTGAGGAATAGGTTTGGGGAGAGCAGATCGATCAATAGGACTCGACTGATATGGTAGCTGATTGGGATAGTTTGTCGTACCGTACTGTTGAGGCATGGATGCAGGTACCGATGCGCTGGTCGACTCTCCGAAGTATTGTGGAACACCACTGAACTGGGATGACGACACGTCGATAGCTGCAGATTGCCGTGGCTGGTATTGTGGCATGCTGTCATAGGGGGACTGAGGTTGAATTTGATGAGTTACCTCATGCGGAATCTGCGACGTGTAGCCAGAATACTGCTGCTGCCTCTGTGGATCCTGGACGTAGTCAGGCTGGTATTGTAGGGTACTCCCCTGCATATGTGTGGCGGTATACTGATGCCCTGGTCCGTACCCGTAACCGGTGATACCTTGAGAATTTCCTCCACTGGCGGGCATTGCCATAGACGTAGACGTTATTTGGTTCATCTGTCGGAATCTTTCAGACCCAACGGGCCTTTGACCGGCTCTAAAATTCTGCGCATCATATAAATTGGAACCCGAGCCACTGGCGACATTCTGATTCCGTATGTTGGGCATGAAGCCTTGGGGAAAATTTGAGTGCTCATACTGTCTTCTGTGCGGGTCTTCACCTTCCATGCCACCCTGTCGACCTCTATCTAATTTTCCCAACGCCGAACCGATGATCGAGACCCGGTCCCACGCAGGGGATAGTGGTGGAGTTGCGTACGTTGCCAGTTTCACGGCGCTACTGTAGATCTCGTTCTCGTACTCAGCACTGTGTTGTGCGCTCCCAAAACCGTACTACAGCTGCTTGTATGGAACAGGCGGGTTTGCGATGGTCGGATTCGAGGAACTGGGGCCTATCGTCAGGATTCTCGAAGTAGATATATAGAAGGCCATGTTCACAGAAGAGCTCACCAATCTAGATGAACGGCACAGAACAGGCGAGGAAGTTGAAGCTTGTTGCTGGACGCTGGGGAAAGCAAGGCTGCCTTCAGCATCAACTGAAGGTGGAGGAAAGTGAGGGAGTATTGAAGAGCGTTCACAAGGATGTTCCCCGCAAGACGGAGTTACAAGCGGGTGTCCCTGATATTTGGACAGGGCGCCGGCAGCATATATCAGATAAAGGTGGCAAGGAACAACCTTCAAGAACAGGAATAGAAACAGCGAGGTGACTCCTAGCCCCGCAGGCTTTGGCGGTGTGCCCCCAGCCGGGTAGCTGAGAGCTCGAATGTAGCCGCTCAGAGTCGTCTATGAAAATCTGACAGGTCGTATAATGCTGAGGCTTTCATGCAAGGCGGGGTCCACTGTATCGAAGATGCAGACGCTGCCTTATGCAATCTGCAACGGTAAAGGATCCGACGCACATCAGGATCGGTTTATCGGACTCTAGCGCAGGAACGGGCCAGACCTGGTGGTGTTGAGGTGGGATTTTGTCATAATCCTTAATCTGACTCTGTCGCTGATTAATCATCAATCACAGCCAAGACTGGCGAGGTTTAGCAGGCTGAGAAATAGAGAAAGGTACGTACATTAATAAGAGGCGGGTGGGCTCAGGTAAGGTGCACGCCACGCGAGCTGAAGGTGTTTCTGGATGAAGTAGTTGAGGAGCAGCCGGAGCATGCAATTGGTTGGCCTCAAGTGCAGCAGTCGTATGCGCAACATTCGTAGTGTCCCTCTATCCCTAGCTGGATCTGCCAGTAGTTTAAGGTGCTAGAGGTGGGCTACTGTAAGGAACAATGCCGAAAGTGTCGACTGGGGCTTTGTCCTAAGTCGCGTCTGTTTGAGAAAGTGCAAAGACTGTGGCGCGAATGATGGAGCAACAAGCGCAAAACGGTCGAATGGAAGGACAAGCGCGGCAATATCAAGTCCCCTGGACTCCTCTCTTCAAGACAAAAACCGAAGAAAAGACTCTCGGAAGGTGGAGGAGCATGTGAAAAGAAGCCCAAGCAACACTGCGGGGGAGAAGAAAGGATAGTAGAAAGTCAATCTTAGCGTGTGAGAAAGTGAAGCTTTCGCGGTCTCCTCCTCTATGAGACATGTTAATTGCTCCAAACGGAGATGCCGATCATTATTATTATCGGCAGCATGCTGGTGTTAGGGGAGCAGTCGAAATTGCAAATCGCAATCGACAATCCATAGCGCCTCTGACAAGATATTAAGGACCATTCTTTGCCACGAATTGAGATGGTGAGCCCGCCTCGTGGAGAATCAAGTTGCTGTATCTCTTTCTCCTTTTTCTTTCAACACTGTTGGACATATTCCAAACCGCATGAGGATGCTCTACGGTGTGTCGTGCTTTCTGGTTTCACAGCTTATTGTTCCCTCGATCGGATTCAGCTCGGTCGAATTGGCCCGGGTTTTGCTGTGTTTGCACACCATGAAGCCGGACAGAACGCTATCCAGGCTACTCCCGCCTGGATCCTGCCCACCTCGCCAGGAATGCGAAGCCAGTAAACATGTCCAAGCTGATGCACCACGCCAGGATCGCCATGTGGCCGCTCGAGGACATTTTCAGCTCTTCATCTCGCTTGACCAAAGTTGGTCGTCCAGGTGCGGATGCAGTCAAAGGAACTTGGAAGATCAGGTATCCAAAGTGAGGCTGGTTCTTGATTTAGCGTGAGCCTACCTGGCCAAAGATGATCAGGGGTTGGAATGGTCAAATTGACCTTTTGATTCGCCGCTTAGATTTCGTCGCTGTCGGAGTTTCAGGCTCCCGCAAGAGCAATCTCAAGGGTCCCAGCTTCGGCAATTGACCACTTCCACATCCCTCTACACCACAGGTTACTTACACTATCGAGCCCGCATTGAAGAATGTCAATTTAATCTTTTCACGCTTTCCCAGAAGAGGTGAAAGAGATCGGCATCAGGAAAGGTTCCATGAGTTTGCCATGGCAGAGGGCCGTCCGAGCTTTTGCTTTCATTGGATACCGACAACGCAGGCGTCCGTCGCCTCATATCTTTAGAACACCTGTTCCTCCCACTATCTGTCGACGCTAAGCCTCACAGCGGTACCCTCTGGGGTCCAATGGCTTCTCCATCCTCATCGCTCTTATACGGACGATAAATGACCAGATGATAGCGTTCTATTTCCAAGATCAGCTCCGTGAACCAGTGGCTTTTGATAGGGGCATAAGTTGCTAAAGAAAGACGCGGACGGCAATGATATTGAGCTCCCAATTGCCGTGACATCCAAACGACACAGCCAGTGACCGGTTTAAAGTACACGGATGCAAAACAAACCGTTTTGACGCAGGTCCCAAAACTCTATGCTGACCTGCGGTGACCGCTGAAAAGGCCCGCCGTCCTCACTCGTCCCACCTGTCATTGGATTAGGCAGGATTCACCCATATCCAACAATCCTTCCCGAATCTCTCAATTGCAGTATGTTGGTCGCCGAAATAACGGGGACCGCACGCATCGCTTCTCGGCTCCCAGACTACTCGTTTCGGGGTCATTATCCCCTTGCTCGCCCCGCGACTTAGCGGCCACCTGTGACGGAAATCGGCTGAATGAAACAGGTTCATGGCAGATAACGCATCCACGTGGTCGCCCGCCAAATGCGCGCCGCTATTTCAGCTAAGTTTCATCTCCGCAACTCGGTGCTAGGTCCGGTTTTCGAACTTAAGGCGTATGGAGCGATCAATTATTGGAGCGCCCAAAGTTGGGAAACCGTTTTCCTCTATGAACACGAACAATGTACAGATATGGCGGAGAATTCCAGTCGAATGGCCTCCAATACGACTCTGTCACACGCTGGCAAGCTGACGACACTGGAGAGCTCTTGTGAAGGATTGGTACGTGCTACCTTCGCACAAGCATCAACATCGCTACGCTGATAGCTTTCCAATTCTCGCCACTCCCGAAAGACCGCCTGAGTAGGACCGGGTGATTCATGACTTTTGCGAGTCCTTGGCTCTCAACTCCGATGAGAACTAGAGGCAAGTCAGTCCTATGAGCTGGCAAGCTCAATGTTGTCAAGGCAAACCGATATGATCGAGCTTCTTTGCATGCCTCAGTAAGTTTTGGGTTTTAATCTCTCATTTTGCAGAACACTGAGATTTACTACAACGGACTGCACTCTCATAACGGCAGCTGCGAGAAAACGATTAGAACACGGTCTTTCTATAAATTGCATTTCCTAATGTCTAGATTGTGCCCTCTTTGCGTGTTCATTTTATTACCGTCATCTACAATTCCTGTAGGGCCGAATCAGACAACGATGTCAACGATGTGCACACTTGGACTACATCCAAAACATCCAGACATTAAATGAAGCTGAGTCGTATGCCGGAACCTAACAAAAGCCACATCTTAGCAGTCTTTTCGCTATGCTCGCTTGCTGGTGGACATAGCACGGGTATCCTCTTTAAGAACAAGGGCTGAAGGAGATGTTGTGTTGGTATTGCAGCCACGCCACAGCCAAAGGTTGAAACGATGCCCTAAGACCCTAGCTTGCATGCATACAAGCCTTACTTGCCAATCTTAGGGAACTTCCATCATAGGTAGACTCCTGACGAGGCCCATATCCGGAATGGTTTTACCCTGTGCGTGCAGCGCGTGGGATCAAGCTAGGCGAGGTTCGGGTTTTCTCGACCATCATTATCAAAACTACATCAGCTATACGAGAAGCCACTGTGGGAATGGACCGTGCTTCAACGGTTCAGAGCAACACCAAGACTTCTTCGGAATACGAGAAAATGTGGGGGAGGCTGCATCTCCTTCGTATAGCCTGTTACGATACCCCCTTAAGGGCGGATTGGGCGTACCCCCTCGAAATATTCCCGGCGCTTGCCTCTACCCCTTTCTACCACCCTTGCTTTTCTTGGCACATCAGGACTTATTGGTGCCGTGAACCTCCTCCAACGATTCTGCGCAGCCGAGTCTGTCGTGCCAGAGTGATACGCTAAGACTGATTGGCCTAGCGCTCAACAAAGCACTAATTCATTGCTCAACTGAAGGGCGAGAAGATCCAGGACCGGGTGCATGATGTTCCTGGACTGCTTCGTGGGGGTCAAACAGGTAGCACTTATCACACCTCAAGCCTCGTCATCAGCTTTGAGCCGAAGCATTTACGGTTGGGGCAGATCATACCGATGGTAAGGTAGTTGAAGAGTTTCGTATGGTTGCTCGAACATCATTTCGAAGGTAGAAATTTGGCCCAGTTTATGGCCAAGTAAGTTAAGAATCCGCTCCGCCAAAGCACAGGATCATTTTCCGAGGATGTCAGGAGCAGTTGCATGGTAAAGGTCTCCCTTGAGACATCAAGGCACTCATTTTTCTTCAAAGCAGTGGATAAGTCAGTCTAGATTAAGAAAGACCATCATCTTACCGAATGTTGTCACAAAGTTTTACCACACGAGTATCGCCGAGGAATGATTATCACATGATTTGTTGTGTGTTGGGTAAATGACTTCCATCAGAGCCCAATCGGATCTCTAAATGGCTCACACCACAAGTAAAACGGGACAAAATATGGCTTGAGCACTTCCATTATTCATACGACACGTGTTCAGTCCCTCGTTACCGAACGCAGCATCTCTTGTATATGCCCTTCTATCTAAGACTAAGCTCCACTTTTACACCGAAACTGGCTTGCTAGAGAATTCTTAGCTATGCGTTATAGATCCCTTCTCATACCAGCCATCGCAGCCGGCCTTACAACCTCAAGTCCAACACCAGCCAGCCTCGCTAATGGGCTAACCTATGGCTGCCCTGCTTCACTCACCAATGGTCGATATCTGAGATACAGAGAGGTGTTATCTGCCGTGCTAAAACTTATTCTGGTGTCGTTAGATCGGCCAATGTCTCTGCTGGGAAGTGTATGGATTCTGCAAAACCAGTAGCTCGTTGCTGTGCTGTCATCATACAAGCAAAGACATCTATTCGTGCTGATACAAGCACTGATCTTCTCCTCAAGAACGTTAACCCTCCATGGGTTGGTCCTGGAACAAGACATTTGTGTGGGGACCCAACACAGGTACAGACCACTCGCTTTCCAGGGCCGTCGATCACCGTCCCAGGGCCCCTTCTAGCAGGATGGAACCCTACAGTATGACGAACCATCCATTCTTTAGTCGGTGCTTTCAGCAATTTCCATTCTTTAGCCCCTATGTTGAAGGCTTCCAGAGTGATATCGGCATTCAGAGATCCAAGAGACGCCTAAGAAAGGAGGAAAGGGTTTCACGAGCTGCGTACTATCATTCAGAATATGTCATGGCTTCGATGATGTTATCAGGATCACTTGCTCTATTGCCCATACCCTAAATCTCTTTCCCTGGCAAGAGACAATGATACAACGAGGTACATGAAGATCTGCAAAGGGCAATCTGTTTGTACCGAGGCGAAGATAGTTTAATCACCATAGATGGCTAGACTTGTTTTCCTACTTTTTTAGCCTCTTGGAGGCAGGAGCAACCTCGAGACTTGGCGAGTATCCGAGCTTGGTATCGATCATCAGGGTCAGAGACCACTTCATCATAGGTATCAAAGCTCTACTAGTTTGAATCTCATGACTTTATTCCGGAAGGTAAAAAAATACAAATGACGGCAGCCCTAGCTTCGAACCGAGAAAGCTAGGTATGACGATATTGACCAAAGCTATTAGTAACTAAATAGCCTCCCTGTCGTGCAGATCGGTATTAGCCGCCGAACCGCTGGGGTAAATAGTTTAGCATTATTGCTAATTGCTGAACTCTAAGTATAGTACAAGAGTTGTCGTGAAACAAATGGGAGATGCGCGTATAAAAGAGCGGTACCGTCAACTCAAACTAAGCGACATGCTGTCTATTACCTTTTCAATTTTCACATACTTCCTTTCCCCTTCAAGATCTCGGTTTATGAGCTCGATAGAATGGACGACATCACCACCAGGAACATTGCATAGTCATCAAGATGGCTCGTTTACCAGCGGCTTCCCTATTGATCTTGATTTTCGCCGCCGTCATAAGCTCAAAACCCTTCTCTTCATCTCAGCTACAGCCTGAGGATGAAATCTCAAGCACAGACTTGACGCAGGTGTCTTCCAATAATGTCTACAGTCCTGCGATCCTTGAAGTCAAGACATTCCTTGGAAGAACAGAGACACTGCGAAGAGGACTAGGCGTGCGCAACTCACATGTCGCCACAAACCACGACCTCGCCGTTAGCGACACACACTCGCTCGTCCCCCGACAAACGCCTTTGATCTTCGCCGAGATCGCCAGGGTAATGCGCGATCCCTTCCGCGATGTCTACTCCGTCGCAATCAGCGGCGGCGTTAGCCTCTCCCTGATCTTTTTCATCGGGAAATTCATTAACGCGATTCTCAATGTCTACGTCAAGCAAGCACCTCAAAGCAAATTCGACATGAAACTCGGTGGCGTCAAAGCCTCGTTCCGCAGACCCACCAACGAGCCCATACCGTGGAATAGTGTGGAAAACGTGTTTCGGGATCTCAATAGGAATATCGAACGCGGGTTCATTGGGCTGGCGAGGGTTGTGCTCCGCCGCGATGATATTGAGAGCGCTGCCGATATTACGGTGGCCGATCAAGGGTTTTTTTTTGTGCTGTCCGTGGGGACGGTTCTTTTGTTGTTCTGGAGGATTCCTGATTAAGGGCGTTGTTTGGGATGATATGTGGGGTAGTATACAATATTCCCAACGTTTCCTCTCTAATGAAAGACCATAACCATCCGAACCAGAATTTGGAGAGCTTTGTGTTGGTACAGAAACTCGGAAAGGCCCCGCACGCGCTGGGCTGCACAAAGGGCGCCCACCAGGACGCCTAACCTACGAAGGAGTTTGACTACTTACAAGGCTGTGCACTGACTGCAGGCACTCTTCAAGTATAATTATGGGAGTGTTTCCGGTCAACTTGAACTTCAGAGACCATATTTGAGCTCAAACAATGGAGCCTTTCTCAATCGTAGGTGCAGCTGGTGCGATCATCGGTATTGTGGGTATGTCTCAATTCTTGCAGTCCGTGAGCCTCGATAATCCGCGATTGAGTCTTCCGTGCAATGCGCATCACATTTACGGCACAGAATTCGAGGACTGTCGGCTGCATGGATATTCTCGATCAGATACGAAGGCTAACGTGCTGTCTACGAGTAAGATGTGATTACTCGGACGATCAACTCGCTTCGTGAGTTGCACGATCGATGGAAAGATGCGGACCTCACCATCATCAATCTGATGTCGCAGCTGACTGCATTGAGGGCAGCACTGAATAAAATTGCTGAATGGGTCTCATCGGATCTAGCTGGCGTACCCCAACATCATCAGCTAGTCATGGACCTAGGGGATTCAATATCATGCTGTCGAGCGTTGATGAAGTCTATGAACGAGCATTTGCTTGGTCTAGATTGGGACGACGGTTTTTTGGACTTAGGCAGCAAAATTCGTGTGGTCTTCAACAGCAAAGCCAGTAATGACTTCCAAACATTCATTCAGCGCCAGACAAGTGCCCTGACTTTACTACTGACGGCATGCATTTGGTATGATACCCACTATAGACAACCCTCCATGGGTTATCGACTAACAAAGGCTCCAAGCAAAACTACCCTAGAGCAAACGACTCTGCTCGAGAGACCGGACAACCGCCAGGTTTTCGAGCAAGTTAAGAAGGACTCCTCTTCTTCTATGATCGTGTTACAGGGTTCATCTTCTTTGATTAGCAACCGCACCTGGTCTACGGAGAATTCCTCGAAGATGTCGATAGTCTTCCCAGGCCTAGATGCTGAATTGTGGAGTACCCCGGCATATCAGAGAGCTGTTCGGTCACTGTTCAGAAGATCGCTTAGTAGGCATAAAGTGGCGCAAGCTGAAGGAAGATCCAAATCCTCTGTCATAGGCATCAAGTCAGAATTGAGAGAAAAAGCGTTGAAGTCGGAGAGTATTGATTCAACACTCAAAAAAGATCAGCAGAAATTTGCCAAAATAATCAATGTCGCTGTAATGGGCGGACACAAGGGAGCAACGGATGAGTTTTGGACTATCCTTAATGGAGATCCTTACATGGAGTTAGATGATGAAGTGAGACTGCGTTACCGAATCCGCATCTTATCCATCGTTATGGAGAGCGTTCGCTACTTGCTAGAAGATCCTCACATTACAATGCCTGAGACACAAAAGTCATGGACCTCACTGGCACAAACTTGCTTGAATCGACTAAGCCGAGAGGAGGTGGAATCTTACCTTGCACCCATCCCTCTTTAGTAAGTTTCATTAGTCATCCACGGCCATCTACATGGGATACTCACGAGTATGATAGCTTCTTCGATTCGATTGGCAGGATTGCTAGCTCTTTATATGTACCTACACCTACAGATCTACTATATCTACGAAAGCACACACATAACTTCCCCGAGAAAGGCATCTCGGAGGCGAAAATCACGATTGATCAGCAGGAGTACAAGTTTTGGTTCTGTGCTGGATCCAGTATCTCTATGCGAAAATGGGGGTCCGCATTCGAGAGCGTTATAGCTTTAGTCTTTTTTGTGGACCTGCCTTGTTGTTTTCGCGTTCGCGAGGAGCCTCAGCATCCCCGTGATTTAGTCGAAGACGGTTATCTAGATGACACTGTCGCTTTCTTTACAAGCATCATCAATTCTTTCTGGCTGAGCAGGTGTGCTTTCGTTCTAGTCTTCTCGGGTATCCAGGCTCTTCGAGACCAAGTGGACTCGATACCTTTACTGGAGATCAAGTGGCATAACGAGCATGGTGGCCCTGCTGATAACGTCCTACACCATATAATTACCCGATTCGACGAAAAGATCGATCAGCGTTCCGTTATTGGAGACATCATGTTACGCAAAGTTATTGCCGAACCCACAGATCACGTCCAGGAGATCACTTCCGCGATTCGGTACGTCATCGTCGAAGAGAATATGGCAGCCCTCGAGTCAACATGGACAAAATCCGACGCGCCAAGGATCTGATAAAGAGAGCACATTAACTTGAAGACGCCCCTTCAAGAGGGCATCAAGTGGACTTGATGGAGTATGCGTCTTGCCACAGTCATTCGAAGGCTGTCCTCTATGCATACTCTTGGCCCATTCTCTTACTGCTTGAACCCTGTGA
Organism: Physcia stellaris; assembly: GCA_018902385.1. Taxonomy (NCBI): domain Eukaryota; kingdom Fungi; phylum Ascomycota; class Lecanoromycetes; order Caliciales; family Physciaceae; genus Physcia; species Physcia stellaris. Next base: position 252,631 of record JABSSW010000007.1, on the reverse strand, counting down.
CTGCCGTCCCTCGTGGGAACAGAGCGAAGCATACGCCATCCGCACTCGTAGGACTTACGACGGACTCTCCGCGTTACCTATCCCAGGGTCAGTCAGACGCATAATCAAGCTAGCCAATCGAACTCGGCCCAGGAGTGGTGCTGGGTATGGCCCAGGTTACGAAGACCGACACCACAAGTCCTGCCGCTTTCTTACAGGTACACGACATAAGGAGGGTATACTCAAATCCAAGCTCTGCAGTCCGGATTAATACGTCCTCAGTTCTCCACCTCAAACATCCTTACATACATGTATTGATAGCTCTACGCTAGAGACCCTTAATTGCGTAACAACCATAGCTCTTGACATCTACCGTATCTCTCTCTTCCATTAGTGTGCTCCTAGATCGGCGTGTTCGCCTTAATTATGTTAGAGTAGCACTATACATATATCTTTGCTAAGACTACGACTGACGGATACAGCGTTCTTCACCGATAGCGAGTTGAATAAGCCAGTCCACTCCCCAGCTTACAAGCCAAATTTCGTTACTGATTGTGTTGGTATGCAGTACCTAATCTTAGCTATGGAAATGCTCGATCGACTATGAGAGAAAAGCTGTAGGTTTCCTTTTGAATAGTCAGTCAAGAGTCAACGCGACTCCGATGAGCAGAGCAGTGACGATGTCCTACGCTGCATGACCAATTCGATCTCTGCCGAACGTTATCCAGCGACTGTTGCTGCATAGGCCAGTATCAAGTGATGTACATTCTCGTGGTACAACCACCATGTTGACTGGGAAAATCGCCGAATAAGCGATGTTATGCTTGCTCAAGTCAGCACTATACTCACTCCCAACAGAGTCGTGAACAGCTTTCGAGTGACTTCCTTCGGCGACGGCGAGGGCGGCAGTGGTGAAGAGAATCAAGAGAAAGAGACACAAGAAAGGACACAGAAGATATTGTAAGTAGCGCGAGTATTTGAACGAGTGCATGCTGCGGAACGCGTATGTTGAGATACGTAGTTGGTAAGTCTAAACTACTGGTAAGGCAATATGGGTTCCGTGTTCATGAGGCTAGACCTGGAGAAAAGCTTTGTCTTTCGGGGAGAGTTTGAAAGATGTTGTGTACTTGAGTGCTGTTTTCGAGGTGTGGATGGGGTGACTATTGATTGTGGGCTGAGAGGTGGAAGATGCTGAGAAGTGAGAAGTGAGAAGATGCAATTTAAGCTATGTAGTAATTACTCGATCGCAGTAGAAAGTATCAATGAATCCGTTGACCCTGTACAGATTCCAAGAAAACCAAAACGCTTGGACGATCCCAAATTTTGAGCAATGGATCGCCCTCTTCCAGTACACAGAAAAGGTCTGACTCGAACGATTCATCTCAAAGACAATAAGCCTGTGGTCCATGCACCTATTGTCGATTGCGAGATTACTAGTTTATAGAGTAATGCCGGAGAGAACTTAAAATAACGAGAATGTCCGTCGATTTCTGTCGTCAGGATCTGGAAAATGCCATTCCCAATCACGCATCTTGCCACAGCAATATAACTCCATAACTCCCTCTCTGGTCTGAACATCGTGAGTCAATCCTGGGTACGCACCAACAATCACCAAGAACAGGCTGCTATAAAAATCCAGATTTCCAGTTCTCCAATAATTCTTCATTTGAGCAAGTCCTATCCGGGCGTTTAAATTCATGTTTCGGCAATCGACAGAGACCAGTACAACTAATAATAAAGAGAGTCTCTTCCAGGCAGAAGCCTGACATCGCACCCCAGAGTAGATTCTCGGGTTACGAACACGTATTGCTTTCCCCTGCAGCTAGATCCATTTGTCTGGCTTCACGCTGTGCCTATACAATTTTAACGTTGTTTCACATACATACAGAATATGTATTACTATCTCCTAAGCGCGATATCCTCCGAGAAATTTTCAGAGATCATCGCAGTTAGAGCTTCAAGCACCGTCCGTCACGGGCAGGTGTTTGGATGAACTAATAGCCCTTTCACGAACATTGTACGGGCGAAGAAGTCTTGACTGGGAGATAGTGGGCTGAGGAATAGAGAAGGCAAGAGTATCCGTCTCGTCAAAAGTAAATCTGTCGGGGAGATCCGTGTCTGTTTTCGTGATGTTGTTCCTTTATCGATGTTATGATTAGTAGCTTGTATTAGCGGTAAATGTTGTGAATATCGGAAACGATTTGTGATATGAAGAGAGCGAGAAAGGGAGAGAGATGGGAAGCCGATTATATGATGCTTTGTTCAGTCACGAAAAGATTGCGTCTACATGATGATAAATGAAATTGACTGGCTGTATCATCACATCTGGATGACCCACGCGGATCGCCGCGTAAGTGTTTTGTGACTTGAGTTATTTAGGACCTACGAAGCTTGAAAGGGTCATTGATAATGTCAGGCCATGGAAAGATTAGAAGGCTCAACAAGTAAATCATACCTGCCAGATATGCCGATTTGCCCTTGATAATAACTCCTAGATTGGTATTCTCAAAGCTAATTGCTGTAGTTTTCAAATCTTTCTTATCTCTTCACCCAGGCCGGCATCTTCCGAGCTTTGACGTGACCGGGTTTCTTTCTCTCTACCCTCCTCGGATCGCGAGTCACACAGCCAGCTGTGAATGGCGTTTAGCATACTTCGTTCACCCCATGATGCCGACACAGAACTCACCTCTTCTCAAAGCCGGCTTCAGGGCCGGCTCATGCACCATCAAAGCCTTTGCTGCCCCCAGTGTGATAGCCTCCGCCTGCCCCGTCGTCCCTCCTCCGCTTACCAACGCCCACACATTATACTTGTCGATCCTCCCAGTCGCCTTCAATGCCCAAAGAGCACTCTCGCGATCATGTATTCTCCCGAAAACGTTGTTGATGCTTTTCCCGTTAATCAAGACCTCGCCGGAGCCCTGCACTAGGTAAACCTTCGCACTGCTACTTTTTCTCCTCCCGATTCCATACGACCGCCCGAACTCGTCTATGACCCCCGGATTTGGCACGTTGGAATAAGGATCCACGTCGCGCTTGTAGATCTGCATCGCCTCATGCAGGTCGGGGGGCATTAGCTGGGGATGTATTTGATTCAGCCGCTTCAAGATCCGGAGGACGAGGGTGTATTTCGCTGAGCGCACGGGCTCGCCGACCAAGAGACGGTACTGGGTGACCGTCTTCCATGCTACGCGGGGTGCCAGCCCAGGCTCGACGGTCGGAAGGGTCAGGTATTTGCGGAGAAGGTTTTGTAGGGAGAGAAGGTTGTCGGTGAATTGGGGGCGGGCAGTGAAATAGGAAGGAGAGGCTGGGACGATACGCGCGTGGGCAGGATTCGGCGGGTCGAGCTTGAGGGTGGAGAAGTCGATTTCTGGAGCGGCGACGGCGGGCATACGGTTTGTCGTGCTGAATGGCTGTCTGTGATGGCTCTTCTGAAGAATGCTTAACCGTTGAGGGATACGGCTGCCGAACTGGGGACATTGACTGACAAGCCTGTAAGGCAGAGCCACAGACAGTTTTGACGCCATTTGAAGCACCGTTGTGATGTTGGAGCGATGAGCTCCGTTCTGTACTCGTACTTATGTGCGGAGCCATCTCAAGCTGGCCAAGATACGGACGTACACTAAGCCTGTTAAGGGCGGCGCTAGGAGCCGAAGCACAAGACAGATTTTGTGACTCGCTCCAGCACAAACAAACAGCTTTCTCAATTGACTCCAAGATGCCTTTCGGGAAGCTCTATACCTACGATGTGAGCTTAAAAAGACCACTCCTAACTAGAAAAGCCATCACTAATACATCTAGCAGGGCAATGCTCGATCTACTGCCATTCTTGCAGTAGCCAAGGCTAACAACGTGGATCTCGAGATCGTACACACCGAACCATCCGCAGGTCTCTCCAATGACTATTTACGCATCAATCACCTCGGCAAGATCCCTTCATTCGTGGGTGAGGATGGTTATGAGTTGACCGAAGCTATTGCCATTGCCATCTACAGTATGTCAGCCTCCTGTCTTCCACACCGTCCATGCAGACTTTCGTCTTATGGCCTCTAATCTCATGATGAGAAACAATATCAAACAGTTATCCCTGTCTGAAGACTACTGTTGAGAATTATTCACACTCTGATCCACCACATACAACTTATGAATATGTATCAAGCTTTGCTGGGGGCCAGTCTGCTGACAAACCCCAGTTACCTCGCAGAATGAGAAGACTACCCTGTTGGGAAAGACCAAGCAAGACTATGCCTCTATTGTACGATGGATGTCCTTTGCCAATGCGGAAATCCTCATCCCCATGGCGAGCTGGTTCCGTCCACTCATTGGCCGCGACCAATACAATAAGAAGAATGTCGACGATGCTCAAAAGACTACTTTGAAAGCCGTTGGTGTTCTTGAGCAGCATCTTCTTGTCAATACCTTCCTGGTTGGGGAGCGCATCACATTAGCCGATCTGTTCACGGCTGGTGTCTGCTCCCGCGGCTTCCAATTCGTTTTCGACAAAGAATGGCGCTCGCAGTATCCAAACGTAACTCGTTGGTACGAGACTGTCTACCATCAACCCATTTACTCGGCTGTAGTTGGCGAGCTTAAGTTTATCAATGAGGCCGTCAAGTATCAGCCCACCAAGAAAGAGCAAGCGCCTAAGAAGGAAAAGAAAGAACAGCCAAAGAAAGAACCTAAACCTAAAGCCAAGGAGGTCGAAGAAGAGGAAGAGGAAGAGGAAGAGGCTGAGCCTGCACCAAAACCTAAGCATCCGCTTGAAGCTCTGGGAAAGCCAACGTTCAACCTCGACGATCTTAAGCGCAAATACTCTAACACCGATGATACCCGAAATGAAGTCATGCCTTGGTTTTGGGAGCACTGGAACGCTGAGGAATATTCACTGTGGCGGGCTGAATACCTGTATCAAAACGAAAATGAAAAGGTTTGGCAGGTTGGTAATGGCATCCGTAAGCCTGCGTCCCGTATCCCATTCATTCCAATCGATACAGTCGCTCACAAGCATTGTTAGGTAGCTTTCACGATCGCCTCGAAGCGTCCCGAAAATACATCTTTGGCGTCAACTCTCCTTGGGGCGAGGACGATAACAACTACAGGATTGGAGCATACGTCCTTCGTGGTCAGGAAGCTGATCCTGTGGTGAACGTTGCTCCAGAGCATGACACCTTTAAGTGGACAAAGCTTGATCCCAACAAAGCAGATGATCGTGCATTTGTCGAGGATATGTGGTGTGTTGACAAGGAGATTGAGATCGAAGGAGGCAAAAAGGTTCGCGTGATAGAGTCTCGGGATGCCAAAGTCTGCAAGTAGACTCTCTCAACCACCGCTACCGAAGGATACATGTTTGTGGATTGACTGCGTAGGTACTTAAAAGTAAGTAAACTGAGATGGAGGTCAGCGCCTGATTGCACAGCGCTAGCGGCTTCAATGGTCAGGTTTTGTCGTAATCTTTCCAATCGTGTCGCTGTAAAATACGATATATACCTTTTTAAGACATGAGGCTAGCTGTTTCAGGCTCAACGTCGCAACTGGGAGATTTCGAATTTCAATATCTCGCATTTGCTTTTTTCGACTAATCAGCTGAAATTAAATCCGTCACGATCACGATTTTCGCAATCGCTTCTTGATAATTCTCCATTGAGAGTTTTTGAATCAGTGCAGTGATGATCATACATTTTTTGATCGAAAAATTTCATTTTCATCGTTATGCTGTCTCAAACCGTAACCTCAAAAAGTCAGTACACAGAAGCTGGGCAGCTAGCATCCCAACTACCACAGCTACATCTAAGCTCTTCCATGGATTGAATTGTACTGCGACATAAGTAGCAACATAGAAGTCGGAGCTTGCACAATGCCGAACACATACCCACACGAATCGCAGTGTGCACAAGGTAAACTGAAGACACATGTAGACAAGAAATGTAACTGATGTTATGTTGCAGTTAGCTCACCTAGGGTTAGGGCTGCAGGAAGCCTGGTGAAAACCTCAACTTCAAATCCTGTACATTTAGTATTATCATCGATATAATCAATGAACTATTCTTATTTCAACAGATTATGAGCTCGAACAATTCGCTTTTTATCAATCAAGCATTATTCGCTTCGTCGTTTTCATTTTTTCAATGACTTTTGCATCGTCGTGCGCAATTTTTACGAAATCGAATACATTTTTTGAAAAAAATGAATCAAACGAATTTTTTCGATTTTCAACGTTGAATTTACTGTTTTTTTATTGATTCATTATTTTGTTGTTTTTATTACATGAATTAATTCGCGTATACATATCGCTTTCTAATTTTTCAACGAATTTCGATGATTTTCGTCGTCGAAACAACGATTTATATTTTTTTTATCATTTCAATATCGTGCGCAAAACATTCATTTGATCGATATTATGATTTATTGCGATATTCGAATCATTACAACATTTTGTTTTATTTACGTGTCGTCAAAACATTTCATCATGATGTTTTATGTTTGAATTATTGTTCAAACGATCATCAACATCAATCGTCATTCAAAATTTCGATTCGAATTTCACACGCAAATTTTGAACATTTGCGCACATTTTTTTATCAAATTGAATGCGCTATTTGCGTTAAATTTTTCAAATCGAGTTTTCATATTCGAATCGACGTTATTTTCGATGAAATTTCATTGTTGAAAATTATGTTTTTACATTAAATTTCATTTTTTTTATTAATTTATTGCTAAATTACATTTGATTTGAATGTTTGAATATTCGTTTATTTTGCTCGTTCAAACGTTTGATCGTTTGTTGATTTTTTCGTATCGCATAAATGAAAATTTGAACGAAATTTTGAATTCGAAAATCGTATCATTGATTCGTTTTTTACAAAGCAAATAATTGATTTCGTTATTTTTTCGTTTTTTATCACACATTTTTTGAATTTCTCATTGTTCGTTATTTTATTTTCAATTTATTTTCGATACATATATCAATACATTTTTTTGTTTATTTTATTTCATTGTTTGTTTCGAAATAAATCATACGATCGTCATTTCGAAAAAATCAAACAATTGACGCATTTGTTTTCGTCGTCGTTACACAATTGTTTATAAATTCTGACAATAAAAAAATGCATGAAACGAAACAAACACGATAATCATTTCATATTCACGTTCATTTCTTTAATAAACGTATTCAGATCAAAATGAAAAATCATTCGATCAAGTTTTTGATTTACATCAAATCATTGTATCGTTTCGAAAATTACTATTTTTGAAAATTTGAAATCAAAAATCATTTTTAGTTTTTAAATGTTGAATGAATTATCACGATATTCATACGAATTCGTTTTATCAAAAATTTCATGACAATTGAAATCAAAACGAAAAATTATACGAACGAACATGTCGTCGTCAAAACGTTTGATTTGAAAATCGTTCAAAATCGTCATGATTTTGAAATCATCAAAACACATAATTTTTTATTTAATTTCGTGCATGTTTCACATCGTTTCACTATTTTGAATCAAAAAATTTTTTTGAAACGTTGAGTCGTTATTGCATTTCAATTCAAAAAAAAAAACGTTCGTTTTCGTCATGAATATCATTTTTACATTTATAAATTTCAATTTAAAATCGAATGACGTTGAATCGTTCGTCGTTGTCGTGAAATTTATTCAAAATGATTTCATCATTATAAATGTTAAAATTTTCATTATTATATTCGTCATTTGTTAAAACATTTTGTTCGTCAAAATGAAACACGTTCATTTTTTTTTCGTTCAACAACAACGCAACAATTGAATCGAATTCAATACGAATGTCAATAAATTTTGTTTCGAATTTCGTCATTATGCAAAAATCGTTCAATTTTTCAAATTCGTCGTCATGATCACACAAATTTCGAAATCGTCAAACAAACGAACACGTATTCATGATGATCAAACGTTCATTTTCACGACAAAATTTTTCAAATATGTGAAGTTATCGTGATTTTTTTTTTTTAAATGCGTTGAAACAAATCAAATTTATTATGATTTCAAACGATGTTTTTGACAAAATTTCAACATTGCATACAAAAATTGATTAAACAAAAACATGTTCGATTATATCAAAAACGAAACGAATTAACAATCACAATCGATCGTTAATTGAAAACGTGTTTTATCGATTGTTCGAACGATCAACAACATATTGTGATACGTTGATTCGAAAACAAATATTCACGTTTACAAAAACAAACATTTTATTCAATCATTTCGTTTTTACGAATTTACAATTTTAATCGTCGATAAAATTCGTTTTTCAATTTCAAATTTGAACATAATACAATTTTTTATCGTTTTATCAAATGAAAAAATCATTGAAACTTTCATTTTATCGATGTATTACATGTTCGATTCGTTTGTCAATTTTTTTTCGATATTTGTTTTCGAAAAACAGAATATTCATTGAAGCACATTCGATCACGTGTTTAAAAATCGTGATGTTTTTGTTGTCTGAACGTTTTTGAACGAAAATGATTTTTATGCAATTATGTTGCAAAACAGTCAAATGATTGTTCTGATCATTGTTTCGTTTATTTCGTTATTTACATGACATAAACGATTGAAACATTTTAATTATTTTGTTTTTCGAATATATTTCAAATTTTTGCAAATCAATTACGTTGACGACGTTTCGAATAATTATTGCGATGTATGCAAACAAATCAAAATTAAACGAAAATTCAATCGAAATGAAAACATCAAACGAATTTCAAAATTTTTTCACATCATACATATTGATTTTGTATTTATCTCGATATTCGATTACGAGCAAAAAACGTGTTATATCACGTTCATTTGTGATTGATGTCGAAAAATTGATGTTTATACGATCAAAAACAAAGTCGAATGAATGATTCATTTCTCGATTTACATTTTCATGATTGAAAATCAATACAATGTGAAAATCAAAATCGTCAAAATTGATTATGATTTCGAATTTCGCAACATCAAATTCGATGCATTTTTGATTTTCAAAAACATTTTATTCGAATTCGTTTTTATCGACGTTCAAGACGTAAATGAAATCGTTGAAATTCATCAACGTATTATTACAATCATGATTCAAACGACGTTATTTGACGACGACATATTTGATTTTTTGTGATTAAACGTCATTTTGATCATGACATATATCAAAAAACGTCGTTTTTCGATTTTTTTTGACGACATGAATTTTATTGAAAAATTTATCGACATTGTTTCAAATTTTTTTAATTTGCATTCATTTGAAATCATCGCGTACGTCGTCAAAAATTTCAAGCACAAAAATCATTTTGAATTTCGCGATGACAAAAACATTTTCATTGAATACGACGACGACACGATTTATCGTGTATGAATTTCATTTTTTAACGACAACGAAATACGCAAAATCAAAAACGTCGATTTTTACGATGTCGCAATTTTCAAACAATACACGATTTTTAGCGAAATCATCGTTGATTTGAACAAAAAAAATGTTTTATTATTTCAGACACAGTTTCAAACGTTATTGTTTCGAAAATTATCACATTCAAAAATAAATCGATCATTTTTCGCAAAATCAAGTTCGCATTAGAAATTTCACAAAACATATTTTCAGTCATTTTTCATAAATTTATCATCATGCGTTCAGATTGTCAAATCAAGCAAATTGAATTTTTTATGAATTCATTTGTTTATTCGTTTATATCAAACAATACGACAAAAATATTTAACGTTGTTATAACAAAATTATTGACAAATTGAAAGCATTTCTTCGACGATCTCGTCGTTTTTTTGAATTGTATCGAAAAAAATTTTATTTTCGTCGAGCGTTTTTTCGAATAATACAATGATTTATGCGTTGTCAATTTAGTTTCATTGTTAATTGATTTTATCGAAACTCAAAACGTCATCAATTTTGAAAATTTCGTTGTTTTCAACAATATGAATGACGACGAATTCAATACATGAACACAAGTCATAAATAATTCAAATTCGTCAAATTGAATAAACGTCGTCGAAAACGAAATTCAGTTTTTGAACAAAAACAATACATGAATTTTGATAAATCGTACATTCGACGATCGAAAATTTTTAAACGATAAATGAATTTTCAAAATCAAACGAAATGTCGAAGAAAAAATAACTCGTTACAAAGTTCGATGAGTTGTCAAAAATTATTTGCAACAATATGACATTGATTTCGAACAAATTTTTGTTTTCGTAATCAAATCAATGATTTTTCGAATTTTGTTCGTCATCGTCGCATTTCTGAATTTGAAAATCGAACAAATGAACGTCAAAATTGTTTTTTTTTACGATTTCATCGATACAGAAATATACGTTAAATATTTCGAAAATTACAACGAAAAAAGAATTTGCAAATTTCACAAAGTTTTATACGATTTTAAACAATTTTTTCGCTTATGATACGAACGTTTAACAAGTTTTTTTTTTGAAAAACTGAATTTGTATCATTTACACGTCGATCACAACATTTTTGCAACGACGAAAAATTTCAAAAATTTCATATTCATTTTTTGAATTGACGATATCAAAATCATTGTTTTTTTCATCGTCATGATCAACAAAATCAAAAAAAAATTGTTCGTTGTTTTCGAAATAATTGATATGAAATTAATTAATTTTTATTTAAACATAATCGTCATCAAAAATCGTGATCGCAAAAAAATTCGACTCAATTAAAAAATTTACATTAAACGTATCGTCATCAAATTTGATCGAAATGAAATCAAATCAATACATATTTCAATGCGAACGAATTTCGTTTCGATTTTTAACGAAAATCAAATTTTTGAATTCGACACAAAATTGTATCAAATCAAAATTGATTTCGTCATGTTTGTCATGATCGAAAACAAATCAAATATTTTTAACGTCATTTTCATCGTCAATCATTTCGTTCAAAATTCAAACAAAATTCACATGAACGTCGCAAACGATATTTTCGATTATTTCAATATTATTGATCGTTTAAACATTGTTTACGAAAAAAAAATTTTGATTCACAAAATTATTGTGACGTCAATTACGATGACGATTTGATTATTAAAAAATCAATTGACGTTTACGTTTTCATTTTCAATGAAAAATCAATAAATTGAATGTCAAAATTTCAATTTATTGTGATCATTTTCACATGCGTTGCAAAATATATAATCATTTCGACGATTATTAGAAAAATTACGTGATTTCGAAATTTGTTCGTCGATTTACACATTCATCATCAACGTGACAAATACGTTATTTTACAAATACATATCGATAATCAAAATGTCAAAATTTTCGTTGAAAATTCAATTCATCATGATCGCATCAAACACGTCGATATCGTTTATCATTACATTCGAAACGAAATCAAAATTAATCGAATTCGTTTACATTACATTTTTATTCAAAACATGTTTGTTGACGAGCTTATCAAAATCTTGATTTTTATCAAGTTTCGTTGCTTTATTCAAATGTTGAACATGAGTTAAATTCAAAAACGTTGTATTGTTATCATAACATATTGAATTTTTTCGATCTTAAATCATTACATTGAATATTGAAATGTTTTACAACGTAAAATGAAATTCACATCAATTTTGAATGATAAATTCATTTTCGTCAATAAATTTTATTCGAATTCGATTCGAAAAAAAATGTTGCAATTAGCTCATTTAGAGTTAAAACTGTAGGAAGTTTGATGAAAATCTCAATTTCAAATTTTGTACACTTAGTATTATCATCGATATAATCAATGAACTATTTCTACTTCAACATGTTACATATTGAATTGAGCGACGTTGAAGGTATGCAGACCCTTGCACACCAAAAGCCTTGCTTGTTCAAGATATGTGTGTGCAATTTCGAGCCTGATTTTCACGGGTTTTCTAGATAATTAGGGGCACGCAGCCGGTGACCTCAAAGATGGAAGCTTTGGATCGAAGACGTCAAACTAGTAAACTTCTGTGCTAGACCGTCAAGCGTGTAACTTCTCTTAAGTTGACTGACTGAATTTTCCATCACGTACATTAGAGCATTTGAGAGCTTCTTAAATCTCTGGACGACCTCATGATAAAGGCTCCCCTATCCTCTTGGTGTAGCATATCGTTACCGCATCTTCGTATTTTGGGCCGAGTCGCTTTTCTGACTTCTCACCCCAATACTGATACTCGAAATTGAAAAGTGTACTCATTATTTTTCCAGCTTTATAGAATCAGACCTTTTTCGTTGCAACAAACGGTCCATGGCTCCATTGGCCGTGCAATGGTGGTGTATTTTAGCGGTACGTACGGTACCGACTGCTATTGCGCCTCGATACCATCTACGAGTAAGCCTAAGCTTCGCAGATCATACAGCCAAAACATCGCTAGCGACACTACATACTAAGCTGTACTACGGAGTACGTCGTGAATATGCGCATGATACCAAGCAACCCCAAATGGTGCCAGCCAATGGGACAACCAATTTGCAATTGCTGAGAGAGTCTGATTGTACTATGAAGCTACGTTTTCCAAGCCGAGATCATTAAAGAGAGCTAGCCCAATGGCGGTCGCGGGGTCGACCATTCGAGCAGAGGCTTCATCGACGACAAAGGGATGTTGTCACACCACTTCGTGACTCAAGCCGACAAGCACCGCATCCACGATGATACTCCTTACAACGGCCCTCATCGGTACTGACAGTCGGTCAGTAAGCCTCAACCAGTCAGCTGTCGAGGCATTGCTTCGGCTGGCGTTTCTTGGTAAACTTGACGTCTGTCAGCATGCTGAAGTGAGAGACATCGCCTTTCCAAGTCTGGAGGGGCGGCTTCTGTCATGAGCATCTGACAGGACTGAAAATGCCGCGACGTCTATTCGTTGAAGACTTCTGTTCTAAGTGAATCTGTGTCGCACTGATGCTTTCACATGAGCGGGCAAACTCATTCATCTAGCCAACTCCGGCGGACAAAGGCCCTGAGCATCACTATATATTTAGCATGAGTTCCCCTGTCACCCAAATATATATCTATTCTTCAAGAGCGAAAGCTGCAGCACCAAACGATAAAATTGTACTTGGATACCCACGTATGTACTTCGTTTCTAAGTTGCTGCCATTGACGACATCTCTGGTCCATCTTGTGAATTAGCGGGCAGATTGACCTCATGGCCATGGCGGATGATCCTTCGTATCAGCTCACACTAGAAGCCTCCAACCGTTCACTCGATCCAAATCGACTTGCAACAGACCTCTTCCTACTCCAGTTACGGATCTTCATAGAAATAGAGGCTATTGGAGAGCAGATTTTCAGTGACACTATGTTACTGGAGTTGATTGAACTCAAACATAGGTTTTGCCTATGGGGAAACAGCTTCGATGCCCGGAATGGCGGCTTAGACAAAATACCATTAGAGGAAGAGCTACGAAGGGACTTCCTTGAGTTCCTATGCTACGCGGCAAAGTTAGTAGTAAATCTCGCCCGTCAAACAAGTCTTAAAGAAACCCTGGTCGATGTCTTTCAGCAGATAGATAAGCTGGATAGCCACGTTCGACCCAGCCAACCCAACGATGATTCTCTAGCAGCAATCATGGATGATATCAGCTCGACCGAATCGGAAGCCTCGACTGAAGAAGAGGATCCCGATAGAAAACAGGCTTCGGAAGATGTTACAAAAAGGCTTTGAAGAATGCATTAAAGAACATAGAAGATAACCAGGTCACGCTCTATAGGTGGGGGTCTCTACTCTATGACAGAGCTAAGGAGGCTCGATCCGCCGCTCCTGTAGGTGACAGCTCGAATCCAACAGTAGGACCAACGACGCCTTAAGCAACAAAACAGAAGAGAGGGCGGCAAGGAATAGAAGCATTTGAAAAGGAGCAAGCCGGGCTGTGACAGGAGGGGGAGAACCGCGAAGTCATGCAAGAGGCAGCCGTTCACGAACGAATGTACATAGATCGCAGTGAGCGAGATCGGCTCAGCAGGCAATTGCGCGACTTTAGTTCTCCTCGAGTGGGTGACCAGAAAAGATGTTTGAAGAGGCGGTGTTGGTAGTGATGCTGTAATGATATTTCCTGCTTCCTCAATAATGTACAACTTTCCCTGGGACGATGCGCGGATTGTGGTCATACAAGGTGTATTGCTTGTCGTGGGCTGGTAGCGAGGCAGATTTCTTCGTATGATCGGCTTCGCAGGAAAACCCCACGTGCTATGAAGGGATAACGAAATGTATGGAAATAACCATCATGATGATCATGATGATGATGATGTATTCAAATCCTTTTATAGTAGCCTGACCCGCCTGGAAGAGCATGCAGGACACTTTTCGAGTCTAGCACTCGCTCTCACTATCTACATGATTGCTTCATAGGCAATAGATCCAATTCTAGCATTTACCAGTCGCTTTCTGAGGGTCTATTAAGTACGACTTCCTTATACGTACGCAGCCAAATGCGACTGCGAGATGAAAAACCACTTGAAAAAAATCTCAGAGTCTCGTAGAATTGATCGTCTCAGCACTCGAACCGCTATTTAACCCTCAAGCACTATCGTGACGCTGCGCTCCAATCAAGCTCCTCCAGTGAGAACTCACGATGACGCTGAACCGTAGGCAACTATAGGTGTCTCTATCGCAATCGGAAATACTCTCGAAGACGTGAACATTGCTTCGTTCATAGAGATCTATAATGCTGTAAGTTGTACGCAGCCAACGTATAGCGAACGCTTTGAATCCTTGCTCGATTGTTACGATTGCATAGAACGTTCTCGTAAGCGGTAGGCAGTCACGTAAAAAAACCTGAGTGTATAGAGTGAATTATGGTGTAGTTTCGTGAACCCTCCTGACTTTCGCCGCACTAGCTGTCAATTGCCACCCACAGGATTCGAACCTGAATAACCATGATGGAAGAGACATATGAACTGTCAAACAGATGTGCATTTTCCGACCCCAAGGAAATCTCATCCATCTCTTCAATAATGGCTGTCTTCATGAATCTTTAAGTAGACTTATCATCATCGCTCCTAATATCAACCGCTCCGGCTGCTCGCAACATCGATTCAATACGGGGGAAGTTCCTGCGTATGGCTCGCTGTAGCGGTGTTTTTGAAAAGAGCGCATTCTTTTTATTTGGGTCTGCGCCGGCCGCTAGGAGCAGCCGCACGATCCCCTCATTGCCAGAAGTAGCTGCAACGTTCAATGCATATTCATCGCCTAAGGTGCCAGGCATAGGAGCGTGAACATCAGCTCCGGCGTCCAGAAGCATCTGAAAGATCCTCTCATTGCCAGCGCCCGCAGCCCAGTGCAAGGCATTCCCGGAAGCGCTCGAAACATTGGGATCTGCGCCGGCTTCCAGTAACAGCTTGACAATGCCTTCATGCCCGAGGGGCATCTTTTTCGAGTCGCCACATGTGACCGCCTCTTGCAAAGGTGTCCCGGGTTCGTAGTTTGGAAATGGCTTTGGCTCTCTGAACAGATTGGCATCTGCACCTACACTCAAGAGGATCTTCACTGCTCTCTCGTCACCGGCTCTTGAAGCTTTCATTAATCGGGTGCTGTATTTTCCATAGAAAGCGTCGACATCAAAGCCGTGATCGACGAGAAGTTGAACCACTTTCTCCTTACCCTCGTTCAAGGCCACATCCAAAGGCGTTAGATCTTGGTTATTGGTGGCGAAAATATCTATACCAGCGTCTAAAAGGAGCTGAACGACCTCTTCATCGCCTGCACTCGCGGCGCCGTGTAACGGAGTGTTGCCCTCGGCGTCAGCAGCATTAATGTAGAGATGACCACCCTGATCAAGGAGCAACTTTATTGTTCTTTTTCTACGCCCCGTTGTAGCATAATGTAGTGGCATCATACCATTTGAGGCTGCATAACCCATGTCAGCTCCCTTGTCTAGAAGTAGTTGGACCACATCTTCATGACCAGCATAGCAAGCTGCCCCCAGGGCAGTTTCGTCGAAATTTTCTGACAAATCATCAGGATCCACTCCTGCTTCTAGTAACCTTGAAACGACCCCTGTGGCACCCACAAAGGACGCATAATAGATTGCAGGCATGTTTGGTTTGAAACCTTCTGCAACAAAGTATGCCATATCGGTCAATCTCCTTCCAACGATCAATTCGTATGCGAGATCGTCTAGCTTCTTTTGATCTGCATGGCCGATTGATTCTCTATAGTGATGCGGCCACTCCGTGAGAGCGTAACTTAGCAGCGGATAATGGTCATGTATTTTTTTCGTGTCTTTCATAGCATTAAGATTAATGCTGCTGGCGTACAGAAGGTAACTCAAGCAGGTCATAGCTATCAAGGTATTGGCTGTAGCTTTTGTCACATGGAACGAACGAAGGGGATTTTCCCGGAGACGGTCCGACAACAAATATTCTCGAGCAGAAACGTGAATTAACTGTACAGTCTGAGCCTGAACTTCGACGGGCAGACCTAGATCACTAGACTCGCTAATCTTTATGATTGAAGTACAGACTTCCAATAGATCGCGGGGCTCAAGGTACCGTGAGTCCGGATCGAAAATCGGTGCATGATCGTCATTGAGTTGAACAGCAACGACTTCATTTAGCTCCGTCAACCTCATAGGTCGAGTAGAAAAGCAAAGCCATTTTAGCACTTTCGATACTTCTTGAATATTTTCAGATGGTATATTTCGGAGTATACGTTCGTATATCTGATCCATGGTCTTCGGTACCCTGTTAAGGGCCTTCTTTACGGCAAGGGGAGTGCGACAGCTTCGGAGTTCGTCTAATTGGAGTCCGACCCATTTGAACCTAAATTTGTACAATGTGAGTACATCAAATCCAGACGGTAGAAGAGCCTTACATGCCACCAGCACCCGAAGTCAGTGCTTCCAACGCTTGTCGCTTTATCTCCAGTGGCCATTTTTTCATCCGCTTATCTGTATGAAGCCTAGTACTGATGTAGTTCTCAATATCACTGCTTTGCCCTTGTCCCAGTACTTGAACCATTCGCGGCTCAAGGATACTAAGGTTTTCCTCTAGAAAAAGGCTTCGCCGGCTGGTGAGTAACAAATTTATATGTTTGAAGGATTTCATCATGTCTCGGAACACTTGCAACAGGACTGGTAAGTCCTCGTCCAACAATTCATCCACAGCGTCTATTACAAGGTAAATAGGTTCCTGAAATAGAGACCCCAGTGTTGACAAAACTTGACAGAGCTGGGGCCTGCTTAGGGATTGCCTTTCCTTTCGTTGTTCCTGGCATAGCTCTTGCAGATACGTATACACCTTGTCAGATCCCTTGAATAGCAATTGTTGTATCATTGATTGTAAGAATCCATCGACTCTAGTCTTCTCCGGGATATTAAATTCAACATAATAATACAATATCGTTGTGCGAGAGATCTCCTGCAGCGTCGTGATAATAGCCGAACTAGATATTCGCGTCAGCAGGAAGATCAAGTATCAGAGGGATGTCTGACCATAATATTGTCTTCCCGACTCCAGCTATTTGGCACCAGATGTCAGTCTATACGATCTGTAGAGAATGAATCAGCACTCACGTCCGCCACAAATCCAAAGGGTACTAGGACTGCCGTCTCTCCATTTTATGAAGGCCTCGCTTTCGAGGAACCATTGGCACGTGCCTGGAAATCTCTTTTCAACAGCTTCGTCGTGATTGGTCGATATATCGGGCGCCCGAAGCCATTGGTGTATTGCTTGCTTGAGCTCATCAAAATCTAGAAAATGATTATTCATGATAACTTTCAGGTGAAAGACGGCGAGTGCCGCTAGCTTGATTATCTCCGCACTTACCGGCATGTTTCTTGGAGAACGCAGCCCCGGGCTGATCAACTAGATCATCGGCCTGATCTGCGCCTTCTGACAAAGCCTCATCCTCTGTATCATTCCCAAACTCCGTCAAATCGCCCTGCATCGCGGAGGGAGGAATAGCTGCGTGAGACACTTCTTGTAGATGCCGAGCGACATGAGAGATAAAACCTCGCTTGCTATTTGCAGGGCTAGTGCGGCAAAATGGACAGGACTGTTGGTACATCCATGCCGCCGAGTGATCTGATACTGATTTCTGCAAGGACTCGAAAGATGTGATATCTAGATCTGTATGAATCTCTGAAATATGGACTTTGCAGCTCAGTTCTGTATTTATATTGATATTGCAGATGTCACATTTCCACCTCGTCATCTGTCGGTGCTTTGAGAATTCATGCTCAGCCCATTCACGCCTGGACACGAATGTTTTCAATCCATACTGGCAGTCATTAAAGGTACAAATGTACGGTTGAAGGTCTTGGTAAACATGTCTTCTGTCTGGTCATCAGCATGGCATCCACGACTTTCACACCATATCTACTTACACCCATGCTGCGGTGTTCGCGACTGTCGACAGACGGCTTCCACATATCGTGCAATCGAAACCCTCGAGCGACCGGTTATTATTAGGCATCTTCGGAATACCTCGCATGTGGTTAGGCGTGTTTTCACTCATAAGACTTGAAGCGAATGACGTTACTGAAGCTGCAATTCTTTGAGGGGGTTTTTTCTTTTGTGTATGAGCGGGCGCCTGTGGTTTCTCAAAGATGGAGGATAATTCAGTACTCGGCGCAGTGTATTCAGATTGTGCCTGCCTTGTAGGAACATGCGACAGCCTCGAGGGCTGTTGTTCTATAACCTCTGAAGCCTCTTCTGCAGAACTCTCGGCGTCACTCTCATAAGCCAGCATGGCGGCTTTGTCGCGTGCTTCCCTCAATCTGTTATACCTTGCCTCATTGGCTTCTCCAAGCCGACGAGCCAAAGCTTTGTCAATTGAAGGGTAAGTGTCTATGATTCTCAAAATCCGAAGTGCAGCTGTGCTGTTCAAAAGGTGCTCGTTGGACGGATCAGATATGGAATCTCCTCTGGCCCTATCGAAAGGCCCCGGTGCCTTGTCTGCAGGATCATATAGTGCAGGGCCTAGTCTATAAAGAAGAACAATATGCCTCTCTAAGTCCTCCATGGATTGTTCAAGTTTGAAAGAGTCTTCTTCGTCACTTGAGATATCAGAGCCCGATAAGTCGGAACCATCGCTAGAGCCTGTCGAGTGTAAATAGCCAGATGTACTCTGGGCGATGTCCACATCATTTTCAAAATTGTCGGTTTCGTCAGAGACTTGGGTCCTTAAGTCTTCGATCTGTAGATAGATTCCATCCAGACCTGGACAGATATTTACTAGGCGAGCAATATCAACCAATGTGTCTGCTAAGCGTAGAAGTAGTGGAAGAAGGTTCTCTTTCATGTCGTCCAGGCCTACGAGTCGTTCGTCCAAACCACCTTTTCGTGCGTCGAAGTTGTTGCCCCATAGCTTCAACCTTTGCTCCTGGTAGAATAGACCTTCAAGGAGGGTAGGTTCCAAATTTTCCTCGCCATTATCCACAAGTTCGGTAAGGATGCGAAGTGAACACCCATATAAATTCGTGGCTACTCTGTCTGGATGCAGCAAGTGGTCCGAGGGCTGTATCGTCAATTGCCATGACGGCACATCAGCCATGGTCAGCAGAGCTGGTACTCGTACGTGACAGCAATGATCTCCCTTATGTGCCGCCTCTTTGAAGATCAGGCCCCGGCATATCGTTGACTCACTCCCTTCGGAAAGAAATGAGTGCCGCAAATTGGATTCCTCTCGATATGCATATAAGGGTAGATATTATCCCTGACATGGCCTACCATTAAATTTGTCCACCACAACTTGGCATTCACTTCTGTCGGTGGCAAGTAACTCAAGGAATGATGATGTTGTCGTTCTGGGGCTCGTGCCTATATTACTGACGCTGAAGCATATTTCGCTTGCGGTCCACCAGCAACGCCATGAGTAAACTGGGTGCTAGGATCTGCATCTCTGCAAGCCACTGCGGTGCAACACACTTCGCTTAGTGTACCGTGTGCTGTCCGCGAATGACATCGCTGTACTTCAGCCTTGCAATATCCTTTTCTCACGGTCGCCGATTGGATACCTAGGCGCCCAACCCCAACTGTGCATTGGGAGCTTTGCAATGAAAGCCAGACGCAACGATCAGACAGGAACACTCCCGAACATCTCTCGCCAGTGAACACTCGGTCCTCGGTCTACATCTATAAACCTGCGGTCGGAATGAGACTCGGGAGATCTTTGACTTCGAGGCTTTGGATGCTGTCTCGATTCTCAAGTTCAAAATTGTCGAAGTTCGTCTCTGTTACTGCAGTCGTCTTTGGATCATCATGGCCGAAGTCGCAGGCTTGGTTTTTGGTGTCATCCCTCTGATGATTTCGGCGATCGAAAACTACGATTCGATCCTCCAACCTGTCAAGATTTTCACTTCAACTTACCAGGTTGAGGTCGAAAGGTTTCGACGCGAGCTCATGATTGAGCGAAATGGCTTTCGTGAGGAATGCAAATGGCTGCTCAAGAGCGTCATGGCATCAGATGACACCCGATCAATGGTCGAAGATGCGCAACACCCTCTGTGGCAGAACTATCAATCCCTCGATGATCAACTGAGAGAACGGCTGAAAGACAACTATGAGGCTTGCGAGGCAGCGCTAAAATTGATCTTCGATGTACTGGGGAGGATTTTAGACGATACTAAGGATATAGATATTTTGATAAAAGATGTACGTCGACTTTCAATATTGTTGAACCCCCGAGGATCAAGTTCTTGATGTCGTTGAGATGAGAGAAACGGGTGGGTCAATTTTGAAAACTTGTCCCTGAAACCATCCAACATCAGCAGCCGGAACAGTTGCGAGTGTAGCACCTTCTTGCTGATCGCTTCTACCTACCATGATTCGACGACGAGATACACGCGTATTCGTGCATATCATCGACTGACATTGATTGGGTAGCGGCCTCGTGTACGAGGTTCGGATCCAGAGTGGCGTAACCTAGCAAAACGATGGAAACAAAGATTCAAGATCAGCTTCCGCAAAAAGAGCTTTACAGCCCAGCTTGAGAATTTACATAAACATATCGATAGCCTTAACAGGATTCGAAAAAATGTCGACAAAATTCGTGCCACGGATAATTATCTTGCGGCAAACCATCCAAAGTCTATCGATGATTATCAGGCCTTTCAGCATGCGTCATTCAAACTCTACGAGGCTCTGTCAAGCGTCTGGAGATGTGATGAGCCACAGGAACACTTTGCCAACCTAAGCATCGATGATCAACCTCGACATGATACTGAGGAACTCGGTCGTTTCCGCTTCCAGATCGCTTGGACGTGTCCCACTCAGCAACAGAGCTCAGCATGTGGAACGCAGACGCTCCGCCTCTCAATAGAAGCATACCAGGAGCGTCCCTCTGGTGCAGACAGCAAATCAGCGAACACGGGTCCATGGCAAACCCTCGAAGATGGGCTTCGATTAGCTGTTCGATCTCAGGACTCTGGCAGCGCTAAGAACAGGCCAGCAAGTTCAAAGCCGCAGGTCGGGCCTCCCGCATCTCCTCCCGATCTTGACAAGATACCCAACCTATGTCAACATCTACGACAAAACCCAGGTTTGGCTCACCCTGCACCATGCGTAGGTTTCTTGCAAAAAACCAAAACTTTCAAGCACTATATCTACATACCTGACCATAATCCTCCTAAGGCTCCTCAAGTGGAAACTCTTGAAGACATCTTAACTAATGCTAGATCGGGTTTAAAGCCAATTCCAATCCCCGATAAGATTAGTCTAGCGAGATCCCTCGCAGCAGCAGTGCTCCAATATCACTCCACGCCATGGCTGAAGCAGGAATGGCGCAGTCAAGACATTGTGTTTTTTGGCGTTCGAGAGCGGTCCCCAGGTGGCATTCGCTCCCCCTATCTTACGACTCCGCACCTCAAGGCGACAATAAAAACGCGCTCAACAACTCAAGTCGTTAACGCAGCAGCTCTCTCCAGAAGTACCAGCACTGTAAACCTGCCATACCAACAAACACCAATCCGAAATCAGACTCTATTCAATCTTGGAGTGATGCTCGTTGAACTTGCATACAACGCCCCACTTCATGATCTAGAGCTCCCACAAGATAACAAGGGAAGAGGCGACACTCCGTACTGGACGGCCTTGAGACTGGCACATGGCTTAGAGGCTATGTGGACTTCTGCTTACGAAGAAGTGGTGAAAGTGTGCCTGTATTGTTCGCTCGGTCCAGCTGACGACCTCAACGATCAAAGGCTGCGGGACAACTTCTACCGCGAAGTCGTGCAGAGGCTTGCCAAGTTGCAACCTTGATGCTGCCTGAGATCTAGGGCGGTATCAATTCGTCAGACCGTCACAGCCACCAGAACGTGCATATGGCAATCGATCTATCCATAACCGAGGGAACGGCGGGCAGTCTACAATGCGTTTGACGTTGTGTCTGTCAATCACCAGGTAATCAATCCTGGGTGTTGCCATAGCCACGAGATTCCAATTTACCATGGCAACAACCGGGCTCTCGAAAACTACAATGACCATCCGTGGCGGCAACGAAAATTGACCGACGGCCCTTGTTGCAACAGCTCGGAAGTGGCTATGTCGTCAATTGCTATTTTACATATCCGATATACAACGACCGACATGGGTCGCTGCCTTGTACTTCATATACTCTTCTCGTTACGCCATCGAAGCCGTTGCACATGATATTGAACGCCGTCTATTACCCTTCAAGACAAATAACGCTCTAATCTACACCGTCGTCGCAATACTCAGCTCCCTAATCTCTCCCAACACCTCCTCAACCCTGGCATCCAGATGTCCTTGCGCATACTGCTCCCTTGTATCCGCGTCCAGAAACTGCTGCACCTGCGCCATCCGGCTGTATGCTTCGGCGCAGAACCTCAACTGAATCTTCACCAAGGCTTCGAAGCTGGGATCTAGATACGGCACTCGAAGGTCGATGAGTTGGGGGAGTTCGGAGAAGAGTTGTTCGTTCAGGGCTTCGTAGGCGGTGCGGGCGAGTTCGGATTCGCGCTCTGCGCGGGGGAGCTTGGTGGCGTCTTTGTCGGGTTTTTCGACGAGCTTTTTGACGCGGGCACGGGTAGCGTCATAGTCGAGGAGTTTGTGGTTGCGTTTCTTAATGCCTTAGAGAGGAGGTTAGGTACGGGCTGAAAGACACGAGAGATCAGGCAGGATGATAAAGGAAGCTGGAGACATACATTCGTTGATATCAGGGAAGTAAGCACAGAACCTGGAAATGGGCTCAAGGACCGTTTGCCT
The DNA here is from genome assembly GCA_018902385.1 of Physcia stellaris. Lineage (NCBI taxonomy): Eukaryota > Fungi > Ascomycota > Lecanoromycetes > Caliciales > Physciaceae > Physcia > Physcia stellaris. The sequence goes on along the minus strand of JABSSW010000007.1, from coordinate 229,501 downwards.
ATATAGCCTCATCAGCATGAAGCTCCATACACAAAAACCTTAACAATTCTCTTGAAACCCACCTAAATGGACCATCTAAGGCTTTTATCGTCTCGGCATCTAAGTCCTCCACAGCCTGCTTATAACTCCTGCTCACCCCATCGTTCGCACCCGCATCGCCGTAAAAAGCATCTATAGTCTCCGCAATCCGCATCTGTGAAGCCGTCATCGCTGCAAACACCGTCAACACACAAACCCTCGAGTCCTGAGAACCTGTAAGTTATCACCTCGTAACGAGTCCAAATACCCCTTCGCCTCTTTCTGCAATCGATTCGCAGCCGATTCCATCGTGCGGTACCGCCTGCATAGAAACCCTCAGCACCCCCAAATAAAACTCCCCATACGCGGCGGCACAGAGGGACAAATCCATACCTCTCCTCGACTTCATAATCCCGATCATTCGTCTTCTCCACATGCCCTGTACCGCAAAATAAGCCCCCAGCTCCCCTCTCCCAACCATCTGTCCCCCCTCCCTGTCTCTCTCCCCAAAGTACGACGTACCGGTCTTCATCATCACCTGCGTCGTCGCCCGATTGACATTCTTCTTGAAGCCTTTTCCCAAAAAGCATTAGTACGTAGCTGTGTGCAAAGCTTGCGTCACCGGGGGGGAGGGGACATACCGGCCCACGACATCTCGACTGTCAAATACAAGTCTATTCAATATGGGGGAGCGGGCAATGGAGTGGTAGAAAAGGTTGGGAGGCAATGGACAGTGCTGAAGGGGGATAAAAGAATTGGAAGAGCTTCGGTACGTATACATATGCTGCGGTCCAAGAACACAACGCATCCCGATGGCGCTAATTCTGGGGATGCTGACGGGCCGCTGAGCCGCGGAATTCCACCGTTGGCATGTGATGCTTCAATTCCTACCTTACCAACCGTTATTGCATTCGATCAGGTACCCAGTGCTATTTGCTCGTCTAGATTGTGGCCAGACTCGCCTGTTGGTACAATGTACAATTGACCCGGCGAAATAGAAGAGCGAAATCAGTGGGTTATAGGAGAGCACGATTGAAGTATCTTGTAGAGAATTTACTTTGTACATACCCAGACTGCACAGATGAGCATGGTATTGCGTGCCAGGTGCCAAGATACTTTACAAATGATGCAACGATCGTGTAAAGGCGACCTATTTTGATGGCCCGCCCCATGCCTCTAGAAAAAACCACATCTAACCCTCCAAAACAAAAGAGAAACCCGCCATGCTTCGGCCGTCAACGGTAACCTGATAAAACGACCGGTGGGGTATGCAACGCAAATTAACAGCAATCGAGCCAATGCCTCGTCATTTCGACCGTAAAGCGTGGAAACATGGAAGCGAGCTCTGGAGCAAACCCATCGTGGGAATGCCATCCAGCGCCCCTTCATCGGGGTTAGAAACCTTCGTGACCGGCTTTGCAGATTGTTATCTCACGGCCCCACTCCGACTTCAGGACCTGAGACGCCGTAATACGGCGGGTGGGATTAGGGTCCAATATCGAGTAGATCACGTTGCGACAACGAGCCTAGGACATGGTTAGGAATGTCTTCGTAAGATGATATATATAGCTTACTCTATGGAGAGTCTCAATAGGACCGTAACCGTCGAATTCTCTCCTTCCCTCCAGATATCTTTCAAAAACTCATCCTCATCTTTCTTCGCCACACGCCAGAGATGGCGACCAGTCCTCATGGCCATGTAAATTACTCCGGTGGCCCAAACGTCGACTGCTCTGGGATCGAATTCCTTGTCAACATACTCTTCCGGGGCGATGTAGGGTGCTGATCCACAAAGACCCGCAGTCATATGGGCTTCCTTCTCCCAGGCCATCCTGAAGCATTCGCCGTTACCGAAGTCGGTAATCTTGAGGGATCCATGTGTGGTGAGGAGAAGATTCTCAGGCTTCAGGTCCCGGTGTGCAACACCCATTTCGTGTAGATATTCGACACCACACATCAACTGCTTGAAATAACAATCGGCTTCCGCGACCTCTAGCTTGCCAGCAGCGAGGACCAGGGTATAAAGATCCCCTCCCGCGCAGAACTCCATAACTTCGCAGTAATCGCCTTTGGCGTCCTGGAGCAGGTCCAAAGTATGGATGACATTAGGATGGCGAAGGGAAGATGATATGCAGAATTCGGATGTGAGACGCTTTTGATACTTCTTTGGCGACTCCTGAGGCCTGCGGCGGAATTCTTTGACGGCGTAAAGCAACTCGCCCTTCGAAGCATCTTTGGCATCTTTGTTCTTGTGGGCAATTCGAACAATGCCAAAGGCACCACGGCCAACAATTTCATGGCATTTCCCGTACTTCTGAACCAGATTAGCGGTTGCATTCGGGCCTCCCTTCTGATCCGAAGCTAATCTGTCACGCTCGTTCTTCAATTGGTCAACCCAAGTAGACATCAATGAAAGCTGCTGGTCGCCGTTCTTATGGGCCTCATCTTTCTTCTTCCCGCCTATCATATCACGTAGCATATCCGACAGCTTCTCTTGTCTTTTTGCGCTTTTCAGAAGATGCTCGTGCGTTCCATCATCATGAACTTCGAAGCGTTTGTGGTGTTGTTCCAAGTCCTTTGGAAGTTCTTTTCTGGCGCCGGAGGCGTTGGAGCTACTTTGTCTCCTGTCGGTGTCAGCGGCTGACTGTGGTCGCTTGTCCGAAATTGAGGCCTGCCTAGAGGGGGCCTTTGGGACCCACGACTTGACAATGCCTCCTTGCTCCGACTCGGAGCCGCTTCTCTCGGTCGGCTTTCCGCTCGCATCTCTCGGGTCTTTGTCATTTGCGACTTTCGGCTGCGAGAACATGCGGGAGAGCCTGTTCGTGAAACCCGGCTTCTTGGGCATATGTACATCGGATGCACCGTTGGAGAGTATTGGGGCGTGTTCGGGGATCGAGGGTGTGGGGTCCTTGGATGGCCCATCTTGGGATTGGAAAGATGAAGTTGAGATAGAGGGAGAGGGTGTTGTGCTGGAGCGAATTTGAGCTGGCCGTGCTGCCAGAGTGGTGGTTTGGCCGCTCATGCTTGCGGTTGTGTATTATGTCGATGTAGTAAAGAATTTGTTGTGCAGAGGTTGGATAGGGGCGGAAATGTCGTTGAGATTGAAATGGCGGAGGGCAAAAGCCCACCCGCAGTGCGTGAGAAGCCCTGGCAAGAGAATGCCACCCAACAAACGAGACACAAAGTGAACTTGGGCAGAAGAGGTTGGGAAAGTTGCGGATTATATGGGGATTTGAAATGTTCAGCGACAGGTGCTCCCCTATTACTTAATCGCAATAGAACCAGCTGGATGCGAGTAAGTAGTGCCTTTCGCTACGGCAAGGCAAAACGGATCGGAGATGTCCCACCCGCACGTTGTGTACGAGATGCACCGGCAGGACGGGACGATGCAGGAAGAGGAAGACCCAGTAAGTAGTTGCTCAGGTCTAGAAAGAGGGGTGGAATTGGGCAAATGTATGTATGCTTTAGAGGCAGGCGGGCTTGTTGGGTGGGAAAGGGTGCTGTAAATTAGGTGGCCCTAGCTTACTTCAGCGCTACTCGATGGCAGTAGGCGAGGGAAGTGAAGGCAGGCATGTTCGAGACGAGCACGAGTGCGAAGGGTGTGTGGTGAAGTTGCTGACGGCAGCTGAAATCTCTGTTGTTGTGGCTTCATCCTGACAGTGCTTCGGTAGGATAATAAGGTGAGTGGCCAAAAAAAGGGTTGAGACTTGGGAGTTCTTGGCTGTCACAAGATGGCATCAACAGTTTTTGTCCATGATACCGTACCATTGTTACCCGTACCTCACTAGTGCTGATTCTATTAATCACACAAAGAGGCACGCTCGAGACGCCCTCGAGTTCTCAAGCCAACACTTGAAGTTCTTTGTTTCCACACCACGCTGCGGTGAAATCATAATGGTGGCATCAATGCAGATGGTGAAGCCAAGGTAACATTGTCATCATTGTCATCATTGTCAATCGTCATTATTGTCATTGCAGATGCACCATGTCGCCCGTGTCCAACCTCGGTTCTCTTGATCGCCCCTCACCGTGGAAAAAACGAAAGATTCACCCTTTGACCGTGGCTTGGCCACACAAGCACAGCGGTGAGCACTGTCCACTTGTCGGCATGGACAAGTTCGATAAGCTTCCGACAAGCTTTCTCTTGCCCACCTGGATGCGTTGCTCCCGTCGACATGCCTTAGCGTTGCTCGCGTTGACACATCTTAGTCCAAGTTAAATGCCTCATAGATTCACGACTTCACGGCCAAGGGAAAGAAGTCGACGAAAGAATCTCAATGCAGACGGCTATCTTAACACGTGCTCGCTCTCACTGGAGGACTTGGTAGAAACCAGGTATCCCATTTGCAGCAGATCCACTGCATGGCGTGAGTTCATTTTATTACCCTCGATAACGAAACCTGGAAGTTGATTTGGCAGTTCAGCGTCACGACATCATCCTCAGACCTTCTCAAGGAAACCTGGTAGCTGAAACAGTCCCAAGATATGCAGGTATCCACTGATGTCCGTACCTCTACTCTTCCCGATATCACTCTGGCATGAATGATGTTGAGATCATCTTGGTCCTCGGCTCTGGGAAGAGCGTAGAGATTGATTGAGCGGATCGTCGAGACCACGACTCCGGAAATGATATTCCCAGCTAAGGTACGCATTTTTCGTCTCGCTGATCGCTGACCCTCCTCTATGCGTCAATTTTGTATTACGTATTTCCATAGTAATGATCTTGGCAAGAAATCTCGGTAGTTCGTAAAGCTCTTCCTACAGACGTCAGCGGGCGATACCGCTGGATTTCGTTACGCGTCCAGCTGAGATACTTTACATCGCTATGAGGGCATCATCAATCATGATACCATGTATCCGCCAAAGACACTCATTAAGGATCTGTCAAAAGAAATAAGTCAGCGTGGATCAGCTTTACGATGCATTCTACCCGTTTCCTAGCTTTGAACTTATCTCCTAAAGTAGCCTATCTAGAATGATCCAACTGTAGCAACGACAAAACCGACTGGCATTTCTAAATTAGAGTTGAATGTAGCAAAGCGCATGTATTCGTACGGTAAACGTGCGGCAGTACACGGACGCCATGCCTTTACAAACGCTCAAGCTGTCTAGTCAAGTGTCAGGTTTGGTATTTACTCGTCGGCATATGAAGTTCTCGAGATGAGATTCTAGCTCCTTGGTTGGTGATTATTCGGAGTCAAAAGAGCGATATCATCCCAAGGAACTTAACATTTTCCGTCTGAGGATGGTGCGGCAGCATGTCTATACGTCGAGATGGCGATATACGATGCCCAAATGACAAGAAGCCACACCTCTCTCGATATCCTATACTTTTGATCGTCAATGAAATCTCATTTTACAGGGAGACTTCAAGTACTTCCAGAATCTCCATTATCCCATGGCCATGTTGAAGAGCATTGAAACACCCTAAATCAGATAAGATCATGAGATCATGACCGCCAGACCGTGCCTTTTCCATCCCTAACAGTGTCTGCGACGGCATCAAGTCGCTCTTGCCTCTGCCGGAGCTCGAGCTCGAGCGACTATGCCTGTTTCTCCCAGCAACGGCGCTGGCTCTGCATTGCTCAAACCCCATTTCCTTCGCCTCTCAACTATTCAATCTTACAGACTTACAAGGCATACACATAGGCCACTTTCATTGTCAAAACTTGTGCTTCGGAATAAAGTTACATACATCCCAATCAGGGCATCCATATCTATACTTCCTCACCAAACAGTAGCTGTCCACCAGGTCTACCATTTCCTCAATCACCCCTCCTGTAATTGACTGACCGCGTCTCAGCTTACCAACCAAAACCCCCATCGCAATCAACAGCCATCTCACCCATCCGATCAGCAATGGCTACACCACCAGCATTGCCATCATCCCCCCATCCACCGGACCCTTCCGAAACCTCAACAGTCAAAGCTCCATCACCATCAAAAGGCCCCTCACCACCCCCTTCCGCACCACCAACAGTCCAAGCTCCCGCCCCATCAAAACCCCCCTCACCGACCCCCTCCGCTGCCACCATAGCCTCCACCCCCTCCATAGCCTCATCAGCCTTCACAACCACCGTCCCCTCAAGCTACGAGAAGAGCTACAAGCTGCCAACCTTCACGCCCTCTCGTCCCCGGAGCTCGCCCAAGGCATCGATGACGGGCTCCCATCGCTCTAAGACTTCGCTTCCCGCAGAGTCGTGTGCGGTGGCGGACGCGGTGACGGGATGCGTGGGCTGGTTGTGCGGGTGTTTGCCCAGTGCGGAGGTGGTGCTGGAATGGGGTGGGAAATGCGTTGAGGTGGGGTTGATGGGTTGTTTGGGGTGATGGGGGGAGATGGGGAGAGGAGGGTGGGAGAACGACATGGGTGAAAAAGGGCAAAATGGATGAGGTTATGGGAATGTGGCCGAGGAGATTATCCGAAGAGAGGGGGTGGGATGACTTCCCAGCCCTTGAGGCTGTAGATCTTTGGGGGCTCTGAAGACAGACTTGGATGGGACGTTCTTGGTCGTTTCTAATTATCGTCTATTGGGCGTCTATCTTTTGGGCGTTAATAAGTCCCGGTGTCACTCTTTTTAATGCTACCAACTTTTTACGCTATGGTTTTCTCCACCATTTCAATCCCCCATTTGCTCTTCAGCTCCTCTCGCAGCGGCGCTGCTAGCTCTTCGTTCATGGGTGCTAGGATACCCTTTTCCTTGATGCGCCCGTCTAGGACCATTTGCACTGCAATAGCGCATGGAACGCTAGAAAACAGTCAGCAGCCATACAATCATTCCACGATCATGACAAATGCAGGGGAATAGACGGGGTGGGGGGGCTTTCACATACCCAACCAGCTTAGCCATGGCAGAGTACCCTTTCGGATCACCGTAATCCACCAACGTACTCGCCCTCGTCTCTTTGCTTCCATCTTTATGCTCGATCCCGAACTTGTGCTGCAAAAAGACCAAATCCCTTTCCCCAGGTCCATACTGGCATTTCTCCTCCAGCGTCGCACAGAGTGTATCCAGCGGGTTCCCGCGTGGCGAAATGGGTGTATCGGAAAACATACCTATCCACCTCATCCCGGCTAGAATGATGTCTTTCTCATCATTATCCTTGAACTGCGTCTTGGACTGAATAGCCCATACCAGATCCGAGGATTTGGAGGACGTCGCACCGAGGACTTTCTGGGTCGCTTCCGCCCAAGGGATTTTCTCCTTGAGGAAGGGTTTCTCTTCGTCAGACAGGAAGCCCATGTCGACGAGGACTTTGACGAACTCGGGGAAGCCCTGGAAGCGCAACGTGCCGCGGATGATGGTGGATGCTTCGGGGATGTGGTAGCGTTCTTTGTAGGGCGTCGAGTCGCGGTTCGGGTAGGCGACGAAGGAGAAGCCGGGGTAGGTGGAATCGTAAGTCTTTGCAGTGCCCATCAGTTCGGGACCGGGGACTTCTTTGATGGCGCCGTTGAGGTAGTATTTAGCTGCGTTGCGGAGGGCGAGGAGCACGCCGCGGCTGGACCAGGAAAATTTGTAGCCTTGAAGTCGAGGTCAGCGAACGGGGGATGGTGTTGGTGGGACGTATAAGACGTACCTAGTGGGTTGTCGCTTGCTTCTGGTGCTGGGAGTCCTCCGCAATATGACAGGAAGCTCGTGATCTTGCCGCCTGCCTTGTGGACCTCTGAGATCGTTTTCACGGCCTAATCTGAGTCAATTAAGAGCTGGCAAGGTTGAATACGATTCGTAGCACAGCAACGTACGTAAAGATGGTCAATGCCAGGGTCTAGGCCGACCTCGTTAAGAACTGTGATGCCGGCTTCCTTGACCTCTGTTTATCGAGTCAGGCACTGAACCTTGAGCGGACCTCAACGTTGAGACCACAAACTATGTTGTCGTACCTTTGTCCAACTCGAGCATTGCAGGGGAGACATAGCTCGTTCTAAACCCACCATCAGCCTTGACTTGAATTATGGCAGCTCACGGCCACAGACGTGACCACGTTCTTCTTCTTCCTTATCGCGCTCTTTATGACGGTCGCATGATACGTATACGGTATCAGACTGATCACGACTGCATATCCATTGATCAATTGTTATTCCTGAGATCGACATCGACCACAAACCATCTACCTTGGCAACTTCTGCGTCAAGTGCGTCTGAGTCGTTGACGTCCAGACTTATCGCAGTTGTGTTCTTGCAACCTTCGCAAAGCTTCTTGGCGTTCTCGAGAGTTCGACATGCTACTGTGACCTCGACTGAGGCATCGGATAGAAGCTGAAGCGTGGGCTTCGTGACGAATCCGCTGCCTAGGAGCAGGGCTTTCCTATTGACAATTAGAAAGGCGTACGCTTCAATTGCGACCAAGGACCAACCTTGAAGGTGCCATCTTTAATTTCTTAATGATTAAGATATTGTTAACAGTTACAAGGTTTATTTGGCGAAACGCAAAGTAAAATATTTTGAGCGCTTATCGTCGGTAGAGTGAGATTACAATCCGCAGGTAGAACTAGCGCTAAGATTAGGGCTTTGCACGGGATGACGTAATAGTACCTTTTCAAGCTGTCAAAGATTGATGCGCCTTGGCAAACATTCTGGCCGCCTTACTATGTACAAAGCGTTGATGCCACCTGTTCAATTCCATGTAACCATCCATTGTATGTATTAGAACAAACTCTAGTCAAGACGTATAAACCAGCTTTCTTTACCTCAGTCCTGAACTGCTAGTGGGTATCTCACCGGATCCATGTATCTGCCACAACACTTCCTGCCCATCTTCCTCACCCTTCTCGGTCTCACTCCCTCCATCGCTTCGGCCGACAGAAAGGCCGAAAAGATACTCCTCTCCAACGTCAAGACCCTCACCCTTCGCAAGGACCTGAAGACTTCCCATCGTCGCGTATCCGCCGTACCACAATTGAAATGCATCGGCGGCGTTTGCGACCTATACCAAGTCGATGTCCTACGCTGTAAGAATCAAGGCTCGGACTACGATGCCGAGAACATCCAATGGACTTGCACGTCTTCGCTTCCCGGGGAAATCAAGTTAGGCGCGACGGATGTGATTTGTGAGGGATTTGAGGGCCCGGATGATCCTTATGTGCTCAAGGGGAGTTGCGGGGTTGAATACCGTCTTCTTTTGACCGAGAAAGGGGAAGAGAGGTATGGACGAAGAGGCGGCGGGAGCGACTATGGTGACGGGAACAGCAAAAGTGAAAAGTGGGTTGGGGTAGTTTTTTGGTGTATCTTCGTTGGGGTTATCCTGTGGATGCTCTACGCTATCTTCGTTCGGGATGCTGGTGTTAGGCTCGGTGGTGGCGAAGGGAGAAATCCGTGGGGTGGAGGCGGGTGGGGAGGTGGACCTGGTGGTGACGATCCACCACCCCCATATAGTCGCTATTCGTCCTCGAAGCAATACGGAGCCGCGCCAAGGGCTGGACAGGAGGGCTGGAGACCAGGATTCTGGAGTGGAGCACTGGGTGGTGCCGCGGCTGGCTATATGGCGGGCAATCGTGGGCAAGCTCAGCGACCTAGAGATTATCAGCCCACTGGCACTATGTGGGGGAACAATGACAATGGAGAGGGGAGCTCGAGTTGGGGAGGTGGTGGAAGAACGAGGTCTTCTGGATCTTCAAGCTCGTCGTTTTCGTCGACAAGGCATGAGAGCTCTGGATTTGGATCGACGAGCAGAAGGTGATGAAGAAGTCGTCGACCGGTGGGAATAGACGAATTATGCATATTATTATGATTTGTGATAGGGAAGGCTGAACAGCTTGATTCAAAATATCTCAATTTGACCTTGTTGAAGGCCTCGACATCTTATCAACCCAACTTCCAAGCCACTTCCAGCCCTGAGTTGGCTTATCCAATTCCTGAAGGGCCGCATTAACTTCTCCTTCGTCACTTGCTGCCCGCTTCCCTTCAAACTCGACCAGAAAAACGTAGTGCCAAGGATGTTCCCTACTAGGCCTGCTGTTGATGCTTGTTAGGTTCAGACCATGATTTCCAAATACTGCAAGTGCTTTGGCTAGCGCTCCGCTTGAATTATGGTCGATCTTGAAGGCCACTAACGACTTGAATCTCTGCGGCAACGACGTGCCCCTGAGATAACTCTGATCAAAGAGGTTGCTCATGCCGTTAGGTAGCTTAATTTCTTCCAACTTCTGGAGAATGAGAAACCGCGTCGTGTTATCCTCGCTGTCCTCGATACCTTCAGATAGCAGAGTCAAACCGTGGATATCGGCAGCAAGCTTACTGGAGATTGCAGCGGTAGTCCTCGAGCTGTCTGCAGCCACAATTTCGGCCGCTTTTGAAGTAGACGAGACCTCTTGCCGCTCGATCCCCTTCAAGTAAGTAGACAAGAAAGCTTCACACTGCCCAAAAGCTTGCGGATGTGAGTAAATGCGCTTGATATGTCGAAGATCCTTTAATGGACGGGCACGCGGAGGATTCGGATGTGGGACGTGGGTAGTCGGGGTCCTTGATCCATCGGAAGACGGTGTTGGGTCACTGTGTGCATGGTTTGGTCGGCCAACACAGCCAAGGAGACAGTGATGCACGTCCATGTAAGCCTCACCGCAGACAGTGATTGATGGGAAGCGATCCTCTCGATCGATGAGGAGATCAAGCGTGTAGACTACCGAGCCATTCGTAGAATTCTCAAAGGGAACAACGCCATAGGTAACAGAGGATGAGTGGACTGCAGAGAAAATGTCTGCATGAGGAAGAAGGTTAATGAAAGGGAAAGGCCATGCAGACATAACAAGTTGCCCACCTTGTATGGAGGCTTGAGGTTCGAGGATTGTGCCGCTCTTATCGAACGCACCCAGGGCAGCCTATTCTTGTAAGCTCATGATTTATCGGCGAATCACAATTGGAGATGTGCTTAAGGATGATGTTTACCTGATGAGTATACGATGACGGAGGTCCCAAGTACGCGACCCGAGTCCTTGTGGTCGTCATGTCTTCCATGGAGATTTCATAGATCCATAGTCAATCAAGGCAGTAGGCATAGTAGAGGCGGAGAAGTCAAGAGTACAAAGCTAGACGAGTGAACCTCGGACAAAGGTACGGCAGCGTGCAAGCAGAAAATGAATACATTCCTGCATTGGGGCTCCAGGACTTCTTCAACCGCCAAAGCCAGTGGCTCCATGGAAATTTCCCATGTGCAGAAGTCTTGCTATCTAATGCTTGGCACTTGTAGATCCTTTTTATGATACCTCAACAGATTTAAACATTTTCGATCGCTGTAATTCAAGGACAACATTATACTTTTATTATTTGAACACGTTTGTGTGATGATATGATCGATACAAAGATAAGAAGGCGAATTAATGTTGAATGACAACCTATTGATCGAATTGAAAATTTGATACGTTTCGTCAAATATCAGATTTTTTGTGTTTCAAGATTACATGTAGGTTTGACATGAAATCTTGATGGCGAGCTGAGGATTTCGTGGGGTAAAAAAGGTCTACGAGTGCCAAGCATTAGCAAGACTTCTGCACATGGGAATTGCACAAGTGTCGAACCCACGTTCTTGATTAATTGGAGCAAGAACTTGATGTGCTTCTCATCGGTCTGGAGACTTGAGTCAGAGCTCACACAGCGATGGGCCAACTGGACTTGAGCAAGTATTTCATTTTACAAGATGTGTTCTTTTTTCTACGAGCTTCCTTGTCCATTTCAAGCACCTGCAATGCCGCTAATGATTCGATAATCGATGCTCCTGTCACTTTCCCCTTTATCCTATACCTTTAATTGCCTTTGTGCTGTTAATCAGCGGGCACCGCTTATATGTCGAGGCAAGCAAAGCCAGACGGTCCCCATGATTCCCATAATCGAACATACCGAGATCAAAAACCAATCCAACATCCTTTCCTTTACGCTGATATGCTTCCCAAATAATTTCAAGTAAAAAGCCACCGGAAGAATTATGCAAATGCAGAAACACATAGCAGATCCCATGAAGCCCATGAGGATATCGAAATTGGGTATTAAAATTGCAAGTACAGTGATCAGAACTATCAAAGTAGTCCTTATCATAACTTTGGACAACCTGCGAGCGTAGCCCGAAATCAACGATGGCTGCGACCTTTCACGAGGATGAAGGCCACACAAGATCTCGATCGTCACGAAGATAGGCCGAGCACTTGATCTTGTTAACTCAAGCACAAAGCGAGGGAGATTGGAGCTTACTTAAGAGGAACCTTAGTCAACGGAATGATAGCAATGAAGATGACAATACACACAGAAATTGCATGCGGATAACCGCTGGTCCTGACTATGTTGGAGGTCACCTCGTCACGAAGTTGATCGCCAAACATCAGCAGACCGACCACCGCCATGCATAGATCCAGAAAATACTGTCAAGATTAGCTAGACTGTTGCCGAGGAGTTGCGGCCACTTACAGTAAAGACAAAAGTATAGTTGATAGCCCGCGTGTACTTCTGAGGATGCCTCATGTCACGGTATATATTGGGGAATACTGAATGACCACCCCATGGCGCTGTATGGAGTTAATGGTGTGGTAATAGAGAGCATTGTGCCTGGCATACTTACACATCAAGAGACCGAAGCTGAGTGGCAGAGTCGACCACTGACTAGGAAACGCATGCGTTGCGACTGGATCTCTTAGCGAACCTGGGCTACGTGGTTTCAACAGCCCGTCGACCACCACAAGGGTTACGACTATCTTGTTGTCAGCAATACTTCCCTTTTGTCAAGATCCTAGAGTTCGCTTACTTCCCAAGCAGCTCATAATGCCAAGAACGCTTGTAAAACTCAGGTACCGAAGAGGAACGAAACTGAGTGGTATGAGAATCGCTCCGCAGAGAATCTTCCATTCCACCACCCCCCAGATCGGTATAAGACCGTATAAACTATCACCAAACAAAACCACGAGTGCGACGCAAGCAGCCATGAGCTCGATGGTGAAGAGGATGCTAGTGGCCACACGGCCTTTCAAACCGAACGATATATGTGCTATATCGGCGAAGGTGACAAGGGAATCATCTAGTGCAATGCATCTCGCTAAGAGGCCAGATGTGTATCTTGTGGTCAGAGCGGCAAGAAAGAGAAAGATTAGCCCAAATAACCATCCAGAATACCTAAACCCTAGGGGCAGGCTCAAGATTCCAACACCAATTAAGATGTTGACCGAATTGAAGACTGTTTGCGGCAAAGTTGATTGGCCAATTATGATATGATCTATCTTGGCGTCTTCCCTTTCGATGACCTTAGTTAAAAGTGGCTCGTGTTCCTTGCCTTGCTGTAGCACATCGCCTTCTTGCTGCGCCTTAGTAGGCTGTCTAGGCAGCGATGATATCACGGGAGCAATTCGTGATGATAGGGAGCCGTACAGCCCTCCATTGGTGGATAGAAATGGCGAGCTAAGATAAGGGCTACTGCTGAGCACGGCATCTTGATTGTAATCAGAAGACCTATGCAAATGTAAAGCCTCTTCATCTTCGTGACGCGAAGACGGTGCTTCACTGTCAACGGCCACTGCGGATGAGGTCCCTTGCCTCTCCAGCTGTTGGCGAAGTAACGACCTATGCTGCGAGATGGACCCACGTTCGATGGATCTGTGTTGTATGAGGCCATCTTGATCTTGTTCCCCACCAGACGGTCTCCCACTTGGTAATTCGTTGAAACCTGCCGCACGTTGCCAGGAACGAGCAAAGTTTTCTAGGCTATTGACTCCACCCAGCTGAGCGAGAGAGCTAACACGCGTCGAGAGGGAGGACCTGCAATAGAGTCATCAAGTCAGCAGGCTTCATGACTGCTATATGTAATTTGACATAACCGGAACAAAGCACTATCAACAATACTAGAGCACGTACCTTCGATGGCGAAGGGCCTGCTCGGAGGCTGCATGATCAGATCGGGGGATGTCGAGGTGCGGCGAGATGGCTGATTGTGAAGGTTCGTCGAAGTGGACACGGCTGGTCTCTGAGCTTATCGAGCCTTGTCTGGGAGATTGCCCTCTTTCATAGTCGGCCCAGGTTTGGGGTATCCTCGAGCTGGATAGCCGCGTCATTAATTCCAGATGATCAACTTCAGTGGTCCATCTCGTCCAGGCTTTGTTGATGGCAACGATCTAGAGACAGGAAAAGGCCGAAGGCCTAGGACTTTGGCAATGACAGGTTGAAAAAGAAAAGCAGCATAGGGTTTACCAGCTGCGAGTACTATGTATTCTACAGCATTGGGTTTCTCCGCTCGCAGCAGCGTGGGGCGATTGCCACTGTCACGCGGGGGTACACGTATAAAGTACTCAAACCCGCACCAGAGAAGGTCGAGCAGCAGGTAGCCAATGACTGACTTGATCGAGCACGACAGTGAAATAAGGTAAGGGAGAGGGAGACGCCAGTGGCATTGCAGAGGCAGCTGATGCGGTTAGCATGAGGGGTCTACTTTCAAGCGATAGTGGCAGGTGCAGTAGCCTACGATAAGAGAAATGGACGATCCCACCCTGAAAATACTGGTAAGAAGAATGGGAGATCTTAACCTCCATCGGATACTCCTGTCATTTCCATGACGCTACACTATGGCAACATGCCATCGAGCTTTTTCGACATCTTCGAGCTCTTGATAGAGCAAAAGCCCACGGGAAGAAAACAAGATCTAGGGCTACGCAGCCCAACTGGAAACCATGAGAGAATCCTGCAATACCGATCGTGATCTACAACAACGTCGAGGTGAGTCGGCCTGGATGGTACATTAGTGAACTGCAGCTTGATCGAGGAGATGTGAATATCTCCGCGCGTCCTCGCGTTCAAGCTTTGATTTTGGCTGTGAATTAGAGTAATTGGGCGAGACAGAGTAGAGTGTTCGCGGAATACCACCGCCAGAAGTACCCTTTACGAGTAGCAGTCGTAAGGTACATAGGTACTTCTACAGAGAACATCACCCACTCGGACTAGGTACTCTTACTGTCGGCTACCTGACTCCGTTGAGCTCGCGTTCAGTGTGGAGGGATTCCTGCAGATAGCTAAACAGCCTACTATGATACATCAGCATTGATAGAGCCATATATTGTTATGACCCTGAAAAATCGGGTGATTAACGCACACAGGATGATTACCCACAGACTCGTACGTACGTACATATGTACTCTAGATGTTTGAAGGTTGAAGGTGTCGGAGGAGCGCTGCCAAGCCCTCTGATTTCCTGAGAAGTGATGACTCAGCTGAACCCCACCACAAAGTCAAGACTTCCCAACACCTGAAATAATTTTCCAGCGTATTGAAGTTTTCTGCTGCGTCGCCACACGAGTGATTTCTTCATACGCAGGTTCTAATATCCTACTGAGCGCAGTGGATTCCACAGAGTGAAGTGCTGAATACAACAATCGCCCATCATGAGTGCCCCTCAGGCCAACGAAGCCGAGAAAAATCTAGAGATATGGAAGGTGAAGAAACTCATCAAGCGACTCGAAGCTGCCAGAGGCAATGGAACCTCAATGATATCCCTGATTATCCGTAGGTGCTGCTTCTTATTCAAACCACACAAGGTACACTAGAGGGCTGACTTCTTCATAAGCCCCCAAAGACCAGGTGTCTCGAGCAGCAAAGATGTTGGCTGAAGAGTTTGTATGTAAAACCCTCAAGTCAACAGATAGCCGCTCACACTTCACAGGGGACTGCTTCCAACATCAAGTCTCGGGTTAATCGACTCTCGGTACTGTCAGCAATCACTTCCACCCAGCAGCGTCTCAAACTCTACAACAAGGTTCCTCCTAATGGACTTGTTGTATATTGTGGAGAAATCATCACCTCGGAGGGTAAAGAGCGAAGAATCAATATCGACTTTGAACCATTCAAGCCGATTAATACCTCGCTCTACCTTTGCGACAACAAATTCCATACCGAAGCACTCAGTGAACTGCTAGAATCCGATCAAAAGTTTGGCTTCATCATCATGGACGGCAATGGCGCTTTGTTTGGGACTTTGAGCGGTAATACGAGGGACATTGTGCATAAATTCTCAGTCGATTTGCCAAAGAAGCATGGCCGTGGCGGACAGTCTGCCCTACGTTTCGCTCGTCTCCGTGAAGAGAAGCGCCACAACTATGTCAGAAAGGTTGCTGAGCTTGCGGTACAAAACTACATTACGAATGACAAAGTCAACGTTGCAGGACTGATTCTCGCTGGATCTGCCGATTTCAAAAACGATCTAAACCAGTCGGACATGTTCGACAATCGCCTGCAAAGCAAAGTCATCAAAGTTGTCGATGTCTCCTACGGTGGAGAGAACGGCTTTAACCAGGCTATCGAGCTAGCAGCCGAGACTCTGAGCAATGTCAAGTTTATCCAAGAGAAGAAGCTAATTGGTAAATACTTTGAGGAGATCAGCCAAGATACTGGCCGTGTCTGCTACGGTGTTGACGACACGCTTAAAGCCCTCGAAGCCGGTGCTGCAGAGACACTCATTGTTTACGAAGATCTCGACGTCACTAGATGGGTTCTGAAGTCTTCTACAGGCTCCGAAATTGTCCTACACACTCTCAAGGCCCAAGAAGCCGACCGGGAGATGTTCATGGACAAGGAGACCGGGCAAGAGATGGAGATTGTTGATCAAGGCTCTTTACTCGAATGGCTTGCAGAGAAATATAAGGACTTTGGAGCTGCGCTGGAGTTCGTCTCAGATCGCTCGAGCGAGGGTAATCAGTTCGTCAAGGGCTTTGGTGGTATCGGAGCTATGCTTCGCTACAATCTCAATTTCGAGCAACTTGCTGAATTCGATGACGAAGATGAGTTCTACGATGGTACAAAACCCCTTTCAACACTTCTTTGGGCCAGCGACTAATGAAGCACAGACTGACGGTTTGGTAACCTCGTCTTGAGCGAGGAGGCGCATCCAGAAAACCCTCCACGGGTAGATCTGACGGCTTCCCGCTCCCAGCAACATGGTGGTGTAGTGGCCGGAGAGAAGCAATATTCAAGTTCAAGCTTCATCAAGGTTGATAAGAAAAGCCGCGCCCACTTGTAGACGAATGCATACGAGCGATGAGGGAATGAAGATGTGCGTTAGATAGTCTTGCCCCTTTTCGAGCTTATTGCTGACATATTTAGGGATGAAGGATGCTGAAATTATGAGTAGAGGTTGGCCCACAGAGTACCTAGCTGTTATAGCTCCTGATTTGCAGACGTGACATGGGCACGATCTCAGTACGGTGGGTTCTTGCTGGCGAGTGAATCAAGGTGTACGCTGTTCAGCCGGGAAGAGGAAGTAGAAGACTAAAACAATCTGCATGTTAGATGTCGATCAAGAATACAGATACCCACGTATTAGTTCCAATTCCACTAATTTCAGAGTTGTTATGCGATGGCCATGAAGAGGATGGTCGACAAATCATAGTAGCATTTTTGAGGAATGTATAACATAAGTACATTTCAAGTGTTGGAATCTCGGTCATCAATAATTTGCCTTCAACGAGATTTTGAAGGCCTACTACTCTTCCTTGTCTCCCGTCTGGTGAACGTTCTCAATCAGATCGGAAGAGAAAGGGGCGCTCGGAAGGTTTTACTCTGGAGGAGCCTCTCTTGTACAGCTCATACTTAACCCTAAGTATTTTACCCTTGTTTTGAAGACGACTGGAGATTTGAGTCAACACCAGTCTAGGCAGATATGGAGATCTGATCAGGAGTCTAGTTGGTACAACCGACTGCAGGATGCCAGCCAAAGCAATGCTACAGCAACGAGTCAGGCCGAGGAAGGACACCAGCGATGAGGAAGCACTGTCAGGTACAGAGGCACCAAGCACAGCGTCAGGAACAGAGGGCGTTCCAGAGGTAGACCCCTCGGAAAAGGACTTCGTCGGTCCAGAGGGGAGGTCAAGTCATCGAGAGGTAAACATCCTTCTAGTCTTTTTCAATGAGCCTCCTAATCCTCCTAGTCATCCCCCGAATCTACTGCTTCTTCCTCCCCGGCACTAGATGACCCTTCAACTCTTTCCTTCGGTGCCCTCGCCCGCGCTCAAGAAACTCTTGGAAAACGTAAACGCCCAACATCAGAACCATCACCGCCAGCCAAGCGTACACACCCTTCGCACAAGGACCAAAGACCATCCTCTCAAAGCAGCAAGCCCTCCCTGCCCGCCCGCGCCTCAAAACACGCCCCCACCGCGCTATCCTCCAAACATGCCGTCTCCCGCCGCCGGGAAGTTGTCGACGTCCCTAAAGTGGTAGCCCGCGACCCACGCTTTGATCCCCTCACTGGCCCCTTGGACGTCAATCGCGTTGCCCAAACCTATTCTTTCCTTTCCGACTACCAGTCGTCCGAAATATCCCAACTCAAGACCGAGATCCGCAACAGCAAGGACCCTACTACAAGGGAAAAGCTGCAGAAAGCGCTTAAGAGGAAGGAGAGCAGGCAGAAGGCGGAGGCGCTGAAAGAAGAGAAGCAGCGGGTTGTGAGGGAGCATAGGAAGGAAGAAAAGGAGAGGGTGAAGCAAGGGAAGCAACCATTTTACCTGAAGAGAGCGGATCAGAAGAAGAAGGTATTGGAAAAGAGGTTCGAAAGTATGGGAGAGAAGAAAGTGAATAAGGTGATTGAGAAGCGGAGGAAGAAGCTGGCAGGCAAAGAGAAGAAAATGTTACCGGAAAGAAGGATGGGCAGGGAGAGAGATGGTGGTTGAGGGATGAAGAGCAATTCGTTGGCTTTCGACGCAAAACTACTTGCAGCTGGACGGCTCCATTACTTCTCACCTGAATTTCACCAATAGTCTCCAGCACCTCTACGTCAGAACATCGACAAAACGACAAGTTTGGAGAAGCTGCTCTTCACGTGCTTCACGATGATCACAAAGAGATATAATCAAAGAAGGACAGAACCTGTCACGCCGCCTTGCGAACTGTTACAGATGTGGAAGAGGCAATTGCATGTTAACCTCGCAAAGCTGAAGCCTCCCCAAAGACATGGAATATCTTCAAAAGAATGTTTATCGTTATTCCTGCAAGGTTGTGATTCATCTCACCAATCAACAGAGAGGTCATGACGATGATCGTCCATCTAGCTGATAGGCACCAAAAGAGTGATAGTAATCAGATAACACCATGTTCTCCGCAGAGCATCTCTAAGTAGTCGAACTAGCAGAGCACGCCCTGTGCTCAACACCCGGAGAGACAAGGTCTTCACCTGCAACTACGCACCGTTTAGACACCTCTTTGAGTGGGCAGCCTTGGGAGCAAGCGAGGGGTGCAGCATATTAGATATAGAGAATTTGTATTAAACGAGCCGGGTGAGATGGGATGAACGACTGCTCTCCTCGCCTACAAAAGCCAAGAGATGGAAATAGCGAGATATACAGATCTTGTAGTATCATCTCCGTAGGATGAATCAGAGACCCTGGGAAAACTGTGCTGCTTGCACCACTCGATCCCTGAAATACTGACCGTGTCCACTTTTACTTACAGTAGAGCGATCCCCACCCTGGAGCTACTCGATTCTTGCATTTCGCACAAATTCGCGGAAATCATAAATAATTGAAAGGGAATATTTGTCAGCAAGTGATCTCACTGCACCGGACAAGTATCTCTTCCAGCCGTATCCGCCCTGAAACTGGGACACAACAGCCAAGAAACACCCCATCCGTAAATAAGACAGAAGGCATCCCGAGAGACGAAACAGCCTGGTTTCCACCTCATCCACTCATCTCCCACATTCGGATACCCATTCCGTGTTCAAACAGCCCACGGATGCCAGAAACGCCCCCTCTCCGGCTCTCCGGGTCCCTCTCTAGCGAATCTCCCTGCCTAACCAACCTCTTCAGCACCCTTCCCAAATTGGCAGGGTTAAGCAACGCGCCCATCGAATCTTGCGTTCAGCTTCAATAGTTTTATCGTCCTCTCGTACACAAATCTATACTTGCCCGGCTAGTTCTTTGGGGTTGAGGGGGGGAGTGGAGGAGATTTAGTAGGAGTGGAGGAGAGGAGCTTGAAGCCGGCAATCATGCCTAAAGTATTTGCCGGCTGCGGTTATGATATCACAGAAGATGTTCAGGGCGGTCTCTTCGGCTAAGATGCAGAACGTGAAACAGGTGAAGCCGCCGCCGCGGCTGCGTATGCTTGCGTAGGTTGATGGTGCCATTCACTAGAGCGAAGAATGTTTGAGTGGGAATGTGGACGATGTGTCTGTTGAGGAGATTATCTACAGTGGGATGAGTGCTCGCGCGCAAAGGGATCCAATGAGGCAATATCACCAAGGCTTTGCCTCACCTCCTTAGTAGGTAAGCCATAGTAGGGTTCATGATGCGCTGAATAGATGTGTATGATATGGGTACTACCTGAAGACATGTCCTCTTTCGGATTAGAGATATTTCCATCTCGAGGGATAAGATGGGTCCAGTTGGGGTATGGTATATGACAACATTATCGTATCCATGGAGGAGCTGGAGTTCGCAATGTGATAGAGGGGACTACAAAGGAACAAGATGCTTCGAGGACAAGAAGCGAAATAGAGAATGGCAGACATACACAGTACACAGTACGTATGCAGAAGACGAGCAAAGCAAAAAAATAAAAAATAAAAGAAAAAAAAAGAAAGAGAAAGAATATGGGAAAGAGGTTAGGGATTGGTCTGCATATGATTACATTGCCAACTCCTGATCGTCACTATCACTGCGCTACCTTGAGCAAGAGCATCAGGTAACATAGGATTCGAGAATTTGCATCTTCATGACTCTGTCTGCAAGACCAGAATGGATCTCATCGCACTGGATCCATATTTGTGGGCCTGAATCTGGACCCCTGGAGCAAAAAGCTCCCTTTTTGCACCAGGGTTCGAGGGGTCATGGAAAATAGCAGAAGTAATGGGTAAACGAGGGTTCGATCGTGGGTGGTTTAGTGGTGGGAGAAAAGCGGATGGTTGTGGAAGTCAGTCAGCACGGAGTGTACGACGGCCCCCAACAACAATATAACAATTGCGCGGTTTCGTCGCAATGTGGTGATACGAAATCGAAGATGTTTGGACGCTGGAAAGGATAGGTAAGCTGCCCCAGGGCGGCGAAGGTCTAGTAAATACTTCAAGGTTGCAGCATCGAAGGTGTCCAGGGGCAGCATTTTTAGTCGATGTAACCTCCCTTTAGTAACATAGGTAGTAACATAGGTAAGACGCCATCTATGGATCCCACATCATCGACCGTTCACTTATCTAGCGATTGATGGTGTCCTGACAGTGACATCTTCGATGTCGTAGATGTGGTGTGGAATAATGATAGAAGGTCAAGTATTTCATGCAGACCTTCTCGGGGATTTGAGTTTCACCAGGGTAGATCATCGATTGAGTCAGGCCTCTTGGCCCGTCTTGGGACCAAAACCTCCGTTCTCATGCATTGCGGAGGCGTGGCTAGTCTTCGATACACTAAGCGGTACTTGACGCCACTGACAAACACATGGACTCCTGGAAATAATCATCAGTCGAGTTCCGATTGTAGCGCGAGCTAAGCTATGGAACAGGGTTCGACGAAAGTGAGTCGTGCGCTTTCTACCCACCGCTGCTGTACTCTCAGTCTTGCGAGATTATCGAAAAACCGCAGAAAGTGGAACAATTCCCCACAAGTGAAAGCGTTTCACCTTAATGCGAGTAAGGGCGCAGGTACCGGGATCTATCGCTAGACTACGAGACGCAAGGTCCAGCCAGTCATGCTCCACGAACGAGTCAAGCCCAGCCGGGACGAACCCATTGCAGCGGATCGTCTTCAATAGCGTCAATGTGGCCCTACTAGTTTGAAATGGCTTTCCTCGCTTTTGCTTCCTTTTCAAGGTGTCTGTGAGGGGTCTTGGTCCATGTTGGTTTGTAGAGATGCCGTACTTCTGCTGGCCCGGCTCTCTTTGGTTTCCTCCACTGTCACAAAACCTTGTCCTGGATGTGAATTGTAATCCAAGTGAAGCATCACCCTTATTGGAAGTGTCACCATTAAAGTGTTGAACAACCATGATTTTCCTATGGTGACTGACATCGTGAGTTGTCTTCAACACTTACAGAACGATATTTGTCCTCGAACCGGAAGCTCGATGCTATCAAAATCCATCCGCTTTCTTTAGCCGTCTGTCAGAGGTCAACAGCAAGCATGTCAGACTTATCTCAGTACCAACTCAACCTCTTGTCCGCTACGGAAAGGGTTGGGTCTTGCTTTTCACTTGCGGGCATCATCTTCGTGTTTGCGACTTTCCTGCTCTCGCCTTACTTCAAGAAATCCATCAATCGACAGATCTTTTATGCTTCTATCGGTAATCTAGGCGTGAACATAGCGGCCTTGATATCGGAGAATGGGCCTCGCGCTGGCGCAGACTCAGCGCTGTGTCAATTCCAAGGTTTTATGGTCCAGATGTGAGTGGATCGGATACAATCATATCTCGACCTCCTGACAGTTTGATAGGTTCCTAGGAGTCGATTGCTTCTGGTCCCTGTGCATGGCTTTCAACGTCTATCTGATTTTCTTTCATAAATATACCGTCGAACAGCTTCGAGCCATGGATTGGAAATATCTATTGGGATGTTACGGGGCTTCATTCATTCCAGCCTTTGTTTATATATTCGTTGAGACGCAAGCAAGAGGCAAAATCTATGGCGAAGCCACTGTGAGTTAATCTCGCAACACATCTTTCGTCATTGCTGAATCTCCTAGATATGGTGTTGGGTTACCTCTCAATGGGATCCTCTCCGGATTGCGCTGCTGTATGGTATCGTTTGGTGAGTCATGTGTTTGCCCCGTGATAATACTGGCGAGCTAATATCCGCAGGGTTGCCATCGTTTTGGCCTTCACGATATACTGCATGGCCGGGAGAATTCTTTGGCAGAAGCGAAAGGAGTTGCCAGGCTTCCTAAATCCACTCAACGACAACCCTTTTAAAAATATCATCACGACAGAGATACAAGTCACATCTCGACCTCGTCTTCAAAGGGGCCTTTCAGATGTGTCGAAACCGTCATTAAACTTCGACAGAGTTGGAGAAGTCAACCAGGACGATGATGGTATGCATGCTTATTCCGTTAACATCGAGGTTGGCCCGACTGAAGACCATCGACGACCGTCTATGCCCGACCTCATGAGAATTCGAACTTTGACTCGAGCCGCCGCGGTGAACGAGATGAACGCGGAGGCTTGGCTATATGCCCGGACGAGCTTCTTATTTTTCTTAGCGCTTCTGATTACTTGGGTATGTCCTGTTCTTGAGAGCTGACCAGCTTGCAATCACCCAAGCTAACATACCGCAACAAGGTCCCGTCAAGTATCAATCGTGTCTACGCCATTGCACATCCAAAGCCGACTAACTTCGGTCTGAATTACGCTTCGTCTCTCGTTTTCCCACTCCAGGGCTTTTGGAATGCCATTGTTTACGTTATCACATCTCAAACAGCCTGCAAGCGTTTATGGGCACACCTTCGAGGCCAGCCTCTTCCCCCAGCAGAGCATGAAATTATCTCAGCAGCGGAAGGCAAGAAAGACGTAAGGCTTGACCGGATCGCACGACGAGAAAGCCAGCGACTTGACAGCGATGTTACCAGTATTTCGTCTGTACGAAGGAAATGATATGCCTACAATTGCTGATTGATACGGCAACCATAATCTGTTCTGTTCTGTGGCGTCGGAGGGAGCTGATGATCAATGCTGAGATACCCCTTACGTTGTTTACGCGCTGACGTTCTCCTTTGTTTCATGTAGGTATGCAAAGTCAATTTGTACATAATGTAAGGCGTTCTCACACTCACATACGGAACTGCTCGGTAGCTCCCGAAGCAAGGAAATACTGGCAGGGGTCAGGTTGCCATGCGGGAGTTCATGCAAGGCAAGCATGGGCTGACACTCACACTCCGTGTTGGCATGTTCGATGCTAGTGGCTTTAGAAGCAATGTGGCATTGCTCAAGTGTCATATTCTCTGAAAGAAAGGAATCTTACCAGTGGCAGCAATCAACAGGTATAGAGCTTCGGCTAAA
Source organism: Physcia stellaris (assembly GCA_018902385.1). Classification (NCBI taxonomy): domain Eukaryota; kingdom Fungi; phylum Ascomycota; class Lecanoromycetes; order Caliciales; family Physciaceae; genus Physcia; species Physcia stellaris. Next base: position 205,563 of record JABSSW010000007.1, on the reverse strand, counting down.
CCTGCACCAAGATCACATCTTCGTGATCCGAGCGGCAATTGTAACCGGCCCTCAGGCCTCAGCCTTACGAGTAACCACCTCTGTACGAGTACTCTACTCATCACCTCAACGCCAACCTTGCGCCAGCGACGCTCCCTATTCCATTCAGTGGACTTGCCTCCTCTCAATTCGAGTGCACTCGTTCAAGATGTCCCTTTCAGAACACCGCCTTTTCCGCTTCCAAAAACCGCAATGGCTCAACAGTCCTAATACTCGAACCGCAGGCGTCTATCTAGCCGGCGCCCTGGTATGTGTCTCTTTAACATCTCTTCCCGTTCCTTAGCTGGCAAGACCTACTGACCAGTCCTCTTAAATAGTTCTCTCTTGGATTCTTCTTCTTCATCGACGCCTCCACCTACAGCGCCTCCTTGCGCAACGGCTCTGATGTCAATATCAAGTTCGTTGACTGGATTCCGTCAATATGCAGCAGTCTGGGCATGCTGGTCATCAACAGCATTGAGAAAACGAGACTAAGCGCCGACAGCTATAGCTATAGTGGGACGGGCGTGGCGTGGAAGGCGAGGCTGGTGCTATTCTTGGGCTTTGCGCTTATGGCTGGAGGTCTAGCCGGCAGTGTGGTGAGTTGAAGGCTTCTTCTTTGGACCTTGACGAATCAGGAGTGGATGAAGAATAGAAGGATATGATCAAGTGTGGGCGGGAGAGATCTTGGGGAACTGCACACAAAGCATGGACATGAGGATCTTTGGAAGCTCGGAATGATGACAAATCTCGTGAGCTGCAATGCTAACAGGTTCATAGGCAGTTCTGGTACTCAAGTATATCGTCCCCAAATACCCCTTCCCTACGCTCTATTTTGGTGTCGCAAACGTCATCACGAATGGCCTTATTATGCTAAGGTATCTATCACATTGTCGTTTTCTATTCACGTCCATGGTACTGATAGTCATTAGTTCGGTTGTTTTATGGGTCTCGCAGAACATGGAGGATGACTATACCTATAACCTAGCGTTATAAGCTAGGTGACCACGGGCTCGTTGCGGCGTCGCATTGGATTTTTGGAGCTTTGGGAAATGCGATATGTAGCAGCGGATATCTTTGACTTCTTAGAGTGTTCTGTCCACATAGGAAAAAACGGAATAATTGCTCCTCATTCGACCACGATGGCAAAATTATTCCTCGATATCCCACTTCGCAACTTCTCTTTCCGAAACCTTTTCTCTTTACTTTCCAGAGACTTGTCGTAACTCCAGAGATAGTATACAAGCTTGGTACTTATTTTCCTTCTGACCCTCCTATATCCCAGAGACTGCATGATGCAATGTAGCCTTTCCTCATTAAGATACCGAGAGTTGGCCACACACTGCGCTGGCAGAACCAAGAACAATGCCGGCAGAGTAGGCTTGTTGGTACTATCTGGCTCTGCTGTTGGTCTTCGGAGAAATAGGGCCACTCTCTTCAGCATTTCACCCCTCGCAACAGCATCGCTTACATAATTTACTACCAGACTTAAGCTTACAATGTCGAATCCTTCAACCAGGAGTGCTGCCGTGAGAGGGACAGGCCTTGCCATGAAGTCTTGCGTCTGTATATCGGAATGCTGCGAATGCAGATCTATCCTCGTGACGTCTAGAAGTCCGTTGCGCGAACAAGCATTATCGGTTCTCAATGCTCCGACTTCCAGCATGCTAAGCTTTTGCGCTTGCTTAACGTCTTGTAGGCTAAGAGGGAAGATCTCCGCAAGCCATTGCATCAGCACTCGACTTGCATCTCCACCTCGCTGAAGTGATTGGCCTTGAATACTCGCTTCCTGATATTTCGCTAATCCACCATTGGCATCTAGCTCAGCTTGTATCGAATCTGCCGTAGCAATATCATTGCGTGCAACAGCTGATTGGAGCTGCTTCTGCAGAGTGTGGTGATTTCGAATCAGTGACCGTGTTGCACGAGAGGTAAGAGATATCGCTTTCCTGGCGGATACGGGACGTGTATGGGAAAGTAGCTTAGGACGAGAGGCCTTGCGCCTATTGGACATTGTGTGTTGATATGCTTCAAGCTCTTCAGCGAAGCCGAAAGGCCATATCTTGACTTAAATCATCGCTTCATGTGTTGAGACAAACTTCGTGACTCGATCACCTTGTCGGCTGCGAGTAACAATGACTTGGACGCTAGCGGAATAGAAGCCGTAACGCCGCACACACACGCTAGATTTACTCAAGCGAGAATCAAGTCCAGCATTGAATCTGAGATTGACCCTCGACGATTTCTCATTTTCATTGCGATCGCAATGGCGCCAAAAGACAGCAAGAAGGGTGAGTGTTTCCATCGGAACAGTCAATGTCCTCTGATTAACAGCCTGAACCGCACATTCTTGCTGATCAAAGCGTTTCACATTGTATTCTCCGAAGAAACATGGAAGATTGAGCTCGGCGAAGATCGAGAGCTTGTGGCCAGACCGCTAAACAATAATGCTAATATGTTGTTCTGCCAGGTCCAAAGCCCAGCAAAGCTCAACCCAAAGCTCACGCCGCAGCAAAGGCTGCCCTCAAAGGCGTACGTCCTACCCTTGCTATACCAGCTCTACCACAGGCTACAAACCTCGACGTTCTTACAGTCTCCCTAGATCCACTCCAAAAAAGTTCGCAAAGTCCGCCTCTCGACTACCTTCCATCGTCCCAAAACCCTTCAACTTTCGCGAACACCTAAATACCCTCGCAAATCCATTCCTCATGAACCCCGCCTCGATCACCACAAAGTCATTGTCCATCCGCTCAACACCGAGAGTGCGATGAAGAAGATTGAAGAAAACAATACTCTGGTCTTCATTTGTGATGTCAAGGCAAATAAGAGGCAGATCAAAGAGGCTTTGAAGAAGCTGTATGACGTTGACTGCGTGAAGGTTAACACATTGATCAGGTTAGTTCTATCTTTAAATTGTAATCAAGGAGGAATTCTAGAGATGAATTGCTGTGGTAACGGAAGACTTTCTCGGATGCTTGTATCTAATTCGAATTCTGTGACAGGCCGGATGGCACGAAGAAAGCCTATGCGAGATTAACACCGGACGTGGATGCCCTCGATATTGCAGCAACGAAATTGGCGATTGTCTGAGAAATGCGTAGCATACTCGACCGAATCTAGCAGCTTGCAATTGTCAACGATCGTAAGACAGATTATTTTTCCAGCTGTGATGGCCCTATGTGCAAACCATGTTCCTGAAGGAAAACTTGGAAGGCAATCATATGGATTCTCGAGAGGTACTGCTGCTATATTCCCAACCAATGAAAAGAGGGTCGTTCCTTCCAGTGTTTGGCACCCGTCAGGTCACTCTGAATGAGACACCTCCCACGCTCCCCTGGAATTTGCCAAATCCCAATGCCATTAGTACAATCGCTCACAAGCTGGTGTTCCTCCGCCCTCCTCTAACTCAGCTCGGCTCTCTCACACCGCTCCGCTCCCCTTCATCTGCTCCAGGTGCTTTAGCACAGCCAAATTCGAGTCCAGGTATCGCTCTACGCAGTTTTGTGTGCATGACTCTTCACTTCCTGAAAGCTTCCCACCCGAGATCTTGCCTGTGATACATTTCTTCCAGCAGATGTCTGTTAGGTTGTGGACGGCTAGAATCGACGAATCTTAGCAAGTGACAAACTCGTAGCAATGATAAAACAGTAGCTTCGGAGAAGAGATTCGAAGAAGAAAGAAAGCTTGCTGGCTTGTGCATGTGTGGATTGCAAGACTGCAATTTTGAAATAATGCGACAAAACTAACATTCTTGGATCTTCGCCTTCTGTGTTTCAGCTTGCATGAATTGCTGGAGTTCTTTTTTATCGGTATCAGAGAGCTTGCTGGCATCGAATTGAGATTCCGTATCTAACATTGAAGAGTCCATATTCATTGATAAGGGTTTTTAAAGTCTCGTATAGCAGTATGATAATCTTTCGTTGAAGTCAATGGTTGGCTTTGGGAAATAATGTCAAAATTCGAGCTTGGGAGAGTTGCGCCGGACTTTAGATTCGCAATGTCCGAACAGGCTTCCTCAATCTCCTTACGCGGCCATGCGAGTTTTAATCCACCATGAGGGAACGTATAACCTTCGTCCATGGCGCCGAAGCTGCTTTCGATCCCGAGCAGTTGAAAGTTGATAAAGAAGCGGTCCGAGTACAAGCATTGAAGGCTTCACGGGAAGATCGATTGACATTCAGCATTTCTGAGCTTCCCCAGGAAGTACTGCGTCGCATTGCTGGACTTAAGCAAAAGCTTACTCTGATTCTCCTAGTTATACCGCGTCTTGAAACAATGTCACGAGTTACACGTCAGATGGGTGTCTCAGGAGCCGTACACTTCCATCTCGCCATTTGTCTCGAGGGTCTCCCCAGGACTGAACGTCTTCTTTACGCCCCAAAAGAACCGCACGGCGTATGTGAGCATTGCCCCGAAAGCTCAGTGCATATAAGTAAGCTAAAATAATAAAGCGACCTATTGTGCCCTCAATTGAGGAAACTTTTTGGAGACCACCTTAGCTGTGAACCGCCCGAGGTAGCTTCCACTAGTAATTCAAAGGCTTGAGTGCTGCGCTGAGCTGCCTAGGAAACCTTTAGTAGCCAACCGCTCGTATCGGAGAGATTTGCTGCCTCAGCAGCGCTGCAGTACCATACCTCTTTGACGCATCTGAAAAACCTCGTAACCTACATTCAACAGAAGATATGCTCAAGATCCAATCGGGAATGTATCACGAAAGCAGCATTGCTGGGTTCAGTTGATTACCTCGACATCGATTTTGATACAATATCTCAAAGTTTGGTTTTAACAGCTTTCCATAGCTCATCGTCAGAGCCAAGCGGATGGGCCGAAAAGATCTCTAAACCTGCTCGATCAGCAAAAGTAGAAGTGGGCGTTCTCGCGCCCGAGGTCCCGAGGGAGCCCGAAGATTTGTCTCTTGGTGGCTTCTTAATTGTCATTGGGGATGACCTCGAAGCAAGTACGTCTACGTAAACGCCATATTCAACCCTTGAGCAAGTGATTTAACAGGCCTGCCTATAGAACCAACACTTTTCTCTTTTCCCTCACGTCACCATCCTCTGTCGCCTCTGACAAACAACACTTACACTACTAGCTTCGTGGCTGTTACTGGCCTGCATCCTAATCTACGCTTGGCTTTTCCCTTCGATCTTTCACCTCCAAGCCTGTCTTGCGTTCTCCATGCCTATCTCACACTACCCTCATCGCTTTTCCCTGATAAGTATCAACTTTCATCTTTTAATCTTCTCGCGTCCAGAAACCTTCGATCTGTCCGCTCGCTAGCTGGCGAAACCGATCTGGAGGCGCCTGACTGGGTTGTCCAGAAATGGGGGAGCAGCATGCTATTGGAGCTCGCTCCTCCGAAAATTCATGGAACTAGTGGCGGGGCATGGCATGCCGATATTCCACTTCATATGAGGTACCTTAACCCGGCCGTAGGGGGCCAGCGAGGCGTGGAAGTGCCTTGGCCGGTCACTTTCTGGGCATGCCCAGCGGAAGAGGGCACGAAGATGGGTACAAACCCATTCGACCGTGTGCACCTAGGATATGAAGGTCTCTTTGGCGCTCGAACCATGTTCTACCCCTTGGTACCTCAGCCGGGGCTAGGGACGCAAAGCCTGGTCGAAAGGCTGAGTGTACCCGTGCTTGAGGTCAAACAAGTGGGAAGAGTAGAGATTGGGACTGTAGCCATAATCACCATGGGAACATTATGGCTAGTCTCGAAGCTAGTGCGAGTCCTGGGAGGTAATTTATCTGGCTCAACGAGTGATGGAGGGAGGCCAACTGAGGCGAAGCCGAAACGACTGTGAATGATAGACACAAAAGCCAGTCTACCTGATCAGCAGGTGGAATCAACTATCCCGCATATAGTCGGCTAGGATACAGAAGTGAGATATTGCTCATTATCCGTTGCAGTGGACATGGAGATATAAGAGCCTTTTGCCGCGGTACCGCAGGATAAGTTTCCCTCTCCTTAGTCATATTATCATTCTCAGTAGGAGAGACACCTGCTCTCGCTGCTGAACACGGTGATCCGCTTTCCTTCATCTGAGTAGTAGTAGTGGGATAGATGAAGAGGCTAAGACGCGAAGAGCCTGAAAGAGCCCGGGCTCGAGCCGGGGCTAAGCGGGGTGCTCTTGCGACAGCGGGCCCCTGCAGATCGAATACAGAGCGAATTGCCACATCATCGAAGCCTCACCGTTCGGGTTAATAATGGACGATTCATCGACAATAAATGGCCAACGCACGCAATAACTGCATCAGTGGCCTGTGGGGTGATTCGGCATTCAATCCCATTCGAGCACGACAATCACAATTCTGCTTCCGAGTGCCACAACCGTGTACATTAGCTTTCCGCTCGAAGAACCCACTCTTTGTAGTCAATTTGCCACAATAATACTCGTGTGGGCTATTATTTGTTGACTTGCTCTACAAGGTCTGCTTGCTCATTTGTCGTTCATCATCGGATTTTCAATCGCACATGGCTGACATCGATGTGGAAAGCGTACTGTCGCAACTGACCCTGCAAGAAAAAGCCTCGCTCACTGCTGGTCAGCTCTTAGCAAATAGTGTCTCAGTCTGTATTGACTGAGTCATTCAGGCTCGGACTTCTGGCATACCTTCCCAGTCCCTCGATTAAAGGTTCCTTCTTTGCGAACATCTGATGGTCCAAATGGCGTCCGTGGCACCCGTATCTTCAATGGAGTCCCAGCCGCTTGTTTTCCCTGTTCCACAGCGCTTGGAGCTACTTTCGACCAGGATTTGTTGCGCTCTGTCGGACGTCTACTGGGGCAAGAGGCCAAAGCGAAAGGCGTCCACATTCTCCTTGGCCCAACTGTGAATATCCAACGGGCACCCATTGGTGGGCGAGGATTTGAATCTTTCTCTGAGGATCCTTTCTTGTCTGGCACTCTTTGTGGAGAGTATTGCAATGGGGTTCAGGAAGAAGATATCATTACTACCCCAAAGCACTTCGTCTGCAATGACCAAGAACATGAAAGGATGGCCGTAAACAGCATCGTCACTGACAGAGCGTTACGCGAAATCTACCTGATGCCTTTCATGCTTGGCATTAAGAACGCAAGGCCTGCTGCGATCATGACTGCGTATAATAAAGTCAACGGGATTCATGCAAGTGAGAACTCAATTCTCTACGATATCCTGAGGAAAGAATGGAAATGGGAAGGTCTCGTTATGAGCGACTGGTACGTAGGACGACGAAATGGAAATAGGGATACTTTTTTCACTGACATATTTTAGGTTCGGGACCTATAGTACGCCAGACGCTATCAATGTAGGTTTAGACCTAGAAATGCCAGGTCCAACTCGCTGGCGAGGGGAATCACTTCCACATGCGGTCACATCTAACAAGGTTAAGCCTCACGTTCTTGACGAACGAGTACGGGCGGTTCTTAAGACAGTCAAATTGAGTGCGAGGTCCGGGATACCCGAGAACGCTCCCGAAGGTAAATTAAATAGGCATGAAGATCATATCTTTCTTCGCCGCACCGCTGCTGAGTCTATCGTTCTCCTGAAGAATGAGCATCACATACTTCCTCTAGATAATACCAAGCCTATCGCTATCATCGGTCCCAATGCGAAGATGACCGCTTATAGTGGTGGTGGCAGCGCGTCGTTATCGCCATACTACACAGTGACGCCTTTCAAGGGCATGGCTGCACAGGCCAAGTCCACGGTACATTATGCGCTTGGCGCCTACGGTCACAAGGAGTTGCCTCTTCTAGGTACACAACTGCAGACCTCTGACGGAAAACCTGGATTCTGGTTTCGTGTCTTCGATAGGCCGTCAAGTGATGCAGACCGAAAGCTCTACGAAGAACAGCTTTTAACGCATTCATACATGCTTCTTTTCGACCACAAGATCCCGAACTTTGAGGGCTCACTGTACTACATCGATGTTGACGGAATCCTTGTTCCAGAGGAAGACGGGTTGTATGATTTAGGTCTCACTGTTGAAGGCACTGCGCGTCTGTTCATAGATGGGAAATTACTGGTGGACAACGCTTCGAAACAGCGGCCAGGCACAGCGTTTTTCGGTAACGGCACAGCTGAAGAAATCGCAACTGTTGATCTAAAGGCGGGAAAACAGTACGCAATTCGAGTTGAATTTGGGACTGCTCCTACTTCAACGCTTCAAAAGCCAGGTGTGGTATCTTTTGGCCCGGGTGGCCTCCGCATTGGCGGCTGCAGACACATCGATCCAGAAGCTGCTATCTCAGAAGCAGTGGAACTGGCTTCGCGTGTTGATCAGGTCGTTCTGTTTGCGGGGCTCAATGGCGATTGGGAAACCGAAGGCTCGGATAGGCCTGACATGAACTCGCCACCCTATGTCGACCGGTTGATCGAGGAAGTTCTTGCTGTTAACCCAAGAGCTGTGGTTGTTCTGCAAAGCGGCACTCCTGTAGCCATGCCCTGGGCTGACAAGGCAGCGGCGATCCTTCAAGCTTGGTATGGAGGTAATGAAACGGGCAACGCAATTGCAGATGTGATCTACGGCGAAGTCAGTCCGTCCGGGAAACTTCCTATTACCTTTCCTCGCCATCTGTCTCAAAACCCTGCTTTCCTTAACTACCGGTCAGAACGTGGGCGTGTTCTTTACGGCGAAGATGTCTACGTTGGGTATCGGTACTACGAAAAACTCTCGCTTCAACCGTTGTTTCCTTTTGGCCATGGCCTGTCGTATACTACTTTCCGATTCTCCGACCTTGAGATATCTGTGGCAAAGGCAGCCTCAGCGCCGTCCAGTTCGGAGGCCTTGATCATTGCCGCGTGTACTATTCAAAACACCGGCAACAGAGAAGGTGCTGAGGTGGTTCAGGTCTATATCCAGCAACAAACGCCAAGCATAGCTCGGCCGATAAAGGAGCTCAAGGGATTCAGCAAGGTACTACTCCAACCGGGAGAAAAGCAGGTAGTGCAGGTTAACATGGAGAGAAAATACGCTTGCAGCTTCTGGGACGAAGAGAGAGACATGTGGATTCTAGAAAAGGGCAAATACAAGGTTTTGGTTGGTAAGAGTAGTCAAGCAGGCTTCTTGGAGGGGGAATTCACGGTTAGAGAAACTGGGTGGTGGAATGGGCTTTGAAAGGATTTTACGGCAGAGGCAGGCTGGCGGCGAGCTTTAGGATGGGTTTACGACTTTCTTGGGCATATTGTTCAAGTGGCTAGGTTCAGAAGTCTTGTTCATATATGTATCTTCATTATTGGAGACTAAGTACGGTGTAGACACTCAATAATGATTGTATGGGAAACGCTGACGACCGCTTGTCGGAAATGTGACTACAGTTCCACACCCGCCTCTTACTTTTGAAGGGTGTCATTCTCACGAGTCAGACGAGCGTGTTCGAAGGACTTCAATATGGAGTCTTGACACCCAAGAAATGTGATCAAATCCAGTCACGCCTTCCTTTTGAGTGACTGCGGCGATAAGATAAGATTTTGCATAGATAAATCCAGACCTCCCCCCAGTAGATAAACTTCTCGACCAATCCAGACCGCATTTCCAGATCTCGCCCTTCTCTCGCCACAGCCAAAGAAACTCTTTACCCGGAAAAAATACTCCGACCTTTAGGCTTCTACACAGACATCCTCTGTTGACCATTGACACAGTCACGCTGACATCGCGACTCCTACGTCCTTTCTCACTCCCCATCACTGGGCTACTCCGACCATGAGCTCAGCAATGGAGGCTCTGAAGCGAAAGGTTCTCCCACGGAGGTACAGCATGAAAGAAGGCTCAAGTACGTCCCGGTAGTCCTTTGTCAGGCGCTCAGCAATCAGCATCAAGATTCTAAATCCCCAGCCTCGGCCCCCTCTTTCCTGATTGTTCTCAGCACCTGATGTACCATCTCTTCGAACACTCAATTGCCATTCCCCGTCTACCAAGTCTGCATTCGAGCCCTCTTTCCCCTTTTTCCCTCCCTCCACCACCGCTTCCCCAACTTTATTTCCCACCAATCACCCCCCCTCCCGTTTCCCCGCTTTGCTTGCTTGCTCGCTAACACCTCTCCTCTCCCCACCAGCGGACTACCACAACTACGAAGAAGCCGACGAAGAAACGCAAAAGCATCTCGAGAAGGAATTCGCCGAGGCGGAGAAGCACGGCTGGGCCGAGGGCAAGCCGGGCAGTTTCCTGAATCGACTCATTTCGCACGGGAATAAGAAGACGGAGGAGGAGTTCAAGGCTTCCGGTGGGAGTGGGAGTGGGAGCTCGAGTTCGAGCACGTAGGGCGCTGCGGCTGGGATGTGGAAGGGGGATGGGAGAGGATTGATGTGGGGATTGATGAGGGAGATTATGAGCCTGGTGGTGGGGGTGTCTGCATGCATGTTCGAATTGGCATGAGCTGGCTGGAAGATGACACCATTGCATGGTTGGCTGAGAAGAGAGATTGATGTGTATAAAGCATGAGGCGAAGCATGGAGAATGTTTATATGCACAAAAGCTAGCATGGTACATAGAGAAACATTAGGGCACTGGAGGTTGCTCCTTCAGGGAATGACAGCTTCCAAATTTGTTGCTATCTCAATCGATGCCTTCCATGTGGATTTCCAATATCAGTATTAACATGCTCGGGAAAGTCTTGCATAGGGACTTGTTACATCGACTTTCTCCTATCCTTTGGAAGTTTCAGAGTCGGCGTTCCATGACCATGGAGACACCTAGTGATTTGACTTGCCTCGATTTGCTCCGATCTATGGAAATCCCAGTCAGTATTTCCCAAAGTCGGGTAAACGGCTGGTCCAGAAAGATCCTTTGTAGGCTTACCATGACACAACTTCAATTTGATGCTTTTTATTAGAAGTTCCAAAGTCAGCATTTCCAAGGCCGAGTACCCGTCAATTCATATCATTTGTTTACGACATCTATCCCCTTAGAAGAACTTGAGAAGGGCTCCATGATCTTCTTCCTCCAGATAGATGGCCAGCTCAGACCAGCTGCATGATCACGTTTCCACCTCCATCTCCTCGCCCGAAATCGCCGTGCCAAGCTAGGAAAGAATTCGTCCATCCAGATTCCAGGAGCGCCGCATTGTTCGTGCTGACAGAATTTGCATCGAGGGAATGTTGCGCTATAGTTGAGGCAGCCACAGGCGCAGCAGCGGAAATGCATCATTAGATTTTTTGTGTTTCTTAGAATTGAGCGTGGGTTTTATTTGACGCTGTTGGGAAGAATGGATAGTTGAAAGAGAAGTGGCTGACAAAGGGAGCCAGGAAATGATGTTGGAGACAATGCTAATGTTTCGTGTGATGTCCGAAGCTAGACGTGAAGGGTGTGAGAGCGTAGCAAGGTAGTATTTTGAGTAACGTGATGTAGCTTTGACAATGTCCATTGTGACTGAGATGAAGAAAGGGGGAACCTCATGGTCATCACATTCACGTGGTTCTTCCTTTTCCAAGACGTTTGCCCGGAGAATTTCTCAATCCGTAAAATGGATATTGCAGGCCTGAATCCAAGAATTGTGACACTTTTTTCACAATATATCGCAGGCCACATCGGATTAGTTTATGAGAGAACCATCTGCAGCATGGCTGATGGGAGCATTATCCGAGCAAGCAAGTGCGGAGAAGTCCCTCATACTGAACCTGGACGGCGGCAGCTGTGATTTTCTGATGGCATCTCACGTTCTCATAATTGACTTGTGGATGAGAAGTGCCGCATGTTCCAAGTAGATGGTCTTCGAGGAGTGAAGTGGAGTTCCTGGATACTCATACATCTCGCCACTCTTTGTCACCGCTTATCGATTCGATCCCAAGCGCCTCGGTCAAGGCTCCAGTGCAGTATTTGCCCCTTCAGTCTTCCATTGTCAACACTCAATGTGCCATCCTGCACTATTTCCTCATCGCTTTTGCCCTCCAGCTCCAGCCGCCTGGCTCTTTTTGCCAATCTCTTTGCTTTCAGCCTTTCAACCTCGGCTTTGATCTCCTCACGTTCAAAGGGTATCTTATGGGTAGACTCTGGGGCTGGCCAGAAATCAGGTACGCTGAAGCGTTCTTCCAAATTGGTGCCGAAGTAGTACATCCATCCTATAGGAAACATGATATAGAGCCCGAACTATAGATAGAAAACGATTAGAACCTGAGATTCGGATATAGTCCACGTTGTCTAAATATGCTAACCTTGAAGATTTCTAGATTGGGGCCCCCCATGACGCAAAATTCAACCAGAATGATCCAGCGCCTGAGACGAAAGCTTTGAAATACTGATTTGTCCTGCTTTCGCCTATCGCTAAACAGCTTTCCTGTGGCGCTAGGTGAGATATTATTAAACCCAGCAAGATATCGACTTACTTTTTTTTTACAGATTAGACGATACTGATCGGCACTGGGTTCGCTATCTACTAAAAGAACGGTTCCAGGTGCACAAATCGAACGCCCCTCATCCGATGACTCATCATTGGCTTTGATGAAGGAAAATCTTCGAAATTCAATATATTTGGTACGGAGATGGGAATCACCGATGGCAAGGTGCCCTAACGGCAACCATGTTTCTCCGCAGCCGGCTCGGTCTGAGCAAACCGGAACCCAGCGAGCCCCTCTTGCTGACACAGAACTGTGGTACGATGTGCTCACCGTAATAATCCAAGGTAGGTATCAATTTTTGGACAAGTTCTTCTTTGTGATTTTGACTTTTTTTCGCTCTGATCTCTCGAAAATGTCTACCGAGATCGAGGAGGCCGTGACTCTCACTACTCGTGGCAAGATAGCCATCATAACCTTCAATCTTGAGAAGAAACTCAACGCATTGAGTCAAGATCTCTACTACCGCCTGTCTTATTTGATGAGGGAGATTGCAGCGCGTGATGACATCTTCATTACGATCTTGACGGGCAGAGGCTGTTACTTTTCAGCGTACATCCTTCTCCGTCCTCTCAGCAGCCACTCCTCCGTTTCGTGATTGTGTTTCTAACATCCGCCCAACAGCGGTGCCGATGTTCAAATCTCCCGTTCTCTCCCAGAAGGTACCGATGCTCGCAGACAGGCTCTTCAAAACTTCGTATCCAACAACCTCGAGATAACGAATGCTTTCTACACCCATCCGAAGATTTTGATCACCGCTCTCAATGGCCCTGTGATCGGTCTCTCCGCTGCGCTGATATCACTCTCCGACTTCATTTACTCTATGCCCCACGCCTTCCTACTTACTCCTTTCACTAGTCTGGGCTTGGTAGCTGAGGGAGGCGCAAGCAGAGCATTCGTGCAAAGACTGGGAATCAGTAAAGCGAACGAGGCTTTGATAATGAGTAAGAGGATCACGGCGGAAGAAATGCTGCAAGTGGGCTTTGTCAATAAGATATTCGATCTAGGTAAAGATGAGCAGGAGAAGTTCTTAGGTGAGGTCTTGAAAGAAGTAGATGAACGTTTAGGCGACCATTTGAATAGCGACAGCCTCATCAAAGTCAAGGCCCTCATTAGGAAACCCGAAAGAGACGTCATGGATGCGCAAAATGTTGCTGAGGTTTTCGCAGGTTTAGATAGGTTTGCTGCAGGCATCCCTCAAGAAGAGTTCAGGAAGATTGCGAGCGGAGAGAAGAGACACAAGCTATAAACTAAACTCAGACGGTAAAATATCGACCATCGAAGGTCTTTTAATCTCCTTTTATTCGTCTTAATTCTATGTGCCCATGTGGCGGTCCATTACATGATAATCTCCTGTCACTCGGAACGTTTCCTAAGCTTTCATGCTGTCAATAATACTCCGCATCCAGTATAATCTAACTCTATGGAAAGGCCCCGTCTTTTTCAGCTCCTTCTTTCTACCAGTGTCCGTCAAAACACCTTTCGTGGATAATTGAAGGCTGGACATCAGTGATCAATGAGTGCGTGGCCTTTTGAGAGAGGCCAATGACAATGAGACCTTTTTCAAACGGGCAAGTTCTATGGTTTGTTGCTCATCTCGTTAGCTTCTTTTCTCAATTCGCTCTGGACGTCTGGGCGCTTCAATGTACGCCCACTTCATGACTGCTTAAGCGATACCCGAGTACTCCTGATGTACTCTGTACTTGCGAACGGCGATGGGATTCCGCAGATCTGAGAAACCGGTTTGCCGGTGACCAATGATTGCGTGTGATCCCATGCCACTTTTTGGCGATCATCCCATTAAAAAGCGGCGAGTCTAGCAAGAATGACTCTACGATCTTTGAATGGTCACGGCTGGCCCACCCAATACCAATGGACGCAGCTGCAATCACGGGAGTCAACTGGCGAAACGTGGGGAGAGCTCTCTGAATGTACATACTAGTTGTGGTGCATATGCCCAGCGATGTCCCCAGAGGCTCCAGAGTCTTAACGCTGAATAAGTATGCATTCCCCTCTCGCCTAGGTTCTACCCCCATCGAGAAAGTCAAGTCCGGCACGAAAGACATCGTCGTCCACCAGACCTTCCCATTGGAAGCAGCCATGCGGTTAACAAGCTTCTCTTCAAGCCTGTTCGTGCTCCACCATTGCTTTCTCGCCATCTCTTCGCTCGCTATCCCCCCAACCTATCCTCAAGGCGGCCTTTCGGCTCTGGAAAGAAACAATGCCTTTTACGAACCCATCCCCCTTTCGAAACGAACATTTAGAACCCACACCTTCTATAACCCGTCACATTCCCATCGTCTAACCCTTACGACCTTTGCCGCGTTCTTAAATCAGGGCGGTTCAACCGCTCTACTCCGGCTCTATACTGAGCTCCTCTCCAACGCCGCCGGACCATGGGCCTCATTACCTGCGCGTTCTTCCTTTACATTACAATGCGGTCACGTCTATATCGAGTTCGCAGCCTCAGAGCCATATGGGGTTCCGTGGAGTTTTGTGGCCGAGTTCGCAGAGAAGATGATGAAGGTGACACAGAAGGGATTTACTGGGGCCTTTCAAGGAGAATATCGACATATAGAGACTGGAGCTGTCATCTTGATTGGTTTGAGGCTCGCAATGGCTGCCGCAGCAGCTTGAGAAAGGAGAGGCGGTGAAACGGAGAGCGTGGCGGCTTTTATACGTGATTTTATTCATCTTCTTACATATGCAAGAAACAACCGATAAATTTACCCCGGTTTCTCGCTGACAACAAGTTAAAAGGCCTTCCTCAACGTCTCCGAGTCTTCTCAATTGGCCAACATTGGCGCCTCCGAGGAGTCAGCTCAAACACCACCAACGAGCCACCCTAAGAGGCCGGCCCCAGCCGACAACAACTCTCTGAGAGCAGTGTACTCATCACCTCTTGTTCCTGCAGGTCACCATTTTTGGAAATTGCCACAGTCCTGTAGACGCGCCCAATTACAATACGCGCATTCCCGCGAACAGATCAGAGCGCTGATAAGAGAGACGAGACGATGCATCAAGCATCACACCTATCAATCCTCATCCACAGGTATCTCACAACTCCGAATTCTTGCAGCTTCCCTAAGCTATGAGACCGAATTTTCTGCAAGCGCTTCACATTTTCTGGCTGTATCGGGCTGTATGCCCCTCACCTGTCAATATCAACGATACACCTCTCCTGCAACCCGTTGGTCTGGATACTCTGGGTAACACCAGTACCTCAAGGCCCGTGGAGTGGAATGTTCGTTTTCCCTACCGGATCCGCGTCCCCAACACGCCCACAGTCGTCCGACTCGGTTTCGACGAACCCCGCCGCCCGCTTGACCCAGACGAATGGCGATCCTTCCTTAACCTCGTCCAAGGATCAATAAGATTGGACATCGAAGAGCACGGCGGCGCCACAGTATACCCGCTCAATATTTTCCATGAACAGATTATCGAGAAGACGTGGCTGGGAATGGACCTTGAAATCGTGGGCTCTTTTCTTGTGCCGCCATTTACGTACCAAGTACTCTGGGAGGTGTTGCAAGCTTTGAGGATCTTCATGGTGGATGGGCGCAGGAACTACCAGGCAAGATTTAACTTCTGGAGTGGACCAGGACTGTTCCCTGATTGGGGCACTCCAAGGGGGGAAGGTCAAGTAGTAAGTCATGCCGGCGATGCTGAGCAAAGATGATCGGAGTCGCTCGATGTTCTTGAGGAAATGATGATTGTCGCTTTTGCCCGCAAAGTTGAGGAGCGGCTGTGAACGTCCATAGCGCCGTGTCAAGATCTTTCTTAGGACCTCGTTGCTGGCTTTGGCTAGCTCATCGGCGCTGCAGCAAGCAATTGCCCAAACCGTGGGAAGGGGCTTCAAGGTGAACACGGCTCTCGCAATCGAGGAATCATGGAAGACTGGATTCCAATGATTAAGGGAAGATGCATGGGAGCAACTGGCAACCTTTTGGGTCAAGTCGTGGGATCTCGATCCTATCAGGTCGATCTTGATATCTCTAGCTAATCCGGTGTAATCGAGCTGAAAACTATTCCCGTATCCCGATCCCCAAGTCGGCTTATATCAAAGCTCATTATAACTTCCAAAACAACCACGTCTTTCCCTCGCGTTCTGCAAGCTGACTAACTCATCCCTCCTTCAGTTTTCTCCCTCCCATCAAATATTTACTCAAAAGTGAAATGCAGCAAAAAGACAATGTAAAAGGAGGCCCGCGAGATTTAGTGCGGTAGTGACCCACGTTTGTCTGTATGTTGACGACTTGCTTTGAGTGTGCTTCCTTACCTTCCTCCATGTCTTGGAAACATATCGAATCTGCGATGTTATACGCTGCGAGTCGTCGGTCATAGGTTTTTGATGAGTGAACGACTTGACGACTTGACGACTTGACGACTTGACGACTTGACGACTTGACGACTTGACGACTTGACGACTTGACGACTTGACGACTTGACGACTCGACGACTCGACGACTGGATCAAAGTAAACCGAGCAACAGCTGAGTTGACTTACCGTCGATATAGTTATCCAGATGAGTCTATCTCACGGCCTAGCACCAAGTGCTACAATCTTAAGTAATAGATAGGAGACTACCCGACTCGGGACCAGAATTGAAGTGAGAAACACACCGATCCTAGGATTTTGTTGTGATTCTGCTATACTTTTGGAGTGGTTCGAAGACGAACATATATCTGTTAACGCTAGATATCAAGCCCAATCCGCGAAGCAGGTGGGAATCTAAGTCCTTAATTGAAGCACTAGTAAGTAGTAGTACGATGGTCCCACGCCAGACCAGATCGGTTGCAAAAGGCGTTCACCGAGGAGGTTGGCGTATCTGCATCTCAGGTCGGTCCGTGTAAATTAAACGAGGACACTCGGCGGAAACGAGGAAACAATGTCTATAAAGTTCTATAAGACGTACGAGTACAGAATTATCTACCAATACACAGAAATTTCAAAGCTACCTTTTCCAATCTACCTACAACTCATCCCTAATATCCCCCTTACTCAGATCCGGCATCTCCATAATCTTAACAACCAAGCTCGTCCAGCCGGTAAAATGTTGTGTTCGCTGGCCCGCGCCAGTCTCGGCGTTATACTGCTCCCACGCGAAGCCGGTCCGCTCCCAGTTATCGAAGACGTTTTCGACGAGGTTCTTGCGCAGAGAGGTGTACAGCTTCGTTGCGCGGGCTTTGTGGGGACCGCGGCTTTGTGCTACGTCCTACGGTTAGATTCAACGTTAGCGCTGGGAGAGAGGGAAGGGATTCGTTAAAGGAAGGGAGGCAGTACCATGAGCGCTTTGACAGCGAGGTAATTGATGGGCATCCATACTGGTGACCGCCAGTAATCCTCATTCGTCCCGTAATTTGGATCTGCCTTGCTCAAGCTCCTCAGCCCGTACGGACTCCACAATTCGTCCTCATCAGCGATGAGATCCAAAATCGCACCCAGGCGAGGGCTGTCTGCTGGTAGCAGACCCGTTAGGAAGGGGAATATGGATATATAGCCCTTGTGACAAACGTGCACGTTTTCCTCGTAATCGTCAATAGTGGCGTCACAGTACGTTTGCTCCTTACTATCCCAATGCAGGTCGTCAATGTTGCGGACGATAGCAGTCTGATAGCCGTCGAACTCTCGTGCGTCTTCCGGTTCAGAGATGAAAGCTGCAATACGGCGCATGCTGCGGGTCATCAGTCCCATCCAGCTGATGAGGTCAACGTGCAATTCTCCTGGATGAGGCGGCTGTGGGCGGGGGTAGTCATCTAGCCCGGATGTGAGAATGTGGGATGGAGTACGGCCGCGCCAGCGGTAGGCTTCTTTGGAGGAAAAGGCCTTGCGGTCGTAGGATTTAATGTCGCCCCATTGGGTTTTGCGGAACCAGAAATAGTGGCGTTTGAGAAGGGGGTAGAGTGAGCGGAGGTAGGTGATTGCAGCAGATGGATCCTGGAGGTAGGCACTGCGAATGGACTCTAGCGGATCAGAAGTAGATTTGAGAGCGGACTTTGATTCGACTTTGTCGATCAAAGATTCGAATATCAGAAAGAGTGTTGGTGGGTTAGCGTAGTGAGGATACTGGACTTGAAATTCTTGGGGCACTTTGCTTCGAGCTTCTAGGCCCAATATTTGCTCACGGCCAATCCAGCCGTCTTCGTCCATAAGATTGAACCAACTTTGGATGATCTCAAGGCTGATATTTTATTAGCAGCAGTGGAAGCGAAATGAGTGGCTTGACCTACGTCAAGTCCATGTCCCACTCCGCAATGGGGATTAGGTGGAACCCTTCGTCCCACAGAAAGCCTCTTGGGAAGAAAGGCCGAGAAGGAATGCTGGTGAAAAGTTCAGACGGCCCCTCCATCTTGATAGAGCCTACTCGCGAACGAGCTTCAGCTGTTTCCTCCCAGAAGCCTTCGTTCTCCTCCTCGTATTCAGGAGCATAAGATCTGTCAACGACAGAGTCACCATAGAAGTACCCGATGCCACCAATCAAGTTGGAGAACATCGACTTTGCAAAGGGCTGGTACTTCGGCTGATCAAAGGGAGCCTTAGGAGCCAGTAAAGTTGTAAAGCGCTCCGAAAATAAGTCGTTAGCGGTGTCAATGGCATCCGTAAGAATTCTTGCTATGAGGTAGTAAGCTATAGGGCCTGTCATTTCGCTTATTGAGCAACGTACAGTTTATTGATGGCGCAGAGCTAGACGAATATATGACATCGAACTTCATAAAGTCAGTCCAGATTACATCCGGAAGCATCGTGGGTTCTAAAATACCTCAAATTCTCCTTCAAACACCTTCTGCACCAGATGGAAATTCCCTTCCTTGATATCATTTGGTATTGTGAAAGTCTGCCACGGTGGCGGTGCATGCTCAGCACCGTATTCAGCAATCATCTTGTCAATTTCGACCTTAAGGCTAGTGAAGAGGAGTGCTTCACTCAAATAAGCAAGAAGTTAGTCAAGTAGTTTCGCTTTGGAGGTTGTGAGTATATTGACGTACGTTTCGCCTGCCAGATGGAATCATCCGAAGCTTGAAGACTAGCCACAAACGTCCTATCCAAGGGCTTATTGGCATAACTTTTGTGGGTAGGCGGTGGATGATTGTTGCTATCAGGGCCCTCCGTAACCTCGAGCGTAAATTCTCCCAACTCATTAGTCGATCCCGCCATTGTCACAGATCCCTCGATACCCATGTCATCTTGTTCATTCTTGACACTCAGGCTTCCAAATCCTTCCATTGCAGCATAAAATATCACTGTGGTGAATTGCCTTGCCGGTGCATCGTCTCTCGGTATACCCTTTATCCGAACGCCCCAGCTTCCGCCATGCTGTCCTCCTGGGATCTTGACAAATTCAGTGGTGATGTCTATGCTGTTTCCGGCGTCGTGAATAGTCTGGCGTCCACCATGCCGAGGGTCGTATTCGTCCCAGCCGTAGCCGGCCATGCCTTCATGCTGCTCACATGTATGCCGAAAGTCTGCGGAACATGCCTGATTAGCTAAGGGATCGTTCCTTTCCAACTGGATGAGTGGAAGGACCAAATCGAACGTACTGTGCTGCACTGTCTCAAAGTTATCTGTTCTTGCCCATAGTAGACCGGTCGTCAAGCTCTTCGGTATTCGAGGTCGAACGCCGAAGTAAAGATTTGGCCGGTAGGGCCCCCATAGTAGCGACTCGTTCGAGCGCTTTGCGCTGTCTGAAAGGACTTCTTGCTGGGCATTAGCAAGAAAAATCAAAAGGAAGCATAGAACTGATATGGGGGCTGTCAAACACCACAGCTTAATCATCATTGACTTGGCAGCAGATACATGGAGAGAACGCGGAGGATAGATATTAATGTTTCCTTCTGATCCACAACATTGTTATGCAATACGAAGCTCCCCAGAACTAGCGCCGACCAAGGGGGTATTTCGTACTCAGCCCCCCAAAGGAGTTAACTATCCACCTCACAAGGCTTTACGGTGTCGGTAGAGAGGAAATCTTCACCAAAGATTCAGAAAATCCAGTCGTAATTATCCAGCTACAAAGCTAGCATTCCGGAGCATGACATCTCCTTAGCCAGAATACGGAATGAGGGGCGCATAATCAGAGGTTACTGCTCAAAATCTCGAGACACCTCCTGATGCCTCTTCTTATCTCTGACGAGGCCCACTGGGTAGTCCATTCCTTGCTTGTCCTGGCGGTGGCTTTCTTCTCACGCCTGCACCTCCGTCATATCCTCCGCCGTCAACATAAGGATCCCCAGAAGCAGGTCCACTAGATGCATACGGACTGTGTCCCCCAGAATAACCGTAGCTACCTCCAGTATCCCCTCCATAGCTTCCTCCAGCACCGTCATAGCCACCTAAACCCCCTTCACTTCCCTCCCTGGGCAGCGGCGGCGTGACCGCTCCTCTTCCTCCAAGTCTAGCTTTCAATCTTTCCTGCACACTTCCTCCGCTCCCTGCACTCCCAGGCGGCTTGGGGCTCATCGTCCCTCCTCCGCTATAAGACCCACTCCCTCCCCCTCCTTGTTGCCCCAAGGAATTCTGATGGCTGCCGGCCCTTTGACTCGGCAAGGGCCGCGGAGCCAACATTTCGCCTTGCGCTTGCTGATTTTCCGCTGCCCTATTCCGTCCAAGTCTCGCCCCTGCCAGCCCTCGTCGTAGACTCCCACTATCCTGCTGCGGCTGTTGTGTACTTATATTGTCAGCCCAAAGATCGCCGAGGCCTCCACCTCGACCTGCTGATGGTGCACTTTGGGCAGCTCCACCAGAGCTGCGGCCAGCGCCTCGAAGACTCCCTGCACTTCCGACGAAGGATGTCTGTGGTGATCCCGAAGGGCGTGCGTGAGGGTCTGGTGGGAGCCATGGAGGGAACGGTCGGCCTTTCTCGGTGTAGTAGGCGCGAAGAACGCGAGAGACGTGCGAGGAATCGGGGTCGTCGATTGTCTTATCGGCTTCTTCTGATGAGGAAGAGAGAATAGTACGACGGAGAGAGTTGTAGCGGCTTGTGGTTGTGGAAAGGAGGGAGTTGAGAGTATTGAGGTAGGACATTGCAATGGACCGTTTGTTATGCAGGCTTGTTCATAAAAAATGTCATGACCAAGGGCATGAACGAGGTCACAAGTTTATTCTCGGTCTTGTCAATCCTCGGGGTTTAGGTCTTTGTGGATCGTGATTGGCAGTGCAGATGTGCATGGTGGGAGGAGGGGGGCAATCTGGGGTAGACAGCAAGCTAGTTTTTCAAGGCATGCATCATCTTGGTATGATATACGGCAATCACTTCATATTTGCCAAACGACATCATATATCATACGAGTGATCGCATATCTCATCGAAAAAAGCCATAGCCCGAGATAAAAAGTTAAGTACAGTGTTTTCCAGTCCTTTGTACATACAAGATTTTCTCTTCTCCCAATTTCCTCTTCTTAGGTAGCATAACATTTCACTTTTTATTCCTCTGTCCATAAGCCTTAGTGGCATAA
The DNA here is from genome assembly GCA_018902385.1 of Physcia stellaris. Lineage (NCBI taxonomy): Eukaryota > Fungi > Ascomycota > Lecanoromycetes > Caliciales > Physciaceae > Physcia > Physcia stellaris. Next base: position 183,777 of record JABSSW010000007.1, on the reverse strand, counting down.
TCTCCATCTTTGACGATCAGGTCTTCCAGTTTATAATCATGTTTACCACTGAAGTACGAGTTCAGTATGGACTTGGTGCCTTCAGCGTAACGCTTTTGAGCATCAAGCGAAGTACCCGACATATGCGGTACCGTCGCATTACCGCCTCCCATGGTGTTCGTTGCGTATCGGAGAGGGTGCTCCTTCGGTGCTGGTTGAGGGAACCAGACATCACCACCATAGCCTCGGAGATGACCTGACTTGAGCGCTTCAGCAACATCTTCTTTGACGACTATAGCGCCACGGGCAGTGTTGACGAGCCATGAGCCTAAGAGCGAGTTCAGCATCAGGGACAGAAGGTGCTTATGCGAATGAAGTTACCCTTCTTCATCTTGGAAATCAACTCCTTATTGAACAATCCTCTCGTCTTCTCGTGCAGCGGGCAGTTGATGGTGACAACATCACACTGAGCCAGCATTTCCTCCAGATCCTCTACACGCCTGCAACCGATCTCTTTCTCAATCTCAGGTTTCAGAGGTTGATAGTCAAAATAAAGCAATTCTTTGCAATCAAAAGCTTTCAGTCGTCGCAACACACGCTCGCCGATGCGTCCTACGGCAACCGTGCCTACAACCTTGTTCTCAAGATCATATTCACCTTTGGCCACAGCAGCCACATTCCAGTCGCCACCGGCTACTTGCTCGTGAGCAGGGACAAAATTGCGAACAAGAACCAGGATGGTCATGATGACGTGCTCAGCGACAGACACAACGTTGGATCCAGTGACCTCGGCGACAGTGATACCACCATTCGTCTTGTTCGCAGCATCGAGATCAACATGATCGGATCCGATACCAGCTGTGACCGCGAGCTTGAGGTTCTTCGCTTTGGCAAGGCGTTCTGCAGTCAGATAGCCGGGATGAAAGCTGCGAGAGGCTTGAATTAGCCCACACAAGCTTGTGTGGCGATGACATCGGTTCTCTGGTATCCGGTCGTCTCGGAAATATATGAAATATTGTACTTACGGCGTGGTGATAATGACCTCTGCATCCACCAGATGCTTGTCGAACGTCGAATTCTCGCCTTCCTTGTCGGAGGTCGTGACCAGCTCATGACCTTGATCTTCCAACCATTTCCTGATTCCAAGCTCATTTTCTGTAGTCCCAAGCAGTTCTGGAACTTCACGGGCATGTTCATGACCCTGTAATAGGCCGTGTCAGCAAGTCTCGTAGGACAGGTACCGTTGAATCTGTGTTCATCCCGCCGCCTTCTCCGGCACGAGGGTTAGAGGATTCCCCAATCGCTTACATCGTATAGCACCAGCAGAACTTTCCCCTGCGTTTCCGATATCAGTGATTACGTTCAAAGAGATTGATCGCGAGAAATTTCCGAACCTGCCGACGCGAGGTTGCAGTTAGCGTTCGGACCCCTCCAAGACAGCTTCGATGGGCGAATGGAGTCGCCCTCGGGCGGAGGAGAGCAGCAGCAGGACGCGACAAGCGCGTAACAGAACGAGAAAATACCATTGTGAAGTAATTGATGATGCTACCAACCACTCAATTGAAGTAAGTATAAATCAAAGGCAAGTAAATGATGGGGTCGCTCGAGCTAGAGCTCTGGGGCAGCGAGCCTGCCTACGTCAGTGCCAACTGCCGGCATTTCGTCAGCGGGGTGCGGGGAACTGGCTGGGGATGGTCTGGCCTTCTCACAGCTGAAACGAGATTCTCCGATAAGATAAGGGACTGGATCAAGACGGACGAGATGGGAAACCTCGAGTACATGTATATACCTATCTACTTTGGAAAAAGGTTGGCTACTTGTGTCTCGATGTCAAAGCCTGACATCACAGATAGACAACCCTATCGCCATCTAGCATTTACCGAATGCCATGCTAATTACTCTCTGTGCGGAGCAGAGTACGCAGACGAGCAGACTTTTGCGGGGCTGCCATCCTGGGAAAGACTTCCCCTTCAGTCCGGATCCACATATCAGCTTCCCCTGAGAAGCCCTTGCTACGGTTGGCGATGCAAAACAGGTCCGAGCATCCGCCAGACTGCCTCTAATATCCCTATGCTCGAACTTCGCTCATCTTTTGTCTTGGATGTGTCAAGTAAATGCTAGGTAGCCTGGTCCGTCCGATTTCCAACGATACGCCTCTATATCCATGCGAGAGAGTCCGTCCGCGGTATACCCTCAGGCCAGAAGCTTCGCCATGATTCAAACCAATCGGGATCTAAGGTGTTGCACAATGTCCAGGTACGGTCCTAATAAACCGGGTCCATGAATCGGAAACTTTTACAACGCTTCCTCATTCTTGGGCCCAACTGGCTCGAAGTTGGTAACAATACGTGCCTGTCTACGAGATGCCCGAATGAAGTTCATGTACGAGCGCGACTGGATCAAACGTTCGCGTTGTAGGATCGCCGCGGTGGGACCAGGTGTTGTATCCAAGGCAATATCCAGAACAAAGCATCGCTGCGCTTCCCTTTGCGTAAATTGATCTGCGTCATCATGATATCTATCGTCGCAGTAGTTGTCGTCGAAGCATTGAGCCCGACATGCTGTCTTGATAAATTGCACCATCGTCAGCAATCGGGCACTTAGGGTGAGTCCTTCAGGAAAAGAAAAATTGATCTGTTCAACGTTACGCAGATATCCGAATGGGTGTATAAGAAGCTCCAGATTGTCTTCAATGTGCAGCAGCCCTCCCCTAGGTAAATCACCGACTCCTGAGCCGTCCTGCCATGTGTCTACTTCGGTATTGAGAAACGCTACCTGAAGCTTTGGGATTCTGGGGTACGATACAGATCCCTCGTTTCTATTTCCATTTATCCAGGGTTCAAGCTGGCGTTGGTCACTGGATAATAAACGGCAGGGTTCGTAGTGCTCGATCGACTCCTGGCAGCCTCTCAGGACACGGATAAAGCTCAATATCGAAGCCCGAGCATACAGCAGCTGTCCTGGGTCGTCACTACGGGAACAGGGAACTTCCATTTTGATGGACTTAAATCGGTGAAACTTCGTGTTCTGGAAATCTGCCACAGTCGATCCCGGCAGATCCTCCGCTCGCCAGCCTCTTTGTCCAGGCCTGATGGAGATGCACAGTGTTCGGGATCGGTAAAGCTCCGTTTGGACTTCATAATTCAGAGCGTGACTAGTGCGCAGGATTGCCAGTCGATTGCCTGACGGTGGCGATAATATCATCGGCAAGCCATACACTTCTATTGGTGGCTCGCTTTCTTTGCGTAATTCTGGCATGAGATGTCGCCAAATGTTAAAGCGTACTTCCATAGGTAACTTTCCAAATACTCCGAACGGACAAGTCTCTGTCTTGCAACCAAGGATCCTTTCAGCCTTCATCTCTGGCTCATGAGCATCCGTCACATAGGATATCTCCGTCAGAGGCGTCTCATGCATGCCCGGGCCCGGCAAAGAGGCATCATGCAGATCCTGGGGTCCGTCGCTTCGTGTAGTGGAGTGGATGTTCGTCATCTGATCCATTTCTAACTCTTCAAGCATGGTCCCGGTCACTCCCTCGATCGGATCTGAACGTTCGTGGATAACGCTGCTGAAATATCAACAAGAGAGCCACCAATGGTCCTTATAAGAGCTGTTTGCTTGCTGCATTTGTAGAAGACAAGTCTCAGTCGTAGAGGCCATAATATTTAAATACCACAGGTCCACGGTCAGTCATCTTTGTTGAGAAGCAATCCGGGTGTTGCTGACCATGTGACTCAAAACCTATTCATGTTAGTTTCTGTTGAAGGGGTATTTTTTCCGTTGAAGAGATTTCGGACAGGTCTAGCCCAAAGCTCGTCTCAACAGTCCGCAATCTATTGAGATATATAAGGAGCTAGAGACGCGAATCCTTCCCCATTGGACAAGGCCGAGCACCCAAATAAGACCAACACATGGTAAGCTGACTCAAGAACGAGATTGATTTCAAAGATCCTATGATGGCGAAACCCACTCGCTACGGACCAAGAAACACTTCCACAATAAGCTTTCCTTCAACAAGATAAGGATTTCCTTGTTTCTGAGCCGTAGGTGGTCAAAATTTGTATAATCAACAAAACTCGGAAATCGCTGTCTTTCCCGAAACAGCCTCCTTTTTTTTCCACTCCAGTTCGGCAGTCATTTTGTCCGAGGCGAGGAGCGAATGAGGACGCTCTAGGCGAGGCTCATTACTCGTATGTTCTCAGATATTTAGAGCTGGTTGTCATCTCAGCTAGCTCAAACGTTCAACCGTTCCGGCGGTGTAGAAAGGCTCCCACTGCTAAGCCATTGTTTTTATTTAGTGGTAATGACTTCCTTGAGTAGGATCCCAAACGAAACTTCTTTGTAGGCTTTTTAAATGATCGAGAAGTAGTGTCATCTGATTTCAAGCACGCCCTTCCAATTATTTGTCGTTAGGTTTTGTACTGCTTTTGGCCACTATCTCTCGGCACCAACGTCACGAAGCATTCCATTGGGAAGTATCGTATTGGCAAACAACAGACAAAACTTTGTGTCAATTCGGAATACCAGATAGGAAGAGTTTCGTTTGGGAGGTTCGCAATTGAAACGATTTACTCTGACGAAAGTCATGAGCAGTTCAGTCTGCAGCCCAGCCACCAAAATAGGTTGTTCCCCATTGGGAGAAGACGCCATCATTCCAGCCGATAATAGCACCTCGTAAACCTGCCGTCCCCAATTTCCCAGAGTAGATCAGGGGGGAACCTGCATTCGTAACGATCCATACTCGTTCAGTGATGCCAGGCGGTAGGACTGATGCATAAATGATGCCAAAGACCAGAATCAGACCCAGGACGGCAACACCCGTAAACATGCTGAACCATGGCCGTCGCATCTTGACCCCACGCCAGCGGGTGGTGCTGTGTACCATTGCGAGAATGCAGATGTCCAGCATCTCCAGCCCCAAGGATAGCCCGGTGCCGGCAACCGTAGCCTTTAGCCATGACATCTGTTGGCTTCCGGGAATCATGATACACCCGACCCCCTTCTTGAATGTTTGAACGATAGGGTACTGGTCACAGTTCCCGTCCAGTAGCGCGATCCCAAATGGCGAGAATATTGGAGAGCACCAGGATACCAATGGTGTTGAGGCTTTACTGCCGCGAAGGGCTCTTGCTAGACCGAGAATCTGTAGTATGAAAACTGCAAGCAGCAGCAGGAGCGCGAAGACGGCGACCCATAGAGCCTTGTCCTTCCAAAGCGCCTTCTCGGAAGATCCAACGTGGACTATCTGTGGGTTTCCTTCGGTAGAAGCTCCTTCAATCGCGCCGGATTTGGTTTCGATGGCTTGGCTTTCTTCTGGATTTGGGTCTGAGGGCGTTCAGTGACTGTCCTGTGCTTATGCTTGATTCCTTGCTTCTTACCTGATTTAGGCCTGTGGTGTAGCGGAGCACGTAGTTTAGAGCAGGTGTCTCGCACGTTCTGATTTGCTAGGGCTTGCCTCAACCTCGATAGAAGTTTCTTGTCCTCAACGATGAGAAAAAGGACCTGGGCCATGCTGGAGGGTCGTAGGATTAGCGATTGTTGAACTCTGGCAGATCTGGAAAAGGACTATGAAAGCCTCATGAGGAAATCATTAAAAGTAAGTCCTACCTTCCAGCATCGATGACCAGCATCAGTGGCGTCCATGTAAGTACCTTATCTGCTGCAAATTTAGTCGAAATATATGACCTGTTAGAGGGTTCGGAGTCAGCTCTGTCATTCTCGGGTAGGCATTGACCTACAAGGCTCCGTTCTGGGGAGGAATTAGCTCCCACAGTCTTGTGGTTCTGGAGGTCTAGAGAAGGGAACAATGCTCGGAAATACGACTTACTGTACGGTCAAAACGACTGTAAAGAACGTAGCGATGAGGCACCAAGTCTGAACAGTCTCCCAGCGAACAACCCTGATTATGACAACCGGTATATGGACGATGAGGATGACAGCTGTATAAACGTATGGCATGAGCGCTCCTCCTATCATCAAGTCAGCGAGTGTCTTTGGCTGGTGACTGGCCATAGTCTACCTATGTCAGGACGCAGGTAAGAAGATTGGTCGAAGGCACGGATGGGATCTCCTAATAGTTGACCCCAGGTGAGGGAAGTATTCGCAATGGTAGCATTTTCGTTCAGAGAGCAAAAATCAAGGTTTGCAGTAACAGTGGATATAAACAGCAGATTAACTAGAATAACTTTCAAACTTTGGGGCCTGCAAGCGGTATAAGCCATGAACTTCTTGCGCAGGGGTTGTTCTTGGTTAAGGTGGATGAACAAAGTACTGAAAGTTGAGAAGGTTTGATTGTGTACTTGTAGGAGAGGTCTGAAGACCTTATATCATACACTTCAAGCGATCGAACACTGCGATAATGGAACTACAGTGAGTGAGAATCCTAATGGACTCCCTGGCTCTAGGACTTTGTCTCTGGAAGCACATGAGAGCGATGAGGCTGACGGCCGCCTACACCACCCATGGCAAATCTGCTGTGAGTATCATGTCTGCCTTGCACCACGCCTCACTCTTCTGTGAGCGATGATAGCGTGAAGCCATCGCAAGCGCTTGACCTTAAAGGTGCATCGATGGTGGGATCTTGTGATCTAAATCATACAATGTATTGTATTGGAGATTCAACGCTAAGACATTTTAGCTGAAGGCTGTGCACTTCATGACACCCTTGTAGAAGGCGGAGCAGACCAGTTCAGCTGCCATGGTCCTTTGGGAAAACCATGACGGATGATAGCCAAGTAATGTGCATTAATTGATACTCGCCAATTAGTCCTGCTCAATAACGTTCAACCTGAGGTTGAAACGGCAAGTGCCGCTCAAAGAAAATCGAATTAGGAAACCCGAATACTGGGCTATCTCACGTGGTGATGACGAAATGCGGTATCATAGATTTCACGAGCCTGGTAGATCGAAAGGCCCATCGGTGGTCTGAGGTTTTCCAGAAGGAGAAGCGGAGTTGACAGGGTTTTTCCATCTCACCCCCTTTTTGCTTGCACACACGCCTATGCCCTAACCCTGCTGTTAACCCTTGATAAACCTAGAAACCGCTTCAATCTGTGTAAGTTAAGACGATCGCAGTGATGAATCAAAGCGTAGATGAAAGTGCTCTACTACCTAACACAGGATGAGCCGTGGCGTCTTTTCGTATAGCCATTGCGATAGAGTCATAATATGAGTCTGCCTCTCCACAGGCATGAAATTGAGAACTTCAGACATCGATGGCATATCGTTGCAGTCACCGATAAGAGGTATTGTTGGGCTCGAGCATGTCCAGATCTGGTGTCATACAGAGGTGGAAACAATTGATCGTCAATCTGCCGAAGACGTCTTATTGCCTTGTATTAGCGACTAAACAATAGCTTCCGATCTCTTCTCGTCTCATTGACATGAACTAGAGCCTACACCTGTCAGTATCCCAACCCGTATTCCAACTCATAGGCTTCCGTCAAGATATTGTGATTAAATATAGATAGCCAGCCGGCGCGGCCCTCAAATCGATCGTCGCTGTCAGGAAATTGGTATCCTCCGATAATGGCTGTAGCTTCAGGCTATAGCATCCAACACAATGCACGCTATCTAGCACTACCCGTCTAGGGGCAAACCCTGGGCTCACAGGTACTATTTCCCAGACCGAAGACAACTCAAAGTTCTCTGTTCTTCTCAGCCCATGAATGCGAGCCCAGTCTACCACGAGAGCCTCGGCAGCAAAGGGCTTGCTGTTACTTGGTATGTGTAATTCGAAGTCGCCGGTAACCTGCTGTTGCTCCGAGCTAGGGATCCTGAAGAAGTTGTTTGCGCTGACGCAGTAGGCCTTGGCGTCTCGAGATCTTGCTGGACTGCTGGTATCGACGCATATTTCGTTGTTATTGCAAGCTTGAGGAATGACGTGGACGTAGTGGCCGTCCCCGCAGTACATCATGAGATTACGTAGATTACCGTTCCTGACACAGTTTGATCTGAGAAAGACGGATCGTCTCGCGTCAAAATTCGGGCATCGCGTCATGGCTCGAGGTCTGTCCCGCTTGGTGAGTGAGAGGGATCGGCCGGGTGCCGTGTCAAGGTGATAGTGCATGACATTGAAAGACGGTGGATTGCTCTGCGAGCCATTGATGGACAACGTTGAATTTCGGCTTAGCACTGCACTTTAACGAGTCAGCGTGTTAACAGCCGAGTACGAGATGCCATACACATACGCGCTCAAGCCATACACATATGTAAAGAGAAGCAAAGTCAGAGCTGCCAAGTACATCGCGAATTCTAACATGGGAGGTTGCAAGGCTGTACTCGTAGACACATCGAACGCCACTGGAAACCTTCAGTCCTGCGATTGCTGCACGTCCATTACCACGCGTCTATATTTTGCGTGTAGAAAGCTTGGATGGCATAGGCGATGACGGGTATTAATACATAAATCGCTGGATCCATAGTTCGCAGGATTCATAGTTCACTGGCTGATCTTCCTTCGAACGGGGAAAGAATCACCAACATTAAAGCTCGAGCGCTGGCATTGGCATCCAATGTCCGTGGAATAGCGTTTACGAGGAAATTGAACGGAGTACTCCTTATGAAACTCCACTTAACCTCTCTCGCTACAGGCGCTTCTACCTTCGACCCGGTCCGAGCAACGGTAGAGACAGTAGTCAAATAAACAGAAGACACTCACTCACTCAGTCGTTTACTGTCTTGTTTAGCAGTACCTCCGTAATACAAGCAGAGTAAAGAGTTCTGCTGTGAACCCAAGAGTCGCGTTCACATTTCCGGATTTACTTGATGCAAGAGCACGATTGGACTTTGAGTTTAGCGGAATCAAGTCGAAGCACCACCGCAATCACCTTTTGAAGCGTCACGCTGTTTCTCCATCCGATCTTCCGCGGCTTTCGCCATGGCCTCTTCTCTGCTCGAACCCTGTCCGGGAACTTCTGCCCCATTACTCCTTGAAGAGTGGTTGGAGCTTCTGCCTAGCTTCATACAATCAGACCTTCTTCGTTGCATAAAATGATAGTTCTGTTGGTGGTGGTGGTGGTGTATTTTAATCCTGACAGCAATACTCTACTAGTAGGTTGCGAAGAAGCTTACTCTACTCGTAGCGTGAGGCGGCTCGGCGGCTAGTACAGCCAATCACATTACGTAGAGTCACAGCCAGCCATCGGAGGTCACGTCTGGAGCAAAATCATGAATCAATTGACAGGTTTCGTCCTCAAAAGCCAAATATATTGTCCAAGCATGCTTGCGACGCCGGAATAGTCTTATCAATGATCCCTGCGAAGTACACTATGGGTTTTCCTATCCCTAGGGTTCTTCGGACAAAGCCAGACAGCGTGACTGCTCAGTGTAGACCATGCGTCCTTGCATGTCCCTGCGTGTAAAAGAACAGTATATCCCAGAGTCGGGCAAACGGCTATGTACATGGCCCGGCATTATTCAGATGATGTACACGATAACAGGCCGGAGGAAAAAGCTCCTTCGCGGCTCTGCCCAAGGGACACGGATGCTATCTTCAACAAGTAAGGCTAAAGGGTGGCTTCAGGATCTATTCACTACTTCCAAGTCCTCGCACTCCATCGGGGGACTCGACAATCATTGGGATCCACGGCTATGGATTCGAATGAGGAGGAAAATTGGCTATCCGGAACCTGCTCAGGTAAAGCACAACCCTGTTCCGAGCTCATTTTCATCGTGTTTACCTTTGTCCAAAGAATAGCTACTAAACATACAAGGCTTAGGGCATAGTGGATTTCATGCAAAACTCTAGAGAAATCAGGAGAATCACCAGAAGTCTTTCCATTACTCCGTATGACCCAGCCTCATGGTTGCGCCGCTCAGAGCTACTACTCAAACTGGGCTACGCTGGATTAGCTGCTGGTGATGCTCACAAAGCTCGCCTCTTAGCAAAAGCAAATTTGGACATGTTTCGTGGCAAACCGAATGCTCTAGGCAAAGCAGTAGCTCCTTCCCGTTCTCGCCCATTAATCACCAAACTTTCTTTTAATCATCCAGCAAACGTCACGCTACACTTGAACGCGATATTGTTTCTTACACAAGCTGTGCATGCAGCTGAAGACTTTACAGCAGCGCAGCAAATTTGCAATGAAGGGAGAGAAACATATCCAGGCGCAGTGCAGTTTGAACGTTTATCTGAAATTTTAGCAGAATCTTCGGAAAAACTTGTACAGAGTATCAAGCAGCACTTTCCAGATCCAATGGAGGTCCAACAGATATCCAAGATCGGTTGGGTCTCATACCATCAATATCCATTTGTCGCTGCTGAAGATCCAAGCGTGCGAATAGATGCTATAAGTGCTGTTCAAAAGTCTCTCGAGTTTCTGTCGGCACCCTGCTTTTTAGCACCTCGTAATTTCCTGGTCACTTCAAAACCCAATGATCCCATGAGTTTTGGGGTTTTTGCAAAGTCGAATATTAGCTCTAGACAAAGCATCTTCGAGGATCACACCATATTCGGCAGTAGCAACTTCACGAGCTCTGTCCCATCTTCTAAAAAGGGTCAACAAGTCTGTGACCACTGCTGCGGTTCGATACTGCGCGGATCTCATGAGCTGGTCATGTCAAATTGCTGTTCCACAGTATATTGCAGTGAACATTGTCACTCAATGGCCATGACCTTTTATCATCAACCCTTATGCAATAAAGATTTTGGGTGGCTGTTCGACCCGGCTAAGGATGCAAAAGGATCGGATCGGATTGTGGATGGTCTCATCTGGCCACGGATATTGGCAACATGTGTCCACAACTGTTGTCATCCCTTAGAGCACCCTCGAATTGCGAGCCTAGTACCCCAGCTCCGTATGGCCGCCTGGAATTACCGAGAGAACATTGTTCAGCCTTTGGCAGTCTTACAACAACTAGGTGTGGACATCTTCCAGGACACTCGCTACGAAACGTGGGTATTACACTCTGTTTGGAACCGGATCATTAGCAATCGGACAAAGTCGACTGCAAGAGACGGCAGACGTGTGGTTTCTATAAATCCCTTATTCTCCTTCTTGAATCATAGCTGTGAACCGAACGCATATTGGCGGAAAGTCGACGGAGGATCGACTGTTGTTGTCGAATCTCTCAAACCTATTCAAAGAGATGAAGAGATCTGCATTGATTATAGGAACGTTAGCCGACTGAAAAATAAGGCGGCTCGCCAGCGAAAGCTGTCGTTCTTGCTCCGAGGGGAAAAATGCGAATGCACCAGATGCCAGAGAGAGAGTTGAGCTTGAGTGATGAACCCCAAGTCTCTATTCAACAGAATAATTACTGAAAGATCTCGCCAGAACTAGTCCAATTACTGAACGTGGACCTAGGAGAAAGACAGCCCCCTAATGAAGGACACTAACGCAGCTGTCAAAAACAGCCTCCTGTAGACGCATTGACGATTAACGGTTGGTAGCATAGCCATAAGTCCATTGCTGGGTATACTGCGTCCGTCTAGTTTACAAGTTAACCAAGTCAACTACAACGAATACTTCTTTTCGACTCTCGGCGCCTAGAGTACACCCTTTGTACTAGTCACCTCGCCCTCCTTTCCCTCCACCCTCGCTGTCGCTATCCGACAAGCCACCGCCAGCGCCTTGAACGCGCTTTCCGCTCTATGGTGATCATTCGCGCCCTTAATGACATCAACATGCAGAGTCACCCGCGCGTTCTGGGCCCAGCTTTCTAGGCCATGGTGGATCATTTCCGTGCTCAGTTCCCCAACCTTTTCTCGGTCGAAGTTGAAGCTGCCGACAAAGAATGGGCGGGAGGAGATGTCGAGGACTGCGCGGGAGAGTGCTTCGTCAAGTGGGGCATAAGCTGAGCCAAAACGGGCGATGCCAGCGCGAGCGCCGAGGGCGTCGTTAAAGGCGGTGCCCAGAGCAAGGAAAGTATCTTCCGTGGTGTGGTGGTCGTCGACTGGGAACATCGATTAGCTTGAGATGAATGGATTGGAGTTGTGGAACACATCATATATTTTGAGGCCCCTTGGAGCATGGAATTATTTATAAGATTAATTATAAAAGATAGCAAGTCTATATTGATTCACCATACCCTCGGAAGCTGTAAAAATAGCATAGGACACATTGAAGCCAGTCATGATATTCCAATGCTAGATTTCATTGACAAAATTACTTGGCAGGGGAGGAAACAAAGTAAATCTACAACACAAGAAACCCCCTCAGAACTTACTCACTAAATCCCCTCTACACCGAATCCTCAAGCTCCACCCCGCATGCTTCGTCCACGCATGCAACATATGATCTAAAAACCCTATCCCTGTCCATATCCAGATATGCTGCGAATTCGTAATCTGGGATGCATGGGTACTACTTTTCTGCGGCGGATGAGCGCACTCGGCAGAGTCGTCTGGTGGGAAAGCGGAAGTTGGCTGCAGCAGATCGAGGGGGCCACCATCGAGGGAGAGGGACAATTGGATTTTTGTTTCGTTGGTGTTGCGGGTTATTGAGGCGGTGCGGCGCGAGAGGGACATGTTTGTTGGCGATGTGGCAAATTGTAATTCTATTTCTTAGAGATCTAGCTTTCTTCTTGAATTAGATCTTTATTCATATCAACTCCATCATCTTCGCCTACTTATTCTACGTAGGATATCCCAAAAAATAATTAAAAACCCAATCAGATGCTTTCCGACTCGTAAAACCCTAAAGATGCGCTTACCGCGCCTGCTGAAAGCGCAACCAATATCGTAACAATGACGTAAGGAGCTGATTCAGGACTGCAATTGGGATTTACAAAGAAGGCTCATATCAATAAAAAAAACTCCTCCGGAAAACTTGACTCGAAGAATTGGCACCGCTATAGGTTCGAAGAAAATCCAGTGCTACTTTCAGCAACATGATTATCAAAGGTGGCTGCTATTGTAAGTAATACTAAGTCAGGACTGCTCAATTCGCTAGACTACTCTCCCGTGTCGCCTTTTTGAGATATCAGTTTGAACAATTCTTCCAGAAACATGTTGGCAAAAGCTGAAATACCGTTGCAACCAGGTGGCGCTCTTAAGTATGAGATAGACATCGCTTCTCCTGATGAAGCCCGTACATCTCTATGCCACTGTAAGAATTGCAAAGTAGGTTGGACTCTTTTTTGTCCAAGATTGCGTCGTTGATCATCCAAACCCCTCTCCCTGACTGTACCTTTCCTCTTGGAAGACTTGGATCGACGTTGACCACTAATTTTTTTTGCAGAAATTCTTTGGCACAGGTCGGTCTTCGAGGCCTTCATTCCTCAAAAGCTTAGATTTATGACCTCTGATGACAGCCTTCGGTCTCACGACCAAGCTTCCGGTAGATTCATTCTCCTATACCAAGGAGTCTAAGACAAAGCCCACGATCCACGAAGCGGACAACGGTTCTGGCTCTCTCCTGCATCGCGAATTCTGTCCGACTTGTGGCAGCGGTATCCTCGAGTACGGAGAAGGTGCGAAGGACAAGTTTCGCTATATCATGACGGGAACGATGGACAAGCCTGGCGAATTGCCACCTAAAGGAGAGTTCTATTGTATCAACCGGGAGAACTGGATGCCGGAGGTTCCAGATATCTTTCACAAGGATCGAATCTCCGAATAAACAGAAAGATACAAAGCGGAAGCCGGAGAATGACCGAAGTGAAGGTTGTGTCGCTTGAAGCCCGGAAGGATGGCTCAAGACTCGGGATCTTGATAGAAACAGAAAGCAATTGATCTCAGAAGCTTCTAAGAAGCCCTAGATGTGATCCGTATTCCTTTCCGTCTGATGGACGATGCATCTCTGTGGCAAGCTAGGGAGGAATTCCGCATCCCACTTTCCGTGAGCTGTTATCGGTCAAGTAATTGAGGCCGATGACCAGACTTCAGAAACCAGTTAAGGCGTGGGAGGGGCTTCGGGAAGCGGGTGCCTTGCCTAGATGCGTTTAGCGCCCACGTTGTAACTTCCCCTTGGCAGAACACCCCACAATCTAATTTTTCCTTTTACTGCCCCGCAAGGACGTGTACCTCACACGCTCATTGTACGCTTCGTGTGAGTGCATCACAGCCACGACTGAGATGGAGCGTCTCCGGATCCTCTTGGTCGGCAATGGAGGAAGAGAGCACGCCTTGGCGTGGAAACTCAGTCAGTCAAGTAAGGTGGATAAAATATTCGTGGTACCGGGGAATGGTGGTACGGCCCATGGATTACCGAATGTCGAAAATATAAGTTCGGTGAAGTCGGACGACTTTCCACGTCTTGTAGCCTTTGCTGTGCAGCACGACGTCAATCTTGTCGTGCCTGGGCCTGAAGCTCCCTTGGTTGCAGGTATAGAGACTCATTTCAGAAAGGGCAAGTCCGCATCTACATTGTGGTTAGAGCTCCGCTGATAACGGTCTTTAGCTGGTATCAAATGCTTTGGGCCTTCGGAGAAAGCTGCGCGCATGGAAGGTTCCAAGGCTTTTGCCAAAGACTTCATGGCTCGATGCAACATACCAACCGCTGAATATCGAACTTTCAGTACCTATGAGACAGCAAGGTCGTACGTAGAAAAGGTCTCTCACGCCATCGTCCTCAAAGCTAGTGGGCTTGCGGCGGGCAAAGGGGTCATCATACCGTCGACCAAAGAGGAGGCCTATTCAGCCTTGATTGATATTATGCTCAAGAAAGAGTTCGGCGCCGCTGGCGACGAGGTAGTGATTGAAGAATATTTGGAAGGAGAGGAGTTGAGTTTTCTGACTTTTAGCGACGGTTACACACTGCGTTCTCTTCCCCCGGCGCAAGACCACAAGCCAATTTTCGATGACGACAAAGGACCAAACACTGGAGGTATGGGATGCTATGGACCTGCACCTATCGCCACTCCCGAATTGTGTGAAGAGGTGCACCGGACGATCCTTGAGCCGACTGTACGCGGCATGAGGAGAGAACGTGAGGTGATGAACATCCTGAAGTTCGCATTTGCTGATCATCCTAGGATATCCGTTTGTTGGTCTGCTATTTACTGGGATTATGGTTACCGAGAATGGGCCCAAAGTTCTCGAATACAATGTTCGCTTCGGTGATCCAGAGACCCAAACCCTTCTGCCACTCTTAACCTCAGACACAGATTTGGCGGAGATCATGCTGGCCTGCACCGAGCAGTGGCTCGAAAGTGTTGTTATTGATGTTGATGCGAAATTCTCAGCTACGGTAGTAGCTGCAGCGGGTGGCTATCCTGGTCCTTACGTCCGTGGTGACGGGATCACTATTGACCCTTCGCCCAAAAGCATGAAATCGTCTGAGAGAGCCATCTTTCACGCAGGCACAAACCTATCTGGTGAGAGCCTGGACACAGCGGGGGGTCGGGTGATTGCTGCAACATCAACAGCTGCAAGCCTTGAAGACGCCATCTCAGCAGCTTACGCCCTAATGTCAACGATCCACTTCAATAACATGCACTATCGAACAGACATTGGCAGGAGGGCTCTTCAGCGAGCATCGAATCCATTGAAGGGTCGGTCCACCCCGAACAAGCAGGCTTTGAGCTATGCCGATGCTGGGGTATCAGTGTCTTCTGGTAACGAACTCGTTGATAGAATCAAGCCCTTGGTTGCTTCGACAGCCCGCCCTGGAGCGTCTGCGAAGATAGGCGGTTTCGGTGGGGACCTGGATCTGAGTGCTGCAGGTTACAACGAGCCGCCAATCATCGTATCCGCAACAGATGGAGTCGGTACAAAGCTCAAGATTGCCCATTCGGTCAAGAAGCATGACACTATTGGCATTGATCTTGTAGCGATGAATGTAAATGATCTGGTTGTTCAGGGAGCGGAGCCATTGACATTTTTGGACGTTTTCAGTTGCGGCAAACTTGATGTCAATGTTGCAGAGGAAGTCGTCAAAGGTATTGCTTCAGGTTGCATCGAAGCGGGGTGTGCGCTCATTGGTGGTGAGACCGCGGAAATGCCAGGCCTGTTCGCTGAAAACAGTGGTTTGTACGACGTTAATGGAACGGCCATCGGAGCTGTAGCTAGAGGTAGGCAATTGCTACCGGACAAGGATGCAATGAAGGCTGGAGATATCGTACTTGGGCTGGCAAGCAGTGGATGCCACTCGAATGGCTTTTCCTTGATCAGGAAGATTGTCCAGGAAAGGGCCGGCTTGAGCTACAGTGACACAGCGCCGTGGTCTCATGGCGAAAGCGTTGGCGATAGTCTCTTGATACCAACACGCATATACGTCAAGTCTGTCCTGGCCGCCGTGAGAAAAGACTTGATTAAAGGCATGGCGCACATCACTGGTGGCGGCCTTACAGAGAATGTGCCTAGGATGTTACCAAAGCATCTGACCGCCATATTGGACGCAGATTTATGGCAGGTGCCCAGTGTCTTGCAGTGGATGAAGACGACAGGTAACATGACCGAGGCTGAATTTGCCATGACTTTCAACACTGGTCTTGGTATGGTTCTTGTTGTTGCTGAGCACAAAGCGAGTCTGGCGCTCGAAGAATTGCGGTCTGCAGGAGAGACGGTTTGGCAGGTCGGAAGGTTGACAGAGAGGGAGTCTGCGAGCTGTGTAATAGAGAACATGCAAAAGTGGGCATAATTGAGATGTAGAGTGTCAGCGACATACGTGTAAGTGATTAAAGGCGAGGAATACTGAGTTGGTGGGTGCTAATGATATTGAGAAGGATGCCTCTTCGATGTCGGCATGATGTTCAATCAGCAGATGGGACGCAAACCTCAGCACGTCGCCCTGATACTAAGAGCTGAACACAGAATACCAGCAAGCATCACGAAGGATGTAGCCGTTCTTGCAAGCTTCCTTATCAGTTAAGTAACTCTCCGCCCTCCAGGCCACTTCTTCCTGTATCTCCCGGATTGCTCCCTCCAGGTCCAGGTCCACCAGCCGAGGTATGTAAGGTTTCGTCGCCTGCATAGTAGAACCACGCTCTGCTCAACACTGTTGCTATATGCTCGGGAAGATACAGAGAGGCCGCGATGATGATCATGGAGAGGAAGAGAAACAGGAATGAGTCTATGTCATCATTCCCAGGGTTAGCATTGGATGACCTCGTCATGAGAATAGCCCTTGCGAAGAGACGGGCTTGTAGGACCAAGCTGTGCCAGCCAGACTTACTGAAGATGAACTTCTCGGTCGGCGTAAGCATATATAGCGAAAACGTCACTTCATATTGGTATCGCTTGCGCTGCAACCAGCGAAGGAGTGTGGAAGTGTAGAGCATCGTCTAAAAACACAATGGCTGTCAAGAGACCGGAAAGTGTGTTCAAACCCTTGAAGATATCGTAGCGAGGAGTAAAGGTTCGCTGTCGGCCGCGATGGTTGGGACGCGGGCCCGCAGCCTTTGTACAGTACTGTAATTTTCGTATTGTAATTTATTCTGGAATTCCAGACTGAGGCGATTTACCAGCTATCATGAGGCTACCCATACGCACTACTTGCATTGCAAGGCATCAGATCAAGACGTTACCGCCGGGCTATCCTCCAAATTTGGGAGGGAATTTGATGAGCACGTACAAGATGATTTGAAGCGTTCAGCAACAACTAAGTAGAAGCAATGTACCAAAGATGCTTTTCCCAGCCATCCGCAAATCGTCAACAGCGGCACTCACCAAATTATCGCTTCAGAGGATGAGATCCCTGAGCGGAGCCGTTACATACGCTAAGCAATTGCCGCCGAGACCAACTATCAAAGAGTCAGACATCGAAGAGTCCTTCCTCAAAGGAAGCGGCCCTGGCGGACAGAAGATTGTGAGATCTTTTGGTATAAGTTTATTGGCCAGCCAAAGAGGCTGACATGTCGTTCTTGCCCGTACAGAATAAGACCTCTTCAGCCGTCCAGCTCAAGCACTTCCCAACTGGTATTGTCGTCAAAAGTCAAGCTACACGCTCAAGAACCCAAAATCGCAGTATCGCGCGAAGGCTACTTGCAGAGAAGCTGGAATATATGGAGAAGGGTTCTGAGAGCAGAGTGGCGTTAAAAATTGATATGAAGGCAAAGAAGAAAGCGGACAGGAGGAAGAAGGCAAAGCGGAAATACGGCAAGCCTCATGAGGATAGAGAACTGAGTGGTCAAGAAACAGAAAAAACCAGCGATGCTGGCGCAGACGATGATTCGGCTAATATTAAAGTCATATAAGGATACAGGATACGACACCATGTTCATAGTCCATTGCAGATGGGGAAAGATGATGATATCTCAAAAGTTGCTTATCCAAGTACCCGGTGGCATATGGGTATCGTAATTTTCTTAGCTCCGTTTCTTTGCAGACACACGCGAATCTAAATCCTTTGCCGACATCGATGATTGCGACCCCAAGCACTGTAATGCGATAGCGAGGCTGCACGGCCGGACCAATTGTCGCAGGCCAACATGCCTTACGATCTCGACTCCATTGACGATGACATGTCCGACGAACAAATTGAGCGACTGTTGCAGAATGCGGAAAAGCGTCTGAAGGGCGGGCAAACTGCTCTTTCCCGGAATTCAGATCCTCAATCATCTCATCAGTAACTTCACTTCCAACACCCGTAATAGATTTTCACTGACCCTGAAGTAGCGTTCAGCTCCGGACTGGGAAGCTTGCCAAACCTTATGTCACGACGAAGGAGGGAGTTGCTCACGCGGACACCTCCCGCATGTTGACTAAAGAGGACCGACTTCTTGCTAGAAACGTGCGTCATGTTGACGATCCTGTCAAGATTAAACAGAGGGTAGCGAAGGTCAGTGAAATTATCTCAGCTCTTCAGCAAACCCTGTCTATGAGGAAAATATCCCATCACAAGCTTGACGTAGAATTATCGGGCCCGTCCTGGGAACCCGCTCTGCGACCATGAGAGCGATCTTTACATAGTTACTCTGAGACTATCATCGGCTATCTAAATGATTTCATTGATTTCGCAGGAACTCATGCTGATCTGTTTCCGTGCAGGAAAAGAAAGCAAATGCTGGATCCGACTGGTTCAATCTTCCCCGGACTGATCTCACACCAGAGCTGAAGCGTGACCTTCAATTGCTTAAAATGAGGAACGTTCTCGACCCAAAGAGGCATTACAAAAAAGAAAATGGAAAAACCAACGCACCTGAATTCTCGCAAGTGGGTACCATCATTGAGGGACCCACGGAATTTTACAGTTCCAGGATTCCTAACAGGGAGCGGAACAAGACTTTCGTAGACGAGATACTTGCCGCTGAAGAGTCCAATGGACGCTTCAAGCGGAAGTATGGTGATATTCAGTCATCCAAGACGAGTGGCAAGAAGGCGCACTACAAGAAGCTGAAGGAAAGTCGAAGTCGTGGCATCAGCAAGCGTTGACTTCCTGATTCTCCAAGACTGAACGCAGATATCGCTTTTGTCACAGCAGCCTCGACCACCTCATTTTCTTGTATCGTCTGACCTACAGTGATCAGCAGAAGAAGGTTGGTGGCCTTAACGTCCTCGCTGAGGGCCTGTTGAGCAGAGCACATTAGCAGCAAATTCTGAAACGAAACCGTTGTAGTCGCTCACGAAAGACCATGCCCTCGACGCGCGTGAAAACCAAGCCTGGGCCCAAGAAAGCGTTCAAAGATCAAGATTGCCGTTCTACTCCGAGCCCCCCATCAGCTTCGTTAAGACAGAGATTCATAATCTTGGTCCTCGACTGATGGGCTCTTGGCTATCTAAATGTGACATGAGAAAAAGACAATACTAGCTGAAGATGTTCCGTGACAGCGTGGCTACGGAAGCTGGCTCTGAGCCTTTGCGTTTGGCATCAGGATACCCTTCAGTATTCCTTGCACCAAGAGCTACGACGCTATTAGTTGAAGGTGGTGAAAGGTTGAAAGAAGGTTTACCTGGAAGTCTGCAGCAGCTTCAAGTCCAGATGCAAGGACTTCCTCATGGCTTGCCTTGCCTTCCTCGATAGCTTTCGTTAAGTCGTGTTGACTGACGTCTTCGATTTGCACACTGTCTCCTCTCGGCCCAGCTTCCAGTACGGCGTTGTTGGTCACCAAGCTCAGAGCCAGTACTTTCATATCACAATGACGCGCTACGATGATCTCGGGCACTGTCGACATTCCAACAAGGTCAGCACCTGCGTCAATCTCGGGTCAGCGTTTTCTTTCTTCACTGATGGTGATCCCAAAGAACGTCTCATGTCTTCTAAATTCGCATGTGGCTGCCAGCTTTGCTGTTCCATTCAGTGATAGAACAGGCAAGACCCTTACCAAGCGGCAATTCTTCTTGCCAGGTCATGGGCCAACTACTGAGTGTCTTACAAGCCCAAAGATGGTATCGACAAAGTTTAATGATTCCTGATACGAACCTAACATTCGCAACATGCGGCATTCGGCCCTCGTCTCATAGCTGGTCTCTGTCAAGAAAGTACAGCGGCGATGCACAGTCGCAGAATTTACCTTGGCCCGCCCACATATGCATAGATCCCTTCATGCAGCTTGCGCGTGTGCGAGCTGCGTTGAATCAGTTTCCAGGTGTGGTGTGCTTGCCGTCTTAGGCCCAGATCATAAGCATCTGACAGTGGTGGGAAGCGAACACCAAATTCGTCGATGTTTGGACCACGTAGCGGATGTTTTCCTGCTAGGCCGGCCAAATTGATGTGCTGCCAAGGTATGAGCTCCTTGAATGTAATGAGACGACAGATTTTACATCATTGAGGACCACAATGTCTCCTACGTTGTATTCTGGATCGAGACCACCAGCAGCATTGGTCACTGGGTATCCTCTTTAGCAACCACACGATGTTCAAATGGACCTTGGAAAACCAGTTACCCACCGATGAGGGTGTCAACTCCGAGCAGCTTAAGAAGACGAACATAGAATGTAACATCTCTTATGGAATGACCTTCATAATAGCTGGACCGACCCAGAACCTCAGTCAACCGGGAGGTGAGCCTGACGTGGGGTCATTGACTGACTGGACTCTGCCAACCAATAGAACTACCGGTCTTTTCTGCTCGTCAAGCAGTCCGAAGAGGAGCTTTCCAGCATGGCCATGCACTTTATCTTGTTAGCCCACTTTTCAAACATCTTTGAACCCGACTACCTGTTACCTGTACTACGGGGGAAGTAGGGTATAGCTGTATATGGGATTTCATGGCGTGGAACAGGTAGTACAGTATCTACAAGTCCTCCTAGTCCTGAACCGCATACTATGCCAACTTCAGGCCTTTTCAATTCGTCTTGGAGGTGTCCGTGAATGTAATGAAGTGCTTCTCTCGCCTCGGCAGCAACGTTGTTCTCCATAATGATATAAGTACTGTAATTCAACCTCACCTTATGAATTCACGAAAGGTTTGCATCCCAATCAGCAGGATACTGTGTTCGCAGAGATATAATCGTTTGGGGTCGAGTAACAAACTTCGGAAGGCGCCGAAAAGTTACCCGCTTCCGGTACCCTTCATTTGCAGTAGTTTGATGCCGAACCTTTCGACCTACAAGACCTCCTATTATCGCTGACCACAATGCCACAATGCCTTCGCATACGAACCGCGTTCTCACATGCTGCTGGCTTAGCAAAATACTCTGAGAATACACATCTGCGCATACCGTTGCCAACAACACGTCAACCCTTTGCTCGATCTAGAAATCCTATCCTTAGAGCCAGCTTCTCTAGATTGCATTCACGACGGAAGCCAGGTGAAGTGCGACCAAGCCAACCTCCGCTGTGCGTTCTCTAACCGTCCCGCAAAAGAAACGCCAGCTCACAAGCTATCTCCAATAGGCCCACAGCACCAGCGCATCCACCGTCCTTACAAGAGACGGGTAACCGAACGTAGGCAATCTTGATCAAGTGAACTCTGAGACTTTAATAACGGACGTCAGAACCTCCATAGAAGAAGATGAGGTATTGCATGAGCAAGACGGTGAAGAGCCTGGGCGTCACACTCAAGGCACGGAGCCCATCGAACGCCTACCAGATATATCCGAAGAGCAGAGCGACGAAGGAGTTCGAATACCTCGCAGCGTACAAGCTATATATCTGAGGCCCCTCAGGCGGAAAGCCAAATATGGGCTACCATGTTGCGACCTTCAAATTCGATCCTACAGTGTTCGGAACCTTGAGTTCATGGCTGATTTTGCACTCCGCGCGGCCTATTATCTTCACTTACCTGCTCGAGGGCCAGTCCCTCTACCGCGAATAACAGAACGATGGACAGTACCTCGAGGAAACTTTGTACATAAAAAGAGCCAGGAGAACTTCGAAAGAATCACAATGAGGCGACTTATACAGATCCTCGATGGTCACCCGGAGACTGTCGAGATATGGCTGGCCTTCCTTCGAAAGCATGCCTACTACGGTGTCGGTATGAAGGCTAATGTTTGGGAGCACGAAAGACTGGGTATGTTCGCCGAACCCGACTGAAGACCGCGAAGCTCACTGACAATGCTACCAGGTGTTGGCAAGACAATGGACGTCAGCCTAGAGAATCTGAGAAAGAAGTTGGAACCAAAGTGGGCACATTTTGGCAGGCGCAAGAACCTGGATACTTCAGAAAAGGCCTACGAATTGATGACTAGCGACACGTTCAAGCAGACATCGGACGCTCCTCTGAGTCAAACTTCTTAATCTCACTTTTACCGGGTTCTTTTCGGGTCAAAAAATTTCAGCTGTACATGAGCATTAGCTGGCGTTCTTGCCCGGTCGTGAATTCATTTACTCCCAGCATAGGTGAAGTGGAAAAGGCATTGGACCAAGCTTCCGAATACCCTATATTTATCCAAAGCAAAGTGCTTGTGACTCTCCTCCTCCACCTTTATGACTCTAGATACCTCGCTCTCTCTCCAAATTCTATGTCAACGTACAATATAACTAGCCAGCGAAGTACTTTAGCCTGACTCCCCGAATGTCCGGTTATGTACCTTAGGGTTACATCAAAATGACCAATGTCTAGCCAATCACTAGCGCCAAATTCGAGATAATTCTTGCTTGAGATCGCGATGTTATAAACTTCTCCCAATTCTTAGACTGCAATGGTCCTCCGATGTCTTTGCCCAAAACCACTCTGCTTTGTCAGGGCCCTGACTACGACAGCCCAAGTTTGCAGAACCGCACATAGGGTCAAACAGCAGATTCGGCATTATTCGCAGCCTCCTGGGCGTGTGGTATTCTCTGGAATACAGCCTACGGGAGTTCCCCATCTGGGAAATTACCTAGGCGCACTGCAGCAATGGGTCGACTTACAGAAGGAAGCTCCCCCGGAAACTCGACTTTTCTATTGCGTTGTTGATCTGCATGCCATCACTCTGTTCCAAGACCCTCGTCAATTGCAGCAATGGAGGAGAGAATCGTTAGCCGCATTGCTGGCTGTAGGGTTAGATCCAGACCGATGCACACTGTTCTTTCAGTCATCGGTACGAGTATCCAAATGTATATTAGCCAAAATCATCACTTTTTGCTCAACAATCATCAGGTACCAGCACACTGCGAGCTAATGTGGATATTGAGCTGCACCGCTTCTGTAGGCTATCTGTCGCGTATGACACAATGGAAGGTCAGTCGCCCTCAGAAACAGTTATGGTTGTGGTAGCTTCAATGTCATTGACGCCATAGAAGAGTAAGCTATCATTGCCAGAACACTCATCAGTTCAAGACGCCGCTGCCAAAGCAAGATTAAAATTGGGGCTGTTCTCCTATCCTGTTCTTCAGGCTGCAGATATATTGCTCTATGGGTACTTATTTGTTCCTCTGCTTCTTCCTCCGTTGTGTCCATCTTATTGTGCTTCGAGCTTAAATATCGTAGAACAACCCATGTCCCTGTCGGCGAGGACCAAGTACAGCATCTAGAATTTGCACGTGAATGCGCTGGCAATTTCAATGCTGTATATGGTCATATCTTGCATCGGCCCGAAACCTTGCTCTGTCAGTGAGCACAAGACCATGCCCATGAGATCGTTCTGACCCCCTGACAGCACCGGCCAAGCGAATAATGTCGCTTAAGCAACCAACTCTGAAAATGTCCAAATCACACGAAGATCCACGTTCACGTATTCTCATCAGCGACAACGCCGAAGATATCAGGACGAAAATCAGGCTTGCACTGACAGATTCGACACTAGGAATATCCTACGATCCACTCAATCGACCAGGGGTATCTAACTTACTGTCGATTATGTGCTTTTTAGACAAGGAACGAAGATCGTGTGAGGAACTCGCAGTGTCGTATCAAGATTTGACTATGCGACAATTCAAAGATGTGGTGACTGAAAGCATTGAGAGAGGGTTATACCAGATTCGCGATACATATCACGGCCTCATGCGAAGCAGTGGAGATGGTGCGTTAGATTCAATTGCTCAGAAGGGAGCCACAATGGCAAATAAGGAAGCGAGTGCAACAATGGCAAATGTCAGGAACGCCATTGGTTTGCCATGAAGCCAAACTTCACGACGGAGGTGCAGGATCCATTCTCACACAAGTCCGAAGCACCTTTATATCTGCGACTGCCACCGAGCTCGATTGCCCTTGGAGCAGATCACAGTTGAGTCATAGCAAGACGTACCAGGTCAGCGCATGGGTATCAAGAGAGCTGGATCAGTGGCCCTGCAATTCGAGTTCGGACCCATTGACTGATTGATCTTTCCCGGTGTCATCGAACCTTAAGACTTGATGATAATATTGACTTTTGGAAGACGACCAGTCAGCTTCTCCCGGGTTTCTCGTGAGACTGGTCTCTGCGAAGTGTGTTATACCCAGATGCATTTCCGACAGAGCTCTTCGGTGTATCGTCGGAACTTCCAAACGACTTCGGTGGAACTCTTGGGCACATTAGGACAAGGCGACATGTGACGCATGCATGTTGCGTATTTCACTATCAGGGCGAACACCATGCGTGCGATTGGGCAGTGATTCTGCATAGGGCTACATGGGAGATGGCAGCGAAGTGAGCCAGAGACATTGCAGAAGTGGCTGGCCTCATGGTGATGCAGAGCCTAACGTCGATTGAAGCAGCCAATTGCCACGCTCGGGCGTTGCCTTGGAATCGCCCTGCACCATCTCGAACCCTGTGCGTTTCTCAGCAATGCAAGAGACTGATAATGCGGGATAGTCACAGCACTGGCTACATACAAGATGCTGGCTACTGCCAACATTTCTGACAACTGATAAAGCCCGAGATTCCGGATGGTTTGAGGAGAGCGTTCCGGAGACTGGCAGCAGTCAAATCGGTTGACTCGGTTCACTTGACGAGAGATCTCTTGGCAATTCGCTTACCCCGCTTCCGCCCGCCATTTCCCCCTAGAACTAATTTCTGATCTTCCCGCTTGACACTTTCCGGGATCAGTGTCCAGTTAAAGCAGCTCGCTCTCGCACAACCATAATTCTTCCAACCGTCAGCCTCCAGTAAATCCTGCTCAACACACACACCCGAGGACCACACAGCACTTCGGCACTCGCCAACCCGGACGTGTTCGCTCGACTCGTTCCTCGACATCAAGCCACAGCGCCCGCATGTTTCAAGCCTGAACGCTATATGCGCCGCAAATCCTCTGGTTCCAACCCCACGCGCTGTACGCGATTGTGCATAACATCCCACCTGAACTTCGAAGGCCCAAGCCTCTCACCGCCATCATCAATCTCTTGCTCTTAGCCTAGCATCTTTCTCCATTCCTTTTGACACTCGTTTCTGCTTCTTTGCCATCGTCAATCGCCAGTGCGCACCCATTGCGCGCCTGTACAGTGATTTGCATTCCGTGATTTATCAAGCAAACGGAAAATCTCCGAGTTCATGGAACAGAAAACCCCAGGCGCCGGACAGGCACAGCAAGGAGGACGCCAACCCCCGGTATATGACCCTAATAACGGTGGACATTTCGGTATGTTGCTTCACTTCCAAGCTTGAATGTCTCAGATGATGCCATCACCGCGTTTGTCAGCGATTGGTTGACTGCAGCAGCATCGAGGCTATTGGCTGACTGAAGTGCAGGCGCAAGCGCAGCTGTACGTTGATTATCGCTCTCTTATCACGATACACGACGTAGCGACCCACATAACATAAAGACATGCTAAATCCCTCTGTAGCTTGCAGGTCAAGGCTTTGCTCCGGTACCAGAGCTCTACCAAGGAACATGGGCAAACGTATGTATTCTTTGCATTAGCACCGGACAAAAGCTGATGCGTCTACCATAGGTCAATCAAGGCCTGGTCGGCAACTACCGCGACATCCTAACCACGTACTGGCAGCAAACAATCAACCATCTCGAGACCGAGACACATGATTACAAACTTCATCAACTTCCTCTTGCGCGGATAAAGAAGGTTATGAAGGCCGATCCGGATGTGAAGATGATCAGCGCTGAAGCGCCAATACTCTTTGCAAAAGGGTGTGATATCTTCATTACGGAGCTGACGATGCGGGCTTGGATACATGCCGAGGAAAACAAGAGACGAACGCTACAGCGATCCGATATCGCGTCGGCTCTTGCGCGGAGCGATATGTTCGACTTTCTGATTGACATAGTTCCGCGAGAAGAGGCTGCAACGAAGCGGCAGAGTGGACCTAGTGGTGGGAACACAGCGACAGCCACAGCAGGTGGAGGAAGCATGATCCCACCACAGCAGCAAGGTATAGCCCAGACAGGCCAAGCTCCTGCACAGAGTCAACAACATCATATGAGTGGGCACACGGAATACGGGTTGCCGCCGAGCCAGTTGAGAGGTCAAGACGAATATCAACCCCAGCCAGGAGTATACGCACCACAAATGAGCCAGGCGGTAGGAGAAGGGTACCCGCAGCCCGGAGGACAGATGTTTGAGGGGATGTACTATCCACCAATGGCCAATCAACAGGTAAGCTGGTGTTCCCGACCAAAACTTCCCCGCAATGTCCGGCACCCCGGGGAGACTCCGACCATGGTTTGGTTAGAACCAAAGGCTAATAATTGAATCCGTCACAGATCTACGGTGTCAATCAGAGGCCACAGGTCCCTCCAGGTGCTCAAGATCCTGGGCATCACTACCCCAGGCACGACGGTGGGGAAGGAGATGCGGATGCCGAGGGTGAGCGAGACTATGATGTCGGCTGATGTAGCCCAATTCCCACATTCCTGTGATGTATAGTGTTGTCGTATCTCATGTGTCTGGTCTACAAATCTACAAAGCTTGAGTATGGGTGACTGACTGCCTCGCTTTTCTTCTGATGTCTACTGCGTGGTGCCGAGAGGTCACATGCTCCACTATCTATGACACGAACCCAAGACCAGCCCCCTCATCACGCTCGCCGAACTCCTTTGCATGCTTCACAGCCATCGCTTCGTGTCAGGTTGGGACTCTTTACCAAGAACCCCCTCTCAGGCAAGATCAGGCCGATGCGCTCCGTCCTTGTATGGAATCAGAGACTCTAGCAAGCCTATCGCCCATACTTTTGGAACTCCCAGTCTCGATTGTCCAGGGGGCACACCTGCCGAGTCTTCAGCCAGCGTGAGATGCAGTGAAAATGAAAGGCGTGCTGTCAGTATGATCAGTATCAATCATATTGCTATGCCAGACAACGGATAGGGACAAACGTTGCATATCCCCCAAGCAACCGTACACTCCTCGTTTGTGGCTGAGGCTTGATTTGCCTGACACTCGATGCCTAGGTTGCGGTTAGCTAGCTTTGCCGAACAGCCTGAAAGAGAGAGCGTACAGAGATCCATGATGTGGTTTCGACAGATGGCGCAATTGTCGACAACAATATCCCATGCCCAGAGGGCCACTGCGTTCCACTGTAGGCTGCTTAGATGACGACCCATAGAAAGGACAGGCTCAGTAGTTCTACCTTCTTCACCTCGAATCGTTTCTTGCCATCAGAGCCTGCATCAGCCTTTGCACCCTTCGATAATGCCTTAGTTTTCGAAGAGGCAGGCGGGGCCGCATCAGCCATGTCGACGTCTGCCATTCTGCGTAATGAAAGATTTGCAGAACAGAGGTTAAGTGTTTATTCACGATTTGGTGAGGCTCTGATGGAGTTGATTGGCTTTTCAAGGTTGAATAAAATAGCTTTGGAAGATTGGAGAGATATGATGTAAAGTACCTATAAGAGAGCCAGGAAGTTTGAGTACCTTGACTATCTTGTGTCGACGAATGTTGTGAAACGGAGGAACTGAGGGTTTGACACCGAAGGAGTCTTCTTATTAGTCAGAAAACTCAGCAAGTCAAAAGTGATGACTGCGAATCTGGATTTCTGAAAGACTCTTCACTACATGTAATGAGTACTGTGTAAAGTATAGCAGTACAGATTTAACCTGTAGCTGCCTTGTCACATGTCCGCTTGTGCAGCAGTCCAAAAACGGCCAAGCCTGATGCCAAGCATGTTCCCAAACAGTCTCCCCGCAAGCACACTTGGCTGATCACACACCTTATCTCAGCATGCCCTTCACTTTCTCCTTCACCACAGTCAGTACTCGATCTTCTAACACTATGAATGCAAGGGGCTCACCGGCAGTATCACTTTCTTCAAATACTCTTGTCCTCCAATCCTCACAGCCATATGTATCATCAATCTCAGACTTCCCCAACTCACCGAACAAAGCATCAAGCTTGTCCCCGCCATTCTTCCATTCTGACGCTCAACAATCATTGATCCCAACAACGGCCCACCTATCCAACTTTCTCATCTCCTGAGCCTATTTCATTGCTGCGGTGTTGAAGCTCTGTTCATTATTCTTAGGGCTGTTTGTCCCAAAACCACATATCGAGAGATGGAGGCTTCAGCAATTACCCCCCAAAAGAAATCTCGACACAATTCTCATCCTCAGAGGACACTTCGATCTAGGAAGTCAGACTCACATCAAACAAAAGATTATGAAGCAGCCGTCCAGTCTTTAGAGAATCCGTTCCAGCAATCATCCGAACTACTGCCAGATACATCACAGAATTCTCCTTTGGCCATGCCTCGAACGACATCTACTCCCTTGACGCCTCCGCGTCCTCGGTCAATGTACGAAGGAACCTATACAGGCCAGTCGTCCGGGGTTGCCTCGGCTAGTGACAGCAATGAACCACTACGAAAGAGCTCTCAAAAGGCACAGAATCGACGTTCCAATCCGCCATCATCAAAATCAAAAACCAACGGTACACCCAGATCAAAAAAGCAGAGAAACTTCCAAACTCCAGGAAAGCCCACTACAACCCCTTCCCAAGCCTACGCTGGGCCCACTTTCCACGCCTCCCCAGCCGCCTCGTCTCTACCTATTCCAAAGTTCTTCCAGAAAAGCCTGTCAAAGTCTGTTCCCGAAACTAACCAGCCAAATGGTCTGTCTGTATTACTGGATAGCGAAGTCTCAGCAGATCCTCCATCTCCAGAGAATAGCGAGCCTAGCCCCGTCCAAGAGAAAGCTGAACGTGTTGGGAAACAAGCTAGAGAAGCATCTCCGCTGGACATCTTCTTCCACGCTGACAGGGAAGAGAAGACGAGGGCCCGCCTCGCAAACATTACGAATCATGATCATGCAAATACGCGTGATGGTGTAGTCAATGCAGCAGATGGCGCGCTTCACGATTCGCCCTCTCCGCTTCCCGAGACTTGTCGCCATCATTCCCGACAGCACACAGGTAGTTCTGCGGGCGGTCTTTTCCCAATTGACTTAGAGCAAGAAAAGTCACCATCTCAGACACTACATTCAACTGCGTCTCCGCCTTCTGTTAATCCCGGTCACTTGAGTCGTGCGAACAGTGCGCCGACCCACACATTGACCGATGTTGCTAGAGAGGAAGCCGCGAGACGTAAAGCAAGAAGTGCTGAATTGATGAAGCTTCTTGGCACGGAAAAGCCCGAGAAACCTAGTTCGCTGTCTCCAAGTATCTCCACTACCACAGCACCGAAGTCTCACACGCGACCTGCACACGATTCTAGTGGGCCATTCGCAGCTACTCCTCCACCAGACTCAAAGGTCCAGATTCTCAGTCGCAAGCATCCAGCAAGCTTGCCTCAGCTTCAAAAGCAATTTGGTCTTCCATCCTCATCGACTCAATCGCCACGCGCCCGACCTCCCTCGAATCTCAGGCAAGAGGTTTCAGTTCCGGCATCCCCAGCACATGACGGTCTTCCGGAACTCCCCGCCACTCCCACACCCTCTCGTATCAACGTTCCACCCTCCTCCGAGAACAATAATGTTTCTCACAATAATAGCACATCTTCGCTGCCTTCTTCTGCATTACAAGGCGTCGGATGTAGTCAGATACAGGATCCAAAATATGTAAATATGGAAAATGACCTGCGCCGAATACTACGGCTCGATATACTGGGCAGCGACGGCTCTTAAAGTACACCGCACTGGTTTTGGCGGTATGCATGCGATCGGCGTTATCTTCATGTTCGAGAATGGTTCGGGACACCAGGTTTCCTTATGTGATAGATCAATCCGGAACGGCTCGTCTTGGATCGGGAAATTAACGCAACGGGTTCTGTCTTTCGTTCTTTCTTTCTCGGATTCGGTGTTTCTCTTTTTTTTCTTCTGCTGTACAGTTTAACGACTTTTCCACGCATCATACAGGGCTCATTTAGGACTATCCGGCGTCAAGGGGGTTTCCAGGAGTTCTCACACGTCTGCATGGCTCTTCGCGCTTTTCTTCGCCATAAAGCCCATTAGGCGCAGAGACTGGGTGGTTCTGGGGATAAGTGATCTAGAAAATTTCGACCGTATGGATCTACTACAAGTACGAGCAATTTTGGTAATACGCCGTGGTGTGGTCAATAGAGAATGACCGTGGTATAGCCCTATTCTTAATATCGGTCTTTTTGAAGCACATTTACGACATCAACCACAGCAGTGGAACTTCCTCTTTCTTTTCGACTGGTGGATTGGAATATGACAGAGGGAAGGCATTAGGCTTCATTTCAGTCCTTACCGGATTAGCTTTTGAGACAACACCCACAGCACATTCTGCAAAATCAATTTTCTTGTTTCCGGGTACTTGGACTGT
Organism: Physcia stellaris; assembly: GCA_018902385.1. Taxonomy (NCBI): domain Eukaryota; kingdom Fungi; phylum Ascomycota; class Lecanoromycetes; order Caliciales; family Physciaceae; genus Physcia; species Physcia stellaris. Next base: position 152,961 of record JABSSW010000007.1, on the reverse strand, counting down.
GACGGGTGGAAGGAGGGATGGAGGTCTTGGACGGTGATAAACTTCGAAGGATACCAAGGATGGGGGAATACACGGTGTCGTCCAAGACACAACGACAGCACTTCTGCAACTATTATTCCATTTGTCTTTTTCCTTTGTTGGATTTTGTTCTATGGGGAAGAGTTGGTTTTGGAGGTCAATCCCCTCTAATATTAGTACTGTAAGGTACGAGGTAACCATTAGGCTACAATTCAAATCAGCCGAGACCGAGACGAGGGATTTCTGTCGGTCCTTTCAGGCCATCAGGTGCCTACTTTAATGTAAGAGACAGGTAGCCAATGCAACTCTTTACCCCCAGATGCTTCTTGAATTACTACTAGGCACCCACAATTCAGTCCTATTGCACCCAATTCTCCCAGTCAGATATCAGTTCGCCAAAGTTCTCTAATCGTCGTACTCTGATAATCACAACGTGAACGTGTGGATTCCCATCCAATCTCGCGAAATGCCGGATTTTTTCCATCCGTGAAATCGTGATCTCGTCGCTTTCGATCACTATTCGAATACTTCGCCTTATGTAGCGAGCTTGGGATGGGAACTCTTTTGGGTTTTTTAATTTCCGATTTGGTGAGATCGTCATTGGCTCGGCATGATTTTCCTGCTGCATATATGAAGGGTCGTTGAAAGCTTGCATGATATACAGAATATTCATCATCAACATAATCGTCATCATCATATCGTCCGGCCCATGTTGATTTGGAGTCTCTCTGTCGATATAGGGTTTTCACTGCGAAAAGGTCCAGGAAATCTATCAGAAATCAAGATGAATGAAGGAAACTTGACAATAGAGCTGCTTGTGGTGGTCAATTATTCCGTATAAAGAGATGACTTGAAGGCACTGGCAACGCGAGACTGGACAAAGAGATCGATTGAGTGCAAATAACACCTACCAAGGTCTTCCATACTACAAGAGATACACGAGGAAAGCTCTACCATGCCCATATATACTACTCTATCTACATGGTAACCAGCTTCCTCTAACCCTAAACCCGTTTTCCCACCCAATCTAAGGGAAGGGATGACCGTCTATCTAACGACCAGTAGCAACCATCTTCTAAGTTCTCTGACAGAGGCTCTTCTTTTTGACATCCACCCTGCTCATATGAACCGATACTTTTTGGCAACCCCCAAAGCCACAATCACGATCGTAGTAATGACACTCAAGATGCCAAACCACCATCCTAGGCCTGGATTGTCCTTGCCTGGCACATTGACATTCATCCCAAACAGGCCGGTGATCACATTCAGCGGCACGAGGATCGTCGCCACCAGAGTAATCTTGCTGAGATTGTCGTTAGCCTTATTGCCCTGTGCGATATTGTCGACCGAGAGCTGGGCCAAGTAATTGGAGTGGGAGCGCGAGAGCATCTTTTCGAAGTGGCCGAGGTTGGACATCATGGTGACGACGTGATCCTGGATATCGCCAAGGTAGAGACCAATCTCACCTCGAGGGGTGACGGAATACTCCTCGTTGCAGCGCTTTGCGAACCCTTTGATCACGTCCGCTTTGCCACCCAAGAGACGCATGAGGGACATAACTTTCTTTCTGCATTCGCCGATCTGGTGGAGAAGAGAAGCGAAGTCATCCGTACGGGCGACGAATACTTGGTCCTCGATAGTATCTGTCTCGACCTCGATACTCGTAATTGGAGGCCCGTAGCTGTCGACGATGTTATCAATCATGGCGTAGCATATCCAGTCGGCGGTAAGTGCCATGTAGTCTCGGAGCTTGCCGATACGCTTGCGGACGTTGGCGGCATGAGGCGACGGAGTGTAAGTAAAGGTAAGAATCCCTTCACGGAAGACCACCATATAGACATTGAGGGGTTCCATGTAGTCTTCGCTGGTAGAGTCCATTTGGCAGAAGGACCGGAAGCAGACAAAGTAGTATTGTTTGAAAAGCTCTACCTTTTCCCGAACTTCTTGGGTTTTAATATCCTCGGTCGTCAACGGATGGATACCAAATCCGCGACGAAAACCGTCAAGCTCTTCATGGCTAGGGTTCAGCACGTCAAGCCACCAGACACCGCCATCAGAGGGCAGATCAAAAAGATCACGGAAGCCCTCGCCCGGCGTAAGAAGACCTCCAAAGTCACTCGCATGGATGGTCTGCTCGAGCTCCGATGAAAAGAAGCTAAACCGGCTGGGCTCTGCTACACTTGGTCGGCGGTCTCTATGTTGCGCTTCTGGAACTGGCTCACTTTTTTCATCGAGAATGGAATTGCTGTCAACGGCGGTTTCGGAGTTCATATGAAGTAGGACTCCATCTTGAGTGAAGATCTGAGGTACTCCTGAGCGCTGCTTATGCACGTCGTCGAATACCCTTGCTTTGTCGCCTTGTGAGCTCAAGCTGGTTTTTCGAACAGTGAGAGGTGTCTTGGTCTGAGCAATCTCAGCGACAAGTTCATCGAGCTCCTCATAATCAATGCGATGACGAACTCTCTTGGAAGATTCTTCTGGCTGAGGGAAACAGACGTCTTCTTCAATCGGGTTATGATAAGATGCTCGGTCGTCGTGGGAGGGTAAATGACGTATACTTCCGATGCTTGGTCGGTGTTGGTGGGTCCCACCGGAGACTGTTCGGTGTATGCTGAGTTCGAGGACAGACGGGCGTGTACTGTTTACAGTATTTGCACGCTCACGGCGGCGAGGGTCGGCAAAAGCATCCACGGAATTGGCAGGTGAGGTAGAACGGGATGACGCCGAGGACTCTCTGGATCGATTTGGCGGGTTTTGATTGCGGCGATGCGTCGCAAACCTTGCAGCGTTTGGACTGAGGCCCTCTTGAAATTCGATAACGTGTTCTCCATTGGTACTTTTATCATCATCAATGATAGCTTGCTCGAAGTCTTTCAAAATCGGACCTGCCTCTCTAATTGCTGCGCTGACCTCCAAAAGATCTGGCCGGGCGCCGTTAGATCCACTTTGAATGGTGTCCCGACGGCTTCTACTCATCGTTTGACTTCCAAAAGTATCTGCGCGAGAGAGAGAGCCTGGCTGGCGTCTGTGATCGTCGAGGTCCAAGGCTGGGGTGCTGAACCTTGTCTGCGATCTTCCGTCTTCGGATCGTGGGGAGTCCATTTTCTCTACTCTTCCTATTGCGGAGGACATGATGCTCACTATGCAGCCGTAGCAACAGGGTCTTCTGCGATATTGGTGAGCTAGGGGCGATATACCCCAGCCCTTGTGCTTGGAAGGCGGGCTAGCCCTCCAAGGTCCACGTCTTGAGAGTCCAGCTTGAATACTGCGGATTCCTAAGCGGCTATTTAGTATAGGATGAACGGTACTTATTCAGGAAGCCGTGCGGCTTCAGTCGGCTGACCCAAGGACCAGTTATGGTGGCTTGAGATCAGCTCCAACGAAGACCCGGAATTTTGGCCCTAAGAGGGGACGAATGAAGGAGTACTGGAAACAACAAGGTCCCGCCAACTTGGAGGTATGGGAAAGGTGTGATGGCGCCAGAGTGGTCGGCTTTGTTGACGAAAGACTAGGATAGCCTTTCGTGGTCAGTTCTTTGAAGCTGTGAGAGCGTAGAGGGTAAGTGGCAGTTGTGCCGGTCGCAGAGCGGTCAAAGCTGTGAGGGATATGGAGAGGGGGGTTGGTGATGGAGGTCTGAAGTCTAGATTGAGTGATAGATGTGCGATAGGTAAGCAGGTTGTTATGCACGAGCGATCTCGTACAGCTGAGTGAAGGAAGAGAGTGTAAAAGAGTGAGATGCTCGAGCCTATGACACAGCAGAAGGAAAAAGGATTTGCTCTGCCCAGATGGACGCTAACGGCTGTAGCGCATTCAAGCTGCAGCTAGAAGACCCTGGGCCGTATCGACTTCCAGCGCCAAGCCGACAAAGCTGACATACGGAAACAGCGTGCATGCGATTGTGCACATCCTCATATCACGATAAGCCTTTGCGGTGACGCTTTTGCTTTTGCGCATTACATCCCATCACCTCCTTCTTGATTCTCGATCATGTCCGGTGCAAGGCATTGGTGATTCTCATCCTATCCCGCCTGACCATCTGGCCTTGGCTAACGTTGGGGCGCAGGGAGCAAGACAAGGAAGCCACCGTCTATATCGGCAACCTCGATGAAAGAGTGTCCGATAGCCTGGTATGGGAGCTGATGCTGCAAGCTGGTCGCATTGTCAACGTTCACTTACCCAAAGATCGAGTTACCCAAACACACCAAGGTTTTGGTTTCGTCGAGTTCATCAGTGAGGAGGATGCCGAATATGCCGCGCGTATCATGAATCAGGTCCGCCTGTATGGGAAGCCGATCCGAGTCAACAAGGCCTCGGCGGATAAGCAAAAGACGGTGGAAGTAGGTGCGGAACTTTTCATTGGGAATCTGGATCCCATGGTCACGGAGCAGACACTCTACGACACTTTCGGTCGCTTTGGCAGCTTGATCTCTGCGCCAAAGGTATCCCTCTTCCATCTACTTCGAAGAAAGTCCAAAGCTCACTTGTCACAGGTCGCTCGAGACGATGCCAATCTATCCAAGGGATACGGCTTCGTCTCCTTTTCGAATTTTGAAGCCTCGGATGAAGCCATCGCGAACATGAATGGACAGTATCTGATGAATAAGGAGATCTCAGTCCAGTACGCTTACAAGAAGGACGGCAAAGGCGAGCGCCATGGTGATCAGGCAGAAAGGATGTTGGCTGCACAAGCACGTAAACACAATGTCCAGCCAACCATACAACCACTTCCCGCGGCTGTCTTTGGAGGCGGCGCCCCTAATACTCCTGCAGCTATGATGGATGTCGACAGTACTCGCCAAGGTTCTATGCCGCAAGGCGGCCCACCACCTTACATGAACGGGCGACAAGGTATGCCGAACGGCACGTACCAAAATATTCCTCCGCCTCAGCAGCCGCGCCCGGGCCCACCTTCACAACCTTTGCCAGCTCCACCCTCTGGGCTACCGGCTCGCCCTCCACCGTCCCAGGCTGGATATGGAGGTCCCCCCCAAGGCTTTTTACCACCAGGTTTCAATCCGCCCCCGCAGCAAGGCTTTCCTCCAGCTGGCGCTCCACCTCCAGGGTTTGGTCCTCCACCAGGGTTTGGTCCCCCTCCTGGTCAGGGGGTTCCGGGCGGGCTTCCGCCGGGTTTTCAGCAGCAGCCTAATTACGGCAGGGCACGGTAAGAGTTGGCACTGAATTATCGCCGGAAACTTGGAAAAAAGAGGACACCACAGTGTCTAGCATCCCAGAAAACTCAATAACGCATCTACTGTACGGCATCTTCAGGAAACAGGTGAGGGACCCAGTAGCCTGTCACAGGGCGCTTATATTGATGAAAGCAGTGAGACACGAGAACTAGTGTAGGAGAGTGGGTAAAGGAGACTTTTATGCTGAAAGCCTAGTGACCATGATTGAGATGATGTGGTTCAGAGACATCCCTACATCAAAAAGAGTTTAGAAGTAATATGTAGAATATCTAGAAGTCGATAACATCAAGACTAATACTCCAGGCGCCATAAGACCGCGAAGCTTTGGTAGCGAAGATGGAGCTAGAAGACAATTCAAGGATCATAATCGTAAGTTGGCCACCGTGAGTCGCTGCTGTTGTTGTTCTCGAGTCCCTTGTGTTGGTGTAATTCTACGAGAATGAGACGAATTTCGGGTCTTTTGGTCTTCCGTCTGCTCCGATGCCATGACTCGCGAATCTCTGCTCGGTATATACCCGTCTAGCCTCGTCGAAACCAATCCTTCTTCTCTTCATGATCTTCTGTATCTCCCTCTTGGCCGACTGATCTAACCCAGCTCGAGAATCGCCGGCCGCGACATTCGTAGTCAAATCAAAGTCATTCGACGAGAAGCCCGACTCAATGTCGTTGGAGAAGGACGAAGGAAGGCGGTGATAGATGTAGTCTGGTAATGGGACTAAATAAGTCCAGCGCTCGCGGGTGTAGTAGAGGGCTGTCACTGTTAGCTGATCCAATGTGAAATGAGCAAAGGAGCGTACTGAGGCAGAGGAGGAAGGTGACAAAGGTCAGGGAGTAGAGTATGTATCCCATGTCGTGCGACTCGAAGCGTTGAAGAGGTATAGCATCGAAATAACGCCGATAAAGGGAAGTTGAAGGTAATCTGGATGGCTGACGTTTGCCATGATGCTGGTTGCTGCGCCCCGCGTTACTCCGTACTGGTACCGTAATTTAGCACGCGCTAATTGAGGATGGATATATACAGCTAGAGCACGGGCCGACCCTCACCGCGCACAATCGAACATTGCCAATTCAAAGACTGAAGCAAAAACAGTCAATTGTAGCCCACTACACCATGGCGGACGAACAACATCCCAACGTCTCCTCAGACTTGGTCTGGGAGTGCTGCCGTAAGGCTCCTATTACGTCAAATTGTGATCGTTTACTAATTTTGTGAAAAGGCCAGAACAACGCCTACTTGGTCAAGCGCAAGACCGCCGGCGGAATACAGTTCTCGAGGGATCCATATAACCTGATGAATAAGCATTCAAGAAAGGTTTGCGGTACAGCGTCAGGTCATCATGTACTCAGGCTAACACCTGAGCTAGTACGATGGGTTCGTCAACAACAAGGTAGCACGGAGCTCACAAGCACACCTGTGGATCTTACGAACAAGTACATTGGCTTACCATTCGTCGTCGGATGCCAGGCTATCGGTATACTTCCGGCGGAGAAAGGCGGCGTTACCTTGATCACAAAGAAGACCAAGCATCTCAATAGGCCGGCCTCAAACAAGAACGAAGTGACTTTCAGTGGACAGAAATCGGGCCCAAGGTGAGCGCCTCGAGTCAAAGACCACGTGAAAACCAACTGATGATGTCGTCCTAGCATCTACAAGGGCGTCGTCAACTCCACAGCCAAACAAGGCTACAGAGCAGATCTACGCCAGGAGGCAGTTGCTCGAGCTAGCGCGATCCGCAAGTCCCAGCAACCCAAGAAAGAGGCACCGGAGAAGAAATTGAGAGGAGCTAAGGCGAAGGCGGCTGCAGAGAAGGATTCATAATCAACGGCTCGTGGGTTGAGGTTTGAGGTCACATAACAGATGGGCCCAGAGGTTGCATTCAATCTTGTGTTCACATGGATTGAAAGGATCATGATTCAGAATTCCGATCATTGCAAGTATTGCTAGACGGACTGTGCGCACTGAGATGCCGTGAATGAAGAGGATAGGAATCTTTGAGCCCTGGCTTTGATCAATGCCTTCTTGATGTTAACATCTCGGGCAAATCGGATGACGAGCCGTAATGCAGACCCCTTAGTCTATTAGCATAGACCCTCGAAGTTTATCGCTTACCCCTCCAACAACATCTCAGAGTGGGGCCCCAGTTCAACAGCCTTTTTACTGCTTAAAACTGTCCAAGTCGTCTCTCGTCCACTCCTTGCCCATATAGCTACACATCACCTAATACCGGTTCGCGAAGTAAAAACAGTATCCATATTCAGATCAACCCTTGTCGTCACCGCCATAATGGTTAAAGCAGGTACATGATCTTGATCAGATGAGATGTTTGATGAGCATTGATTAACACACCGTGAAGCTGTCTTAGGAGCAGCAGGAGGCATTGGCCAGGTTCGAACGCAACCACTACCATTAAGTCTCCAATGCTGACCGAATTGTTGGCAGCCTCTCTCGCTGCTCCTCAAACTCAGCCCTGCCATCGATGAGCTCTCGCTTTACGATCTAGCCAAAATTCTGCCAGGTGTCAAAGCTGACCTGTCGCACATCTCTTCTATCGCTGTATGGGGAACCAAGGTGATACATCAGACTCGCTAAAGCTAATAATTAGTAGAAAGTCACCGGTCACTGGAACGCAGATGAAAAGGAACTAGCGTCCGAGTTAAGGAAAGCACTGACAGGTGCTGATGTGGTTCTAATCCCTGCTGGAATTCCTCGTACGTGGGTCTTGCACGCCCAGAGGAGATTGGACTGATAGCAGAAAAGGTGGTCCTGGCATGGAACGCGACTGGCTCTTCGGTAGAAACGCTGGCATTGTTAGGGATCTTATACAAGCGGTGGCAGAAACCTGTCCCAAAGCCTTCATCCTCGTCATCTCGAATCCAGTCAACTCGATGGTCCCGATCGCCGCTGAGGTCTTGAAGCGAGCAAATGTGTTTGATCCAAAGCGTCTCTTTGGAGTTACCACTCTCGACGTTGTCCGAGCGGAGACCTTCGTACAGGACATTACCGGAGAGAAGGATCCTGGAAAAACGGTCATTCCAGTCATTGGCGGACACTCGGGGGAGACAATCATACCCCTTTTCAGCTTGGCCAAGCCGGCCGTGAATATTCCCAAGGAGAAGCTGGCGCCTCTGATCCACCGTATGTCGTTCACTAAGAGTAGCAATGCGCGCTTTGCTGACATTAATGGCAGGCGTACAGAATGGTGGTGATGAGGTCCTTAAGGCAAAGGATGGTGCTGGATCTGCTACACTCTCCATGGCATATGCAGGTTTCCGGTATGAGTCCTTCCCATTTTCAGGCTGAGATGAGGTGCTAAAGATTTCGATAGATTCGCCGAGAGGGTTATCAAGGCCGCAAAAGGCGAGAAGGGAATCGTCGAGCCTACTTTCATCTACCTTCCAGGCGTCGAAGGGGGTGACGCGATCGCGAAAGAGACCGGCCTCGACTTCTTCTCTGTTCCCGTTGAGTTAGGCGTATGCTTTCCTCGTTCCCTGAAATGAGACTCAAAACTAATAGTTCTTAGCCCTCTGGTGCAGAGAAGGCTACCAATATTCTTGGCGACATCAGCGCGGACGAGAAGCAGCTCCTGAAGAGCTGCTATGGAAAATTGAAGAAGAACATTGAGGAGGGCATCAACTTTATCCAGAACCCTCCGCCAAAGTAATCCTTCCTCCCCACGCACTTCTGATGCTTGAACTATCCTGTGTGTCTCCTTTCTTCAAAAGTTATGGCATGGCAATTCGGGAAGACTACTTGGCTGATAGGTGATTTATGCTGGTTAGACTTTGAGCGACTGTCAGTCGCCGACACCCTCCTTCACCGTAGTACTAGGTTTCACATGATAGATGACTAGACCGCAAAAACAAAACGCTTGCTTCTTCTAAGCTCGAGGTATCATGTGTGTGAACGCCGCCTATGCCGCCAAATGCTTGCAAATTCTCTCTCAACCGCTTCCAGTACCCTTCTATGGCTTTGCGTTGACTGTCTTGATCTGGAAGATGGCCCCCGGCAGCTCGGTCGACTCACCGTGTACCGTAGCATTAAGCCCCATGCTTGCCAACGCTCCTCTGATTACGCCGCTTGGGAACCAGAGAAACGGTTGAGCCTTCATCACCGCTTCCGCTTGAGAGGCCATACTCATTCGTGCAAGAGGCCGGAATGTATTATCCGTCAGAACGTAGATCCCCTGTCTTGTATGTTAATTCGAGCTTCCTCTACTGGGTGGAAGGGGAGTTCAGCGCCAGCATGCACGTGAGGAAAGAGAGAAACTTACTCGATGATTGGTCTTCAGGTTATCGATCTGCTTCCTGAATATCAGCTGCCATATGTCCTTGCACAGAAACTTGATCATGTCGAGCGTATCCGTAAAGCGTGGACGGTCTCTTGAGAATCTATTGAAGCCCATCATTAGCCCAAAAGACGCAGCAGTATCATAACCAAGCTCCCCCCAGCCCATCATCTTCCCCATGACACATCGCAGCAACACGTCCCAACCCGCTATCACTCCCCCCGCCCCTTTCCAAGCATCCCAAAGTTCGGGAACACACTCACCGTTCCACAATCCCCTGCCCAACTCTATACCCCACAGCCTCCAACCTCCTATGCGCGCCCTCCCTCCTCCTCCCCTCCTCGCCTCCCTCCCCATCCCCATCCCCATCCGTCCCCGTGCCTGTGCTTGTCCCCCTCCTCCATCCATGACACCGCCCCCACCAACCCCAGTCTTAGTTCTCAGCACGGCGCCATTGGATTGAAGCTCGTCCGTGATGCGGAACGCGGTGGGCACCATTTCTATGAGCAGCAGGTCGAGGCAGGAGGAGTTGAGGAAGGTGGCGTAGGGGTCGTTGGCGTTGTAGGGGGGGAGGGGGGTGTCGAAGGACATGGTTGGAGGGGTGGGAGGGATGGGAGGGACGTTGATCCGTACTGTAGATGGGCAGTCGGGCTACCCTTTAGCCTTATGAGAGGCTCTGATATCTGTCTGTTTCGAGGGACGGTTTAGGAATGTATGGGTTTTGGGGTGAGATGGTCTTCAGGGCGAGGTTTGGCAAACATCGGGTCTTCGGAAACCTATGTGAAATGTGGATGGTATGGTTGGTGATCGGTGAATCGAGATCTGGATATCCACATTTTTGATTTCTGTGTAGCACATTGTATGGTCGGATGTTGACGGGATTTGGTCGAAAATGCAAGATGATAAATTGTACTACGAAGAGAAGACTGAATCACTAGCGTATAAAGCTGGCCTTCTAATTGTACAAAACGCCACCATACTTCGTGACTACGTTGCTGAACCCTTCAGCCATTGGGTATGTACGCCAGGACCAGATATCTCTAATGCTGCTCCGACCAAGCCATGCCATCTCCTTGCTTCTGCTCCAGGCTGCCTGCCTGGGCATGAACTTCCCGGAGCTCGCTGCAAATGCTGCTGCTCCAGTACCTTAGCAACGCCAGAACTCCTTTTCGGGTCTCAACTCCTATGTTGCCCATGATTCTGGCCAATCGTTCCAGATATAGAGAGAGAAAGAAAGGGATTTTGTTCGTTTCTTCATTGAGGTGTCCGGTACCCCGGGGCCATTGGATTCATGGTAGCTCGGGCGTTCGGTTGGATCGGTCGAGGTAGCTGGAAGCTCGTCGAACTCGGATATGACGGACGGCGATGGAGGTCGTGTGGGAAATTCGGTAGTGTATTCATCTGCGGCTGCGGGTTCATCGTGCTTTGCCTCTTTGGAGGCCTCGGTGGCTCATCTTCATCGTCACTACTGAGATCTATTACTTCTGCCTGGCGCTTCTGTCCGGTCACTGAAGGCCTTGCCGAAGCCGATCCTGATCTTATTGAATCAGGGGGCGTCCTCATCATAGGGCCTGGTGTCTCGTTCTTAACCGCTGCCATACGGGGCATGTCATTGATTTCGACAAGATCAATGTCCTCGTCCTCATCGCTGCTTGCATGGCCGCCTCTCGATTGGGAAGGGTTGTCATCATCAAGCGGCCGCCACACGCCATTTGGCTCGACCGTGACCTGACCAATCGATCTCGGTGTCGACTTGAGAATATCGTCCACGTATCTATGATATGCGGTTAGTCCCCTAGTGCTGAAAACAGTAAATAAGACATACTGATCGATGGTAAGCGCCTCAAAGCCGACTATCTTGCCACACACCGGGCAAGTCCAGGTCGGCGCTTGTTCTTGTAATTGGAGGAACGAAGGAGCATCATAACACTGATTATGGGTGCATATCGTCGATCGGCACGGAACATCCATGCGCAAAGTTGATATGGGACATTTCAGCGACAGTATTGACGAAGTCGTTTGAATGTCAGTATCTTGAGCCTTGCTGACCACTAGTTTAGATCATTAGTCCATTTCCTGAGTTTGGCAGCTAAGCTTGACCTACTCTCTTTAATGACTTGCTCTTTGGTGATCACCCTGCCCGCTTTGAGCCTGTCGACCAGCTCTTCAACCGGATGTTGCCTTACCAGATTGACAACAATGTAAAATTTCTGTTAAGAGATGATTACTAGGCAGTTTTGCAAATGAGAGAAGAATCGGATGTCAACGGTTACCCGTCAAGCTCACAGGTCACGGGCTAGGACTGAAACGAGGCAAACTCCTACTGACCTTCTGAGTTAATGCATATGTCACTCTCATCATGTTACTGTAATCGGCACGTATGCGAAGCAGCTTTGTGATGTCCGCAGGTCTTGTCGATCCAGGCTTATTCTTGAGACCTCTGAGATTGGCTTTGACTTCGTCCTCATTGACCTTGATCTCGACTTGATAAGGGAATGCGATGTCGGCCGATGTGAACGGACTTATTGGGTCGGCTGCACAGTAAACCATGGCCTTCAGACTGGGATCTGCTTGAACCCTATCCGCTAGGTCTTTTCTGAAGATGATCTTGATATGCTCTTGATCCCTAGTGGACTCGCGAACTGGTGCTTTGGTGAGTGGGACAGAAGTCATACAGAGTGTGATAAATGAGCGAGATCATAGAAGACCCACCTTTGCATTCCACCATGGGCGTTAGGGGCTCTATGATCGTGTAGAAAGGACTGTCTTTGAAACGAAGTTGAGGGACTAGGTCCTAATCAGTCAATATTGCAATGAAAGTGATATGGTGTTGGACCTGCTGAGTATGGCCGCGGCGGCATAGGCGCGGGATACGCTGGCGAAGGCCTCGGATGGCCATTGGGGAGTGTATAGGTGGGATCCATCGGTGGTAGCACTGCACTAGATTGAGGTGTACGGGACTGTACAGGTGAAGGTGTGAAGGTCCCCTTCGGATCGTTGATAGAGTTCCTCAATCTGTTGTAAGATTCGTAGTCACCTCTGCGTACGTGAAGGTGTAGTTCTGGTGTTGGGTAACATTGTCAGTCAAGGAACACCGTCAAGCAGGCTCAAATTACGTATATCGAAATCGAAAAGCTTCTTGGTCGTGGAATTGCGCACTTACGGCCGATAATGCGGTCTTGCATGGCTGCTTTCGCGCCGGACACAGGAAGTTTCTCTCGCCTCAAGACATCCTTTAGTTGAGTATTGATGAGCATTTTCACTTTGCCAATAAGTGGCTGCGGGTTCATGAGTCCATCCGAGGCCATCTTCTGGTGGAAAGCAGAAGTCCGGCCTTTTACAGATAATATTAATGTCTATTTCGATCGAGATGCCTCTTGAGCATTGCAGAATACTTGCGGCCGGACATGGTATGCAAAGCAGCGAAAGTTGTATCCTGAAAGTGAAGGACTTATTCACTTGATAAGAGTTATCGGTTGCTGTTGTCAACTTTGAGTGAAGGACTGAGGTGTGCAGTCTTGTCAAAGAAGCTGAGAGACGACGTTGAAAGGCTTAAAAGGGTAACCCTATCAGAAGCGGCAAACCGTGGAACATTATTTCGGAGCTCTTCCAAGACCACTCCACATCCCCGAACTCCTTTCTACCTACACTGAGTGCCAATTTAGGGCAACACGCAGTAAGCAGTTGAACAAAATGGCCAAAGGTCTACGGTCAAGCAAGAACAAGTCAAACAATGTCAAGTTACGCGCCAAGGTGTTCGGCCCTGTAGAGGATGCGAGGAAAGAACGTCTTTCGGCAAAGCTTTTGGAGCTTGCCTCGAAACCCAGGGTACCTACGGACTCAGACATAAAGATGGCAGAAGATGGTATGAGTCACAACCAGACAGCTGTCAAGCGCAAGGCTGACTGGACTTCGTGAGGGGCTAGATGCACTTACTCGTGAAAATCAATCAACTGCGGAGGTCACGGCCCAATCCACCAAAAAAGACGAAGGTATGGATGATGGGTACAAAGTCGCTATGTTTCAGAGGCTGATGGGAACGATTACAGATATGGACATTGACGAAGAGGCTGGGGCCACATTGAAGAAGAGCCCGAAGAAGTCAAGTCGGATACAGAAACGCGCAAAGCACAAAGCTCGGTCCACGATGGTCTTTCCAGTTTATAAAAAAGGACGAAGGGTTGGACCACGGACGAAGCCAAGGAAGTAACCATTATAGTAAAGATAATCTGCCCGAAAGATGGCGAGGCGAGCATGGACTTTAGCGGATTATCGATCTGCTGTGCATCTGGACCAGATCCCCACAAATGTCAAATTCGAACATGCGCCGAAACCTTTGCACTATTCCGCCGTTACCACCATGAAAAAGAACCATCTTTGCCAGGTAGAATCTCATACAGCCAGGGGCTGCTGGATCTGATGTCTTCAGAAATGGCTGAAGTTTGCGGCGAATGGTCAAATGCGGAATGGTCCCCGCATCCCTTGGCGGAACCAAGCTCACCACACCGAGCACAGCTCATCAATCCTCACCGATTACTTGCTAAATATCTTGGACAAGCCTCATTCAACGTTATATACCGTGGTGATGGCCCTTATTGCCCATGTATCTTTCATCCAGTTGACTTGGTGGAGGCTCATACTCCTTTAATACTGTCCAATTTGGAATCTGGCCGATGTAGACTACCCCAAGCGATGGCTCCACGAAAGTCTGTACTAGCAATGCTGGCTGCAAACTTGTTGATCCCTTTGGGTATTTTAATCTTTGCCATAGGCTTCTTTCCGTACAAACCGTTTCTACCCGGAAAAGCGACATTCAGTGAGAATGATGTTCAAAATGCACCCTTTGACAGAGTCATATTCATGGTTGTAGATGCGCTGAGGAGGTCAGTCCTTCCTCAACGATATGCAGAGATGAATTCTAAAACACTTGATCACCTAGTGATTTTGTTTTCTCCAATGCTTCAGGCTTTGCCTTCACCCAAGGGTATGTCTACTCGGAATGGAGCAAAATGGGGGCAGCATTGCTGACGTTCCTTAACAGACTAATTCAATCTGGCTTTGCATTACCCTTTACTGCCCATGCGACATCGCCTACTATTACTATGCCTCGAGTGAAGGCTATGACCACTGGGTCCATTCCCTCGTTCTTGGATGTAATTCTGAACTTTGCCGAATCTGATACGACTGCCAATCTTGCGCACCAAGACACATGGCTCGCACAACTGAAAAACAAGCCGGGAGGGAAATTGACAATGTTTGGGGATGACACGTGGCTCAAGCTGTTTCCTGATACCTTTTCTCGAGCCGATGGAACGACGAGCTTCTTTGTTTCGGTCAGTGGTACCTTGCGGGCTTTGTATAATATAGGCATAGAGACTCATATCGTGAAATTCAAGGACTTTACAGAAGTAGACAACAACGTTACAAGGCATCTTTCCGCAGAGCTTGATCAGAATGATTGGAATGGCATGTTCATGCATTACCTTGGACTTGATCACATCGGCCACAAGCTAGGTCCTAGGAGGTATCCGATCAGCATGTTCCCTTTCGTCGACGCCCGCTGAAAGTGAAGTAGTCCTCATATGATGCCGAAGCAATCGGAGATGGATGGCATTGTGAAAGAAATATATTCTGCTCTTGAGAGTAAGGAACACCTGAAGTCTACGTTACTCGTCGTGTGTGGTGACCATGGTATGAATGACGCTGGCAATCATGGAGGCTCTGCAGAGAGCGAAACCTCACCCGCATTGGTCTTCGTATCGCCAAAGCTGCGGTCTATCCACAATGGCTCTCAATGTCCATCGACGCCGGTGAGAGGGGATTTCAATTACTACCACACAGTAGAGCAGTCTGACATTGCACCTACGCTTGCGGGACTCATGGGTTTTCCAGTACCATTGAACAATTTAGGTGTTTTTATCCCAGAGTTCCTGCACTTCTGGGAAGAGAGTGGGTACCGTGATGGTCTATCGAGTTTGAGAAACAATGCTGATGCAACTTTAGAGGATAGAGTGCACATTATCAAGCAGAACGCAGTCCAAATTCTCGGTATCGTGAGGGAAACATTCCCCGGACAGGCCTTCGATGTCCATGCTAGTCCTCAGCGTGGGCAGCGACCAGACGGAGATGGGCAAAAGCTCGAAGATCTTTGGAATGCTGCCGAGTCAGCACTGAATGCCAGTAGCGACTCGCAGCGAGAAGCAGCGCTAGAGGCCTTTGTCGAGGTAAATATTCACTTGAACATCGAAGACACGAATGCTCACAGATCACAGTTCTCGAAGAACGCTCAGGCCATCGTGAGTAGTACAGCCAGCAATTATGATGTTTTGAAGCTTCAGATCGGCACATTTATCGTAGCGGTAGCAGCGCTTGCTATTGTCCTTAATCCTTGGCCAACTCTATTCGAGTATCGACTAAGCTCTCCTATGGTCGTTTTTGCAGCAGCCTTGATCTCGATGTACGGCGCAATGATGTTCGCTAGCAGTTACGTAGAGGAAGAGCATCACTTCTGGTACTGGGCAAGCTCAGGCTGGCTTGGATTGCTCCTATTGAGATCGTAAGCCCATCTCTATGAACTTGGTTGTCAAGCCTATCATTGATCTTTCCTAGTCGCAATCGCGATCATGAGCAAAACACAGCTAGCCTCTTGTCCACAGTAGCCTTACTTGGTGTCTTGCGAACAGTCAGATCCTGGAACCAGACAGGCCAGAAGCACGCCGGCGAGCCAGATATCGCCCGGAATGTACTACCCGAATACAACATCATGCTATTGCTTGTGGTACTGGCTGCGTATATGTTTGCCTCACACCGTTTCTTTCGACGACTATCACCTCACAATTCTTTTGCCATTGCCGGTCTTTCGATGTGGCTATGCCTGGCGGCATTCATGTTTAAGGCACGATTTACCAAAGCAGACGCACCCGAGCTCGTAGTCGGTCTAGAGCCGTGGCTGTTCGAGCCGATGAAGAAAACTCCGGCCAAAATACTAGCAATCAAAATCTTGTCTGGCTTTGCAGTATGGGGGATCCTGGGAACTTTTCCTAGATATTGGATACCGTCTGGAGTGAGCAGGAAGACTCAGCGTACGTATTCAGTGCAACATTAAAGGCACAAAAGCTGACTTTCAGAAACAGACTTGCTCTGGCCCATCCACGGCCTCCTAACACTGTTCCTCATGACAGAATCACGTATAACCAACATCCCCATCTTCCTGCTTTTCGAAATCCAGCTGCAGACACTGCGAAGGCTCGATCTCTCACCCAATGAGCTCACAATGACATCCATACTCCTGCAATACGCCTCCTTCTTCGCCTTCGGCGGTTCAAACGCCATATCCTCAATAGACCTCTCCAACGCCTACAATGGCATCAGCGGCTACAACGTCGTCGCCGTCGGAATTCTGACGTTCTGCAGCAACTGGGCTGGGCCCATATGGTGGACTTCGGCCACCGTCATACTCCTATCCGAGAAGCGCCACCAGCGGCGCGATAATTGGTCACAGCATCTATCGCTGATGACAGGGTTTGTGGCTTTCAGCGTTCTGTGCGTCATGCTGGCTTGCACGGCGCTGAGGACGCACTTGTTTATATGGACGGTGTTCTCGCCCAAGTATTTGTATAGTATGGCTTGGAGTTTGGCACAGCATCTCTGTGTCAATGTGCTTTTTGGTAGCGCGCTGTATGGATTAGGGCGGTTCCAGATTCCAGCATAGATAGCGTAGTTGTAGTATAGTTCTCCTTGAGTATAGTGAGAAGATACTCAATCCAGTCCTCGAAAGAGATCGTCGATCACGCTGCTCTTCTTGACCTTGCCACTCTTACGCTTCTGGGCTTTCGTCTAATTCAGGTTTGATCGCGTACCCATGCTTTCCGCAGCAGGCTCTGATGACCCAGGCACGAGTGACTCCACCACTTCCGTCTTCAAATTTGCTCCTACGTCCTCCATACTCACCGCGAGTTCTGCGCTCACATCTGCCGAAGAGGTCTCCGGCTCAGGCACCCTCTCAACGGCCTCCCCCACATCCTCCCTCAATCTCTCCTCTACATCCATAGCCACGTCGTCGACTCCAATAGCAGCACTCTCCCGCGGCACTCTACTTACTCTCTCCTCCCCTCCGAGGCACTTCCACACCCTCGCTAGCTCCGCAACAAGCACCAGCCCAAGCGCAGAGAACTGACCATCCCGCACAACTTGTGTGAAAGCTCTGCACATTCGTCTCAGCTGTGCTCATCGACTCCGAATTCTTTGATGCTACAGATAGGAAAATGAGAAAAGAAACGAAAAGGATACATAGGTGAGTAAATAAATGAATTCTCTCACAAATAGCATCGGGGCAGTAAATGGTCACTCATGTAAGAAATCCTTGCATCGGAGCGCACGCTTTCGGCTGCTTCGAGCTCGGTGATCAACTTTTGGAGATTTCGGCGGAGCATGGATAGCCATTTCCACCAATGCGCTTGGCGGTGTTGGTTTTTGTTGCGGTGGTTGAGGAGGTGGAGGATTTGTAAGGATGAGCGGAGGGGTGGATCGGGATCCGAGGTTCCATTTGAGCTTTTAATTGCTACACGAGAGCGAAATCAAACATATTAATGGCTGTTGTTGATGAGCCTTTGCGAGTTTGGGAATGGATTCATGACATTATTGTGGGATGATGATGAGTTGAAGCTTTTAGAGGAAAAGTCACGAAAAGCGTAGCTAGAGAACATCAACTGTGCAAGAGTATTTGATATGAATGCTGTGCTCGACAGATTTCTGTCGACTTATCGAGTTTCAAAACTCTGCTACATATTTTGACTGCATCCCTCAAGAACGGGAAGTATTCCATAAAAGCAAAGGTCTCACACACCAGCGAGGAATAGTAACCCAGATCGAAGCTTAGAGCAAACAACTAGTCACATATAACAGCGCCACTTGCGAAACAACCGCGCTTTTGACATAACAAAGTTAGAACTGGTGAAGATCAAGGTATCGTGTCAAGGGCTCAATCCTCCAATTCCTTTCCATAGCGAGACTGTCAAACCAAAGCTCAGATAGCTCGGCAGGCAAACTGGGCATTACTTCCAGGACCAATGATGCAGCACGGCCGATGCCAAACCAGAAAAACGTGTAGATGTTGGTTTGTGAAAGGGAGCTCGAGTATAGCCAAAGCTATTCATAGATTGGAAGGTAAGGCGACGAACGACGGTACCTCAACGGTGGGCCTGGATAGTAAGGGACCAAGTCACCGCGGTAGTTGGGGCGGTCAATGTCATAAGCGTCTTCCATCTCAGCCAGGCGAGTACCACGGTCGTACTGAGAACGGCGACGACGTTGTTCATCGCGGAAATTCTGTCCAGCGCGTGGGGCGAAAAGCCCAACATGTTCCGCATTCTCCACACTACGGCGCATCTTGGATGGATTGTCCGGACCCGGGAAAATATCTTCAGTCCCAGCCATGGACCCAGTTGTATGAAATATCTTTGGGCGGAAAGACGGGTGCTCAAGCATGACCGAGCTATTGCGGAATTTCTGTATCAGACAGTCTCGGCCCTGAATAGTGGCGTAAGACACTTCGGCGACCTTCTCGCTGTTGAACCGGTTCCAGCGGTTGCCTGCTCTAGCATTCATGAAGTCGATGATGTGGTACGGGTCTTCGAAGTTGATGAAAGCATAGCCAACGTTGCAGTTGTTGGCGAAGTCGATACGCAGATACATGAAGTCATATTTGCCACGACTTGTCTCGTCAACAATGTCCTTGAGCATTACCTGATCAATTTTGTTGGGGATATTGCGTAGCATGATCGTAGTGCGAACATCTAAGCCTTGGCGGATTCGCTCCACATCGACAACATTGTGGTGTCCAGAAGGAAAATCAGAGTTGCGTCCCATGTATTTGTGCGGTATTCGTTGATGCGAAGAGTAATACCCAGCACGATACGGAGAAAGCCCAGACGCGCTACGCTCCTGTCCAATGGCCCCGGGCGTATACGGGGACCAAAGAGGAGACTGCATGCCATACTCAGGATAAGGACTAAAGAATGGGCTGAACGGTGAGGTCTCCCCTGACTCTGGGCCATTGAAATTGGTCTTCTGAAGATTTAGGGGGGTTGGCATCTGGTGGGTATTGAAATCTCTGTGGAAAGCAAAAGATCGTCCAGCGGAGAGCTGTGGCATGGGGTACTGAGCGAATAGCGACGGGTTCACTATGTCTTGCCCATAACCTCCTGATATCCCTGGTGAGGTCGACACTTCCTGAGCAAACCCAGCAGATGGACCATTCAATGTCAAACCACTCAATGCATTGCCTAAGCTTGTATCGTCTTGACCGATGATAAGGGGACGGTGGAGATCAACATACTGTGGGGAAGACTCCCCATGGCTGCCGTAGTAGTGCTGAACGCTTAAGGTACATGCCTGGCCAGGTTAGCCAAACTGTCATCCAATGTACAGGGAGCTCCTACAGCAATCTTGAAACCGTTGAGACCCAGGAGAGCAGAAGTTGCAGTAGTGGTGTTATGGAACTCGACTCGGTACAATGCCAAGGGAAGAGGTTCCTCAACTAGCTCCATGGCCATCACATCACCGTAATTCGTGAGCAGCTCCTTGATCACAATACCAATGCCGTTGGAGTCAAATTGTTCGACGGGTCCTCCGTATTCGGCCTTGATAAGGATCTGCGCCTCAAATACGATTGATGGGATTGCCATGTTCTGCTTGATGAAGTAGTTTGGTGTGCCGATAAAGTTGACCTGCCAGCTAGGGCGTAGGTCCTTGACCTTCGTGTACGCCTTGATTGTCTCGCGGATATCACCGAAGCTGACATAGACGGTACCAGTCAGGAGTAACTCGTTGATTCCGAGATTCTTCAAGGTGGGGAAAAAGTCATGCTAACATATGTTAGGGACTTTTCAAGACACATTAAAGTACGACCTACGTGGAAAAACTGCTCAAGCTCGGCCATGGACGTCTTGGTAGAGATGTTTGCGATGAAAAGGTACCTGGAGGTATTGATGTCCGAGGAAAACTGGCCAACTTTGGGGAACTTCCTAGGAGGGCTCGCCATCGACGGCTGGCTTTGACGGGGTGTCACATCTGCCGAAACAGCAGAAAGACCATCGTGGGCTTCAAATTTGCCCGAAAACCTATTGGCGCTGGGAGAAAGCCCGCTGAAATTGGTGTCTGCAGATCCGAATGAAGTATTGGAGGCGGATGCAGGCAGGTTGAAATTCTGACGTGTGTTATTCTTAAAAAGACCACCCTGAGATCCAATTGGAGTGAAGCTGGAAGCAATTGGAGAAAGCTTGGGCCCATCGTTCGGGCGTCGGCCAGTGCTCAAGGTGGCAGATGAGCCCACAAAAGGATCGGCTGAACCAAGTGCTGGGACATTGCCAGCTTTGCTACTGGGACTAGCCTTCGAAAATACTTCAAGAGAGAAAGCAGGAGGGACTTTCAGCCTCACGAGACCGGTCTTCGGTGCTTTGTAGCCGGAACGAAGTTCTTCTGGGGAGAAGGTGGTGAGCTTGGTTTCCGGAGTGTTCTGAGCCGAGTTGACGGTCTCAGACGAGCTGGGGCTTCCGGCAAGGCCATTACGATGACGGTTTGCTTCAACCATGATGAGTAGGCTATTGGATTAGAAGGGTCCTTGTGATCCTGAACTTCTGACCAGAAAGATTCTCAGCAATAGTAGAGTATACAGAAGCCAGACGTTCCTGGCTCGGGACACTTCCACACCAGAAGAAGAGACAATTTACCAAGAGGAAAATCAAGATTTTGAAGATCCTGACTTGAGAACAGAAGGGGGAAAGGGGAAAGGGAGGAAGAGGAGATCGGGGGAAGTGATGTTCTTATGGTGGATACGAAGCTGGGGGAGGGGAGTGTTGGACAGGATCATGTGATGGTGACAAATTGGTGGATACGGTAACGACAAAGAACTCGATTGTGTTGTTGGCCGAGTACAGGGTAAGGAAGAAGCCGAGGAGATTGTGTCAAGGGAAGCTCTTCATCCTGATCTTGGGTGGGTCCATGAATTGCCATAGCGGGGTCTTATCGCTTTTCAGGACCCTGACGCCATCTTTCCATTTGGTAAACGCCTTGAAGATATTGCGTACGGGTGATGGGATTTACAATCTACAGCTCGAATATGAAATCGCAGAGCGTTGCCTGGAAACAGCCAATGCATTCAAGAATCTGGCTGTGATCTACTTTACAGCTAGGGGTGACCAAAAACATACTCGGCATCATGGCAGTTGAGTAGTCGAGATGGGGGTACCATGGTTGATGTGAAGTTCCCTGGTACATGAGATTGGAAGACAGGACGTCTTTTAGCTTGCCTGCATTTCACGCTACTGCTCGCTTAGGGTACATAAGCCAGGAACGGGAGCAGTTGCCAAGTCCTGTGACAGGGGTCGGCCCAGCCTTACGAGGCTACATTATTGTTCGAGTTACCTCGAGTAGCAGTAAGGTACCTTGAGTGAGCTACTGTAGTAGTGGATGTGAGGGCTGATCCTAGCGAAAGCAACGAAAGATTGGAGTCATCAGGTTCAGCATAGTCGCTGTGCTAATCTAGGTTTAAGAAATGCTTCTAGAATCAGTGTGAAAGGAGCCAAATTCATCAAAGCTTCGCTCGCTTCAGCAACACCAGAGATGCCTTCTCTCATTGACCCACGCAGCGAGCTGGACTTCGCAGTGCAGCAGGTCGGTGTCCTTAGTCCTTCCGAAACCACGTCGACCAACGCTGACCGATCTCTAGACCGTACAGTCTCCCTCAGACAATGAATATTTAAACCAGCTCATTCCTGCCATTAAAGACGCCAGTCGAGGCGGTCGAGGACAGCAGCTATTGCAGTCTCTCACACAGTATTCCGCTGATAGGGAAGCTGAAATCGAGAAAATATGCAACACAAACCATCAAGGCTTCGTCAGCTCGGTCAACCAACTTCTTCAGGTCCGTGAGGGCACCGTCAATTTGACAACCGAAATACTCCATCTCAACCAGTCCATACAATCGAGTACGGAAAAGCTGGCTGAGCAGAAGCGAGCACTAGTAGAATCACGGGGGGTGCGCCAGAATATCGACGAAGCTACCCAGGCTTTGCGTGATTGCCTAGAAGTTCTACAGTTAGCCAACCAAGTCCACGATCTGCTAGGGAAGAAGAGTCATTATTCAGCTCTCAGAGCCCTAGATGAGCTTCAGAACGTGCACCTGAAGGAGATAACTCAATACAAGATTGCTGATTTGATACAAAAGTCCGTCCCAGCCACAAAAAAACTCATTGCTGAGGCAGTCATGACAGACCTCAATACGTGGCTCTACCGTATTCGCGAGACCACTCCATATCTGGGCGAAGTAGCTTTCTATCACACCGAGCAGAGGAGAACGAGACAAAAGGACCGTGCAGAGGCCAACAATTACTTAAGCAACTTTAAGTTGAATTCAGCGATAGAATTAACATCCGACGAGACCGAGGAGTTCGATTTGCTTGACAACGATGAAGTGCAGGTGGATTTCACACCACTTTTTGAGTGTATCCATATCCACGATGCCCTCGGTGAGAGCGACAGGTTCCGAGCAGAATACGCGACAACTCGTAGGCAGCAGAAGGATCTCTTGATGCCCGCTTCAATAACTCTCGTCGATCCTGAAGGAGCAAGCCTGAACGAACTCCTTGAAGGTATTGCAGGTTTCGCCATTGTTGAAAAGGCAACCACGAAAAAGGCACCGGATTTACGCTCTGCAGCAGACGTCGAGGAATTGTGGGACTCCATGTGCCAAACCGCCATCATGCTGATCGCCAAAGCATTACACGAAGTAGACAATGCCGAGATGCTACTTCGTATCAAAGGGGCCATTGCACTTTTCATACAAACCATGGACTCTTGGGACTATCGTGTGGGCGCCTTGGACACTTTCCTTTTGACATTATTCGAAAAATACGCAGAACTTCTTAAGAGAAGGTTTAGTGACGACTTCCAAGAGGTAGTTTCCACGGATGACTATATGCCAATGCCAA
Source organism: Physcia stellaris (assembly GCA_018902385.1). Lineage (NCBI taxonomy): Eukaryota > Fungi > Ascomycota > Lecanoromycetes > Caliciales > Physciaceae > Physcia > Physcia stellaris. The sequence goes on along the minus strand of JABSSW010000007.1, from coordinate 129,480 downwards.
TCAACAAATTGGACGAGTATGACAAAGTAGTCAACGTTAGCTGGTACACTCCCGACAAGGCTCGCGAGGATCTTCGCTTCCCATGCGTTTTGCCATTTTCTCAGATGTACCCCTTATGCTGTATCGACATACGAAATTTCCTGAACCAATTTTACTTCTTCTCAGATGACCATTTCCAGCATCCGCGAGTCATAGACGAGACATTACGAGCTTCTCTTGACGAGCTTCTATCCGAGAAAGTGTGCCAGTCACTTGTGGAACGACTTAGCTCCCAATATCTAGGCCAGATTGTACAGATTCTCATCAATCTAGAGCATTTCGAATTTGCATGTCAAGAGCTTGAACAATTACTTGTAGCAGCTAGGTCCACCGCATCAGCTGGTGGCACTATTGTCTTGAAGGCCACTGAAGAGTTCCGGAACAACAAGAAGACCGCCGAGAAACGAATCTTTGAGCTAGTCAACTCAAAGATCGATGATCTTATCGAGACCGCCGAATACGACTGGTACGTTGCACTCCTTCATTATTTTGCCCGCCAGGATCTTTCTTGCTAACAAGTGATCTACAGGCTCGCACCCACGCTTGAGACAGAGCCAAGCAATTACATGCAGACCTTGACAACATACCTTTCAAACATCATGGGCTCAGTATTGCTGGGACTTCCAACAGAAATCAAAGAGCTGATCTATTTTGATGCTCTAAGTCATGCCGCAACAATGATTCTCGTAAGTGCCCTATCCAGTTATGATGTCACTTTGGCTTAGATAGCTCTACATAGGGATTGCCTTTGTCACCGGACGTTAAACGAATAAACCCCAACGGGGTGGCCGCCCTTGCCAAAGACGTTCGATACTTGACGGAGTTCGTAAACACACTTGGGAATCCTATCTTGGGTCAGAATCTGGAAGAATTGCAACAAACTGTCGCCTTGATGCAATCGGATAATTCGGATGAATTCTACGACATGTCGACAAGGAACAAAAAATACGGCAGGGTTGATGCAATGAACGGTCGCACATTAGTGGAGAAGTACGTTTCGATCTTTCTCCTGAGCATGAGAAAGGCAACAATGCAGGTGTTGATACTTTCATTCCAGACTTACGCACTCCGTACAAAGCCCTGCGAAAACAGATAAATTCACAACACTATCCTCGAGATTCGGCATTAAGTCCTAAGAGGGGCAGCTTAGAATATCCCTACATCCCTTCGACTCCCCAAAGACACCATTACCGCCAAGGTCTAGTTCCTGCAATCCATCCGCATCCTAGTGTCAATCTTAGAGAAGGGTAAGCTCATAACAATCACTGGGAGTACGAATTCACTGACACGATACGGTATGGGATAGTGGACCACCATTTCATCTGACGCGTCCATCGCACTGCAACTCAAGCATGAGCTGCTCACGATGAAGGAGTCACTGTTGGTTTCGCAGCTCATTGGAGGGCTCTAATGCGCTCAACTAAAGCAAGGAATATGCAATTCTTTTATATTCGTCGAGAGAACGATGTCCCTGCGCCCGGAAGTTGACTCTGAAGGTTTTCGGAACCTCGTTAGCCCTTCTTTTGGGGGAAGCGGGCAAATAAACCACTGTCCGCTGAAAGGATTTCAAGTCAAAAGCTTATACACCACGCTGGCAACAGACTTCGGCCCCAGTGCTGCTGTATCGACGCTATTCCTCCACACGAGCTTCAGCACGATGTGACGGCTCGTCAATGAATATATGCAAATAGCCCATTTAGCCGACTCGAATGTCCTCTGTTACTATCATGTTTCTTCTCATCAGCTTTTTCATAACACCTCATGCCGCCACTTAAGTAACTTCATGGCTTTTTGCTATTATTTGACTGGTTGTCTGAGAGGTCAATAGCTCCTAATATTGTAGATACGATTGAATTTCCCTGTGCCCAAGAAACAGCCTGCGATGATGCCCTGATCCGGTGACACCTGCAATGCTCAAATGCTTGACGTAACGGAACCACTCTCAACCCTATATCAGCACCAGAATATGCAGCGCTATGCCTTGACACTCCGTCACCCCTGGCTGCTCCATGCTTCCCCACTGTCTGCTCGTTCTTCAAATCGGATCAGCTAACAGTAATGGTGCCGCCTGCCATACCAACACCCGCGGGTAGCCATGGTTGCGGAGATTCTCTGTATATGGGAAAAGGAGGGACGACCATCACGAAAGTCAATGCCGTCCCCACTAATCCAACCCAGAGCGTAGTGAAAATGTTTTGCTGTATAAAGCCCAGGATGAACGCAAGGACCTAGTTGTTATTAGCCGCAGAGGACAAATGGTGGGTGAACCACCGCGCTCGAAGGCCTCTAGGACTTACGCCGGTAGCGGAGAGGATGAGGGTAGTAAATTGTTCTGTTTGCTTCTGGCCTTCGAAATCCTGGCGTGGCACGATGGATCAGCTTTATTTGATTCAATTGACAAGGGGAAAAAGACATACGATTTGGCCTTCGAAGAATTCCTGTACTTGTTTTAAGAGCTCGTCCGCCATAATTACAGTTTGCAGCGAATGGCGGAATAATGGCTCGATGGGAATCGCTGCAAGCTGTCAAGTTGGATACTCTACTTGGTAGAGGAAACGGCAATAGCCGCCGATAGCGCGGCATTGACGCCAAGAGAAAGGGCCTAGGGTTACATGCAACACCAGAGAATTGGAGGATGTAAGGCATCTGCGATTGTATTTGATGCGATGTTCAGCTTGAGCACTCATTGAAGACATATGCCTAAACGGTAGTCGTGATGCTTCCACTCAAAACTCAATCTACCATAAGCAACAATGGATGTCGTGTCGGTGATCTCGGGCTACATCTCCAAGATGGTGTCAGCCGGCGAAAGTTCCACGGGCTCCTCGTCCTCAAAAATGAAAATACTTCTGCTTGACAGTGAGACAGTGCGAGTCTTAGAAAAATATACACGTCAGAGTATTGGGCTAACTGCCTCAGGTTACAATTGTCTCGACCGCCATAACTCAATCAGCTCTGCTGAATCATGAAGTCTATCTCATTGAGTACGGATCCGTGGCTATTCAGTGATCAAAGCTTATGAGTCCTTGGTCAGCCGTCTCGACAATGCGAATCGCGAGAAGATGCGACACCTGCGGTGCCTTTGCTTCGTCCGACCGTCACCGGGTTCAATCCAACACCTCATTGACGAGTTTCGCGACCCCAAGTACGGCGAATACAATATTTGTCAGCAGCTACTATAAGCTCTTGCTATCTATAAGCTAATGAAGACGGTCAGATTTCAGTAACGTCATCCGCAAATCATCTCTTGAAAGGCTTGCAGAAGCAGACGACAATGAGGTGGTACGCTCCATTCAAGAGTATTTCGGCGACTACATTGTAGTAAACCCCGATCTCTGCTCCCTTGACCTTGGGTTTCCTAAGAAACGGATATGGGGTAGCACGGCGGATGCATGGGATCCTGATGCTCTACAGCGCTGCACGGAAGGGGTCGTCGCTCTGCTGCTATCGCTAAAGAAGAAACCGTTAATACGGTATGAGAAAAACAGCCTGATGACGAAGAAACTAGCTACAGAGATCAGATACCAGATGACCCAAGAAGAGCAGCTCTTCGATTTTAGGAAGACGGATACTCCGCCAATCCTTCTGCTGTTAGACCGTAGAGATGATCCCATAACCCCGCTTCTAACTCAATGGACTTACCAGGCAATGGTGCATGAGCTGCTTGGCATCCAGAACGGCCGAGTCGATCTCAGTGAGGTGCCCGATATCAGACCCGAGCTAAAGGAAGTAGTGCTTTCGCAAGATCAGGATCCCTTTTTCAAGAAGAATATGTATCTCAATTTTGGTGACCTCGGAGGGAACATCAAGGACTACGTCGAACAGTATCAATCGAAGACCAAGAGCAACGCAAGTTTGGAATCTATCTCCGATATGAAGCGATTTATCGAAGATTATCCCGAATTCCGCAAGTTATCTGGCAACGTCAGCAAGCACGTTACCCTTGTTGGCGAGCTAAGCAGGCGCGTCGGAGCGGACAGCTTGTTGGATGTCAGCGAATTGGAACAAAGTCTAGCTTGCAATGACAATCACGCAAGCGATCTTAAAGTATCTGCAGTCAATCCTAAACGGTAGTCCCAATCCACTGACAAATCAATACAGAATCTACAAAGACTTATCCAGTCTCCCAAGGTTCCGGCGGATGGCAAGCTTCGTCTTGTAGCGTTGTACTCATTACGTTACGAGAAACATCCATCAAGTGCTCTACCTATGCTACTCGATCTTCTTACCGCTGCCGGCAACGTATCTTCTCGTCGCGTGCAGATAATCAATAAGCTGTTAACCTACCATCATTCTTTACAGGCTCCGCCTGCTGCTGGGGGATTTTCTGACCTTTTCGAATCGGCATCAATATTCTCGGGCGCTAGAGATCGTTTCAAAGGGTTGAAAGGTGTTGAGAATGTGTACACGCAGCACTCACCCCGACTAGAAGCCACTTTGCAGAATCTTATCAAGGCGAGGCTGAAAGAACAGCAATATCCATTTGTTGAGGGCGGCGGAAGTACGCGTGACAAGCCGCAAGATATCATCGTCTTCATAGTAGGAGGTACCACCTATGAAGAGGCGAAGATGGTTGCGCAGGTCAACGCTAGTTACCCCGGCGTGAGAGTTGTGCTAGGAGGTACGAGCATCCAAAACAGTACGACTTTTTTGGAAGACATTGATGACGCAACGTCAAGCTGGCCAGACGCTGAATCGTCGTCAGCGGCCGGACGGTTAAGACGCGAGGCGGGACGATGATGAATCGTCATTCGGTGTATATTAGAGTTCATTTGTAGGCATCAATTGTAATCGGACATGGTGCGCTTGTTCTACATTGGTATAGGATGGTACAGCTTTTTCGGATGAAAATACAAGTCGAAAGGAAGTGGATTTCAAGTGACTACATACATGTATACATACTCAGTATTTCTTGATCATGATTATTCATACCTTAGCCTAAGACTAATTCGGCAATCTCGGCCCGCAGCCAGCGTGAATTCCGAGGGTTGGCGATCCGGGCTCGTCAAGTCCGATACCTTCTCTCAGGCGCCATGCTTGTGATGTAAAACTCGATGCTGAAGCCGCAGCGTTCACGCTGGCCTCTGCACCATGCTTATCGACACCGGGCGTTGTCAAAAGCCTGTGGGCGAGGGTTCGCCACCGTCAATGGGGCTTCAAGGTAAGCTTTAATACCTCGATTTTGTTTGATGAGTCTGTTCAGAAAATCTACTACAGGCCTTTTGACGTCGTGGTTATTGGGGGTGGACATGCAGGTACCGAAGCATCTGCAGCAGCAGCTCGTTCCGGCGCAAGAACAGTATTGGTCACACCTTCATTATCAAACTTGGGCGTCTGCTCCTGCAATCCTTCCTTCGGCGGAATTGGGAAGGGGACAATGATTCGAGAAATCGATGCATTGGACGGACTCTGTGGGCGTATTGTAGACAAGGCTGGAGTCCATTTCCGGGTCCTCAACAGGAAGAAAGGCCCAGCGGTCTGGGGACCGAGGGCGCAGATCGACAGAGAAATTTACAAGAAAGAAATGAAAGCTGAGATACTAGCTACCAGTGGTCTTTCGGTCCAGGAAGGAAAGGTCGCGGATATCGTGACTACGATGGGTTCGGAAGGGACCCAAAGGAGCATCAAAGGGGTCAGGCTGGAATCAGGCGAAGTGATGCCTTGTGAGAAAGTCATAATCACTACGGGGACATTTCTAGGTGGCGAGATTCACATAGGCTTGGACGTATTCCCCAGTGGCAGAATGGGCGAAGCAGCAACGGTTGGACTGAGCAAATCACTCAAAGATTCCGGATTCGAGTTAGGCAGACTCAAGACTGGAACGCCCCCACGGCTGGACCGAAAGACTATCAACTTCGATGCTCTTGAAATTCAACCTGGCGAGGACACACCGGCACCTTTTTCTTATCTCAACCACGCCGTTTCAGTGCAAGAGCAGCTTCATTGTTACAGCACAAGGACTAATAGTGCTGCACACGAGATCATAAGGGCAAACCTTGGGAGAAGCATCCATATCCGTGAAACCGTGAAAGGGCCCCGTTACTGTCCATCTCTGGAGTCAAAAATCATTCGTTTCCAGAGTAAGGATTATCATCAGATCTGGCTCGAACCTGAAGGTTTTGACACCAATGTCATCTATCCAAACGGAATATCCATGACAGTACCTGCAGATGCTCAAGAACAAATGCTTCGTACTATCACTGGACTCGAGAATGTTACAATGATTCAGCCAGGATACGGAGTTGAATATGACTACGTGGACCCGCGTAATCTGCGACCTACCCTTGAGACAAAGCTCATCTCAGGTCTTTACCTTGCCGGGCAAATCAATGGTACTACCGGCTATGAAGAAGCTGCAGCGCAAGGCATCATAGCTGGTATCAATGCTGGCCTCGCTGCTCAACACAAAGGGCAAATGACTATCAGCAGAGGTGATGGATATATAGGAATTATGATTGATGACCTCATCACCAAAGGCGTCAGTGAGCCGTACCGAATGTTCACATCCCGCAGCGAGTATCGCATGAGCGCCCGTGCGGACAACGCAGACCTCCGATTGACAGCAAAAGGAAAGGGTGCAGGAATTGTGGGTAATAAGCGCTGGGAAGCTTTCCGTAGCGTTTCTTCCGAGATGGGAGAGCTTACAAACCTCCTCGAGAGTACAAGATTTAGCTCTCAAGGCTGGATTGCCAAAGGCTTCCGAGTTCACCAAGACTCAAGTCTTCGATCTGCCTATGATATGCTACGCCTCACCGGAATCACCGTCGACTCTTTGGCCTCGGTTCTGCCTCAGATCACAGCTTTCTCACCGAAAGTCAAGGAACGGGTTGGGATTGAGGCCGTGTATGCTCCCTATGTGGCTCAGCAAAAAGCTGCTATTGGGTTATTTGAGCGTGATGAAACGTTGAAACTGCCGCCTGATCTCAACTACTCCGCTATTCATGGTCTCAGTACCGAGGAGAAGAGAGTTCTGGAAATGGTCAAGCCAGAAAGCGTCGGTATGGCTAGACGATGTGAAGGGATTACGCCGGCCGGGGCTCTGCGATTGCTGGCGTTCGTTCGAGGTGCTAAAGAAAGGGACCGACGACGCGATGTTTGGGCAGAAGTCGAAGCCACGAAAGCGCAGCACGCTGGCCTGTAACAAGACCGTTGATGCTGCACCCCAAGAACGCGGGGAGAGTAAATGGCGACCGGGAGCCGGACAAACACCTTCCTTACCAACAGGGCAGCCTTTACGGAAGCTTTGGGAGTGCGAGCACGTCAGCAATTTGTGACAGCGGCATGGACAGCTCCTCAAATCTGTTCTGCGGACTCGCTAATTAGGCTGAGGAGTGAGTACTGGTGAAGATCTAGCAGCTGTCTGGCGATAAACCTCGGCAATACTCCGTATGCTGACTCTGGATACAGCTAGGGTAGCGCAACGCTCTGCTGTTTCGCACAGATCTCACCTTGGCCGCAGTCGACGCTCGGCTCGGAGGCATATCCGATGAGCACTCTGTGTCACTGTCAAGTGCAGAAGGTGGGATGCTCAACCCTTCAATCAAGCACAGGGAGATCAGTGTCATTATTGAGCAGCATCCTGCTCATCGGCTATTCCCTATGTAATGGGAAGTACAAGTGGCCTGCTTTCGCTCAGAAATCGGGGTGGACCGACCGAGTTCAGACCGGGAAAGACTGTTGCGTGGATTCTCGTCCTGGTGATCAGCGCGAATCAAGGCATCTGGTAAAGCAGACTAGAGAATGACGAAGCTGCAGCACAGACAATGTGAATGGAGATACTGAATACTTACTGACCAGTCAAATGGCCATGGAAGCGTCAACGAAGCTTCGACGAAAAATGGATTTTGCGGGGTGCATTAGCATCTCTTAGAAAGCGCTTGTCGGCTATACAAGAGGCTCATAAAGGCGTCGCTGGTCTCTGCCTCTTTTACACCCGCTCCACTACCATCCACTCCTGTCAGCTAGATCTCAGTAAAACGATGCCACCTGGCTCTTCGATCAGATTAGCTAACTTGACCCTGCCTCTACTTCTTGATAGTCTCCGTTTTTGACATCGATTCTGTCAGGGAAAGCCCTCTCCTTAGACTGTCCGTGTGAAAAGAGGTGAAAATCATGTTTGACAAACCCATAGGTCATGTGCAGCTGCCCATGACTGCCCATGACCTCGCCTCGACCTATCATCTAGACACATCCATACCAATGTTCCTATTTCCACGAGGGAATCTGGGACACGACATCACCTGTGCTTTCTCTGCACTGCAGAGGACTGGTTTTCCTTTCCCTGCATGATCAAGAGCAAGGTATCCGTATGCGGGCCCTACATTTCTCCTAATTCATGTGTCAAATTAGGAAATTCTCCTAGTTCAGCCGGAAATCCTCCATCCAGATTCCGCGTGAATTGTCACACGCATTCTCTAGCCCCCACGCGCACCAATATTCAATGTGAGATGGCAATACCTGCATTGATCCATTTTACCATCTTTCCAACGCTTTGACCATGGGCTCTACAAAAGACTATCAACCCTCAGCTGCTACCGAAATTTTTACTACTCGAGCATTGGAGGAGGCATCCTCCCCCCAAAAAGACATGCTTACAAACACTACGTCCTCATCTGAGACTTCACTTGTCGATAACCGGCCTAAAACTACCTTCTTCCACGGTGGCATCGGTGGAGCCGGCAATTACCGTCGAATCATTAGTGAAAACAACCTTGAACATCCCAGCAACCTTCGCACCTCCGAGCCCATGGTCAAGTCTCACGCCCGTCAAGCGCGCCGCTCTCACCTGCCACGATCACTCAAACACCGCTTCAGCAGCGGAATCGGGGGTGCAGGCAACATGCACACTCGTGCTGAAGAAGCGGCCTTGTCGCCCGAAGACCAAATGGTGCAAGCGAGAATCCGTCAGTCACATTTACCTCGGCGCTATTATGTGGGCATTGGAGGAATGGGTAATCGAAGGGGTCCGCAACGCCAGGATAGTGATTTTGCTAGTTCTACGACCAGCACGTCAGGCCAGAGCCATCTTGGCGCGGCCGAAGCCTTGAAGAGGAAATTGCTGGGGCTCGGGGATCGCTCACGCTCTTAGAGGAGACTAAGGGTGGGTGATTGTAGTATTCGATGATCAGACCACAAGCAGCTAATAGATTCTAGGTCACACTGATGATGCAGCAAGTTTATGAATTCTACGGAAGTCACGAATTCTCTTACTGGATGGGTAGTCTACATGTTGCTGGCTAGCATGGGATGACAAGATAGTGAGGCGTTTGCGACGTCCACGAACGTTAAAGTGAGGGCGTATACTTTGCATCAATGGGGAAAAACGCGGGATTGCATACTGTGTATTATGGGAGGAAAAAAGGCAGGAGTGCGTTTCGGCTCACCAACAAAAGCGCGTGATTTCGGGTTTTCGAGTGGCAGACAAAAGTTGCTTAAGACTAATGCATCAAAAGATATGTATCAGAACCCTTCAACTGTCCATGTCCTGAGTTTCTTTCAGTGATATCCATCCTAGTTATCGGAATTTTGCAGTTTCATCCTCGGTGAATACCAAATCCATACGGCCGGCTGCCTCGTACGAGAAGAACTGATCACCAAAGTCGTTCGTATCCCTGTAATGAGCCGTCGAGAAGGAGATTCTGTACCGTTCCCTACGATCTCGAAAGATAAGACGGCTACGGAAGACCTGGCGATATCACTCCTAGTATCATGCTGTGAGACTCGCAGTCTGCCTCTACCCGCACTGACCCGGCTACAGAGTTCTCGAGAAGACTGGAATAGGATATGAAACAAGATTGAGGACACTTTCCTGGTACCCAATGGGCGTTATCAGCATCCTGGTCACTGGGGTGCTACCATCCTCATCTCTGGATGACCCGAATTCATTCCGCAAGCTTTTTTCTCGGATTGTGCGGATACAACTATCACAAACATCATATTGTAAGCGTCCGGCAGGGAGTAGATGAGATCGAGGAAGCTGCGGTAGGCTAGCTCATAATCGAAGCTCGCATCGATAGATGCAGAGAGGGTGTTTTGTTAATACATTGAGGAAACTGATGGAGGTCGAGCTTGATACTCTTTTCGGGCAGACATGTATCAATGGGAGCCTTTACTGATTTGAGCATTCCCTCGACCACAAAGAATATGGCTGGATGCGTATTGGTCACGATATATTTCCCTACCAAAGACGACGATACTGTATACGACTTCTAGATTGGCCTAGTTTGGAGACTGTTCGTGACACATTCCTAATAGAAGCACGGTAATACTATGTCAATTCTGGGTTCATTTCCTCACGAGTTGGCGGTTTTCCCTCAATTGTCCCGTTCACTATTACATATATAAATTGAAATAAAAAGCCTGGTAAACAGTTAATATGACTAAGCGCAATTAGTTCAAGGGTAGAATTCGAGCTTCCCATGCTCGAGGTCGGGGTTCGAGTCCCCGATTGCGCAATTTTTTTGTTGTATTCGCTGGTCATGGGTTTGGAGAGGGAGTAGTTCCAAATGCATACTTGGGACGGTGATCTGATGAAATTTTTGGTGACCTTTAAAGACTGGGCTATTCATTTAAAACCCCAACCCTAGCAACACCATATATAGCCTAGGCCAGACGTCATACATACTCATAAGATCTGATCGACTTGTGCTTCAAGTCTAACGCTTGGCTTGAGACTGAATTGACATGGCCTCCAAGATTCAGAAGACCATTGCGAGGCAGAAAGAGAAGTGTGCCTCCCATGGACTGTCTTCCTCGACACTCACTCCACCCCCTCCATGCATCCGCTTATTCACGATTGTTTCATCTGACAAGGCTGCAAAAAGCTAATGCCTTCGTCTCAGGATCGCAGAAGGTGCCTACTATGAAGCCCATCAGCAACTCCGCGTCGTCGCCTCCCGCTACGTGAAGTCTCAAAACTGGGACTCCGCCATCGATATCCTCTACGAAGGCTCTCTCTCCCTGCTCAAAGCGGGGCAACGAGGCTCGGGCGGTGATTTAGGATGCTACCTCGTCGATGTATTCGAGAAGGCGGAGAGGAGCGTGGATGCGGAGAATAAAGGGAAGCTGTTGAGTATACTGAGGGCGTTCCCACCCGAGGAGCCGACGAAGAAGAAGTTCGTAGATGAGATGATTGCGTGGACGAGTAAATTCGGCGAGTATCCCAATGGAGAGCCGGAGCTGCATCATGTGGCTGGGACGTTGTATGCCGAAGGTATGACACTGCTGGTTCTGCTGGCTTCTTGTGCTACTGTGGAATATCTAGCGATCGCTAAAGCTAACTGTATAACTGATAGATCACCAGCCCTACGACGCAGAGCGTCATTTGGCTCTGGGCACGAAAGACTCTCCAGAACAGCTTGCCAAGGTCGAATATGAATGGTATACCCAAGACGAACCGCACAGCGCCGCCCTCTACGCCGCTCGCGCCATCTTTCCCTACCTCCTGACCGGCAACCTCCGCTCCGCGAACAAAGCGTATTTGATCTTCACCTCACGGCTCAGCGCCTCGAACAAGAACCTCATGGTCCAGGAAGTCAGCAGCACCTCCTCCGACATGCGCGTCTACCCCTCCTTACCCCTCCTAAACTTCCTCGGTCTACTGCTGTTAGCAATACAGCGCGGCACCAGCGACCTATACAAGCAGCTCGCGAAGCATTATGCCTCGTATCTGAAGGAGGTGACAGCCTGGGGCGACGCACTGGCGCAAATCGGAGAGATGTATTTTGGTATTCGTATCCCACGGCAGGGCAATCCGCTGTTCGACATGATGGGAAGCATGATGGGTTTTGGTGCTGCGCCGAAGCAGGCTGCAAGCCCGAGACCTGGAACGCCGAAGGCGCAGACGCCGTCGAGGTCGAGCACGCCGAAAAAGGTCGAGGGTCCGGTGCCGCCGAGTGTAGATTTGGATTAGATCATGGATGGTGGTTGTTGCTGTAGATATTGAGTATGAATAGACATGTGGTTCCAAGCAGTCAATGAGTGGATGATCAAATGAATGGCATTTCAAGTCTTGACCTCCTCCTCCCGCTCAAACATCCAATTATCTGCGTCCAGACTCGCAACTTTCCGGCGAAGGCTTTCTTGAACGACGGACAACATTTCGGCGGGATCGACAGATTGGGGGTTGCGGTTGCGGTACATTTCTATCATTCGCGCCGCTTCAAGCTCTGTAGACCGTCAGACCCCTCACCAACCCCTCATCTTCAGCCCCATTCGTTGAAACTCAGAACGAAGGAGGGAGAAACCCACTGTTCTTTTCGGCCTCCGCATCTGCCCCTTCGGCCGGCGGCGCCTGATCGTCCTCCAGTGCTGGAAGAACGGGCATTTGCACCTGGTACTTCCCATTTTGATCCCTAACCACAATATCCGCGCTATCGTCAGGAGGCGTTTCGGGCATGGTAGTCGCGGATGTAGACGACGAGGCTGTGGGTCGGCGACTGATGTGGTTGAAGAGGTTGCGGCGGACGTTGGAGCTTGGGGGTGGTGGTTGGCGGGTGGACGATGAGCGGGATGCCATGGTCTTTGGCAAGGATACAAAGTTGGAGGCAGAATAATTAATGACAGTCCAAAGCTATAATGAATGTGATAAATCAAATGTATGAGGACGCAAGGGTACTTTGGCTGGAGAACACTAGCGTGGCTTGGCGACTGGAATTATGTACAGAGGTCTGAGGTACGAACAGAGGTTTTGATCAGGAATGCAAAGGCAAAATGCCCTCAAAAGTGCTTTCCATTCCCCTGCCACTACTACTAATAGTTCAACACTTGGACTCAAAATTTGAGTCCAATGAAACCATGGTGTCAGCGGGCAGAGCGAATCTCTGTGAGGAAACAATTATCCACACTATTCGGGATTGATCCCTACATTAGCAAAGCTGATACCAAGTATCAAAAGAAGTATGAAACACTGTGTAGCGTTTGAGTAATGAAGTACTGTGTACACTGTGTAGCGTTTGAGCCTATATAGTGTAAGTGAAATAGAGTCGTAGGACTTCTCTTGTAAGAGCTTTGTGAGCCGAAAGACCAGAACAAAAGCTCTACACAAATCCTCGAACCAAAGGAGACTTTTGATCTTCAAGTTTCAACGTCGGAGTTTCTTGCATCCAGAATTTCCCCTTCAGCCGAAGACTGGCCAAGAATAAACTTCGGTCTCGATCGATCCAGCTCATCTTGCTCTTGTCGCCATCTCTGTCCCTTGTCGCTCATTTGCCGGAGATTGCTTATGAACAATTGCAAGGTCTTGTTCCCATCGTCGTCGTCACGTTCCAATGCCTTGGCCCGTCGGGTTTGGCTTGCTTGGTATAAGTTCCAAGCTTTGCTCTTGTCGCCAACTTCAGCTATCGCGTGTTCGACAGTCCATTTGTCTCTGGACGATAGATTTTCGGGGCGAATGACGTAGCGATCGTTGACCTTGTTGCGGATGGTGAGGGTGAAAGCGAGGACGTCTTGTGAGTGCGAGGTGTCCGCAGCTGCTGGGGCTGGCGAAGTCTCGGATGTAACGTTTGCCGCCTTGAAGCTTTCCTTGTTTGTGACTGCCGCAATTTGCTCCCCTAGATCAGAAGAACTATCCCCGGGTCTTTGAGCAGGACTGCTGAGAGTGTCTTCAATCTCTGGTTCGCTCTCTCCTTCAGCCACAGCACCATCCACCCTCGGTGAGTACTCCACTTTATTGTTACTACTGCGGCCCTCAAGGGCGTCCTCGTTGGCCGCTCCGGTGGGTAGCCCTTCTCCTAAAGCTACATCGTCTCCATATGGGGAGACCTCACTGGCGGCCATTAGCTCGCTAGCTTCTTCGTCTGCACTCACACCGCTCTCTGAGAACCCTTCTGGGTCCTCTGGAAATTCTTGCACCTTATCCATCGAGTCGGCTTCCTCGCTCTCATTCACATCTTGATCCTCATTCTCGTCCTCGACGTCATCTTTATTAGCTGCTGCGAGAATTGGCTTGCCTTGACTTTGGTCAGACCGAGCTCTATTCCATAGTGGTCCCTTATCTACAGCCTCAGAGTCCTCGTCCTTTGGATTAGCTTGCTTAGCTTCTGCGGACGATACGTTTTGATCATCTTGGCTATTCATAGACACTTCATCTTTGTCCATCGCTTCTTCGACGTCAGCCTGCATGTCCGCCCATTTGCCATCCTCATCATGCTGGGTCGCTGCTCCCATATCCTCCTGTATTCCCATCATTCTTCGCTCGTATTCAGTAATCTCTGCGTCGTTTTCGGACTGGATTTCTTGTATCTGATCCTCCGTCACAGGCTCTGCAAAAATGTACATGAATGGCGTCTGCGCATCGCGGGTCTCAAAATGAATTCGAAGTGACTTAGATAATTTAGAGAAAAGACATGCAAGAGGGATCTCCGATACATACCTGTTCTGGATATTTCTTCGTAGCCCTATCCAGGACTTTATTGAGCAAGTCTAGGCTGATCTTGAACTGCTGGTCCCCAAGAGCAGTGTCCCATTGACCATGCAATGCCGCATCCATTTCTGCTAGGCTAATGTATTGGAAGCCAAAAATTCGTTGGGTATTATGGTACGCAACAAATATACCATCCATTCTACCCATCCTGACTTGAAGCGAATACTTTAACATCGCACTTCTCATCATATCGTAGTACTCGCGCTCATAGGATTCCCACTCTCCCAGCCGGTCTTTGATCTCGTAACCCATTCCTTTCTCAACCTCTTGAGAGTCCATTCGAACGGAGACGACGGCACGTGTCTTCAAATCAAACATGCCAGTACCTGGGAGACGAGCATCGTGTGCGTCCAGTTGCGAGCGCATCAAGAAGTCTCCCATTGTCGAATAGTGGTAGGATTCTGGCGAGTTACGTTCCTCAGAAGGGACAATACTCTCATTGGTTTTTCGATACCTTTCAAAATCATCCTTCTTGAGGGTGAGTAGCTTTTCCATTGATTTTCCCAGCATCATCAAGATGTTGGCATTAGCAAATTGCTTGTCTGCGTCGATGGCGTAGGTCCCATCACGCCACCTCAGGAAAATTGCGGTAGGAGCTTTCTGAACAATGGTGAAAGATTTAGATGCAGTTTTGGGGAACTTATTGGATAGCATACTGGTCCCAATCTCCCGCCACTGAGACAAAAGAAAATGGAAGTGCGCTAATACACTGGTCATGCTGGATGACGAGCCTATGTACCGTTTACCATTTTTTTGAGCAATCTGCTTCAGAGCCTCATCACTCGAGGATGTGACATACGCCTTGAGAGCAGAGAAATCGAATTCGTTGACTGGCATTATTCTTTCGAGGTAAGGATCAAAGTTATACACTCTAGATCGTGGGTCTTGTAGGTGATAAACACCTGGACTACTTGCTCGTTAGCTTGATCTATCATGTGCTTGCAACAAGAGACTAACTTGAAAAGTACCCGTTCGAGCCCGTAAGATAAATGAGGTACAGGCGGCTGGTCAACTTCAACCGCTGAGACGATTAGCAGTCAATTTAAACTTGCTGAACGATATTCAATACCAGAAATATTAAGAGACTCAGCATCAACTACCTCAATGACGGCAGCATTCCTTGCACCTATACCACGAGGAAGTGTGAGCGGCCTTTGAATACCGATCTCTGATGTCTTTTGCTCACTCCAACTCGACAATCTCCAAGGTATCTCCGGTACCTTCTTCACGCGTAGCCTTGATGAAACATTTCGGACCAACGCATCTTTCAACGACTGCACACCCCCAGGTAGATTATGTAGTGTATCTTCGGCCCTGTCTGTGGCAACTTTGCGAACCGTTCGCTTGGCAACTTTGCGAAACGGTTGCTTAGATGTGCCCGCCTTGGAGGCCACTATTCGAGCCGGAGACATGTGCTCACTCTTGGGCGACTGCAATTCAGCCAGTCTAATCTTGGATGTACGTTTCGCCTTTTCGTCTGTTGCCAAAGCTTTTTTTAGCTTTTGAACATCTTCCTGCAATTTGACAAACGGATCGGTGCTTAGTTGGTGCTGCTCCCCGACCTTGGTGGCCTGTTGATGAATAAGAGCCTTAGACTCTTCACTCTTGGTTCCGCCAGGAATAGAAATCGTAACATCACGAGAGGCATCTGTTGGAGGAGGCAGCGTACGTTTACCAGATTTGGATTTAGTTGACCTTGTTCTTCGTCCTAGCCGTGCGATCTTTCCCTGTTGAGGCGGTGTTGTCGCTTTGGGTTTCATTCCACTCATGAGTTCTGCCGCCACGACCTGGGCTCTCTGTGACAGGCCTGGTTTCTTGTTATTCTGACGACGTCTTTCTGCAAACTGCTGCTGTAGCACGTCCTGTAGCTTTTTGGCTTGAGGTTTCGCTTCGACTGCATCTTGGGCTGATTCGCTCGAGGCGTTGGTGTTGTTCGCTTTTGGGGTTATTAAGGGGGCCTCGGCAGATTCCGGTCCAACTGAGTTTGCCTCTGTATGTAGGTAATGCGAGCTGAGGTATATATTTTGCAGGGCATTTCTTCGCAGGCGACAGGGATGGCAGATGTAGGGCTCAGTAAGTTTCAGAACACCATGAGATAACCTGAGGCTCATTCAGACGACGGAATCAGTGCAGACCTATATTGATGAAGTATGTCGCAACTAATCTCAGGTTTTCTAGGGTACGAGTATGTACAGTAGTTCAAAGTCTGACCGGATTTGTTCCGCATTCTCTGGGGCATTTCTGAAGAACATTTCAATCCAATACTTACGCTAGGTAGTCCAACCTCCCTCTCCTGTTCCATTTCTTCCTCCCAGATCCGCGCTCTTGATCTGCCCCTTCAATAACAACAGGTATCAGATTCAAGAATTGCTATCTTGTCCTTGCGTTAATGCAAGGAATTTAACGTCGAGGCTTCGTCGCCGCACTGAGGGTTTCCAAACGTTGGCTCTACGAAGACTTATGAAAAGCAACCCAATTGGGACACCATAATCTGAGGCGCTAAGAATTCAAGAAGGTTCTATTTGAATACATCCGCTGGATAATGCACTGAATGGTAAGTATTGCGAATAGAGTTCGCCGAAGTGTAATGCTTCCCACCACCAGTGCATTATTAGCGGCCAAGATACCCAGATCCTCTAGCAACGACCGCGGGGCTTGGGCAACCATACAAAGTTGTCTTGAGTCAAAAGAGACAAGTTCGGCGCACTTACCTTCTCTCCACAGCCGAAACAGGGTGCCAGCGGTGTGAGTGACTCCAATTACCTAAAGAATGGGAGATAAGTCCAAATGCAGGATAAAAAATATGAACAGCTACAAGGATATTTCATTTCTTTTGAAAATGCGAAGCGGTTACTCCTGGTAAAGTAGCTGCTCCTTCGATCAGGAAATCATGTGATATTGACAAAAAAATCAATGCCCCATGACGAGTCAGACTGTATCTTTAACCTTCTAGCTTGTATAAAGATGAGCACTCGACCTTAGAATAGGGCGTTTTTGAAACCGCTATTGTTGTGGAGTGGATCATCTTCTCATGTCTTGCTATGAAATGAAATTTGGGAAAGTATGGAGCTAGGATTACAAAGGGTCTGTTCTCTCATAGAACATAGCATTTCTGGAAGGGACCAAAATCCGAAGTCCGAGCATGTACACTTTGCTAGGCGTTGGAACTTTAAGCGGGCTACTCCTGTCCTACATGCAATGAGAGATTCAGAAAGGGAAGACGATGTAGTAAAGGGAAGATGTGCTTGGACAAGACAAGAATGACGTGCACACTTTGTAGTCATTTTAGATTATCGGGTGACGGTCTAGTAAGGGAAGAACAGAGACGATCTGTATACTTGGATCGAAAGAATTTGAACCCCTTCGTACAGTTGATGGTAGAGCTGCGCCGGATGCCCGATGATAGCAACAACAGTATATATCTTGGGTTGGGTGTCTAGTACGGCCTTGGCACAGTGTGTCGCCTATTTGCCGACCAAAGATGCATGTCGAGCATGTCTTGCATGTCCATCTGTACTACCTACTAGACAGCAAGTTCAACGTCAACGTTGCCGTCGAGAGCCGACCCTTACTGCCCTCAACCGGGTCCACCAAGCGCAGTGCGCCCCACGTTCTGCTGTCTCGTGATCCGAGATTCCTAGTGAGCCCCACAGGCTTAGCTCCAAATTCTTCAGTTAGCATCAACGCCCCCAAGCACTCACGACGCTAACTTGGCCTGGGTCTCTAGATCCTCACAGTCATTACCCACTCCTCGATGCGCAGTGCCTGCTCTTTTACAACCAGATGTCAAATGCTACGAGGTCGCGAAATCCACACAAACCACCGGAATTCGCAAGTTGAAGCCAAGCTTGTCTCAGTACCTGGGTGCTAAGCAGTGAAGCAAGAAGCGTTGCGTAAGATGAGTCGCCAAAAGCTTCTAATGTCTCGAAGTCTATCTCCACGTGGAAAAGCGGATGAGGCTTAAACGTCCTCGGGTACTTCCAAGAAAAGTCGTTCACAGCTCACCTCGTCTCATTATTATTGGCGCGCGTTGTGTCTTTCCAGACTACCTCATCATGTTGTACTTTGGCGGGTCTGGTTTCGGCAAGGAACCCTCTTAGAGGGTGAAGCTTGCAACAAATATGCATGTTGGATCAGGATCAGGTTCATGCATCACCAAGCCTTAAGGGTAGCTTTAGACGCTAAGTCGAATGTTAATAGGCTTCGTCCTCGGCTTGTGTTGGAGGGAATTATTATCCTGGTCTTCTTTACTTGCCGGGAAAACCGTAGATTTTCTCTAACCAGGGAAGACTCAAAGTAGCCAAAGCTGAGCTTGGGTTGCATACAGATCAGCTGCTCGAGATTCGGCCCGTTTTTGGTCTTCGAGACATCTATGGTGGCTACGGTGACGTTTCAATACTTTGACTGTTGCGAGAGTCTCCTTCTTCTTTCTGGCTAGCGATTTGTTTATCCTTTGTCCTCAGTCCATTAGTCAGAGCGAACGAAATTCCGAAGGAAGAGGCCTCCTACCCTCGCGGCATGGAGGCCTAATAGCGCTGAGGTGGACTGCTGATCCTCTCGGTTGACGACTCGCAATGCCAACTCGCTACTGCATTTCGTGCAGGAGTCCAGGCTACCTTAAGACCTCAACAAGCCAGCCGTGATCAGAGGCCAATAGTCCCTACAACATTACTTATTGCTTCGCGTCATGATCGGCTTCTCCGTCGGTAGTCCTTCTCAACGGTTTGAATCCGTGCATGGGCTGGTGCCCGGCCTTGAATCACTAGGGTTCTCTGGCATATTAGTTGGCATCTGGTGCCGGCAATGCTCACCTAGTATAGAAGACTTAGGTTTCAAAGAACGTGTACATATAGTCGAAAGGCTATACTCTGGTGGTTCGAGGTAGACGCCAAATTCACCGAAGCACTCAAGACCTGAATATCTGATGATCCGAGTCTTGGAGGCCTCATGGTTTGAGTCAATTTAATGGCTTCGGTGAGTCCAGATAAGCTAGGGCCCAAGATTGCCGCAGACCAGCTTAGTTACTGGATCTAACATGCAGATAAGGAGGAACAGTGCTGCGACTTGGCTCATTTCACCGATGGGTCCCCCCAAGATGACCGCCAGAAACGGTACTGTACCCCTTTTCCCGTCCATTGTTCCGCCAGACTTCATACCATCACTCACGCTGAATGATCTGACACGCCGTCACGGTAGGGCCATTGGCCAGCGATTAATCACGTCCTTCACCGGCCCTGTTCAAATCGCAGCTGTGCAGACTCTCATCAGCGATTTTGGTGTTGCCAGTGTGCTTTTGAATGCTTCGAATTTCACAGGTACACAACCTGAAGATGTGTCATTTGGTCAGCGCGCTGTGGTCAAATGATCACTGAACGCCCAAATAGATGCCAATCAAGCTTCTCGGTTGGTTCGAGACATTGCAAGCTGCTTTGAAGGCCTTCAACCGTTCTCAATTGGCGTCGAACAAGGCAGTGATGTGGTAAGGCCTACCGCCTCTATTTGAACTCTATACTTTAATTGGGCCAATTGACCCTCTCTGGTATCGGCAATGTTGTACTGGTACTCCGTGCTCTATGCCGAACACCTACTACAGCTGGAATTAGGGCAGACATGACATCTTCCGCTTGCTGTTGATATCATGAGCTTATCCCTGAGGCTCGTTTTTGCAGCTGCTGCGTGCTTCGCCGAAATCTCATATGGAAAACAGTACATGCAATGCTAAAGGTGTCTTGAAAAACAGATCAGCCAATTCCCTAGCCCACTCACCCTCGGTGCTGGACACTCACGGTCGAACACATCCACCATTGGTCAAGCCTTAGGTAGAGAGTTGGTCTCTGTCGGCGTCAATTGGAGCTTAGCGCCCATCCTCGAGTCCATAAACGAGCTTACCGAACCACTGGATACGGCAAAGAACTTCAGTGACGATCCGGAAACCGTCAGTCAACATGCGCAGGCTTTTCTCGAAGGGCTGAGGAGTACGGGTGTCATCACTTGCGCAGAAGCTACTTTAGCTACCACCATCCAGGAAGTCTACCGTTCCATCGACGGTGAGGCAGCAGACACTGCAGATCTCCTGGAGCGTGGTGAGATATACCCTATAAAACGCCTCCTAGAAACACGTTCACTCGAAACTTTACTCTTGACATCTTCGATTACCGATTATGAAGACCCCAATACTGCACGACGAGCCTTCCAGACTGTTATTCAACGACTACTCCGAGATGGCCTTGGCTGCAGAGCACCCATTACTGTGGCTAGTAATTCCCGTCTAGGCACAGACGTAGAATCATGTGCGAAGCATACTCCTTTGAGGACATTGCTATCCGGCAGCGATGTCGTCCTTCTGTCAACCGATCCTGACACTCAAAAGGAAAGCATCCGAGCGATATATGCCGCCGCCGGAAGTCCAACCTTGCCAATGTCAGTATTGAATGCTGCAGCCGACCGATTGTCGCTCTTTAGATCCGAAATTGCAGCGAGGAGGGTACGTCCTGAACAGGCTATGGATCCGTTCGCTCTTGTACAGCAACACCAGAATCTTATCCGAGACACATATCGTGCCGCCATTACAACGCTCTCTGCAGGCCCTTCACCCCTACTGAACCTACCAGCGACCTCTGTACTTCTGCTGCTTACACCTAGCGTGCCGCCTGTACCTGGGCCCAACAACGCGCGAACCGCAGATCCTTTTGAGCCTCTCGGCCGCGCGATCGCTCGCTTCCATAACCGAACTCGGCACGTACCATATACCCTTTCTGCGGGTGTCACGAGTACCCACGCTGCATTCCTAGATCGAGCCACAGCAATGGTCTTGGTCCTGTGTAATACAAGTAGCGCTTTTGTGGACAGCCAGATGGAGTTCGTCCGCACGGTTCAAGATCGTATACGAGCGCGTGAAGCACGGCCCGGAGAGCAGAGAACGAGGAAAATAGCACTCGCTGCTGGTGACCCACGCGATTTGAGAAAGCCTCTGGAGGGATGGTGGGAGGTTTGCTGTTATGAGTATACTTCTGGAGCGTTGGAAGCTGCTACTGAGGTTATCACTGGGCAAAGAACGGCCACTGGAACTTTGCCTATTCGGTTGGCACGATACTTGAACGGACGATGAATTTTATTCGTTCAGGCAACTCTTTATACCGCATCTGGGCTCTATCTTTTTGTGTTCTACACGTGAGGCTCGTACACCGTCTAAGGAAGAATTCGAGGGTTTCTGTGGCATGCCATTTCACATCGTAGATCAACATTCCAATCCATTCTCTGTTTTCAAAACTTCACCATTCTTATTCCATAACTACTTAATTCGATGTTTAAAAGTTTGATCACGTTGTCAAGCTAGCTCTTATCATCCATGATCCACTCATCCGAAGACGTGCATTGAGATCTTTTCACATCAAGACTCGTCAAAAGCCAAACACTCCTACAAGCCAGGCGATGAAAGATATTCGCACCGCACGGCTAGAAAGATAGACATCAAATTCCTATGCTGTTGAGTGTAATTGAGAACGTGCAGTATTGACGAGCGATAATGACACGTTACCATTGAACATACTTCGTACCAACGAAGATTACATGATCGTCCAGACCTAGGGAATATGCATATCTACTATGTTCCGATTGTTATCAACATCGTAGCTATGCATCAGCTGGCCCTCAATCCCCCATCATTTATCTCATCGTTTCCAGTCTTCGGGGATCTCATCCACTCTGGTTGCGGACTTGCTCCAATCACAAATCTCTTCATTCTTACAAAAGCACTGACGTTTTCATACATCCTTGCTATTTCTAAGTAAGTTACTACTTGCTGTAGCACTTGCTGTTCCTTTTCTTGCTGGCCATCCCGGCCTTCGCGCGTGAACTCTGGGATCTGGACCAGATTAAAAGGCTGTGCCTGTGCTTTGATCAAACTGTCGTCCAACAGCAATGTATCAGCCTGGCTCCAGCGCCTACCATTGTCAGCGTCGGGATGTGCATAGTGAAGAGCAGAACCATCCCATATCCGATCCAGGCGCTTGTACACTTGAGTTTTGGCCTTGTACTCATCACTCGTTAACTCAAGCGTATCACGGCCCCATTCACCCAGAAGCTTTTGGCGGTACACTTGAGGGAAAATCTGTGAGCACACGGCTCGAACATTTGGCGGCGTAGCCGAGGACCAAACCAGGACTGAATGGTTTGCAAAACAGTAATCCAGAAACAGCTGTAGTGAGGGCCGCGGTGAATAACTTGAGCTAGCCTTTTGCCGATAGATTAGGGTACCGTTGAGATCTAGGACAAGGAGAAGATGTTGGGGTCTACTAGCGACCTTGGGAGCAATTTCGGCGATAGAGAGGTAGTCAGCTGTCGGTACTGGGCCGGAGACGAGCTTTCGTTTCTTCGAATGAGGTGTAGTGATATTGCCGGGCTTGCTTGAGGACTGAAGCGTACACTGCGCTGACACCTCCACGGTAGAATTGTCATGTTGGGACAAGTGGAAATCGCGGCCCCGTAAATTAGGACCCTTCTGCTCAGGCTGTGTGCCGCTATGCAAGGTGCTTAGCGCAGTTACTTCTGATTGCAAAATGGATGCTCGTCTTGGTGAGCGGTCAGCGTCATGAGATATCGCTGTCGCGATCGGACCGGAGGGCTGCGGCTTTACCGGCCGACCCAAAGGAGGAACAGATAACGCGTGATACTTTGGGATTCTGTTATATCTGTGCCATTTGTCAATACGCAATGGAGGCACTCCACCCAACGCGGGAACTGACGGTGGAATTGGGATGGTCCGGACAACTTCCTCGGACCGAGGATTTGCTGACAATGCGGGTCTGCTAAGGGATTTTGTAATGAGACCAGGTATATCACCTGACTGAGTCCGAGCATTTGTAGTACTCGAGGGTTTCTGCGCTCTGTAGGTACTTGAAGACCCGGGATGCTGTTGGGCTGCGCTGAGTGCATTGTTGTCCAGAGATCGCCCTTGGCAAAGTCCATCTTCTGTATGTGTGCCATGCGCAGCGCTTCGATCTGCCCGAAGTCGTGCGCGACGCCGCGCAGATCGCCCTTTTTTTCCTTTTTGAACGGTCAAGTTTTCGAGGCCCAAGGTATCCATGTTGTCCATGTTCAAGTGTTTGGAAACATCGTCGTCCAGCGTAGCTGCGTCAAAGGGTCTGGATCCCGCATTGTATCTCTGAATGATTTCCATTTTTTAGCTAGGGAGCCAATAGCAAGGAGACTGGATTTCGAAATGATAAGTACCTTGTGGTAGCGACAAAGCCGCCTTGAAAGCGATCTAGTCCAAATCTTGCAGGGTGAAGGTTGCTTATCTGTAGGACAGGGAGGATTTGGCCGTGAAGTGAGCTTTGCTTCACACTCCGAGTGCTCTGGGGAAGTAAAAGCATGTGGCATCGTGAGTGACTGCTCGGGTGGCTCCGTCTTATCGATAAGGTAGAACTACTGTATTTAACAACAAACTCGCCCCACTCCGTAATAAAACACTTTATACTACGGATATTGTACCAAGCCGAGCCCAATTGTGCACAACGACTTGTAGGGTACTGCGTACGCCGTAGCTCTTCTGACAGTTCAAGTAGGCAAGGCGGTAATATAAAAGACATGGCTCCTCTCAATGGCTCTCGGAAGAAGTCTGTAGCAACCAAGGTCGGCAACACAAACTCAAAGAACAAGATCTCGAGACGAGGCAAGCCCACACCACCTGTCCAGCAGAAAACAAAGTCCAAGATGGGCTCGGTAAAGAAGAAGCGAAAGGTCTATTCAGCCGAAGAGCTTGGTGTACCTAAGCTCAATACGATCGTACCTGTTGGTGTTGATCAACCGAAAGGCAAAAAGAAGGGTAAAAATTTTGTGGACGACCAGGTAAGCAACACATCTACCGCGCATTGTACCGGAACAACTGAGAATGGTTGACATGGCCAATAGGAAAGTATGATGGCTATTCTAGCTATTGTCAATGCGGGCAAGGAAGGCCAAATAGAGAGCAAGATGATGAAAAGCCGTCATATGGAAGAGATCAGAGAGGCTAGACAGAAGGAGGCTGAAGCCAAACAGGAACAGAGAAAACTGAAGCTGGTACGTAAGGTCTTCAGTGTTACACGTTGGTCAAGCAGACACCACTGGATTAACCCTATCGACAGGACGAGACAAAAGACTCTTTACGACGCAAACGGAAACGAAGACCAGAAGTTGACCTCAACGGTGTTCAAGCGAAGCATCAAGAGAGTCAGCAAGCAAGTAAAGCTAATCGCAAGCGGGTATCATTCGCATGAGAGCAGCTCTATAATATCTAATCTTGTGCATGTCAAACCAGGCTCATCCTATTCTTGTGCCATCAAGAGCTTCCGGCGCATAGGTTCAAACCGGAGCGCTTTATTCGCATCTTCAGAGCTTGAAAGTGGAATACTTTCACTCGTCGTGTTGGATATGGTTGATTCGACCTCTTTCGCCATGCTGATCAAGAATTGGCTGGCCTATTAAGCAATTAGTCTTGCCTTTTCGAACATGGCCAAAGAGCAACGCACAGGTTTTGCAAACCATCTTCCACCGCCACTCTCAAACCAGCTTAAATGTCCTCCTAGAGTGGTTGAACACATCACCGTGTAAGGGTTTTTCCTGATTTCATCAAATGGAAGAGCTTCTTTGGCGACGATCTACTCTGTGTTAGCTGAGACCAATATCAGAAATTGTCAGCAGCTACCGGATCATCTTCTGCATTCAAAGCGAACAGAGGTATTTTAACAGCTAAGAGTGAGTCCGTCGATGAAGCATCACGATCTATCATTCCCAGTCAGAGACCTTCGCACAACAAAGAGCGCGGACTGACAATAGGAGCCTACTGTTGGGTATCCCCTAATCAATTTCCAAGTAAGCATTTCTATTGTGAGCTAAGCGTAAGCAGAGAGCTTGTGCAGACATTTGTTGAAGCTCTAGGAAGAGAGGAGATTGCTCTGGGGAAATGTTCGGCTAAAACTTACCAAGTCGGGCATTGAAGTTCTCTAAGCCATGCTTTGATTAGAGCCATACTGTCATGACATGGGTGGATGGATTACCTGTCGAATTCATGCAAATATCGAACACGCAAGACTTTCTCAACATCAACGCGTGAGTTGCTGGAAATGATGTTTTTGTGACTGAAAGGGACTTAGGTATGACATGCCGCAAGCCCTCTGATCAATGAAGAACCTACTTTTGCAAGACCGTTTTCAAGCTCGAAGCCATTACTCTTGAATAAATCTCGCGCCCTAGCCACGAGCGTTGAAGCGCATGATTGGAAACGTCCAGATTCCATGGACACGAACAGACTACTGCAGCTTGCAGGAGGCAGCTAGGGCCTTCTTCACCTAAATACTGAAAGACAATCAACAACACAGTATCCATACACTGACTCGAATCCTTGCTCTACGGATCTCAGACACGGTACGTACATTAACCAGGACATTGGCACCCAAAGAAAATCCAAGACCGAATATTGGTCGGTTAGGGAACGTCTTCCTTAGCCATCCAACCACTTGTCTAATGTCCCAAGTGCTTCGTGCGTTATACAGCACTCCGGTTGTAGCTTTACTTCTGGCACAGCCTCTAGAATTCACTACACAGGCTTCCCACCCTGCTTCAATGATGGGAAGAAGAACATGCCTAAGGTAGATCTCGTGAGAACCGCCACTCAGGCCGTGAAGGGTGACCAGCATTGGAGTATCATCCAACGATTCAAGCTCATCCAGCTCTTGGGGTTTATAATAGCTTGTCCTTGGTGGCAGCAATTCATTCACATCCTGGTTTTCCGGCACTACAAAATCGACTGCAAAAGTACCAGCATAAGCTCGATCTTCAGCTTCGAATATCTTACGTTTGTAGTAGATTGGAATGTCCTGGCTTTTCATTGCAGTCCAAAAAGTCTGGATGTGGCCATTGAACAGGAATGGATTGAGTTGACAGGGAGGAGTCGCATCTTCGACCAGCTTGAGCAAGTCTGTTTTTGTTCCGTCTTTGCTTTCAAAGGCGATGGGCATCTCATGGTGATGAAAGGTAGTTTTTGCGTAGCCTAGTAGCCTCCAAAGTTCCATTTCTATGATGGCGTTCTAAGAGTTCAATAATGTCTCCAAACCTGCAGACAATACCATGGAATATTGATCATTTGAGTGTTTATCTTCGAAACTCAGAGCTCTTGGTGATATCATTACTACTTCGACTTCGATCTAGACACTGGCGTTTAAAATGGAAACAAGCGCCTAGCCGAGGTTAAATTGCTGGCAAGACCAAACCTACTCGTACTTAGTCCGTCTCGATCTTCATCTACAGGTATATGCCTACTTGGGAGCGTATCCTAAAGACTGGCATGTTCCATGGCAGACCAATACTTTTCGCAACACAATGTCAATAGTGCTCAAAAACAGGTTGAAAGAAACAATAATGAATTTCAAGGTTCCTTGAGTAGCAGTAATATTAATCAGAGCGGCTACACAGAAACCAACTTCGTCAACCCTATGCATCTTGCAAATAACCATGATGAGTCCCAGTATCTCAGTCCGGGAGGAAGGAGACAACTGCAGTCTGTGCAAGTTGTAATTCCCTCACCATATCGTGCATCCACCGCAAAAGCTGTGAGTGAAGGTGCTCCACTGTCTACTGCTCCACCACTGGACTACCAGATGCTGCTTCTGTCTTTGGCAGAAGACTATTTCGCAGCAGCCCACGGAGCAGGCTCAGTGTTGGCTTTGATGAGAAGGCAGTCCGATATACTTGAGTATCAAAGGCTCATAGCTGCAGGACTGAGCTGTCTAGAAGCCACGCTCAAGGTCTGTCCGTGAAATACCAGCTGAATTTTTGATCCATCTATTGACTGGAAATAGCACTGGAGACTACAGCCATTGCAAGAAGCCAGAATTCAGTTGCGTTATGCGACTATTCTACATGAGGAAACCAACAATCTTGATGATGCTGAAGAAGCGCTTAGCAAGGGGGTAAAATGTTTCGTAGCCGATTTACTTCCAGTTGCTGATCGTTTCATAGATCATCATTAGTGAGAGAGTATGAAATACTCATGCTGACTCAATGAGAGTACTGACGAGATGCTAGCTGCGTGACTTCGACCTTAAGTACAATATGCAACATCTCCTGGCGCGAGTCTTACATCGAGGGAATGTGCGTGCGGGATTGAGATATTTGGACAGGCTAATCGAGGATGTAGAGGCGTAAGTATCCAATAAGATATATGCCACACCACTAACATCATTTAGCTATCAGCATGTGGCCTGGATGTACGCGTTTCGGTTCCTGCGTGTGTCCCTCTCTCTTGAGTGCTCGTCGCATCAAGAAACTATCTCAGCCTTGAGCCATCTTCGCAGTATTTTCGCTACTGCTCATAAATACGGGGACGCTGCCGTTGGCGCCATCGCAACGACTCTAGAGGCAGTGATACATCTTGGAGAGCCCGATAGCTCTGAGAGTATTGAGCAAGCGCAGCGTGCGATTGCTCTTGCCAGAAGCTCACAGCTTGATCCTGCAGTAGGTGGTACTCCAAAACTAGTTGCCTTGACGCACTTTGTCGACCTCTGCTGCACTCTGCGAAGATTCGATCCCATCCAGGTTACAGCAAAAATGCAAGCTATGCAGGCGACTCTAGAGGTTCTTCGTGAAAGTCCATCAATGACCGATGACGGTTCGCTTAGTGTCCCTATAAATCACACGAAAGGAACACAACACAGAAACCAAAACGGGGCTGTGCGTAACAGGCAGGACGGTACTCAGCATCTCGTGTTTGACTGGATACCGATTCATGATGTCTACGGTCTAGGATTCTTGCTGTCCGGTATATGTGTAGCCCACAAGAATAACAGCGACGGCCACAAAGCCGAAAATATGCTGCATGAGGGTATTCGCCTGCAAGACAGTAGGTTCGGGAGACCCGGCAGATTACCGATACTGACCTACACTAGGACGCAGTGAGGAAGCTGAGGAGGTGCCGCAAACAATTGACATGGCAGCCTCGCGACATTCATGGCGCCTACTCCTGAAGGCCTTCATGCATTTGCATCTGGCTTTTATTCTAGGCACACGGACGGCATGGTCGCTCGCGCAAGATCAGCTTGGCCGCGTCAAGGCTTTGATTCTCATACTAGGCCTTCCTGACCTGGATGATTTGACGCTGAGCGCGCAGTACCTAGAGGGTGTTATACAACAAGCTACTGGAAACCTTGATTCCGCCTTGGAAATCTTCCAAAGTCCGTCACTTGCTATAGCGGAGATTAATAAGTCAAGTGCATCTCAGCTACAACTTGAATTGTCAACTGTTTCGGCCTTGAATACTCTCCTCATCATTCGATCCCGGCCTCAGAATTTCGACGCAATCTCTCCGCTGCTTGGATATCTAGAACCTCTCTGTGCAACTAGTCCTAACAAATCCATCTTAACTGCATACAATCTTGTTATCGCCACGGTATCCGCTCCAGAATCGATTGTGCGTACGAAACAGTGCTTGCAGTATGCACTACAAGCAGCCAAATCTTGTGGCAATAAGCAGCTTCTGTGTATGACACTTACCTTTTTGAGCTGGAAATTCTTTAGCGGCGTGGTGGGTGAACAGGCCGAGAAGAGTGCAAAGACAAGTCACATTACTGCCAAAATTGGAATGGACAAGCTGTGGATGAGCGTCAGTGCTGGAGTATTGGGAGCCACGCTTGAGATCCAGGGACGAATCAAAGAAGCTGAAGCTGTAAAGCAGGAGGGAAGAAATATCGCCGCCGGACTGCCAGCGGCTGTGCAAAGGGTAGAGGCAACAATATAGTAATATAGAAGGTATAAAATTGACTGTGGATCATAGTCAGGAAAGTCTCTGAGAAGAAGGATCAGCTTTGGGACCAGCCAACGAGCTACAAACTATGTATAGAATAGGATCATGGTGAACACTTGATTTGAGAACCAAGCTGTATTATAGCTACTTATCATAAGGAAGTTGTATTTCGGCATTAGCAGCATGCTGGCTCAACAGCTATCTGTCTCTACTACTCGTTTGAAGCTGTTTCTGTGCTTTCGCATGCGCCTGTATCTATCTTAAGGTAGCAGCGCATCAGAATGAAGGCAGAAGCTCAGGGAGCCATACAGGAGCCATACATGCTTCTCCCACCTCTAATCACAGGATACCGGACCCATCCCCAATAATGAAAATGTCAGATCAGCCGCGAGCCAGCGAATTCCTCTACTCCTCGACTTCCCGGATCCTCCAGTCGCAGAGACGCGTACTCCCATCCCACACCCACGAAATTGAGGCCAAAGCTAGGAATCGAGGCGTATCGGCTTTGGCATCACGCCACCTTCTTGCCTCGTTACCTACATTATATGCTCACCCTAACCCTCCCCAAGCTCCGCGAATTCTTCGGGCTAATTGTATATCCTTTTGCATGATAGTGACTCTCTTAGCATGGATAGCGCAAAGATTGGTATCTTCGAAGAGGTGGACCATGAAAGCCTCGCAGCTTTCCTGTAGTGCTTGAATGGCTTGCGACTGCCACCGGAGGGAATCACCACCCACTGGGACGAGTGACAGCGCTATTTCCCGGACCTGCGACTTGTCAGCAGAACCCTCAAACGTTGGAGAGTATGGAAAGGTACCAAACGCGAAAAGGGAAGCTTAAGCATGAGGAGGTCTGTGGAGCGCTGGTACCGTCGGATTTCTTTCAAGGCCAGTGTCCCAGGCCTATACCGACGTGGTTTCCTTTCTTTTGGTGCCGAAGCTATGGAGCGAAGTCAGCATATGGTTTTCTGGACTGCATTGTTCTTTCTGCACATCTCAAGTTGTTTCCTGGCCGCTATCAACTCACCATTTGCGACGCCATTGCTCTTTCGCTTTGCAGACTTGCTAGCCTGCGCAATCGGTTTACCACCCACCCTTCCACCTCGACCGCCAGTTCCACCGCGTCCTCGCCTACTTGCGCCGGTCGCTGTGCTTGTCCGTCGCGCTGTCTGTTTTTGACCGGCCATTTTAACAACTTTTGAGTTATGTTGACTTAGATGTGCCAATCCTCCACGGATGGTGCACCGAAAACGTTGGATTGAGCGTTCTTTCTAATCACGGAAGAAAGAGCAATGGTTGGGGGGGGCGGGCAAGTGCGACGCGCTGAAGGTGGCTGGGAATGTGAATATGCTTGCTCTAGCCTCCCCATCAAAGTTGTAGATTTATCTCCAAGCAGATAAGCTAGTACCGCACGTCTACTAATCAGTACTAAGTTGTGAAGCTCATGATTGCAGTGTTATTCCGTACGGGCAGGTATGCCATTCATTCGAGCCCAAGGCAGGCTGTTGACAAGGCACCCCGAAATGCCTCGCATAACGGGCAGGGGGCAACGGCGCTATCTGTGTCATTGGGCGTCAGGGTCCACGGAATTCGGAAATACTTTAAGCCACTCTATCTTTGAGGCCAAGTACCATAGGTACCGCTTTTGACACCTTTCGAGATACAAATCACCCTCACTTTCCCTAATTCACTCCTCATGGGAGCAGACAGATTGCGCGATTCTTTGCCAGAGTAGTGCGAGCCTTGACTTGTACGGATCCTCAAAAGTCTCACCTGACGCCTTCCTTTCATCATCATGGACATGGATAATATGCTAGGTGGTGGTGGAGCGATGGGCCAATTCCCTCTCGAACAGTGGTTCTATGAGATGCCGGTCTGTACAAGGTGGTGGACAGTCGCTACGGTCGCCACATCATTCCTAGTTCAATGTCATATCATTACACCTTTCGCGTTGTTCTACAGCTTCCGTGCTGTTTTCGTCAAGAATCAGGTATGGCAAACCATCTCGACCACCTTCCGGACCGCTTTACTCGGAGATCAAGACGGCTGATGAAAGCTTACTTGTAGTACTGGCGACTTTTGACTACATTCCTTTATTTCGGCCCTCTCTCTCTTGACCTCCTCTTCCACGTCTTCTTCCTTCAACGGTATTCCCGGCTTCTCGAAGAGTCCTCCGGCAGATCGCCAGCTCACTTTTCGTGGCTCCTACTCTACGCGACCTCGATCCTCCTCTGCCTTAGTCCCATGCTCTCAATGCCCTTCCTTGGATCCGCGCTCAGCAGTTCGCTCGTGTATATCTGGTCTAGGCGGAACCCAGAAACCAGACTGAGCTTTTTAGGTCTTTTGGTGTTTACAGCGCCGTACCTGCCTTGGGTTCTGATGGGGTTCAGTTTGGTCTTGCATGGTACTGTGCCAAAAGATGAGATTTGTGGAGTAATTGTGGGACATGGTACATACAGTGTGGGGAAATCCGGCATTGAGTGCTTTCGCTGACTGTGACTTAGTTTGGTACTTCTTCTGCGACGTTTACCCTTCGTTACACGGTGGCCAACGGCCTCTAGATCCGCCGTCGTGGTGGAGAAGAATCTTCGAGGGTAGACCGCAGGACACGGGAACTACACCGATAAATCATGAAATCGCAGCAGCAGCGGCTCCGGGAGTAAGATGATGCATTTTATTTGGTGGAGTCTTGGGGAGCATGGCAGGGCGTTCACTTGTTTGATCATGGTGCACGAAATATGGCATATCTAAATATCTTGTGGCTTGTGGCTTGTGGCCAAGAAGTTCAAGAGACTGCCCTCGCGACGACTAGGCACACATCAGAACTGCCTGAGTAAGGATGGGTACCATAGCACAGGTCGCTCCAAATCCGGGACGGATGTCCAGCGTCCAAAGCAATTCCAATAGACTTTTGCTAGCTCCGTCTCCATACCTATCCAGAGCTACAGGAGCTGGTTTGTGAAACCCATCTGACAAGCTTCAGTTATCAACTTGGTGAGATCTGTTCGAATTACGGGAAGCCGGGTCTCCCGAATCGGTCAAAGAATCAGGCACCTCTTTACCCCAGGACTATCTGGTCCAACACTCATTACCAGATGCTCGGGGTCGTTTAGGTGAGCGGCAAGAAAACTTTGGGTGGATCTGCCGATTGGGAGTGGATCTTCTATGTAGCCTTCGCTTTGGAGTCCTCCCTAAGCCTGTCTATGATCCGATCTACTGCGCCCATATCGCCAGCATCCACCTTGCCATCTAGCTTGTGGGCCTTTGGTAACGCCTTGATAGCTTCGTCAAGACCTGGCTGATAATTCCTGATTTCAGATGAAAGTGCGTAAATGGACTTTCTCCGGACCGCTTCATTCGTGTCTTCGATTACTAAGCGTACTAATTCTGATATTCCTCCTACTGCCAGTAACTGTGTCCCAGTTAGTAAGCTTCATCGAATGCGACATGGGGTGGGTGGTACGGGCCCTTTCTTGAGCCTTAACGTTGTTCTGGACGGCAGTGCCCAAACACCAAGCAGCCATGCGCCGCATATCTGGCTCTTGGTTGCTCAACTGTCTAATAAGAGGTGTCCACAGCCCAAGGGATTCCATATTGTTCGCATTATCAATCGTCTCGATCAACTGCTCGAAATTGTCGAAGGCAACGAGCTTGTTCTCTACAGAGACGTCCGGTGACTGTATAGCGGCCATAGACTCCTTCATGAGGTCTGCGTCCGAGGGTCCGCCCATAAGGGCTTTCAGAGCTTCGGGGTTCAGAGGTCTGCCTGCGGGCCAGTCTGGTCGCTCAGCCTTTGTGTCGGTCGTGGAGTTTGGGTCGGTGCAAGAGGCTTCGGAGTTCTCGATGCCCCATTTTAGGAGCTGGTTGAGGCCAGGATCCATGTCTTTATGTCCTGATCGGTAAGAGAAAATTGCAAGAGTAGATTGCAGGGAGTAAGAGCGTTGATTTGGATTGCTGTAAAGGCAGATGTCAAACTGTATGGCTCAGTGTCTTTGATAGGGGCAGGATCGAATGATAAGAGATCAATCTACTGAAGCGGACTGTCGATTGTGGATTCAGTGGGGGATGAAGGGGCGTGATGGAGATAGTAAGGACATCTGGGGAAAGTGCTCGAAGCTTCTCCTGGCTTCCAACAAGTTCTGCCCGAAACAGACGCTTGGAGAGAAAAACAAACCTAGATGCTCGACCTGGAAATAACAATGCAAAGTGTTTCGGCAATCGTATAGTCACTCGAATGAGGTTTAGCCAGCAGCGACTTATAGCTATGTATCTATAAAATCAGCACTCCGCAAGTGTACTATTCTAAAAGGTACCTGGTACCTAGGTAGAGAAGCGGGGGTAAGTACTAGTGGTTTAGCGGAGAGAGACCCCACATCGGCGGCTGAACACACGAGATCCCGTTAGCGGCATACCACCCCGCCATCGCATTTCAAGACTCCTCGTTCGCGGAACGAGGTTGTGGTCCTGATCACGAAGGAGGATGACTGTGTCCAGCCATGCCTGATGCCTGGATCAGACGTCTGTCGGAATCATCGTCGAAACCGGTTGTATACATGCAGCGGTTCTGAAGAGCGAAGAGAATGCGAGATTAGACAATCATCGACGCGCGTAGCTTTGCTCCCAGCCTGCGGACAGTGACAGGTGCCTGTCCCAAATGTAGCTCGACACGTAAGCTGAGCGAGATACATAGTCCCAAGGCAACAAGTTTTGGCTGCCGTTCACATACCCAATGTAGACACATTTTATGGTGATGGAGTCAATCTCATCTAATTCACTGGGATGGCAAAGTGATACCTCCGTAATCCGCGTCTATATTCACCCTCGTGCCTTCCTATTCGTCACCGGTCTTATTAGCCAGCCTCGCTTGCCGCTCCAGCCCACAAGGAGCCCAAGCGAGCCAACGTCTACCGCCGGCTCTTGCACCTTCCTCGACCATTTCTCTCAGCTGCAGTCAGCAACTTTTATTCAATTGCATTTCAACCCTCCTTGCCCTATCCTGCACTTTGTTTGCAGCCTCTCTCTCTCTCTCGATCCAGTCTCCAGTTCCTTGCTGGTATCTTCTCCGTCTTCGAAGACCGTCCGTCGCCATGGAGGGTAAGCCTCTTTTACCATTCTTACATCTGTCACCAAGATATCATACACACTGCAAAAGTCGGTTGCGCTAACCAGAAGCTCGCGACTATAGAAGAAGTTGCAGCTCTCGTTATTGACAATGGGTGCGTTACCCTATTGGACAAACATGGGTTGCCGGAAGCTGTTCGCCTCGTCTCGGGGCACCTGGCAGCTTCTCTCATGACAATTGGAACTGACAGAAGATTAGTTCGGGCATGTGTAAGGCGGGATTCGCTGGTGACGATGCACCAAGAGCGGTCTTTCGTGAGTACATTACCTTGACAGCGGCCCTCCACAGCGCCACTCCGAAGTCTGTATCCCGAGAGTCTCATCGCTAACGTGAAGATAGCCTCCATCGTTGGCCGCCCTCGTCACCATGGGTAAGAATGCCTGATGGCCATGTTGCATCCTGTCTCTCCTTGTACTGATGATTTCATAGCATCATGATTGGTATGGGCCAGAAAGATTCTTATGTTGGGGACGAAGCACAATCCAAACGAGGTATTCTGACGCTTCGATACCCTATCGAGCACGGAGTCGTGACAAATTGGGATGATATGGAAAAGATCTGGCACCACACCTTCTACAACGAGCTGCGTGTCGCCCCCGAAGAGCATCCCGTACTACTCACCGAGGCGCCCATCAACCCCAAATCCAACCGCGAAAAGATGACCCAGATTGTTTTTGAGACTTTCAACGCTCCGGCTTTCTACGTCTCCATTCAGGCCGTATTGTCGCTTTACGCCTCCGGTCGTACTACAGGTATTGTGTTGGATTCTGGCGACGGTGTCACCCACGTGGTACCTATCTACGAGGGATTCGCTCTTCCTCATGCCATCTCACGGATTGATATGGCTGGCCGGGATCTTACTGATTACTTGATGAAGATCTTGGCCGAACGTGGCTACCCCTTTTCGACTACTGCCGAACGTGAGATTGTTCGCGACATGAAGGAAAAGCTCTGCTATGTTGCCCTCGACTTTGAGCAAGAAATTCAGACTGCTAGTCAGAGCTCGAGTCTAGAAAAGTCATATGAGCTGCCTGATGGCCAGGTAATCACCATTGGCAACGAACGTTTCCGTGCGCCGGAGGCCCTGTTCCAGCCCAGTGTTCTTGGTCTCGAAAGCGGCGGCATTCATGTGACTACCTTTAATTCGATCATGAAATGCGACGTGGATGTCCGAAAGGACCTCTATGGCAACATTGTTATGGTGAGCTCGTGAACCAATTGATCGCGCATAGTACCAAACGCTAACAATGTTGCAGTCTGGCGGTACGACTATGTATCCTGGTATCTCGGACAGGATGCAAAAAGAGATCACCGCCCTAGCACCTTCCTCGATGAAAGTGAAGATTATCGCGCCGCCGGAGCGCAAATACTCTGTCTGGATCGGAGGCTCCATTCTTGCCTCTCTATCTACCTTCCAGCAAATGTGGATTTCGAAGCAGGAGTACGATGAGAGCGGACCATCCATTGTCCACCGAAAATGCTTCTAAGGTATGTCTGCCTTACAAATGCATCATCACATCCGGCTAAAAGTCTTCCCAGCTCCTTGGGCAAGTCCGTCTTCATCCGGCGAAACCAGCTCAACGTTCTTTCGAGCAACGTCATGGTCCTTGTCTGCCGATACGAGAAGAAAAACACGGGCGAAAGCACGTGAGGGATGTGGTAGTATGAGTGTACTAGAGGCATGATGCTAGCTAGAATGGTTGTTTGTTGCTCCCTTTTTTTTAGAGCGCGATCGGCGACAAAAGAGCCAGATTATGTTCATTAGGTGCAATGGCAGTTTCAAATCAAGTTTGAGCGATTCGACATTAAGTTTTGCATGCGTGGACACAATATGACTCACATGATTTCCGGTCCATTGGCAGCGGCCACATCGCTCTTCAATGTCTTCATGGGCTCAACGAAGGGGAATGGCCATACTACTGTGGAGTAAAGTTTTGGCTTTCCGATGAGAGTTATGTTGTCGCTGTGTCCGGTCCTTCGGTAACTAAGCGATTGGGCAGGTAATATCGTTGTGAAACAGGAAGCTTTCTTGGTTCCGAGCGACATCTCCGAAGATCCAACACCCAATGTTGTACATCATCTTACCATTCCACCACCCTGAGCACATAGCGTGACACTACTTTGCATCAATGTAGTCGCTATTAATCTCTGAGTCCATGACTGATTGAAGACAGAAATGATGTGCTGCAAGGATAGCGTCGGCTACCGTTGATCCCAAAGCTTGACACTCGGCTTTGCCGTTTGTTTCACTTTCATGGCGTCACACCCAACACCACTTAATTGACTTTTCGGGCAGCTATGCTGAGCTCCTTCCATTTAACTCACTTCCTTTCAATCTTCAGTGTATATAATCGTCTTTCCGACGGCCGATGCCTGTCATTTGCGCTTTCTCACTGAATCCCGGTCAGCTCGGTATTATGTTCTCTCCAGTTCTGATAAGTTCCCCTCCACATAATTGTTCTAGACTATTCGTCGCGATATTGCCATGTCCGATAAGAGAAGGAGGCGGAAGAGCCTCAGCATTTTCAGACCGTCCCTGAGTGGCTTGACGCCTATACATGATGACAAAGATCAGGTCGGCGACCCTTGAGCCATCCTTCTCCTCTTGCCTGATTCACCCAATAACAAGAGTACTGACGATACTGCTCTCCAGCCTCCCGACAGCGCGCCAGCTTTGCTCAAGAAGCGTCATACGGATTCTTTCGCAGATCCGCCTTCTCCCAGTCCTTCGTCTACCTCCACCACTTCAAACCTCGAGCGGACAGATTCGAAGACTGGTGTAGAGAAGTTGCTTAGCAAGGCGAGTTCCCGACCACGAAGCCTGCAAAAGACAAGGCCCTCGAGTATATTTGGGTATGTTTCTCACTGGGTGTCTCTCTCTTGATAGCGCGTTGAGACTCGATATAAATTCCGATCTCTTCCATCCCTTTGCCATATCGGAGAACGAAGGAGCTAAATACCTATAGTTCATTCCGGTCTTTACATTCGCTACAGGACGAGGAGGAAGACGATCCGCTTGACACATCGTCGACCGCTTTGTCATCGTCTTTACATTCAATCAATTCTCACGATGCTTCCGTCACGGCAGCGGAAAGACGGATTCGCCATCATGGAGAGGTGCAGTTGGCTGGCGGAATGTTCCGGAAAAAGAGTCAATACCTCGTCTTGACGGACAAGCACCTTGTACGCTTCAAAAGCAGGAGCCGAGCTTCGGATGTCTTCCCAAGTATTCCTGTCTCGACGGGAAAACGGAACGATGAGGTACGCCATTCCCGTCTAAGTTCAAGCGGCTCCCTCTATGAGTTTCAGGCCTCTTCGGCGAATGATACGTTCACTGCAACACCGTTGAACCATATAGTGGCCGTATACAAG
This sequence comes from Physcia stellaris, assembly GCA_018902385.1. Taxonomy (NCBI): domain Eukaryota; kingdom Fungi; phylum Ascomycota; class Lecanoromycetes; order Caliciales; family Physciaceae; genus Physcia; species Physcia stellaris. Next base: position 91,746 of record JABSSW010000007.1, on the reverse strand, counting down.
CTTGATGACGGGAGACCCTACTTCAGCGTTGAGGTAGCACATTTGGATCAAGACCGAGCAGCTGCCATGATACTTCGTAAGTATTGCACACAAAATCCACTTGTATTTTCCTACCGGTGCTGGTTATCAACTTGGCATGAAATTGGAAACCTGCGGTTGTGCGAAGAGCCTACATCAGGAATCCATAATGTTTCCCCTCGGAATAAAACATAACCAAACATCCATTGTTTCAGGAGCCGAGTAAAATTTGGAAGCTGTATGGGATCTTGAACCATGAAAACCAGTATACTATCTTCATTTATTTTAATGTAGCAATCATCGATACGGCTAGTGTATGTAGGCTAATCGTTCCGGATCAGAAATCAGCGATCCTCGAGAATCAGAACTATGGCTCTCTACAATTAGGACTGCGACCCAAACTGCACGCATTACGGAGCCCCTGCCTTTTACTCAGAAGACCATTGAATACACAGCCCGAGCATTGGAGCAAGAGCGTGACTATGATCCTCATCATTTTCACATTTTCAAGGTGGTGCAGAGGGCTTCGAAATCGGGCGGACGCTCTTCTTCTGATGATCTTACAAAGTTGACAACTGTAAACTGCATATTTGCAATCGGGATGTACAAAATTCATCTGATCCCGCTCCCAAAGTCTACCAGGACAGCATCTAGTACTTCTCTTTCGGACATGGTCGGCTGCTCATACGGTTTAATGACGCTTACATCTCTATTCGTTCAATCTTTCGATGATACCTTTCAGCTTAATTTTCGAGAACCCCTGCGTCGCCATTCTCCAATGTTTCTGGCCTCGTCTTGTGTCCAGGATATCGCGCTTTGGATTCGGCATGCGGCAGACTATTTAAGGCCTAATTTTCTTGAGCAGCCTTTCACATGGAACGTTCCTCAGAGCTTAGATGATGAAATGTTACCAGTGGCATCGGAAAGCGAAGATCACAGGTACGTACCTATGACGAATTTTGCAAATCTGACTGCGTGTATGCAGCATGCTGCTCCCTCGGACAACATCTGGTACTTCTCTGCCAAGCTTGCTTGAGTATAGAAGGACGAATCGGCATCGCAAGGGTTTTACCATCAGCTTGCCCTTGCATTTTATGTAGTCAAACTCGAGTGTTTGGAATATTGACACCGATTCTCGTTCTCCGTTGTCTCCTTTTGCATTAGGAAAACTTCCAAAAGGACGATTATGGCTGACCAAAGGCTATTGAATTAGGTATTTCGACAGGACATTGACTGCGTACTGTGCGGCTTACGACATTGATACATCCAATATCCGATATACCGTGAACTACCACTGTGAAGATGCACCCGGCTTCGAGCTCCTTTCGCCAGCGGACCCACGTAAGTCGAGGTATGACATACTTGAGCTTTTGGCTGTAATGCGTTCATTGCGCTACAATGAATCTTTCAATTCAATTTCGTTCCGAAACGTCGACTTAACCGTACTCCACGGTCAAAAAGACACTCATGGCGACGACCACGTGCCGTACACCACAAAATCAGGGGAGCCCCTGAATATGCCCCAACAGCGGGACTCGTGGCTCCTCATCCAGGAGATTCAAGCGCTGGCGCTGAAAAGCAAAAAACTACGTAGACTAGACTTTACTAATTGCATTACGAGGACACCAATAGACTATGACGATGCTCGAGATGTAGGTTGTGGCGTTTGCGAGGCACTCTTTCCGCTCTGCGCTCGGCAGCTAACAAACGTCGACTGGATTACACTCAATGGCATTACATTGGCCGATGCCGATATCGATTATCTCTACGCTGCTGCAATCAACAAACTCTGCCATTTTCGGGCTCTTGACCTGGGCAGTTGCGCGCTAGGTAAGACTCTCTCCAATGACATCCCGCAGTATTGGTTTCTCAAAGGCCGTGTTACGGTGTTTGCGTGTATTCCCCCCTTGGCACTGAATGAGTAATCCACAATGACCGTCTGCAACTATGCTAATTTCCATGAAGGTGATAGGAATATGCAGACCTGTCTCCATGCCATCGCGCATCAGGATTCTACAATGGAATCTATCGATCTCTCGGGCAACCCTGCACGTCTCGAGCCGGCCACTCTTCAACTAGAATTGGGAACTTTCGGCTTCATCCGAAAATTGAACTTGTCCAATGTATATCGGCGCTCTGGTCCGGATCCTCTTCTTACAGCACATGTACTGCTTGCCTGGAAGCTCGAAGAGCTCCATCTTAATAATACAACATTGAATCAGCAGGATGTTGAACAAATATGCCAATATCTAAGGAGCTCGCAGTCGGACACACTTCGGCAGCTGGGGTTCAACCAATGTAACCTGACAGGGGCCCAGATCGCCGACTTGCTGCGTGCGATGTTTAGGGGAGTTGGTAACACTCGGCCAATCCATCTACATATCACAAAGAACCGCCTTGAAACATCCCACGATAGCTTCGTGGATGCTGTTCGGAGCTCGATGACACCCAGAGGTATCACGATGCAGATGCTGGAGTACAAAGAAGAAAGACATTTCCGAGACTTTGTGGATGCACTGGCCAACAACACCAGTCTCGTGTTTTTGGACCTTTCTAAGGCATCACTACCATCCGATGCCGATGACGATACCTGTGAGGCACTCGAGAACATGTTTGCCAAGAACCGTACGCTCGAAAGATTGGACATTTCAGGTGAGCAAACGCATCTGGAAGCTGCAAGCTTAGGGATCGGTCTCAACCGTGCGTTGATGGGGCTACGGAGCAATGAAACGCTCCGAGTACTAAGGGTAGAGAATCAGGGGCTGGGATTTCAGGGCGCCAGCACACTTGCCTCTGTCTTGGAGTACAACAAGGGGCTACAAGAAGTATACTGCGAGAACAATGAGATCGGGCTTCAGGCGTTCACGGTAATCGTCAAGAGCCTTGAGCAGAACTTCACACTTCTGTACCTGCCAGATATGGACGCCGACCGGACTTGGTCTCTGGACAAAGTCAAACGAGAGATCGACAAGTCACGGGACAATTCATCGATTATGAACATCAACATGAGTATTCCTGGGAAGGCAACGGTTCGGAGGACATTGGGCGCAGCAATGACGGGTCAGAAGTCTGGTCGCAGTGCAAAGTCGACACCGATGCCGACGATTAGCACTCAGGACGCCAGAGCAGCGGTCGACAGCCTAGCATCAAGTTGGCATGGCGAGGTCGGAAAACTACGCATGTACCTGATGCGGAACTACAATATTGTCCATGGGTTCCCCCTGGCGGATGCATCACAGCACGAGCGGCCGGCCACTGCGGTCCGGCATTCCAGCTTGGAAGGTACTCCAACGTGTGAAGCCGATCTGCAACTTGGGCACATGATAGGGGACGCAGGGGCAGGGGAAAAGGACGACGAGCTGGGATCGTCGCCGGACGACACCGACCTCGATGAGGCGTTGATGATGAACGAGAAACTTCAGATATCCTAATAACGAGTCTAAATTCTATAGACGGTAGTCGTCGGTAGGTGCAACCAACCCCGGAGTCTGGATAGATCTAGGATGGCGAATGGGGACGCTTCGGCGAGGGTTATATGCTAAAGCGTAGCATTGTGTCGTGGGCGCCATGGACTGCATTGCATATACACATAGGATTGGGGCTGGCTATGGGTTGAGCGATACGGTACTATGGTCGTATGTTCCCACAACGGCCAGAAGGGTGTTGGTGCTTATTGACACGGCATCAATAGAATCTTTCACCGAGTCTTATTACGTACATAAGGGTGCTTATAGTCGAACATTACTCCATTATTACATTACTCGAGGCTTGCGTGGCCTACTAAGTAAAGTAGTAAGGTAGTACGTACTGCACCTTTGAAGATTTGGACAAATTCCCCGCAAACTGCTTGGCGCCGCTTACCGCAAGCGGTTAAATCCAAGGGTTCTCAACTTCTCGAGGGGCTCATGTCAGGGTCCACACTCGACGCACATCAAGCCCCTCTAGCCGCATCAGCCCTTTTCACGAATCACGATTCAAGCCAATTATCAGTCAGACCAAACAGACCAAACAGGCGAGTTGTCCCTAGTGAGTCTGACGACTTGTCTCGACCGCTTGAGCCACGCTTGGCATCTCTTGGCGGCCCGGCGAAACACGCATCCGCTGCTCTCACTGGTCTGCTGCCTCCCCGGGTCTGGGAAGTGCCAAATAGGTTAATCTCGCACCGCTTTGCGATCTACGGAACAACGTCTTCGCAACCTCCTCTCCTTCAGCTGCTTCTATTCTTTTCCCACACGGGCTCAATTGATTTCTGCACGCTCATTGCTCCTTCCACCATCCCACCCTGCTCTCGGAAATCTCCATTCTATTCAGTTTTAATCGGTTTCTGTGTCACTATAATTTGGCTTAATCGACCATTCATCACGAGACAGTCATTGCTGCCGCTTAATTTTCCCATACTTTACTCTTACCAGATCTACATAATGTTATGAGCGATTCGAGCAAGCCTCCTCTACCGTAGACTGTGGCTTCGGCCATCTGAATTCCGTCACAGCAACCTTAAACGCGCTCAACCTGATTGGCACTGCTCGAACAAAGCACCGCAACCATGCGTCGCGGTCTCGCCATCTTCCTCTTCATAAACGCCCTCATCGTCACCTTCCTCGTCCATAGCGTCTTCACCCTCCTCACTCTTCTCATCGAGGACGGTTCGACAGACGCCATCCACAGCGCCGAGATTCCTGCGCCGAACTCGCCCCTCATAGACAGCCTGCCACAACTGATACCCAAGATAATACACCAGACATACATCAATGAAAGTGTACCAGAGCATTGGAGAGAGGCGCAGTCGAGCTGCATCGACCTCCATGAAGATTACGAGTACAAGGTAGGCATCAACCGCTCGGCCGCTGAGGAATATCAATTGGCATTACTTAAGGTTTGGCTGACTCGAGATTGGATTTAGCTCTGGACTGACGCAAAGTCACGCGAACTGATTGCGACTGAATACCCCTGGTTTCTAACCACCTTTGATAACTACACACACCCCATACAGCGGGCTGACGCGATTCGGTATTTTGTCCTGGCACATTATGGTGGTACCTACATAGACCTCGACGATGTGAGTCTCTTCTGCGGTCCAAATTTCGGCAAGTTTTTTGGAGGGGCTTTTGGCTGATATCCTTCCAAGGGCTGTAACCGCCGCCTCGACCCTCTCCTCTCATACCCTTCATGGGTACGTAAGACTGCTCCCACAGGGATCTCGAACGATGCCATGGGCGCTATACCCGGCCACCCTTTCTTCCTTCTTGTTATCGAATCTCTCCGTGAATACAACCGCGACTGGGCTCTCCCCTACATAACCGTCATGTACAGCACCGGGCCCCTTTTCCTCTCGGTGATCTGGAAAAAGTATATGGCATCCGGTGCCGATGTGGGTGACGGAATCTCTGGTGGACGGGTGAGAATCTTAATGCAAGACGAGTACAACCGGCATGCTTGGAGCTTCTTCAGCCATCACAGGGGTAACAGTTGGCACGGGAAGGACGCTCGCTTTATCTTTTGGATGGGCAGGAATTGGATGCTGCTGACAGCTGGCGGCTTCCTCGCAGCTGCAGTTGTCGGTATGGGTCTCTGGTGGGTGTACGGGAGAGTGCTGCTACTGGGTCAAAGGAAAGGCGGGAAGGTGCCCTGGAGACAGATGCCCCCCTTCTGGAGAAGACACAGCCAGAAGGAGTACGAGCTCCTGAACAGACACGAGGTCTAAACGACACGGTGTATTCTTGTGACAGGGTGATGCGATATGCAGACTTCCTGGACCCACCCCAGTACATTTGGGTTTGCGACCATGAGCGGCGGCTGCTGCTGAATTACACGCCTTATCTGTACAGAGATCGGCAACTATTCGAGTAGCGGAGATATAGAGATTCGTCGTCTATAATTCATGTTCGAGTTGTACATACGTTGGAAATTCGACCTTCGTGTTGCTTTCAAGGTTGTGATACCCCTGTGTGGGGATGGGCCACGATTAGTACGCTGGAGCCCATCGATTGTGTGATCTACTATCAAAGTGGAGCCGTTCCAGGCTTGACAAGGCTTTTTTGGTTCTCGCAGTGCGTGTGCAGCCGCGAGTATTTCGATACCGAAGGTCTTTCTCTTCCGGCCCTCTTGCAATCCAGAATATCTATCAAAAATATCCCTTCAATCGCTGAAAAGCCCACCAAGTATACACGACTCGACCACGGAATGCCGTTGAATTTCGGCGCTTGGCGAGGCTTTGAGTGAAAGGACGTCGTATAGGACAATCACTGTTAGGAGACAAGGCTCAAAGCCATAGTTTTCAAGCATTTGAGCGTTGTCGTGGCCCTTGTATCGCTATTAGAGATGGTGGTTAAGTCCTAAGCAGTCCCAAGCAGTGGACTCGTTCAACCGTCGGAACTTGGAGATTCGCGAAACGAAATCCAGGCCCCGAAGATCTTGCCGTTGCTTTCTTCAGTTCTTGTGAGGTAGACTGAAATGCTTCGCTCGATGTCTCGGTCAGTCTGATCTACCTGACCTCGGCATATTCTGTGCAGTACCAACCTGGCCTTGACCTTACGGCGGGAATGAGGTAGTGTGGAGCGTCCATAGTAGTCAATCACCGTGGCTTCTTCGCGTCTTGCCCATTGTCGACCAGACCCTCCCATTTCTTCCATACTTCCTCGTCCGTTTTCAGCTTCTTCGCCCGGCGCATCATGAATTCATACTCCCGTATACGGCGATCAGCTTCGATCATGCCGCCCAGAGTCATTCCAGATAGTTGGATAAACCTTGCAAGAACTCAGTGGCCCTCTTGACTTCTTGTAATGCTCACGGAGGTGCCTTTTGGACTTACACCTTGAATTGGATCGTCAAGGATCGGTAGACAGGGGAGAACATGTACCCAGCACCACCGAGGGCTGCGGTAATGGCTCCATACTGCGTTCATCAATCAGAGGGTTGACAGCAGGAGGATATAACTGATTTATACCTTGGCAGCACCGGCGATTCCACCCTTCAAGGCTTCGAAGCCTGCCGCGTCGGTTTCGGCTGCGGTCCTGGTTCCATCACGGCGCATTTCGCCACCTGGGCTGGGATCCCAGGTGTCAGAGGCAAGGGTTGAGCGAGTTCGGGGTACCTTGATTCACTAAATATTTTCAGCTCTTCGAAGCCTGTGATCGAAAAGGATTGTGTCATGATTTCGGTTGCTGCCGGCTGATTACGGTACTGTAACTGCCAATTAGGGCAATAAAATACTTCACCCCGTATTCTTTGACAATTCCGATGGCTATAAGTATTATGCTCCGCGAAAGACATATATCGCTTGTAAATTCCATCGTCAAACATCGGCATGACAGACGATGTCGTGCAAGTGATTCAATTCCTCCATTACCAGGTGCTGATGGCACGATCCACTCGATCCGTTGTCTCATAATGCATTATGTCTGGAGCCGAAGCTCTTGTGGTCGTGGGTCTTGCCGCAAATGTTTTGCAGTTCCTTGATTTTACAGCTGAAGTATGCGGACGAATACGAGACTATTCGACAGGGCCTGGGTTGCCTCGCAAGCTTGCAGCTCAGGCCGATCGACTATCTGATCTCCTAGTTCTTTTGCGGTCATTGTCTGCGAACTCCGTAAATGGCACTCTAGAGAAGTCGGTCATTGCACGCTGTCAAGCACAAGCAGAAGATTTGGTGCTGTTGCTCAACAGCCTCAAGGGTTCACAGGAAGGTCAAGACCGTTGGTGGAGTAATGCAAGGAAAGCTTTACGGTCGTTGAGCCGAAGCGAGAAAGTTGAAGAGCTGCAGAACGTTCTAGATAGTCTGCTGAACACACTGAGCATTCTTTTGCAAGCAGAAACAAGGTTAGCATGATGCTTCTACCTGCCCTATGTTCTTGTTTGCGCCTTCGCTGTTTTTCAATCTCAAGCAACGATGGTCCAATCCTCTCCGTTCAATTGCGTTGCGGGTCGCAATTCTACTTGAGAAGGCCTCGTATAAGTGAACAGTGCTGGCTATGATACATTGATTCAAATGATGATGAGAATCCGCTGACACTCAAGCGCGGTCAGAAAGTCAAGCTCCCATGTAGAGGCAAATACACACTCGATCTTGCAAATCCAGAATGCTCAGACGGCGATACTTGACGACATTCGCCTCGGCCAGCTCAAGGTAGATCCCGGCGAACATGGGGCCCTTATAGATCAATCTGTATGGCTAGTTACCATCGGACGAAATCCCGAATTTGTTGGCCGCAAGGTCATCATAGACGAAATCAGGGAAAGACTGGAGCCAACATCAGATTTCGTAAGAAAAGCAGTATTGTGCGGCCTGGGAGGTGTAGGGTGAGTATCTTCTTCAACCACGCTCTTTTCTTCGTCTACATTATCGCACCCGTTGTCTCCTTTCGTCAATGTGATCATTATGGTTGCTTTCTGCGAATCATTCTTCGCTTTATTTTTGCGTATCGGCAGCAGTGAATCGTGGTTTAAATCACATGTACACTGTTAACTAAACTGTAGCAAGTCTCAGATAGCTTTAGAGTACGCATATCAGCAAAGATCTAATTCACCCAGCACTTCTGTGTTCTGGATACACGCTACAAACACGGCACATTTCGTGGAGTCGTTCAAAAGAATCGCATATAAATGTAAAATACCTGGCCGAGATGTTCCGGGGATCGACGTGTTGCAGCTGGTTCAAGGCTACCTAGAGACGGAGTATGAGCGCAGGTGGCTAATGATCATCGACAACGTTGACGATCGGACTATGTTTTTTGAAAACGGTAATTACAGAGGAAAGGCACTTTGCGAGTACATGCCGCAAACTGCTTTGGGCGCGATCTTGTATACCACTCGAAACAGAGATATAGGCATTGATCTCGACTCTAGCCGCGATCCAATCGATGTCCCGTCCATGAGCGTTGAGGAGGCTAGGTCGCTACTCGGTACTCGAATCCAATCTCAGAGTACAGAGGCAGAACAACTAGCGCTACTTGACGAGCTGGTCTATCTTCCCCTCGCTATAACTCAGGCAGTAGCATTCATGCTAAAACGGCGTAAGCGCATTTCACAGTATCTCGAATCATATCGACAGAGTCATTCAACCAGGATTCAACTCCTCGGTCAAAGATCTAAGTACCATGGCAGGGAAGGTGAGTAGACTTCGGAATTTCCCAATTTTCCTTTCGTTGCAGCAGCGGACCGAATGGCTTGTAGCTTTGTAGGGCCAGAACTTCCAAAACAGAGACACGTATCTATTTGTTAAGCCGCCTTGAAAGATAATCCTGACCCACAAATCTTCTCAGCGAGACCACTCGAGTCAGTGTTGACCACTTGGTATATATCGTTCAACTCAATTCAGTCTGAAAATCCACGAGCAGCTGAGATCCTGTCGATCATGAGCTATCTAGATAGACAGGCCATTCCTGACAGCCTACTTATCATGGACAACGAGGACTCATTCACTTTTGATGAAGCTGTCGGGCTCTTGGATGCATTTTCTCTCATCACCCGCAGCTCTTCCAGCAATGCTTCGAACATACACCGATTGGTGCAAGTAGCTACCCGTGCTTGGTTATCAGAGTACGAGAAGAAGCACGATGCCTCAGCACAAGAAGCTCAGCGTCTTCTTGCAGAAAGATTCCCTGAGGGATGGTTTGAAAATTGGTCGACTTGTGCTATGTACCTGCCTCATGCTGATGCGGTCCTCAATTATGGGTTCATTGATCAATCCACAGCTCAAGCTGCATCCCGCGCCACTCTGCTCATGCACACATCATCATATCTGCGGAAGCAGGGTAGGTTGGAGGTTGCGGAAAGTCGATCCCGAGAATCGTTGCAGCTGCATCGGTAGGTCCTTCTCTGACACATCAAACGTCCTAGCGAGCCGATTGATCTGTCGCAAGCAAAGTTTGGTCGGAGGGAATGCTTCTCCCAGGGGACTTATCGGGCAAATGAGAAACTGACTTCACATGCACCCACAGACGTTTGTATGGCGACGACAACGCCAAGACACTGGCATCTACCGCCGAGCTTGCGATGACAATACACAGGCGAGGGAGGTATGAAGAGGCCGTTCGATTGCAGAGGAAAGTATTGGCAGGCAGAGAAAAGGTCTTAGGGGACAGCCATCGACTGACGTTGGAAACGTTGAACGCGCTGGGCTACGATTTGCGAAGCTTGGGAAGGCACAAAGAAGCAGAGGAGGTACACCGACGGGAATTGACAGAGAAACAAAAGCTGTTTGATAAAAACCCTGATGACGTGCACATCCAGTAGGTCTCCTCGCAGTCTTTCGTTCCCCATGACGGTTGTCCGTGGCATTTGAAACCAGTGCTGTAGTACTGTGACTTACCTGACACACTACCTCGGACTTGCTGACCCTCAAATCTTTCCAGGGCCGATCTACTCATAGCTATCAACAATGCTGCTCGCTTACTTTCGCATCAAGGCAAGTATGCCGAAGCCGAGCAAATGCACCGTGACGCCCTAGCAAAAATAGAAAAGCTCATGGGGTAAGACTGAAATGTGTCTCAGATGTTGACAAAAAGAGCCTACCTTACTAATGTGCAAATAGCTTTGCAAATCCTGATACCTTCATTACGCTCGGGGAGTTAGCTGGCGTCCTTAGAGACCAAGACAAGCTCGAGGAAGCTGCAAATACCTACGAGATCCTACTCGAAAATCGCATCAAGGTCTTAGGAGAAGTAAGTCGCCTTTTCGTAATGCAAATGATGATCAATGCATTTACGACCAGCCAACCATGGCTGCAACTGCGACGAATCTGTCTGGTCTCCCCTTCAGTACCACGACACCATAGGATAAGTCACTAACACTACGATACAGCTTCACCCAGACACATTAGTAACTCGCAGCAACATAGCAACGCTAAGAGGGAGACAGGGACATCAGGAAGAGGCGGAAAGATTGTATCGATGGGTGTATAGTGACGAAGTAAAGCTTCTCGGCGAGAAGCATCCATCTACTCTCAACACTTTGCACAATCTAGGTTGTGTCTTAGCAGATAGAGGGCAACCGACGGAGGCAGAAGAAGCATTCAGGAAAGTGATCGAAGGTCAAAATGTAGCGTTAGGAGTTAATCACCCAGATACTCTCACGAGTCGGAGCAACCTATCCATACTTATAGGCCAACAGGGTAGATACACGGAAGCGGAGAGCCTGGACCGTGAAACCATCGAGCTTGCCCAATCGAGAGGAGCGGAAGGCGATTTGGAGTATTTGCAACTCCTTCACAAATACGCGACCTTGCTGATAGACCAAGAAAAATACGCTGAAGCTGAGCCAATTCGCCGCCAGCAGCTCGCGGTACAGATGCGGCTCACGGGCGAGGACAGTTCTGCTGCTTATGCCATTCGGCAGCAGCTGGCATTCGCAATCGGCCATCAAGGCAGACCCGAAGATGCGATCGATCTGTACGAACAAGTGCTCAAGTACAGGGTTGAAAGGATGGGTTATGAACATGAGGATACGCTCGAGGCTCTCTGGAATTTAGCAGTGACGATGATGCATTTGAAGAGGTTGGAAGAAGCCGAACCGATGTTTTCTCAGCTGGTAGACCTCAAGTCAAACCAATTGGGATCCGGTCATGCCACGACACTTGAGTGCCACGTGCAGCTGTCGTGGGTCCAGCAGCAGCTAAAGAAATACTCAGCGTCGGAGGAGAACTATCGCAAGGTGTTGGAAGCGCAGACCGATCTCGAAGGTCCAGAACATCCGCTTACCCTGCTGGTGACCAATAATCTGGCCTCTGTATTGGCTTACCAAGGAAAGAACGAGGAAGCCGAAGTCCTCTTCCGCCGTGCATATGAGGGTAGGGTCAAGGTTTTGGGCTCCGGAGATGACAGGACGATGAAGAGTCTTCGCCATTTGACGGAGTTTCTAAGTGACATTGGCAAGGACGATGAGAGCGGTGAACTTCTCGAGCGACTGAATGCGTTGGAGATTGCTTCGGGTGATGGCACGAGTCCCATGGAAGACGAAGCCTGAAAACATCTCAGCGAGACTGTCAGGGCCAGTTAACCCAGGCGATCTGGTTTTATCCTCCTCCACAATTTATTCGCAAAGCTCACAGATCTTGTTTTGCATTGACTTCACCCTAGATATGGGACCGGGAGGAAACCTTTCCCTTACCCCAAACCCGCAACATATGGGAAACGTCATAACAGAGAAATAAAGCGCCAACTTGTTCTCGATGCTACTACTGTTGAATTATCCCATGGCTCTGTTGCAAAGTGGTGTGCAATCTTTGTTGAGAATACACCGACAGATCTGCGATTACCCGACTTGGGACAGAATCAGAAGGTGATGTCGTTTTCATGTCACCTTCACGTCAGTTCCATATAAATCTTCATGTACTTTGTACCAAGGACGTGTACGCGTCTTGTCACAATGAATAAAATAGGCATAATATGGTGGCGATTCATGAAAGGCAAAAATTGGACCACACTAGAGCATGGGATATCTAATTGACCGATTTACAAGATCAAAATCCGGCGTCCTCAACATGCCTAATAGCACATTCCGCACAAATTTCCTCGAGCAGTAACTTTAAGGATAAATCCCCTCGAGAAACTCAGGGAAACGAGTCTATCCTCTAGATATTCCATCCAAGCTAAAAACGCCTGGGGAAGCGCCAGGGTTATCGCTTTCGATCAAGAAAGAAAAAAAAAAGAAAAATAAAAAGATAAAGGCCACGGGAAGCAAAGCCACCACAATTAGCAATGGGACACGAACGCTGCTGCGTTGAAAGTTGACGCGGTGGGCACATAAGCGGTAGGCATGAATAAAGGGCGTAAGCCAGGAATCGAGACTACAGGCTCGCCGAGGACAAGACTGTTGGTACAAACTATTGAACGCGATAGCATCTGAACCCTCGACATGTCGGAGAGGAGGGTAATGAGGAAGCATCACACTGGAGGAAGAAGACGCATGGCGCTCTTGTTCAAGGGGGAAGAGCCGAAAGGAGAAGTGCAGTTGTACATTTTCGATCATTATCCGGGAGTTTCTTGAGTACTACTCCGAGCAATGAAAGCTTGGACGATACCGCTCATACTGACGAGAACCTCAACCCGCCCGGCGAGGCCGGCTATAGCGAACGCGCGAAAACGTCAATAGTGCTTTCTAAAATAACTACCATGGTATGTGAGACATGCGTGAATTGGGAACTGTGTTTTCATTGGTGTAGTATAACATGATTAATCATCTAACCATAATCTGCAAAGACAGACGGTCCTGGATGGAGGAAATCCGATAAAGCTGCGTGAGTAACATAATATCGCTGAATTCGTTGACGTCTTTGGCATCGTGTCTGGGTATTGCCTATCCCCGAGCTCGCCTTTTGCCCCCAAACCCCTCCTATCCGCCATCATTCAATCGTTCAGACCTTACGCCACAAGAAAACAACAGGAAATACTCGTAGGAACTGTGAAAGGCCTTGGTGTTGGTCTCTGATGCTCGATGACATGGGCAGTAAGGAGCCTGTTGCACCCACTGGTTTGCGCGCCTTCTACCCTTGGGCTACCTCCTGACAAGATGCTCAAGTGTCGCTCTGATTCGTTGGGGCGCTGTGCGGTTGCGGTGCAAATGCGGTTTGGAAAGGCTTCAGAAACGGGATGTATGGCTTCTGCTGCCCAGAGGTGGTCTACTTGCGGTCTTGGCTGAAGAAGTTGAACTCTTCTGCCCACCAATCTTCCTGAAGCCCTGCAGAAGATCCAAGCCACCGAAATCATCTACTTCCTCGTCATCCAAGATTTCGAGACCGAAGAGGTCTTCTTCCTTTTCGACGCTAGCGGCATTTTCGTCTAGACCAGCGCCCTTAGGCGGGGAACCGCGCCGGATCGGTGAGTCCAGGTAAGGGGTCCTGAGAAGTGCCTTGCTGTTCAGGCTGGTGCCGGTGATATCCGCGAGAATGCTAGACGTCTTGTTAAGACGATCGGTACGCGGTCGTCGTGCTGATCGTCGTATAGGAGAGGCAGATGCATGGCGAGAGTAGCCCTCTCTAGTGCTGTCAGCAAATATGCTGAAGCCTGGACTAAATAGACTGTAGTGCTCGTCATCGAGAATATTGAAAGCCGGACTGAAGGATACTTCGTCGTTGAGGTGGTTGACATTCTTGATCGGAGATCCTACAAGTTCCCTTATTTTGTTACGATGGTTCCTCAAGTTTGTATTCGGGGATATCGACGCCGGTGGCTTGGATGGAAGCTTGAATGTCATAGCGGGTGTCAAAGGGGGTAGCATCAACGAATCCTCAAAATGGCGAAGGGGAGAGGAGGACACTAGTTGCGGAGTTGGCTGTCTCATTAATGACCGGCTCTTGGTGGGACTGATATCATGAGACGAGGAACGCATTCGTGCAATTTCGTCTTCTGCACGACCGCGAGTGCTCCTTCGTCGATCGGGATCAATGTCCGAGAGCATTGCGCTGACAGGAAGCTGAGGTCGTGTGGCCGAAGAATCCAAGGAAGAGAAATACCCGCTGTCGTCCATGTCCGCCAACTTTCGTTTCCGCGAAACGGGGTGTTTGGTGGATAGATGTAGATCGGGCACTGAAGGTGGGGTGCCATCATCAAGAGAGAGCTTGGGAGCAAGTGGAGGCGATGACTGTATTGGCTGGAGCGGAGACGAGATGAGGATCCGTGATGATGGTGGTGGCATGCGTAGTCCTTCTTCATGGTCTTCCTCCTGGGAAGGAGCGTCGGACGCGGGAATTGTAGCATCTGACGAAGGTTCAAACCCGTCAGATGCTTGTGGCACCGTTCGATAGGTGGGCCGAGTAAGTCCGGGGTAGAGGCCGACATTGGATTCGCTAGATAGTAATGATGATGGCTTCATACTTAGTCCAGATGAGGACGCTGGTCGACGTGTGGGCTTATCCTTGAAGAACTGTGTTTCCTCACCCGACTTTATCGCCCAATAATTACCTTTACCAGGGTCGTCTTTCGGCCTCTCTTGTTTGATAAATTTGCTGTTAAGACTGAGATTATGACGAATGCTATTCTGCCAGCCAGTCTGTGAAGGGTCATAGAACGAGAAAGTATTAGAGATCCATGCATAGATCTGTGCTAGCGTCAACCGCCGGGTCGGTGCACGCAGAATAGCCATTCCAATCAGCGTGGCATAACTGTATGGTGGTTTCCCTCCCTTATCCACAACTGGTGGCATGTTTTCAGGCGCTGGTAGTTTTTCCAGTCCAGCATCACTCACACGACGTTTCTTGTCTTTGGGTTCCTGTGAGCCCGAAGTCTGTGCCTGCAGCTCGTAGTCGTACGTTGGTTCGGGAAATTCAGCGAAATTATCGCTATGGTAAGGATGGTGGTTCTCCTTATCGGCTAGCTTTGCGAGTGGAAATGTTGTAAAAATCGCTGTATTGGGCTTTTGCGGCGCAATTGCTTGGTACACGGGGGCCACCAACTTTTTCACTGGAGAATCGGTGAATGAAGATAACTCTGGAGGTGGGAGTGAAATGTTCATCCGATCCCCAAAGACTGGCCTTGTTGGAGGGGTCGTTGATGGTCGATCAAATTTGTGAGGGGACCGACCATCGGAGTTCGCTGGAGGAGGGTCCAGAACAATGTTTTTTGCGTAAGACATGTCGATCGATGAGGCATCGCCTGAAGAAGTTGGTCGAGGAAGGTAGGTAGGCTGTGGCAGTGTTGACGCGGTGTCGGTAGAGTGTGGATCCTGGAAAATGTGAACTCGTCGCGTCGACGCCATCACTAAACACCGCCGATTTTTGAAGAGTTTGTCAGAACAATTTCTACGAAGGATTTGACGCGTACAGCAAGTACATTGAAAGTCTAGGATGTTGTTGTAGGCCGATCAGGCAATGATGACATGTAGCTGATGGACGAGAGATGTCCTTGGCAAAATCTGACGAATGAAGCAACGGGTATGATGCGCCCGCTTGGGTTGAATCTAACGTGTCTTTGGCGAAGCAAAGCAATCATGTAGCAATTGCGGGGGTTGTTGAAGCAAAGGAGGAGTTTCTGGTAGAAGGTAGCAAAGGAACCGAGTGAGGTAGGAGTGAAGAAAAGGAATCAGGGAGGGGCGGGGCTTTGCTTGACGCGCGAAGCAAGGGCGTGCGTCAACACCCTAACCCTAAGACACGGTCTCGACACGCTGGGCCAAGCACACTGCATGTACCTAACACTCGAGGCCAGTCTACTCTTACTATCACTACGAAGTACTGGTGTGTCAGCAAGTGCTGATTACGTCAAACGCTGTTCATCGCGGACGAAACAAGTGGAGAAGCGCACAGCTGATGATCTCCATTCGTTCTTTTCTAAGCGCCTGCCAACCCGAGCCTTGGGCCCAGCTCCATAGGCCTATCAACTTATCCTAGAGCTCAGCCTTTGAAACTTGAGACTATCATAGGCCGAGCCAGCTTGTGATAGTCTTGGTCACTTGCACTACCTCGTGGCTTGCTCCGCATACTTCACTTGCTCTCCTACTATTTTCTGAGTAGATTCCCTGCTCTCGTACGAACTTTTCTGTGCCTAGTCTGATGTCGTCAACCAACACTTCTCCTCGCCCAGGAAAGCGTACAAAAAGAAGGCACACAGGTGACAGGCCGATTTTGACCCAGGATAGCATTCAAAGCTTCCGTCCATATCATGTTTAGTCAGACATTCCATAAACGGGTAACCACCATTGCAGCTTATCCCTTTTCATCCGGGCTGAGGACGGAGACTCCAAAGTCGATCAATCGAGAAAGGTGAACAGGTTGGTGTGGAGGATATTAAGAGCTCGGTTAGCGTCACGTTCTTCGATCACGCACGAAATGTTGATCTCACTAGCCCCTTTATCAAAGTATTAATCCGCTTTTCCGAGAAGTAGGGAAGATTCCACTGACCCTGACTGATCATCTCTATGTTGATGTTGTTCTCTGTATTATGGTCAGCTCAGCGATGATCCTTTTGGAACAGTGGATATATTACCTCCTAGCACGGAGAACATCCTCCCTGCTATGCCAACCATGTTCTTCATCTGCTTGCCAACGAGGCTCACTATAGCCATACCATCAATGATGTCGGTGGTCCCGTACTCTTGGAGCTCGTAAATAGCGTTTCGAAGTTCAGAATCCACTATCTCTTTCTCATCGTCTCCACCACCAGAACAGATTGCTGATTCGGAATGAAGAGCCATCGAGACATGAACCTCGGAGGTAGAGATGAGATCGACGGAGAGCCTCCACTTGGATAATGTCGAAAAAATTCCCTGGTAGAAATCATGAAGCAGGGAGCGCTTATTCGAATGGACATTGATCACGACGATCTTATGCTTGATCGTCACGGCCGTCGGCCGCTTCGGCTTATTGTCTTTCAAGACACTCGAGCTTCGTGTGCGGAACAACTTGGGATCATGGCCCGGAGCCGTCTGAGTGTTGCTTCCGGGGTTATCGGGCATGATGATTGTCCCCGGATTGCTAGGGTTGATTACGTTCTGGATTCGGATAGGAATTCTAGAAGTCATGAGCCATGATACAAATGACCATTGATCTGTATTGCGGTGATTTGGGCATACCTAGCACGAATCGCTTGCTCCATCGTGAAGGGATGGATGACCTCAGACCCATAGAATCTAGGAAGATAAGCAGGTCAACGTGCGCTATCGAAGACAAACTTTGCAGATATGCATACGTGAGCTCTGCTGCTTCGGCTGGAGAGATTGTAGCCAGCTTTTGGGCTGTTGGAACTTTTCGCGGATCCTGTTCAACAGCTTTAGTACGTGGGCTATGGCTCACTTCGATGCAGTGTGGGGACAAGCAAGATGGTCAAGACGGACGATAACGCTCAACTCTAATTCCACGCATGAGGTGGGGGTGGAAGGACGTAACATATTTGGTCATTGTAAGTGCCATATATCCATCAGGGTGAAGGAACAACGAAGCTATATTACATACAGCGGTAAATATCCCTGTTCCTTGATCAGTCAATCAGCCCTTGAGAGAGGACTTGGAAAACATCAAACCTACCATCAACTTCTTTCCAAATTTGTAGCTCTTCTGCGTGGAGGCCTACAGCCACAAGAGCCGCACATAGATCCGTATATCCTCGACCAACCTTGTTCAGCAGCCCGCCTAAAGGGTACGATCAGCGAAATTCATCATGAGACTGAGTCGGAAATCATAGAACTTGGTCCATTGATAAGGGAGTGATTATTGTTGTTGCCTCTGCTCTCCCCTGACGACTACCAGCCAAGCGAACGTGGCTGATGGGTAGCGTCGTACTTTATGTCGCACACTCGACTGAATTTCTCAGGTGTCCTTTTTATGCCTCAGAAGGCATACAGGGTTTGACTTCGACAAGGTCAGCTTACCAGGTACAGAGCCCCAGTAACCTGTTAAGACAGGTATTTGATCGCCACACGCTCTTATTTCCTCAGACAATGCGGCAGCTAGCGCCTGGTAGAATTGCTGGTCGAGTCCACGAATGACATGGAATTTTATGATTTCGGACAAGTCCACAAATTTCGAATTGATCTGGCGATCTCGCAATAGCGCTGCCACGAATTGAGCGCTGAGGATCTCTCCTCTGCTTATGATTCTATCCACAAAACCGGGGCTCTGGCCAATCCGCTGAGCGGCCGCCAAATCTAACCTCAACTCTTTACACTCCTGATTGGTCAATTGAGCAAGTTCGTTGATAATATTCGCCGATCTAATATATACTCTCGCTGAGTGCAGGTGGTCCTCCTGAATACAATTGACAATGTGTTCATACGCTTCGATATCAGAACTTCCGGCTTCTCGCGCAGCTCTTAAAAGCCTAGTAGATGTCAATCAGCGGGGGCTCCAACGTAAGGTCTCTCAGCAACTGACCGGTTAGTTGTTCCCTCAACTTTGGTGCTACCGCTTCTGGCAGAGCAAACCACAGCGATACGATTGTGCTTCATCCTTGGCCTGTCATGGGCGTACAAGAATTAGTAAACATTGAGCACGAGCTCAAATCAGGATTACCGACCTGACCACCTGCTCTGCGATTTCCGCTGCAAATTTTCCTACGCTCGTTCCCCCAAATTTTTGCACCACCCATGGTCTCGAAGGATCATTGCACAGCAAGTCGGAAACACTATCAGCGCCGTCAACTAGTGTATGAGAGCCCATGGTTCACGGGGGAAAGAATGTAAGAAATGCATGTGGGAATTCGAAGAAGATTTATTTGCTTGAGTTCAACGTTTGAACATGAACCAATGCTAAGCGTGCGACTCACAAATCACAACTAGTGATGATCTCCCGGCCTTTCCCGTCATCCCGCTTTTACATACATGTGGTTTAGGCTGAATCTTATCTTATCGGACACTTTATTCTAATTCTACCTTATCCGTCCAAACTCTATTAGGGTCACTGCTAGCTTGATTCAGGCCCTAAGGTGGCGTTGATAGTTTTTATTTTGTGAACTATCTAACTAACCTATACTAGCTAGTTACATAGTACGAGGTGATTTGCTTCAGCAAGCTCTACAAAGAATCGAATTTATGAAAACATTTCGTTCATATTATTTCGAAGAGTTTCGACGTCGAGAATTTGAAAAATTTCGCTCGGATTTATTTCATCGTGTTTTCATTTTTCACATCAAAACATCTAATACGCTAAACAAGAAAGAAATCTCAAAAACATCACGATTTTTAAATATTTTGTCGTTAGTCGTTGTTCGAACACTCATTCGCAATGATTTTTTCCGAATAATTTTCGATGAGATCAGATTTTTGTTTCAGACATTTGAATTTCAATTTAATTTTATATTTTTTGAGCGATTCGTTTCATAAATTTTCGAAAATCTTCGAATTGTACTTTTTGTTACGATATTTTTCGTACAGACACAAAATGCGATTTGTTGAGATGTGTTTTTTAATCATGTTTCGATAAAGATCAATTGTTTCGTTCACGCTTCACAGTTTGATTGATTCGTTAAAGTTGTGAGTTAAATATGTTTTTCACAAGATTCACATCGTCATGAGAAACAAAATATTTCATTTTCGTCGTAACGTTCGTTGTTCGACGATGAAAAATGAATTCACGATCAGCAATGTCATCAATTGAATCATAGTTTCGAATTCGGAAAACTTATAGTGATCAAGACGTTTTCAAATTTGACGAAATTCGATTCAAACGACGTCGATTACTGTACATTCAAATCAAATATGAGACGAAAATTAATTGATGTGATATATAGAACACAATTGTTGTGATATAGAAATTCAATTCAATTCAATATCGATCGTTATTTGTCGATGAAAAAAACGTCATGTTAAATCATTTATTTTCGATATTTCGAATTTATTTGCGATTCACAGCATTTGGACGTTTATTTTCGTTTCGAACATCGATTGATAAATCAGAATAAAATTTACAGCACGTTCATTGTAGTTTATTTTTTTCAATTTTATCGCTTTCAATTTCAAATACGTTATTTTGAAGCTCATGTTTTTCAGTAGAATTTCGAATTTTCCGATTTGTATGAAGTACTTTTGATCGATTGAAAAATCTAAATCAAAAATATAACGAAAATTATTAAAAAATGATTTTCAAACTTTCGAAATGTCGCTAGATATGAATCGTCGAATGACGTTTCTTACTTTAACGCGTGATTGATTCACGTTGAGTGATATTATCGATTCGTTTCGAACTGAATTTCAGATGTTTTTCAATTGACAAACGTTTGCGTTTCATAGATGTTTTCAGATATTCGAGTTGAATTTCTTGAAATTTTCGTTATCGTTCTTGTCGACGTTTGAGTGATATCAAAAGTTGAATTGCATGAGTTCGTGAATGTGATTCGAAAAATGAATGAAAATTAAATTGACGTTTTTAAGTTTTTGTCAATGATTGTGAAAATGTTTGATGAATTGAAAAAAAACGCTTCATTGATTGATGTATCGTTGCATTCAGAAATTGATTAATGTTGAGATTATGACATTCATTTGATCTGTTCTGACGTGTTGAATCAAGACATTTTTTCAGAGTTTGATTCAGAAGAGTTTCGAACGAGTCAGAAATTTGATTATCATGAATATTATTGAGTTTTCAATGATGAATCGTAAATCATGAACGTTTACGTTTTTCTCATTGACGAAACAGCAAACATGAAGATCGAAAATTGTTTTCAATCGTTTGTTGTTTCATATTAACGAATAATATTTTGTATTGATTGCTTTTCGAATATTTTTGAGCATTTCTAAAAATCTTACTGCGTATTTTATTCGAGACATTATACAAAAGTTTGCTATCATTATTTTTTCACGCATCGACATGTGAAAGCGAAATCACGTATTTCGAATTCTTTTTGTTTTTTGAAAAATGTTTTGTCAAAATTTGTTTAACGTCATGTCCAGATGTGTATCAATCGGAATGTTTAAATGATTATAGAAATTTTTTTTCGTGATTGATTTGATCATTGATATCTGTATGTTAAAAACGTTATTCAAAAGTAGTATTTTTGTTTTGTTTCAATTGATTTTTGCGTCGATGATTTTATCGTAAAGTTCGAATATTTTCATTAATTTGTCGATTTCGACTTGATTACGTACAAATATCGCTGTGTCATCAACATACATTATCAACTTTAATATTTCATCATCAATTTTTACTTTTTGTATGTCTGAGCATTGATTGATGTACGTTGTTAAACATTCGATTTTCGCGATGAATAGCGAACAATTTAAAGAATCGTTTTGTTTGACGTTTGACAACATTTTCAGAACTTGATTCATGTGATCGTTGATCATGATTCGAATTTTGACGTCTTTGTATAACAACATTATTCAACGAATGTATTTCGCGAAGATTTTCAGTTTTTTCAAAGCTTTTCGTAGAAAGATGTGACTGATTTTATCGTAGACTTTTTTTTGATTTAGAAAAATTATCGTTAATTTTTTCGTACTTGAATCGTCAAATCTTGTTACGAGATTTTGTATGATTTTGATGTTGTCGTTTATTAGTCGTTTGAATAAAAAAGCAAATTGATGTTTGTCAATGATTTCGTTTAATGTTATGACGAGTCGTTGCATCAATATTTTCGTGAATAGTTTGTAATTCGTGTTCATTATGAATAGAAGTTTATAGTTTTTCAAATCGTTTTGTTCTTTTTTGTTTTTGTACAGAATGATTAGCATTTCGTTTGTTCAATCATTCGATAAATTGTTTGAAATTTGAAATGCGCAAAAAAATGTTGTGAAATTTTGCTTTATGTAAATCGCTTTATGTCGATTTTTCGATTCAAAAATATGCTTTAGTAAATTTTTATTAAATTCGCAAGAGAAATTATCGATTTCGAGCGATTTTTTCAGAGTCGATCGAAATATGAATGCATCAATTTTTTTGAATTTAATAGAATTGATTAGTTTGCAAACATGTTTTTTTGAAATATTTTTCGTCATGATTGACAACATTTCGTCGTTGATTGCTTGTTCAGAATTTTTAAATGAGTATAAAATCTGATAATATTTTGTGACTATGCTTGTTTGAGTTAGCGATTTATTTTGTTCAATTTCGTTTTCGTTTAGAAACGTTGAAATGATGCAGTTCGTTCATTCTTTAATTTTAACAAAAAATCATTTGATGAATTTTTCGTTGAAAATGAAATGTTTGATCATGATTGTGTAAAAATATTTCAAGTGTGTTATTTCAATTAAGTGTTTTTTTCGAATTTTCATCGTTGTAATCAATTTTTTCAATGTTTTGTTTTTCGCGATTTTGTTCAGTCGAACGTTTCGTCGACGTTGTTTCTGAAATGAAAGTTTTCGTTTTTTTAAACTTTCTTTAAGTTTGTAGCGTTTCTTTTTCGAGATTTTGCTTAAATCGATGAGAATTTTGACGATTTGAATTTTGTAAATTATTCATTCATTCAATGAATTTTTATCGAAAAGAATTTTCAGAATTTTTAAGCATTTTTGCCGAATGCGATATTTGATTAGTAGACTGAGTTGTAATTTTCATTTGTTTGATTCTCGATTCGTCTGAATAGCGAAATTGATTATTATCGTTGTGATTTTGTGATTCGTAAATAATTCGCTAAATTCTATTTTTCATTTTTTCGTTTTATTCATTCAATTTTTTCGAATGTAAATTCGATCAATTCTTGAAATGAAAATTCTATTTAGTTCGATAAAATAAATGAAGATTTTATCGTCAAAATGTCTAATTCTTCATTCATTCATCAGATCAGTGAATTCATTGCTCAAAACATTTAATAATTGTTGAAGTTTTGCGATATGTGCGAGTCGAAACGAAATCATCGAAATTCTGTTCATGATTTGTAGTGTTAAATTTCAGTTTTCGTCGATGATATCGCATGATTCAATTAGTGAATTTTTCATATTTTGAATGACTCGATGAAGTCACGATAATCGTTTTTCAGTTTTCGTCGAAACGTAAATCGAGTTTACATTCAATATTGTTTTTTGATATTGAATCGAGCAAATCAAAAGTTTTTCGCTGAAATCGCTGTACAAAATATGAAAAAGATTTTTCAATTCGTTTCAAACAGTAATTTTGAAATTGAGAATAATTATTACGTTTCGATTGTCGATATTGTTAATGACAATTGTTATCAATGAATGACGTTTCTCATAATACTCGATTAGTTTTTCAGTTACGTTGATTTTTTGCATTAACAGAATGTTCATTTTCATGTTCATTATCATGTTGTAAATCTGCTCAAAACGAGCTGAATTAAAAGCGGAACGAACATTTAATGAAATCACAAAAAAATTTTGTGCAAACATTAATCTTTGACGAATGAAAGATTTTTAACAAAATCAAATATTTCATTTTTAATTTTTGTCAAATATGATCGTAAATTTGAACAATTCAACAGCGAATGCTTTTCGCGTGTTTTGTTGTTGCATATTCGACAGTCGTCGTTAACGTTTGTCAATTCAAATTTAGCGACGAAAAATGTTTGATGACTTTTTATTGCTTTTTTGATTAATATTTCGAATTTTTGAGCGTTGAAACTTTTTTTGAATACAACAACGATTTGAACGTTTCGTACGTCGTTGTATTCATCGTTACTCATTCAGAATTTTTTGTTCTTGCAGAAGTCGCTAAAATTTTTGCAAATAATCGTTCGTTGTTGAACGTTTTGTGCTTTCATGAGAATTCGATAAATTTGAAAATCAATAACAAAAAACTTTTTGACAACGCATTTTACGTCGTTTAACTTGAATATTTTAAAAATATGTTTTTTAACAATTTTTTCAATGACACATTTTAATTTTCATTTTTGATTGTCGTGAATTACAGCGTCAATCAACTGATTTGCTTTTGTAAAAAACTCGAAATTCTTAAAGACGTCAATCATGATTGACAAATTTAAAACGTTTTTATTTCGAAATGACGATGAAATCTTTACATAAAAAAATTTTTCGTCGAAAAATCTCGTCGCAAATTGTTTGTGAAATTCGCCGAAAATTTGTTGTCGTTTCATTCGTTTGATAAATTGAAATTTGACTTTTTTCTTCGTTTTGATTTTGTTTTTGTTTTTGTTTTTTGCTTTTTTGAATCGCATCGAAATTTGAATGATATTGATGCTGAATTTTGATTTGATAATAGAAAATTTTTTGTTTGAGTTTTCGAAAAATTTAATTTTGATTTTTGTTTGCGAAAACGACGATTTTTTGAAAATGAATCAGATTCGTCGATCGCTGATTTTTTCATGATATTTTGAAACGAGAAAACTGAAAAGCTTGACGTTTTTCTGTATATTTCGACAAAAAAAAAGAAAACAAAAAAATCATCGACGAACGCTGAAATGAAAATAGCTGATTTTGCTGTTTTAAATGCTGAAATGAAAACAATCGATGTTGTTGTTTTTTTGTTGTTCGGATTTTGCGAACATTGTTGTGATCAATGAATTTTCGAACAAAATTTGCATTATGACGAAAAAGATCGTTTCGTCGTCATATTTTTTTTTGTTTGTTTTCTTCTGATTTTTGCGATTTCCGTTTTTTGTTTTTTTTTAGTTGTTTTCGGAACGTTTTCGTTTGCTTGATTTTCTTTGCAATTTCGATTTTATCAATTCAAAAATCAAATGATGATAAAAAAAAAAAAAAAAACAAAATATTCGACGTTTTTTCATTTTCAAAATTTTTGATTTTTTTGTGAATTTTTTTATTGTTTATTTTTTGATCAAACGCGTTTTCAAAAAAGTCGTTATTGATCGACGTACGTTCGTTCGCAAATTTTGAATGATTTTCAATTGTTTGTTTGTTATTTGTAACAATATCGAAAACGAAATCATCATTCGCATCATGATCAGTTTTAGTCATAATGTTTAAAACTTTACGAGCAATCGAAAATATGATATTTGATGTACTGTTCATGTGTGAAAAAAAGTTTCTCAAAATATATCATTTGACGAATTTCAGCTCTTTGATTTTTTTCGAATTCGTTGAGTCTCGATCTCGCTCGATCGCATGAGAAAATGCACATCGTCAATTCAACGATGCGTCTCATTGATGTTGAGAAAAACTCAACGAACATTCGACAGTTACGTCTTCGCATACATTTTGTTCGCCCGAAGTGTCAACGATGAAACTAGAGACATTCGATCAAAAAATAATCAAAGTCAAAAATCGAAAGTTCACGAATTATTAATACTTTTGGAGCTTCGTGCTTGCGCTAGAGGTAATGCGATTGACTCGTGTGGTGCTCGATTGGGCGTCATCAAAACACCATCATCCATGGGCCTACCGTCGCCCAAAAGGCCACAGTAAACCACCCGGAGGGCAGGCCCTAAGGTACATGTAGTACTTAGATACTTAATAAGTCACTAAGGTACCTTGAAGTGGGTAGACTCGAAGAATTTGTCGAGAAAGATGAAAATTGGGGAGATTTTCATGATTCTCATCTAGCGGGACTCTTATGAATTAATTGCTCGATATGCCCGATGCTCATGCAATTGAGTATCACGCGCAGAAAACGTTGTGATCCACCGTCAACAGACACCGACTATGTCGACCTCCTTCCAAAAGCCCATGAGTGGGTCTGCACAGCCCAAAGTCTGGGATATATGCGCCGACTCCTTCGCTAATTGAAAGTGTCCCGTATACTACTTGCAACGCCAAAACCCTTTTGCCCTGAATAGCTTCCATCCCTTCTATCGCCGGTAAGACTCGCGATTTCGATCCCTATCTCTGTGGAGATCTGGGCTCCTGCTTCGCCACCTTCCAGGCTCGCGGGAACCAAGCTCCCTCCGGTCATCATAACGTGCTCTATCTGCCCGGTCGTCGTTCCTCTGCTCACCGTCCCGGCCACGGTAAATCCGGTCACGGTTGTCACGATTGGCCGCATAACTTGGAATGTAAGTATCCCGAGTCCCGTTGGAGGGCCCTCCTCTCGAATCTTCTCTAACTATGGGTGCTCTACCTTGTCCGCCCCAATTAACCGTACCTGGAGGTGGACCTGGTGGTCTAGGTGGCAGACCGGGTACTGATGGCAGACCGCTGACCTCCCGAGCCCATGCAGGGCGATGAGGGGGTGGGCCATGAGGGGGAACATTCCTGTGATCGTATGTTGGTGGATTTGGAAGCCGCCCCTCATGATAATCGCGGCGTGGAGCATATTGAGCCTGGCCATTAGAGTAATTGCCCCCCCTATACCCCGACGGGTGCTGATTCGACGCTCCCAAACCATGGGTAAAGTCGCCATTTGGGCCCATACCTACAGTACCGCCAGCTGGAGCGGGTGGTGGGGCTTTTTGACCACGAAATTTCCTTCGATCCAATTCGTGGGAGTCTTCGAAGCGAGGGAGATCGGATGGCTTCGCTGGTAGGGGCGGGCTGGTAAAGTAGGGATGCTTGATTGCATCCATGGCGTTGATGCGCTTCCGCCAATCAAGCTTCAACAACTCACTTAACAGAGATATTGCTGAAGAGCCTTGCTCACGGAATACTTGGTGCAATGCGTTTGGTTTGGACTCAAACGCTGTGACACCATCGCAACCGGGGAGTTTGCTCCAGCCTGGCATGTTGTCTTCTGTTGGCGAGCCAACGAGTGTAAAGATCTTTTGCGCTTGATCCAAATCCGAGTTTCCCATCAGTATTGGCTTTCCTTTGAACATCTCACCAAATACGCAACCAACGCCCCACATGTCGACAGCGGTTGTGTACCGTCGTAGATGGAGCAACAGCTCGGGAGGCCTGTACCATCGGGTTACAACCATCGTAGTGTAGTCTCTCGTGGCCTCGCCGCCCCCTCTCCCTGGTTCCGGAGCAGGGTCGTCATATGGCCTGGCCAGCCCGAAATCCGCAATCTGTAGAACTCCTTCGTTATTGATAAGGAGGTTGGCTGCTTTCATGTCCCGATGTAAGATCTTGTTGGCATGCAGAAAATGAAGTCCCTGCAAAAGCTGCAACATGTAGCATTTTATTTGGGGTTCCGAGAAGCGCACCGCAGGATTTTCGAGTAATCCCGATAGATCGTGGTCCATGTAGGGCGTAACCATGTACAGTATCGCCCGGCGAGGAGCTTCCTCCTTCTTACGCTCAACGGCCACCTCCTCTAATTTGAGAATGTTAGGGTGTGACAGTAGCTTCAAAAGCTTGATCTCCCGAAGCGCAGTGATGGGAAAACCCTCTTTCTCGTGATGCATCAGTATTTTCTTTAAAGCCACGGTTCGACCGGTCTTGAGTGATATAGCCTTGTATACCTCCCCAAAAGTACCCTCTCCAAGTTTGCTTACGATGTCATATCGCTTGATGCTCGAACAGCCGCCGAAACGGGGATGTCCGTTAGGTAGCATTTCCAAGGATCGTCTTGCCGCTTGGCCTTTGCTCGTTGACGCGGTGCTAGTGGGCGACTGACCACTTCCAATTTGCACCGGGCTTGCCATAGCTCGTTCAGATTCTGGCTGGGTTATAGTACCTCAAGTCTCCGTAGCTATAGGAAGACCGAGGCAAGAGTACCATTGTAGGTCCATAGAGTTTGAGAAGCAATAGAGGTGGTGGCGGTTAAAGGCCCAACAAGTGATTCGAGAGCCAACAGCAGAGTTGCTCACGTCCAAATGACTGAGAAAGTGAAGGATAAGGTTGAGTACCTTAAGCTCAATGTTGAGTACGTACATGTACCTTGAGATTGATACAGAACAATAGCCGGCCCGGTAGCCGCTCCTTGAAGGGCTAGGGTTATGTTTTTCTCTGGGTGTGTACTTCGTACTAGAGTATGGCAAAGCTAAAGCACTCTCGAGGCAGGAGGAATCCTGCAAACAACACTACAGGCCACAGATGGTTGGATGTCTACTGTACTTCAGAACACAGAAAGCTGATTTGAAAGCTCAAGCACCTAAGGTTCGTCTCTCATTGGAAGATAGAGCAAACGAATGGAGTTGCCATTGGCAATTATCAAGATTGTGAAGTCCTGCCCTGATCTTTGCATGTTATCTGCCAACCATTTCTCGAGCGGCTCAGCGTTTCCTCCTCCGTGGGCCTCGGTATTACTCCAGCATGATGGACATGATTGAATGATGATTTGGCCAAACTGCCAGCGCCAACTTATTACGGTGGCTGCATAGGCACCGCACTTCAGTGCTGTGCGATCTTTGTCAGTGGCTGTATCTGACATGAATACGTCTAATCAAACTTACATCGACGTCTTCCCATGCACGACCTCGTACCTCTGATAGCTCTGCTATATTCATGACCTTTCCCGTTGTGACTAATCAGACGTTAGCATTTCTGGCTGTGCTAAGGAGCAAAGTATGTACAGTATCCGGCATGGATTTTCGCATCTATCTCTACCCGACTATCCTCTGGTATAAGCTCCTCAGGTATTGGTACTCGCTCATGAATCGGGATGCCTTGTTCAACGATTGCGTCGTGTTTCATGTTGGACATGCTGTAGGAGATTTCGGAGTCAGCATAGTCAGATTAAGGAAGTCTTTCCTGCAAGATATCTTAAAGATCCAAAACAAATCTAGTTACGGAAGACAACGCTGCGAAAAGACATACGAACCTCAGCATACGATCGATTTTGGTAATCCCAAGCCAGTGTAGGACATCAGGCATGAGAGCTTGAAATCGCATGTCTTTTACTCCGGCAATGTTTTCTGTCCGTTGAAAATACTCGCTTGCCCGGTCCGAGCCACGTTTCCGTGCGTTGTACACTTTCATGACACTGAGTCAGCGCATGCATCCTTGGATATTTATTGAATTTTTAGACATCTCCAACATAGACCACGGGCACATTGCTCATGGCACCAACTAGAGCGTAAAGCCGGAGCATAAGTAAAGGCTTACCCAAGTACTTAGTGACCTCGCCTAAAGCGCGACCTTCTTTCCGGAAATATATGACCACACCGCTTCCACCTTGCTGGGCTTCTTTAACTGCCTCTTCAACACCAACTGTTCGTGATTTCAGAGTCAGCATTGCCATCGCCGGGTAAGCGTTCATCTACAAGAGCAGTGTCTGGAGTAGATCGTTCCCATGATAGTTGTTGAAAATCAACTGAAGATCTATGAAGGAAAGGAAAGACCCCAGGAACACGTACATATCAAGTACGGGCGACATGTACATATATCAGAGCCAAATACATCACTTCCGTTGCATTCATCATGCACCCGAAGTGCAAGGCGAACATTGGCATCTGACATTTTCGCTGGATCTCCAAAGCAGTAAACAGTCAGGCCTCCAATCGGAGGAAGGTAGAGCTTGATATCGCCTCGAGTTATTAGTTCTGGGAAGGATCCGCCCGTGTTCTCGAATAATGACCTTCTCAGCGTTCCCTCATCTACACAATTTTAAGCAGCTGCATGGCGTCGAATAGCTTCTTGTAGCAAGCATGAACCCACCAATCCCGAATCGTTCCGCCACACCTGGTAACCACCAAACAGGTTCCACGGCAAATTTGGTGACAGCCAACTCTCCTGTGCCATTGAGACAAATCTTGCCATCAGGGACTAGCCGGCCGGCCTGGACGCTTTGTTCGAGTTCTGGAAGCTTCATGTGAGCTTTTGTAATTGCAATGGTGGGACGTATTTGGACGTTGTGATCGCGGATCATGTCTGAAAATAACCACGGCGCAAGATGTCCAAGAGGATCCATGGAGACAATTTTCTTAGCATCAGACCATTGTGGAAATGGTCCGATATTGACGGCTGGTTCTGTGTTCGTAAAATCTGGCTTGTGCTCTAGATTAATGTTCTTGCTAGCAACCGCCAGTGCGTGGTATATAGAGTACGAGCCCCCGTGTGCGCCGATTGCTGTGAGTAGGCAGATCAGATCAAGCGACCAAAGAGGCAATCAGAGGCATAAGCAGGCAGACACACGTGGGTATATCCCGCACAGTGCAAAGTCGGTACAACAGAAGATGCTACCGTTTGACCGCGGTATATCGCCAGGTGTAGGAGAGTCCCAAAAATATCCTCCAATGCCGTAGAAATGCCAGACAGAAAATACAGCCTGCTTGATGAAGATGGAGACATACCGTTGCGACGCCGAAGAGTATTCTGGCCACGAGAAACAACAACAGGCTATTAGCGAATTCCACGTCAGCATTGCCCAATTCAAGTTCATAGTAAAGTTGCGATACATCTCTCTAGCACACACAATGCTACTATGAGATGTCTTACGACCTGAAATGAGTCCCAAAAAGAGATCAACATGCTCTGAAACGACCTACCCCTCTCAAAATGGGGTCTGAATGTCCCCAGTTCATGATGATAGGATCGATGCCTGTTGGAAGTTAGCATGGCCAGTCTCGGGTAAGCGTTGAATTACAAAATCAGTCCTTTACGCATTCTCAAGGAACACGTTCTTCGACTCCGGGAGAATTTGACAGAATAGCACATTTCTGGAAAAGACATACCTGCTTGCCCGGGATAAGTCGTTAAAATGATGCGTGACGAAGTAGCAGAGCTCCGAGCTGACGGAGACGGCTTTGTCTCTACAGTAGCGCTAGGAGTATTTTCATAATTGACAGTCAAAGCTCGAGGCGCCTCCTCAACTTTCGTCTCAAGTGACACAGCTTGTTCACCATCCGGGCCTTGACCTGATGCAGCGGTATCCGTTACTTCCTTAATACCTGCAAGTATGTTGACTCTCCCTTGTATAGCCTCAACCGTACTGGTGAGCTGGCGATAATCTTGTTGGATAGACAACAGTGTATCGTGTATCTCTGCAAGGGCACCAGCTAGACCATCCCGTGAGGGATCTTCTTCCCCAGACATCGCAGGCATTGCAAACATTGGTGGTGAAGGCTGGAACATTGAGTAACCGAGTCTAAGAGATGGTATTTCTCTACAATTGTATGTCTGAGCGGCGGTAACAGAGATTGTCTTTGACCATGGAGACGTCAAGACCTTTGGAGCAGGAGAGATGGAAGCCTTTTACTCGTACACGGTACACTCGACCTTCAAAAGGCGCGAACAGGTCACTTCTCATTCCCACTATCACCATAGGTGCTGGGAGACATCGCTATGAATCATCGCACTACTTTTGGAAGAATAACGATTTGACGAGGGGCGAATAAAGCAAAGCAGCGAATACGATCGTGATCGCTGTACGTATCCCCAAGCCGAATGCTTTTCCCCTACAAGCGCTTGCCAAGAGATCCCTAACCCTTAGATCTCGACCATGAAACACCAACCATTGAAAAAATCGCAAGAAATCTTTACTAATTATTGGATGTCTTCTCGTCTATAACGCATTCGAAATCCGGACGATCATAAGGTCAAGAATCATTTTTAAGAGAGAGATTTTCCTTCAGGGTTAGGGTATGGCTTGGCAAGCGCTTTTAGGGAAAAAGCACTACCCTACTCTACTCGTACAAAGGGGCCAACGAGTACTAATACCTATACATGTAATTACTAGTACACGTTTGATCGGCAAAGAGCCGCCGCATGAGCCGCAAACGGCCCGGGCGTCGTCTCAACGGCGGTTAAAGAAGAGTGCTCCTACCAGGTCAACTTCTTCAAGAGCCAGAAAATAAGCATCGTGCTGTATTCTTCATATTACTGGACTCATCCACTGCAGAACTGGAGGTTATCTGGTGATCTCCCATCCGGGAACACTTGGCAACGTCAATAATGGTAGGTTGCTTAAATTTCTATTTGATCGCTAGCTGCTTGGATCTGAATGCGACAACTGACTATTTACCTTCAGGGTAAACGCAAGAAGTCTTCACGCAAGCCTCAGGGACCGAAGAAAGTTGGTTTTTTTTCTCGCTTGTCTTTGGCCCTTACGTACTGATACAAGCTTTAAAGAGCGAGCCTCTACCTACGTCCTTCCCTTGTTTGTTCTGTAACCACGACAAGTCAGTCCAAGTAAAGCTAGACAAGAAAGGCGGAATCGGCGAGCTGTCATGTAAAGTCTGCGGTCAGCATTTTCAAAGTGGAATCAACTGTAAGTCGGATATTCAGCCGATGATTGATCGTCCAAGTGACGAGCAGGAGCTCTGACGGAATCTATAGATCTATCTGGCGCGGTTGATGTCTACGCTGATTGGTAAGGAAGCATCGAATTTCTCCCAACTCTCCCAAGATCTGCATCGTGCTGCTGGAGCAGTGTGGCCGCAAGTCCTGTCATGTCTATAAAAGAAACCCATTGAAAGGTTTAAACTGACCCCACAACCGCTCAGGGTAGATGCTTGCGATCAAGTTGCTAAAGAGAATGGAGATGAGGTTGACGAAGGACTAGACTCGTATGCAGAAGTGGCCGGAGGAGCTGGTGGGAGGAGGAATTCTGAGATGCCGTATGACAAGCATGTCGTTGCTGCCGCTGAAGGAAACACGGTTGCAGATGAGGATGGCCATGACATATGATCGAGTTTGAGGGCAATGATATTGAATTCTCTGATATGTGGAAGCTCAGAGGATCGAATTCATATGAGAGCCCTACCGAACTATCGATGTTAAAAGGATCGTCGACTGGTGATCTGCAGCATATCTTGAAAGGAAATTCGGCTAATCTTAAAGCTACTACGTATCGTCCGTCACATCAACTTGCCACTGTTTCCGTCCGGATCCAGCAGTAAGAAGTATAAGCACGCTCCACAAAGCAGACGTGCATCGCTCAAAGTGTGTAGAAGCGGTCACCGAAGTCACCAAGTCCTGGCACAATGTAGCTAAGATGTCATTAGTTAAGCAAAGGTAGGTAGACTTCCATGTCATACTTCTTAGCATCTAGGCCCTGGTCGACGAAAGCTGTGACCACTCGCAGCTTTGGAAATCGTTCGGCAAAGCTGTTGATCCCTTCTGGACTCGCGATGAGGTTCAAGAACAAAATTCGATCTTCTGGAACACCTCTTGAAACTAAGACATCGACAGCCATAGTGGCCGATCCACCTAACCGATCGATCAGTGATGTAATTTTTCGGAGACACAGACGACTCAAGCCCGGATCTACCTGTTGCAAACATGGGATCCAAAAGCAAGACCCAACGGTCGGCGATGTCTTCCGGGAGCTTGTCGTAAAACAATCTGGGCTTGCAGGTCTCCTCATCTCGCTGAATGAGTATCTTCCCAATGCGAACAGAGCGGCAGCAGTCGCGCAAGCCCTGTTCCATCGCTTCACCTGCGCGCATGATTGAGACACCACATATCTTGCCCTGGAATTGTACGCCAGCATAAGGGCGACCTACAGGTGTTGTGATGGTGCGCTCGACAGTGGGAAGATGATTCAGTCCTTCCTCTACCAGCAGGCGGATAATGCGGTTGGAGTAAAATATGAAGTCTGCCCTGATTGTATTCCGATCCCGTATCATACTAGGATTATATATACTTAGAGTTTGACAAAAAGGCACGCTCAGGAGGGAACCAGTATGTGTTGAACGTACGTAAGCAAGGCTATCAATTGAGCGGTTTGAGGTAATATATGAACGTTACTGTACGAGATCTCGGTTGAGACAGTGGCTGTAGGTTTCTGTTCTTCAGGGCGGTAGTCTGGCCCCAAGCAGTGGGCAGGGGCCGCCGAATCAGTCACCGTTTTCGACATCTTGACGGCAAAATCTCACAGATACTGTAAAGGGCTTCGAGCTAGTGATCTGAAAATTTCTGGCAGATACATATACCGGGTCGTGTGCTCAACTGGCCTATACCTTAGCAAATTCGAGTTTTTGATGCGGCTAACATACAACAGACAGGTATTGGGTATTAATAACCCAGATGCGAGCACATCACGATACCACGTAACTGCAAACTCCAGATAAAGATGACTGCTTAAATGGTAATGTCGGGAAAACACTTAGAAGACTGCAATAAAAGACTTTACTGTCATGTGTTAGGTGCCTTCCAGTTGCATTGAGATGAGGTACGTAGATAGTACAAATAAAATCGAGGGAGAACGACAATAATACCGGGTCTAATGAATATTACCGAGTCTAAGAATACCAAGTCTAACAAGACCACGGAAACCTCACAGTAGTAGTGGGATCGAGTCCAACAGCTTGAGTCTTACTCTCTACCAGTCCCGTGGAAAGCTACTCACCTCGCTTTGTTTATTCATCTAAAGTACCTTAGCATTAAGGGTCTTAGATCGTCTAATGTTCTGATTCTGTCCAAGATCACCCTCTGAACGTTTCGCAAACTCTAAATTCGTACACACCCTTGAATAGTCTACCTTGTTTGTGTTGACTTTACTAGATTCTTCTGACGATTGCTATATCTTCTTTCTGTTTTATTATGAGGTCCCTGAGAAGGTCACTTCCAACCACGAAGCATATTCGCCCCACTCTGTGACAAGCTTACTGAGCACACCAATCCCTTAACGTTGACGAGTTTGTTCAGATGAGCTAATCGCAGCTTGCATGGCGACCGTCAATCATCGTCGAAGACCTGTCACGTATGGCAAGACTTCCCGCAACCCGATCGCGAATCTTAGCCCGGCCGCGGTTGACTCTTTCTCACAGACTGCCTTTGCAGACGAAGTCCGAGGCATCACCAGTGTGAGTTTTCCGGATCCTAAGAAATACGCTTCAAGAGCAACATCTGCAATTCAGAGAATCAATGCGTTTGAGGGACCTGGACGCCCTCTGCAACACTTGTCCAGTTCATCTCTAGTCTCCAACCTCGGCGCAGGCTCTTCTTTAGAAAGAAAGAACGCTCTTTACGATCTTCCATCGTCTGGTGAAGAAAGTAGATCACAATTCATTGCACCTGTGGCTGCAGGGAGGAAACGAAGGAAGGTCGTCTCAGAAGTCAAATCAAAGGAAAGCGTCGCAGTGGTTGACAACGGACTCCCGCGGCCTCGCGATGTCTTTGAAGCCAGTGAAAGCCAAATCTTAGAGTCTCCTCCGGACCAGCTCTTGCCTTCGGTCTCTACCCCGAAAAGTACCGCCTCAAAGCGTACTCTTGCTAAGAGCCTGGTCCACAATACCGCTGAAGTTGTCCAACCTAATTTCAATGGTGGCACCTCGCACAGAACACGAAGGCCTGCCTGCCGGGAAGACTTGGGGAAGCCAGATGCTATCGCAGGCCCTGCAGATTCAATATCGCCCTCACTCAGACCGACCAAAGAGCCGGCCGACGTCAAAATTGGAGATAAAGTACAACAACGCAGGCCGCCATTCAAAGTCAATAGATTACCTATAAAAAAGTCATTCTCATCCGAGCAGAAGCACGAAGATGTCGAAACTGCATTTCCTTCTTCATCCTCTGGATTACGAGTTGGCGTAACCCATGATTCAGTAACCAATTCTACACCGACAATCCCACAGACACCGTCCAAACGTTCGAGATTGGCAAGTCAGGCCACTAGTCCTCATCAGCGTGATCTTTGGGAAATGCTTCTTCCAACAAGTCACGTCAACGACTGCGCAAACGACCGAACTGTATCACCCTTGAAGACAATGTACCAAGAATCTCACAATAAAGCATGGCAAGGCGAGCAACGCATGCGTGACATGCACAAGACATCATCTAAGTCAAGCGGTGCGAACCAGAGAAGAAGACTCGTAGATAGTCTACAGCGTCAGGACACAACTTCGAGTAACGAAGATGTCAGTGTTGGTTCCGCGACTACCTCTGATGAGATTGATAGTGAAAACGAGACAAACATCGGTTCTGTCAATGTTGTTCCAAATTACGAGAGTCAACCCACCTCTCATTATGAAAAAGAACCAGTGGTAGGCATCAGTTCTCAGGAACAGAGATTCCGTAGCACTAGCCAGTCCCTTCAACTTCCTTCAGGATTAGGTGCGAAAACCACGTATGCCCGTCAGAGATCCTACCTTACAGAAAACGAACTAAATAAAGCTACTACTTCCGATCTTCGAATTCTGCAAGACTCGAGCACAGAAAGAACATTGAGAAACGGAGCTTCACAGAATCATGCAAGGAGATTACAGTTTGGCGAATCTCAACACGAAAAGATAGAAGCGCCTGAAGAAGAGCAAGGCCCGGCCTTGCGAAGTATTTACGAATTACGCAGAGCTGGTGGTAATTCGCGCCTTGTAAGCGAAATGGAAGCCATGATAGACGATGTCAGCGATCAGAGCTCGACGTCTTTGACGCTCAAAAGACACAGACTCTTAGAGCTTACAATTAGACTACAAGAGTCTTCCTTTAATCAAACATTCGTCGACCAAGGCTTTGCAAGCCGCTTGTTAGATCGCACGGAATCTTGCACCGACGCGGTCGAAGGTATACTGATCTCCGCAGCCATTCTACAACTCTTGGCAGAAACAGTGTCAACTGGATTTCTGTCCGAGATCAGTCGCCCTCCAGTGGT
Organism: Physcia stellaris; assembly: GCA_018902385.1. Taxonomy (NCBI): domain Eukaryota; kingdom Fungi; phylum Ascomycota; class Lecanoromycetes; order Caliciales; family Physciaceae; genus Physcia; species Physcia stellaris. The sequence continues at coordinate 55,091 of JABSSW010000007.1, read as the reverse complement.
TCAATTTCTTATTGGACTTCTAGACTCGTGTCAAGATATCACCTCCGCATCTATAATGCGAACCCTCAAGATGTCTAAAGTAGCACACTCCGAGCTGATAGACTTTCGCGACAAACTTCTCAGCTCACATGTGTGGAGTACGGAAAAGCCAAGAGCCATTACAGCCCGACTTCTTTCCTTGCAAATTCTTGAACGTCTCATTCGGCAGACCATGGAAACAGGATCTGTCAAGGATGTATTGCCGCACCATGCCATCAACCGAATCACTCGGACCTTAGTAGATCCACGATCAATCGTGACGTCAAGTTTCTGCGAGGAACCGACCGCTGAATTTCAGCTTGCAGTTTCGATACTCGAGTCGTGTACCATCACGAGAAAGAACGAGATCGATAATGAACTATGGTCCGGAACCACACTCGAAATTATCCTTGACTTGTTGCCTTCACTCGATACCCGGTTCATCGAAGTTCCCGAGAATTTGAGATCACTGACCCTTCGTCTGTACCTGAATCTTACAAACAACAATCCTGAGCTCTGCAAAGCCTTTGCACGATCAGACGTTCTTCAGGCTGTGTTCAACACGGTCATCTCGCATTTCGGTGATGTATCTGAAGATACTGCTACACATGCTTTAGTACTGGATAGCCTGATCCTCTCCTTAGGATCATTGATCAACCTCGCAGAGTGGTGCGATTCCGTTCGTGAGTCGACGTTAAACATGCATTTGCACGGATCGACTTACCTGGACCTCTTCTTGCAAATATTCATGACTAATTCTAAGAAAACCGCCGAGGTATGTGTGGGTGCGCCTGTAGGGATGATTGCAGTTCATTGACTGCTATAGGCTTTTTCCGAAGAGGGGACCAGCACCAACGTTGCTCTCGGATACCTGTCTGTCCTTATCAGCTACTTCAGCATCAGCGACCGAATTTGGACGCATGTGCGCTCCAAGCTGACCGGGGGCACAGTACGACCACTGCTTAACGCGGTAGAAGAGTTCCTACACTACCACCGAAAGATCGAGGAGGAGATCTATCCGAATGGAGGAGAGGTAGATCTGAGAGCTAGCTTTACCACGCGGCTGCAGGGCATTGTGGATATATTGGAGAGGAAAGAATCAAGTATATTAGGTGAGATGAGATGAGATACTGTACCCTAGTAGAACACGGATGGTTTAGAATATGGGCCCATGCGGCTCGATAGCTGCGTCGTGAGATCTTCGCCGGCCCTCTCTCCCAGATATTGCGACGCGAGGTCGCCATGGCTACTCGTCTGTTTTGCTGGCGCTTCGATGACGACTCGATGCTGTGCGAAGGAAGGCCTGTGCCGATGATGACGCTGCAAGCGACGACAGAATTGCATGTCGGTGCCATGTGGTTCTATGCGCACAACCCTGTCATGATCTGTTGTTGGATCTTGAGTTGATCTATCATATTGCCGCAAAGCCTCACCGCTCCTCCGTGCCACTGCTGAAACACGCCTTCGATTGTGACGACCATCTTCCGCAAGCAGCGCAGAATTATAATAACACACATGATCCTTCCGCGTACCTTCAATTTCCATCGACACAGCTTTGTCGCGACTTCTCAACACGTCGCAATCCCTTGCCCCCCCTAGTTCGAAGTCAACCGGCATTACGTAAACGTTCCTCTGCTCTCTCACGAAACAATTTGACCTCTTTGTCGTTCAACCTCTTCCCTCACCTCTCCCGGAAGCTGCACCTAAACGTCAGAAGCATCCGAGCATTTGCATCATTTTCCTCCAGGTGTCACTATGCCGGCGCCACCCAAGCAGAGAAAGATGGCCATTGTGGGCAGCCGGTCGGTGGGTGAGTGGCCACCCCTCGATGCCCATGCGTGCAGCTAAGACGATTGGCCGGTAAAGGCAAGTCGTCACTTACCGTGCAATTCGTCGAAGGCCATTTCGTGGAGAGTTACTACCCGACAATTGAAAACACCTTCAGCCAAGTAATCAAGTACAAAGGTCAAGACTTTGCGACTGAAATAGTCGACACCGCGGGTCAGGTAAGCGCTTCGGCCAGGGTGCCACTGCCACAATCCAAACGTCCCGAAATGGCCTGCTGCAGCGATCGGCCACCTAACACCAAGATCCCTCTAGGATGAATACAGCATCCTTAACTCCAAGCATTTCATAGGCATTCATGGCTACATGCTCGTCTACTCGGTCGCTTCCAAGCAATCCTTCGACATGATCCGCATCCTGCGTGACAAAATCCTCAACCATCTGGTATGTTGATTCGCCTTGACATCTGCATTACCGTTCGCTTGGATAATGACGCCAGCTTTAGGGTGCAGATTGGGTTCCCCTTGTCATTGTGGGCAACAAGAGTGACCTGAAGGCGGAGCAGCGGCAGGTGCCTGCAGAGCAAGGTCGCAGGTTGGCAGAGGAATTCAAATGCGCCTTCACTGAAGCCAGTGCGAGGTTAAACCAGAATGTCTCGAAGGCTTTCGAGCAAATGATTGCAGAAGTGGAGAAATCCCAAAACCCTAGCGAGCCGACGGGTGGAAGCAAATGCATTGTCATGTGATGTCAGAGGCGTACCTCTAGTTTTGGTCGAGCCGGGTAACGAACAGATGGCTGGATGAGGATTCACCGAGTTAATGGAAGGCTGAGGAAGGTCATTAGAAGGCGGCCCATGTTTTGATATCGAGTCGATGTACAGTGCGGAGCAAGGCTACGGAGTTTGGTCTGTTAGGTAATATAGATTTCCGAAGTCGTGCTTCTCGAATTACCGCGCAAAAGCTACTATGTACGATGCTGTTGAATCCACGATATAACGCTGCTTCCAACCTATCATTATACGGGTAGATGCTGGGTCATCTTTGTCGCTTATTCCCGCGATTGATTACTCTAATACCTTACCGTACCTTGTAATAAAGTTGTACAGCTATACTTGATGCACACTAAGGTACCTTAAGGTAAAGGCACGGTCCGCGGCCTAGCGGAGTGTCGGGCCTTCGGTTATGTGGCATTAAGGGTAAGCATTAAGTTGGTGTCCGAGTGCTAAAACAAAACCTCTCGGGTTACTGAAAGACGCCTTAGAACATGAGTATGGTACACGCTCTTGCAAATAACTTTTACAATTCCCGAAAACCGCCAAGGCGAGAAAGGTAGACACCGGACCCTGTACGGCCTTCTGTCGAAGCAGCAACAGTGGTCAAGTTTTGCAGGAGCTAGTTGAACATGCTTGACGTGGTGGATTTTATTACGGAGAGAGGCGGGGATCCAAAGGCGATCCTTGAAAGCCAACGAAGACGAGATGCCCCTGAGCAAGCGGTTGACGAGGTCATAGCCCTCTACGAAGATCACAGAAAGAGTTCGTTCATAGAGAAATTTCCACACTTTGACCAAAGCTGACACACCCTCGTAGCAAATTATGCCGCCTCCCAAATCAATACGAAAATCAATGCAACCCAGAAAGAGATAGGAATGAAAAAGAAGGTCAGATACTGTGGTCAGCAACGCCGTTGGCGGCAATGGCTGACTGCAATGGCCTCACGCAGGCGAAGGCGGATACGAGCGAACTGCTGCAACAGAAGGCGGAACTAGAAAAACAGAAAAGAGCAATGGAGGATTCAGCCACCCAGAAGCAGCTAGCACTTGACAAGAAGCTCAAGACCATCGGAAACTATGTTCACGACTCGGTACCCGTCAGTAATACAGAGGTAGATGGTTCACGGTATGGAAGATGATGATTCTCATTGACAAATTATAAGGATGACAATCCCGTAATCAGACATTGGGAGCCAGATGGGTTCAACCCTGAGAAACTGGATTGTCTCTCACATCATGAGGTCTTGCTACGCATTGACGGCTACGATCAAGCGCGGGGAACCAAAGTCGCAGGCCATCGAGGCTACTGTTTGACGGGTTACGGAGTCTTCCTAAATCTTGCTTTAATTAACTATGGGCTTGAATTCCTTTGGGGAAAACAGTACACTCCAAATCAACCTCCTCAATTCATGCTACGAAAATACATGGCGAAGACTGCTCAGCTCGAGCAATTCGACGAGGAGCTTTACAAGGTTACTGATGATGGGGAAGAGGAGACTGACAAATATCTCATCGCAACCTCAGAGCAGCCGCTGTCTGCTTTGCATGACAGTGAATGGCTACTAGACCAGGATCTGCCGATTAAGTACGTACAAGCCATGTTGGCCAGTGGAGAGTACCTTATGCTATCACAGGTATGCCGGCTATAGTACGTGCTATCGCAAAGAGGCTGGCGCTCACGGCAAAGATGCCTGGGGTATTTTTCGCGTGCATCAATTTGAAAAGGTTGAACTCCCTAGGGTAGATTTCGGAATTTTTTTCGCTAAAGATTGCCGGCAGATCGAGCAATTTCTATTCACGAAGCCGGAAGAGTCTTGGCAAGCTTTTGACGAGATGATTGCTATCTCTGAGGAGTTCTACAAGTCATTAGGTATCCCGTACCAGGTTGTCGCTATTGTTTCAGGGGCTCTCAACAATGCGGCTGCAAAGAAATACGATCTCGAGGCCTGGTTTCCATTCCAGGGAGAATACAAAGAGCTGGTGTCCTGTTCGAATTGCACGGACTATCAGTCCAGAGAGCTGGACATCCGGTACGGCCCAAAGCCTTTACCGGGAAGCAAGAAACCCTACGTTCACGCATTGAATTCCACACTTTGTGCAACCGAGCGCGCACTGTGCTGCGTTCTTGAGAATTATCAAACAGGAGACGTATTTGTAGCCCTGCCGATCCCAAATGAATCCTGCTAATCACCGTTTCAGGGGGTCAAAGTTCCTGAGGTACTTCGAAAATACCTACCAGGCAACCCAGAATTTATTCCCTATACGAAAGAGCTTCCAAAAGACACCACTTCGGCAAAGGCTAAAGGAAAAGCTCCTGGCCCCAAACCGCATCTTCCGCCTCCTGGCGAGACGACGACAAACGCCATGAGCAATTTGAGGGTATGATTTGATACCGAGCTACAGTGGCGGATGGAGCTGGTGATGCAATGCCTGAGGAGTCTCATGCTAGCCATTGAGGCGTCTTCATGGGGTGGGCTCGCGTTCGAGGAAACTTGACGAAGCTCACCATTAATCGCATTACCCTAACCCTAGCTTCGCCTCAAACCTACAAGTAACCCTAGGAGCCTAGACGAGCTAGTCTACTAGGTATGTACCTAGGTACAACAATATTATTATTGTACGGTTGCTGGTCATCTTAGCGGCTTGATATGGTTACGTACTCGTATGATCAAAGCAACCCTATGTAGATAGATTCATGGTAAAGACCTATATCAACCTACATCTCTAGCTCTGTGTAATCACCATGCCGCCCCAAGATCTAAATTTCATTACTGGCAACCATAACAAGCTCGCCGAAGTCCAGGCAATCTTGTCTGATGTGGTCCCTCTTAAGAGTCAAAGTCTCGATTTGCCAGAGATACAAGGTACTATTGAGGAAATTTCGCTCGACAAATGTAGGCGTGCAGCAGCGCTTGTATGTGCCTGGTCTTTAGATACGAGATTTAGGGTCTGACAAAGCCCAGATCAAAGGACCAGTTCTTGTGGAGGACACCTGCCTTTGCTTCAACGCCTTGAAAGAACTACCGGGCCCGTACATGTTGGTCATCCTCGTCCAACAAATCTCTGACGAAGCGGCTGAGCGTCATGCGGTAGCAAATGGTTTTTGCAAGCGCTTGGTCATGATGGTCTCAATAACCTTCTGATGGCCTATGAGGATAAGAGTGCGCAAGCTGTCTGCACATTTGCCTACTGCGAAGGTCCCGAGCATAATCCCATCATTTTTGAGGGGAGGATCACGGTAGGTTCTGTTTTTCACTAGCAATCAAAAGAGCAGCGGTGCTGATCAACAGCAGGGCAAAATCGTTCCTGCTCGAGGCCCTACCAATTTTGGTAAGTGTAACCCCTAGCCTTCGAAGGGTCGATACTGACATGCTCAGGCTGGGATCCGATCTTTGAGTTCGAGGGCGAGACTTTTGCAGAGATGGACAAGCAGAAGAAGAACACGCTGAGCCATCGAGCGATCGCTTTGGAGAAGTTGAAAACATGGCTCGCGGGACCAGTTCCAGCGAGCTCAAGGTGACTGCTGAAATGACAACCAAGGCGCAAGACTCGTACTGCGATGTCATGTGTTGTTCGTCTTCCAGCTCTTAACCCAAGCCTCAATCCGTTCTACATTCGTATCGATGTCTTCTATTTGGTTGCTCTGCAGCTCTACGACAACCTCCTCGGCGTATGAGCTCCTCGCCTCTTCAAGTAGTACCTCCATGATCTCACTGTCGATGTTCTCCTGCAACTTCTTCTCCGGATAATGTCTTGTCTGGAGTCTATCGTAGAGATTCGAGGAATTGGTCCGTAGTACTACGACGAGATCGATCCAGCTCCTGGGGAATAGATCACATGCGTGCCAGTCCACGATATAGCCCCCCGCTTTGAGCTCGTCCTCTATCGAATCGAGGAGCTGACGAAACATTATTAGTTGAGAAGCTGATCCATAAACAAGCAAGCGCCGATGGCTCACCTCATCTTCGTTGACTATCCAACATTTATATTCCTCATCCCAGCCTTCATGACAGCCGCGCTCTTTGACCAATTGGTTTATGGAGAGATGCTTCAGACCAGTAGTCTGGCTAAGCAATTCGCAGTGACTTGTCTTGCCTACACCAGGTGTGCCGGTAACAATTATGTTCGGATTTTCCCGAGTCATCTTCTGGATGGGCGCATTCTCTATTGGTTTTTACCTACTCCGTAAAGGCAACGACAACCCAGTCTCGCAGCTTCGAGGTAAGGGTCATGTCTATACATGTACCTCCGTAATTTTTTTTCTCCGCTAGTCAGACCCCTGACTAGCGCGATGAACGATATCATGATTATTATCCGTTAGAAGATTAGGTTTGTGATAAGATCTCGGGCCTCCCGCGACGCTAACGGAACGTGATTCCGTTAGCGTTGCGGGAGACCAGTCTGGCATCATCATACAACTCTTCACATCCTACATTAGTGATTAGCAAGCTACCTTTTAGTACCTATTCTTGCATGAGGAATATCGTCGACAAGGAAGACGTCGGGTGTCCTTGACCGGCTATGACGTTGAGCTAATTTGGCCATGACAGTTAGAAGATGGAAATGCTTACCTCGACAGGGTTCATTGGCTCAGCGATCCTTATAATTTTGACTCTGTTTTACACTCGCTTCCTATTGGGGCCAGTGCACAGCTCGGATATCTCCGGCGGAGACGCAGCTGTGAGGCTTCCTCCCGTCCCCTATTGGTTACCCTGGGTAGGCCATGCCCTATCACTACTGCGGGACCCTGAGCGCTTCATCCGTCGAATAAGGTACGTCTTTGGCGCAAACGGGAGATATATAGAATACGGCTCATACACATCAGCGAGCACTCAATCCATGGCCTCATCTCTTTGCACGTTCTGGGTCAGACTTGGAATGTCGTCACTCATAACTCCCTTCTCGATCAGATCTACCAACACACGGACAACAGTCCATCTGTTCAATGGTGGCTACTGTGTAGAATCTTTGGTGCAGACGGGAGATTCAAACAGGCATTCCTTGATGCTCAGCATGAGGCAAACAAATTTTTCAAATTGGCAAAACCGGGTTTGTCGCGTGCCATCACCCAAAGCATTCAAAGACATGCACCAAATATGGTGTCTTTTTCTGAAGGCATGGTTGACCAGAATTCTTGGGAGAGATCTGGCAAGGCACAATTAGTACACCATGAAGCGGTCGATGTAGATTTATTTGCCCTGATCAGAACCTTTGTTGGTCATGCTGTACTCCCTCCGCTCCTTGGCTCCGAGTTTCTTGATGCATACCCTGGAATCTTCGACGATCTACATGATCTTGACAACAGTCTAAAGTATCTTTTGTTTGGCTTGCCACGGTGGTTTCCTCTCCATTCATTAGCCAAAGCCAACATGGCCAGACATCGGCTGGATAATGCGATCGATTCGTTCCACCGTGCTCTCGATGAAACAGCGCTTGGCAACGAGCCGAATCCGCCATGGCATGATGTGAGTGATGTCAGTGAAGAAATGAAGGCCAGGTGTGCGACCTGGAGGAAATGCGATCTTCCGCCAGCGGTGAAAGGACCTCTTGATCTCCAGATGCTGCAGACGTAAGTTGCCGAAATGTTCTCCTATTCAGTATTACTAAGCGTCGATAGCATAAGCGTTCACGTGAGTAGCTTAGTCTGTTGGCTTCTCCTACGCATCTGCTCAGTACCAGGGCTTGTAGAGGAAATTCGAACGGAGACCGGTTTCTTTGCGAAAGCTACTCAGCCAGCGCCGAGATTTGGCATACCCGAACCGCCGTTTCTAGTGCTCGATACTGACAGCCTCCAGTTGTCATGCCCGCTGTTAAAAGCGTGCTATTATGAGTGTCTGCGTCTAGACACTTCGCCCGTTTCAATACGCACCATTGTTAGAGATACGATTATTACCAAGCCCCGGAAGGATCTTTTCGGTAGCGAGCGACCGACTTCTTACCAGATAAATGCTGGAGAGGTGGTGGTCATACCGCTGCGGTTACAGAATTATGATCCGCGAGAATTCAAATTCGAACCCGAGAGGTTCCTTATCAGAACCGAGAGAAGGGATACACAAATCACCAACGGTCCGCAACGGCCCTTGCCCTCCGCTGATGGTGGGAGCATGTTCCCAGACCGAGAGCTACTCGATACTGTAGTCCTAGCATTTGTAGCAGGAGTTCTAGCGCTGTGGGACTTTGAATTATCAGATCCTGGACAATGGGTAGTGCCCGGTCATCAGACAATGCCAAATTTCTCGAGCCCCGTAGACGATGTCAGGGTTCGCGTGCGGCGACGAACGCTCAGCGTAGTTCAATGACAAGACATTTGTCATTTTAAATGCGCTTTGATGTTCTCCGGATGAGAAGGATGCATTTGTCAATCGATGTGCAAGGCCCCAACTCGAAGTAAATTGCAGTCCGCGTCACCCAAGCGTTGCGCAGGATTACGCTCAATGGCCATACCCAGTTAACTTCCAGGTCCCCCGAGCTTCGGCAACTCCCGAAGCCTTCCTTGGGAAGAGCATTGTTACTGAGGCAGATCCATTGTGGTCCGGTCAGTAACAACTGTTCACAGCTCAGCAGGGTTCGAGGCTAATCCATGCGCGAATCACCACAGGTTGGAAAGGACATGAGTGGCTTTCGTAGTGCAACTGAATGAATCCCACAGGAACATGAATGACACCATCGTCGCATCACCACTGCATCTTCCACACGATTTCCTTCATGTGACTGCTGTATAAACGCTTGAAGCCTTCGCCTATTGTCCACAGGTACCCTACCTAGCACTTCGAAGAGTAAATTGAGTATGAAGGGGCTCTGTTCGTGATGAAACAGCTCATGGTAAACCCATTGCTAACCTTGAGACTAAATTTTCCAACTCTTCGCACTTCATGCATCCATCCTCGCTATGGTAAAAGAAAACCGTACAGCTAGTCCAGTCGTTGTCACTACTTGAGCCTGGAGCCTTGAAAGATGCACCACCGTATACTACATTGAGTGGGTTAGTGCCTCTGTAACGACATGGCCAGGTCAATCCCAACCAGCTCTAAGCGGTACGCCCGATGTCAATCTAGACAATGTTACAACGGCATTTGGGTGAACCTGCGAGATAACACTTACTTCAAAACCTCGAAGCAGTTATGCTTCCCTAGATAATAGTCGCCCCGACGATATGCTTTCAGTAATCTTTCGGGGGCGGCCGCCCTAAATCGAGTGCCGATCAACTGGAGTATGCCAGGGGACGGCTTGAACATTGGATCGAAAACCAGAAGGTTCGCTGCCCCGCTCTTTCGCCTTTCAAGCCCAACAACCGTCAAGGAATGACCTGCATGATATGAGCGCCCAGGAACATTCACAGGATCAGTATTACGTACCGGGATGCTGGAGATATAGAGGCGGAAGTGAGGTCCGGCATATCTTTTCAGAAGTATCTCTTGTGCCATTCAAGAAGTACTGCTCGATAAACCAATACAGCTGGTGATGTGTGGGTGAGTCTTTCCCGTCGGCCTTATCTCTTTTAGTTGCATTATTGAAAGCACTTGCGTCACAACTGGAATTATATCAATATTGAATATCGGCGTACGCTGTGCTACCCACAAAGCCTGAGACTCACGGTATGTTAAGGCTCTGTATCAGCGCTTGCGCCTAATCTTGTCAGCAATGCTTCGTGCGAATGTTACGGAGACACTCACTTCGGGTGTGCCAATGAACTTCCTCGTACCTCGAATGCCGCCCGTCTCCACTCTTCCGGAGCTGTTGATGCCTAAATCCCAGGCCCGCTCGATCAAGTCTTGGAGCTCAAGGATGGACGGTATCCGTCCAGGGAAACTCTCGAAGCCTTGAGATCTGGCGCCCTGGATGAATGAGATCTAGATGGTTGAGCTAAGTTACTGATTTGGCACGAGACTACTCGAATCCAACGTTGCATAGTGAAGCGAGACCAAAACATACCATCATCTGTATATTTCGGTAACCACAGAAACCACCTTCTTTGTCCATCTTCACGACGTGTTGCACACCAGAGTGGCAGAGGTACACTTTCGAAAGCGACCGATCCTGCTCACAGAGCTGAGACAAGATTGGCAAAACATCCCGAGTTTCATTGGCAATCAATTCGTACTGAACAAGGCGTCCATCCGAGCCTATTGTGTTGGTTATGGTGGCTTTAGCGCCCTTTTCTAGCTGTTTCCGTAGCCACGTAGGCATCTGATCTTCGAAAGCGTGGGGTCCCAGGTCTGCTTTCTGTGGGCTTTAGTCAGCCTGTGATGGCCCGCCTTCTTGACTGTGTTGTTGAGGCCTACACCAAGTCTTCGAGCGTCCCTGTGCCTTGCCCTTGCGGTCCTCGCTCGCGGAGTCGGTGTAGTTGGACTAAGTAACACGTTTGCCCATTCCCTTACCCCACGAGCATGCCCGTGTGATGGATTTTTCGACCGTGAACCCGCCGACGAACTTTGAACAGAGAGTGGTAATGAGTCCTTGGAGTTAGAAGGGCATACTTCCGTTGGAGAGTTGGTATCCGTGTATGTCGGCTGGCGGCGAGACAATATGGTGGTTTCAACATCGTTCTCAATCTGTTCCGCGTCTTCGAGTGCCATTCCCTCGGCCATGTGCAGGTCCGAATGACTAGAAAATTCGGACAGCAGCACTAATGATGCTTCAGCTCTAGATATACGATTGATTTGCGATATTTGTTAGACTGTCCTACCAGTTTCACCACATTCGCATTCTATATAGTCTTCTCCTGAAGGAACGCCTCTCGCACCTGCCACTTCTAGGCTGCTTCGACGAGTTCGCATAGTTTCCACATCGTCCTTGACAAGGAAGGGTGACTCCTCGGTCTCTGGGTGCAACAATCCAACATGGTTGATGAGGAAGGACGAGTCATCGTCAGAGAAGGGGCAGAAGGGACATTGGTAGAAGGCCATGTTGGCAATAAATAGTGGGGAAATATGTCAATGAAAAAAATCAGGACAGTTGGGCTAGAGAATAAAATCCAGATTGCTTCCTCTGCGGCCTGACGAGGTGGAGTCTACGGACAGAGTGGTGATAGGAGGCTACCAAATGGGAAACAATGTAGGCGACCTGATACTCACTCACCGCAAAGATTTGTGTGCTATCTCCTGACATCAAGAGGGTGACAGAAAAGGCGCAAAGTGTCAGTTGAAGAAAAACGTGAAGGAAACATCGTTGGCTTGTCACGTGTTACTTCAAGGGCAAACTTAACCAAAGTTGCCTGCTCACGAGACTGAGCCATTATTATTGAAGTGAGGCGAGAGACAAGGCCAGGAACCATTTCAAAGGACTTTTCAATCATGCTCCCATACTTTTATATTATTATATTACTATCCGAAGTCAAGTCAGGAACCCCGAACGTTGAAGTTTCCTTAGAGTGGCACTAGTTTGCCTAGGTATCTACATTTCGCCCCCCAGAACCTGACATGACTGACCGGCGCCGTCTGCGATTGGAAAAATGTGAATACTGAACACTCGTTATGGACAGAAATCCAGAGGCCTTGGTTCTTCGCAAGACCCTAATTAAGGTAGAATATACAGCTGAACATGTTTCAAAAAGCCCCAACTCCGCGCTCAAATTCCTAAATGTATCTCAACCTTTGTATCGACCTTTGCCGGCCATGCATTATCGGCCTTGCGTATTTACCTTCCGGCCGTATTGTGTGCCACTACATACCTCTATGTGCACAACAAGATGAAAGACGCCCCTATTGGGCAGGTTAGGTGACCGCCTCCCCGCTCCCATTTATCCCTTTCTCTTGCCCATCTTTGATGACTTCCGCGGTCCCTGGTTGATCGGCATCTTGTTCGCTGGTCGGCATTTTCGCATCGCCTTGGCTGTCGTGAGGCTGTTCCTCTTTCCAGAATAATTCCAGGATAGTGTCCAGCTCTCCGTCCGTGCCTTCGTGAAGGTACGTCTGCCTGACGCCTCCATCAACAGTAACAGCTTCAAGAAGCATATGTTGGATCTTCTCGCCCACGCTTAGTCTAGGTCGTGCCGGCCCAAGCGAGTGATCAAAGCCGTGGTTTCTGGACCCTTGGACCTGAGTCCCGTCGTCCCAAGTGCCTTCCATCCGCTCCATATCAATGTCCTTTAGATTGCCCTTGGGATAAGTCGCAACAGAGAACCCATTGCTAAGAACGGTGTCATCTCCGAACTGCCATCTCTGCATGAAGCAGTCGCCGCATACATCCGCCACTAAATGCATCTTGGCTAGCAGAAAGTCGACTCCATCGTTACTCCAATCCTTCCAGTGGTGGAGCGACAGGGGCAAATGACCGCTCTCGTAGTACCCCGACTTATCGCCCTTAAAGTCCACTTGATGTAATTCAGGTATATTGGTCAATTTGACGTTGCTATGCGCGTAGATACACTCCTTCACTCTGATATCGCCGGCAGTAGTATCAGATTCCTCTTTGCATTTGGCGTAGTTCTTGTCTATCACTTCCGCAAGAGCCATCGACAGAAACACACCTGCTCCACCAAAACCCATAAGCCCATACACGGACACAGACCACCAGTCTTCAGAGAGTGAACCTATGTAATGCTGCTCCTCGGGATCGCGTTCGGCCAGCATCTCTACAAGAGAATGCATGGATGGAAAGAATGTATCGTCGTCGATGAGGGAGATCCATTGCGTCTTATCGTTGCGATTCTCATACATTATTTTGACAAGTGAGAAGTACCGTTCCGAAAAGGTATCGCCTGTAAAGGGCGGCACCAACGTCACGTCAAGATCCCGTCCACGCATTTTCGACTCCAGGTCCTTCATTGCGCGTTTGTCCGCTTCGACCTCATCCGATTCTTTGACGATGACAAAGAGTTTCGCACCTTTTGCGCGTGTGGTGGCTAGCCACCGGACCAGTGCGTCTATGGTGTCATCGAGACGTTTCATCGTGGTCTGAATGCCAAAAATGATATTTGAGGCTTCAACTGGCTCCTTGGAGTAGATTGGTACATCCAGAATAAGAGACTCTTTGCAATGTTCGAGTGGGAAGCTCGAGTCCGCGGAGAGATCGACATTTTGTAGGTTTGGAAAGAGAGGCTCTTCGATCTTTGTGAGTAGAGTGCGTTTGGCCGTAGGGTTTTGACGGACAGTAATTTCTCGGCGGGCATATTGAAACGGCGAGGGCCGGTCTTTGCGCTCAAGCCACTCTATGCGACTCGAGCAATTTTGCTCATTGGAGTCAGCTGCATGCGGAGTCAGCTGCGAGGGGAGATGATTTGTGATCCGATCCGGAATCCAGTCGCTAGATGGGGCGCCTTTGGTACTGTACAAGTGGATGATCAGTATGATGGAAGTAAGAGATAGCAGGGAGACAAAGGCGCAAAAGCCACTTCGCAGTAACATGTCGACTGCTCGATCAGGGAATCACGATTCGGAGCAACAGCAACAATATCATGGTGATGGCAACGCTCTTGAGACTCTTGTTATGTACATCTCACAGAAGGCGAGTCACGGAAGAAACAGTACAGAATGAAAGCCGAGGAGCGGTAAGAATTGCTAAAGGGAAGAATTAAAGGCTGTGTCATACGGTGGTGTTGTAATAATCCCCGCCGCAATGGCCAAGACGTGCTATATTAGAAACTACGCGACACCAAGGATCATCCCATCATGTCAACAGCCATCTTTCATAGCGTCCAATCCTTGAGCTGCTAGATAAACTACTCACCCGCTCTGGAACACCCCTGTACGAGTGTACCTACTTCATCATTATTCCATGGACAGGCCTAAGCAGCTTCGAGGAGGAGTTTGGTGGGTAAAAGAAGGGTATATTTTGTATAGCTTTGCTAGCTGGAGGACATAAGGTAAGCATGGTCACTCAGCTTGATCATGAGCCGGACTCGGTGAAACGGATCGCTTGACCTCAACTAAGCCACATAGTAAGGCGTGGGGGACGAGGATTCTTGCACTTCAACTTCTGTTATAAGTACAGTAACGACCTGACCGTACCGATACCCATTCGGAATCTCCAGTGCCCATTGTGCGGTTTTGCTACAAGGCCTCGATCCTTCCAGGTGCCGAACGTCAGAAGAGCTCGCGTCCATCATTACTATCTGCAAAGGGGGCCCGAATAATCGCTCCCTCTGCGATCCATAATATTCCCCTGCCGCTGCCCAGGCAAAATATGCATCAAACGCGACCCGCTAAAATCCAACCGCGAAGCGCAGCATGCTGTACTATAGATGAAGATGATAGGCAAACATTCGACAAATACATTCCCATCAACAAACAAGGTAGCCAGATCGATCGATTCAAGCTGTTCTGATGGCGCCCATCATATTTCAACATCACTGACTGCCAACTCTTGCCCGTCGTCAACGGGAGCGCCTGGAGGTTCGAAATCTTGCTTCTCCTGCTGAGCCATCGCTTGTGCCGAGACAATCTCTGCTAATCGCTTCAAGCGCGGAGTCTGCAGCCAGGAGGGCGTGTAAGTCTCCAGTGCCGTGATCACGCGAGGTTCCGCGATCTCGTATGGCCCGCTGTCTTCCATGTCAACGGCGGTGAGTAAAAGGACATCCCCCTTCTCCGTAACCCTAGAAGCGACCGCTTTCATGATATCGCCGTTGATCGGCTGCTCGTAATCCGCCACAAGGTATTGGTTCAAAAGCTTCTGGATCTGATTGGGCGACAGCCTGCGGGCGATCTGCTTAGCCGAGTCAATAACAAGAAGCATCCTGGCTCCACTTACATCCAGCAGATATCTTGAATGATCTCGATATCATTCAGGGTCGCCTTCTTTAGCTGAAGCAATTTAGTAGCTTGCTATGGGTCAGACGGCAATTAGCTTCATAGTTCGATCTTGTCGATGGGATGGTAAACTTGCCATGAGGTGCTCCAGCTGCAGGGTGCCTTCGGGCATGTCATGACTCTTGCACCACTCCTCTATCCTTGTGATGTTGTAATTAATCTGAAGGCCACGCTTCCAGGAGAGAAAATTTCGTCTCATTAGCAAGTCGTTAAAGGCAGTAACTCCGACGAGTCTCAGGAGCTCGGTCAGTGTTTGCGTGATGATTGAATCTTCCAGGCAGTAGGCTTTCATTGCCTTGAATGCATTATTAAGGAGACTTAGTAAATTGTCCATGCTATAAGCCGGCGTGTTGTTTGATTGGAGTAACTTCCCCAGGAATCTATTGCTCTCACTAGTCACAAATCCGGGGAGGGATTGTGACTCGATGATTGCTGGTACAATCATCTTTTGTAACTTCTTCTTCAATACCTTCATCCATGTATGATAGATGTTGAACTCTAGACTTTCAAGATCGTGCTTAACAATCTCCAGCAGCCGGTCGTATTCAAAATTGTCGGTCTTCTGAGCTTCATACCAGTCCTCCGCAAGAAACACAAATGAAAGCATTTCATGCACATTGGACAGCCAGAAGGCACCAGGGTTGATAGCATCTTCACCTTCGTACTGCATGACTTCCTGCTGAACGGACTGCATCACGTTCGCAAGGAACTTTTCAGACTCTTTGACGAAGCCGTTGTTCCACATTTCGGAAGTCACGAGATTGATCAAGTATGCAGGGAATAGAATTTCTTTGTCGGTAGCCGTAGGCGACGCGGTAGGGGCAGGAATCTTGAGATTCTTTATAAGACCCAGCGTGACTTCCTCGTTAAGGCCCTCTTCGTCGGATAACAGGTTCTCGAGTTCGAATTCAACACTGTCCTGAGCCAGCGAAGGGCTAAATGTAGAGCCAGAGAGGTTCTGATGTGTCAGTGCCATGGAACCAGGTCGGGGATTGTAGGTCGAGCTGAAGCGCTCCGCTTCGCTCCTTTCTGCCCCTACGCTTCTTCGCTTCGGTTTCTTGGAAGAAACTAAGTTGATCAGACCATTGCTCTGAGGCTGCGTTGCATGGCCATTCTGAAGTTCGCCGTTGCTTGGGGCTGCTCTCTTGGCTAAGTCTAGCTGATCTTGAAGGTCAGCAAGTTGTTGACGCAACGACACCTTCTCGTTTTCATGGTCGATGTTTGACTGCTTCGCTTTTCCTAATTCTAGATTTGTGATTCTCAAAGTCTCTCGGAGATTCTTACTTTCCTCCTGTAACCGTTTCGTGTTAGCTGCAGACTCGTCGTAAACCTGTTGCAGTCTCCGCATGTCTTCTTCCATAGCATTCAGCCGAGCAGCAGTGATACCTGCCTGATTAGCCTCGGCCTGCAGTCCTTTGGACCGAGTATCAAGTACGTTGTGTCTGCTTTTCCATGACTTCAGTTGGCTCTCATAGTTTTCCACTTGAGCAAGAAGGGCCTTGTTCTCGCGTTTCATGGTGCCCAAAGACTGCGTAAGCTCAACTACTTTGTTCTCCAACTTGTATGAAATTTGCTTGAGATCTCGGGCCTCCTCGCGTATCTTCTTGTAGTCGCGTCTGGCCGTCTTACCTCTCCAGAGATTTTGTACAATGACAATATCTCTGCGTTGCTGTCTCCAAGTGCGTAATTGCTTTCGCGTTCGCCAGGACCTCTGAATAACTTGGACCGCGTTTCCAATCCTTGTCTCCATGATCCTATTTCGGCATAGATAGCCTTTGATGATACCTTGAAGCTGGATAATATTGCTTCGTATTTGATTATACCCTTTCTTGGCCTTGTGGCCGCGCCAGGCCTTCTGAATGGTGGTTGCAGCTTTAACTCTTCGGACCTCTTCCGCACGTTGACGAGCGAAGTATCCTCTCGTCCATCCCTGTAGCTGTAGAATAGAAATGCGCGTCTCAATGTACTTTCTCCTATAATATTTGCAGCGCAAGTTCTTCTGTATCATGATGGCTGACTCGTTCAGTCTTGATATGCGTAAGTTTTCCAGAAAGGCCAGCATGCCCGCTCGGAAGAAAATTTTGGTTAGCCCCAATTGATATTTCTCAAGCCCTTTATTTGTTCCCTGACCCAAAGCTTTTTTCAAGATAGCATCAGCCATTGGCCGTATCTCTGAAGTCCATGAATGCGAAGGCACCAGCATATAGTAGCGCGTGGCAAACTCCTCATACGTCCAACGAGTCGGGTATCCGGCGCAACTAATTCTCACAGTCTCAAGCACGCCGCAAGCTCTTAACTGACTCAACACCATGGGCCCTTCGAATTTCCATGCTGTTTTGGCTTCATTGGGTTTGATGCAACGAATATAATGCACATCGGTCGAATTAATGGTTTGCATGAGCTCAATCAGCGAGGACTTGAAGATACCGCCAAGCGTTGGTTTCCTGTTTGCGGCAACTCCCATCCTCCTACCAGGCGCCGCTACAATCTTGTTATTTGCAGCCGAGAGATTCTCTTTCTCACGGACAATCGAGGCCGCTTCCAAGACTTCTCCCAAGAATGTATTCGTCGATAGTCTAAGGACCTCCATATGCTCATCAGGGACGGTGTCTCTGTTCTTCTCAATGAAGCCATCAGATTCGTAGGTGACGTCAATAGCGTAGTGACAAACGGTGAATGCAGACTTCCCAAATCGTGGTTTTTTGTAGAATTTCGATTTGTCATTGGCGTAGTTATGGTGGAGCTTGGTCACGAACTGTTCGTCTGAGCCCATGGGTAACCTGGATTCTTCATCAAGCAGGGACAGGATCCCCAGTTTCGCCTCAATAAGATCAATACAGGGTTGATTATCAGAGAAGTCAATGAAAGTCCAGTCAATCTGCTCGCGAAGATATTCCTCCTGTTCAAGCTTGAAGACATGCTGGTTGAACTCTTGCTGCAACTTTTCGTTGGCGTAATTGATGCAGAACTGTTCGAAGGAATTTTTGGCGAAATGCTCGAAACCGTAAATGTCGAGAACACCTATGAAAGAATTGGCACGATCGTTGACTTCTTCCGTCGACAGGCTAGCATTGATGTTTTCTACAAGCCAATCAAACAGACTGGAGTAGATGAATTTGGCCACAGAGTCTCGGACAACCAGAGCCTGCTGTTGCGTTAAATTTGACATGATCTTCTCTCCCCTTGTGATCAGTTGCTTCTTAACAGTCCATTTGGCAAACTCATTAGCGTCGACACCAAGCATCTGGCATGCTCTGACAAGCGACGATTCGCTAGGGGGTAGCACTGAATCCGTCCGCGTAGCCGTGATCTTAACGTTTCCGAGATGAAGTAATGCTCCAAGAAGACCAAAAATTCCTGCCTGCTTCTCATTGCTCACTCCGATAGTGGTCAGGGACTGTCGAGTCGCTTTGAACTCCGCTGCATCGTCCACACCGTCTATTTCGGGGTTGCCACCCTGGTTGAGGTACTCAAAGTGCTCCACCGGAAGAATACCCCACTGATCTCGTTCCGCCTCTGTAGCTCCAGCAACTAATTGGTAGAAAATGTGGTAGTTCCTCTCCTTCAAGGGTTGGAAGACAAGTCTCGAGCGTTCCAGAAGATATGTCCTAATCCGGGCACCAATGATTTCTGTTCGCTTGTCAAACATTATCTCTATGTATTTTCCAAATCGTGAGGAGTTGTCATTCCGCGTCGTTTTCGCATTACCAAAGGCCTCCATGACGGGATTCGTAGCCAGGATCTGTTCCTCAGTCTCACTCATGGTGTCTGCTATGCCCTTCGCTCGTTTCCCGGGCTGGTCCGGCGATTCCCGTGTTGCGAAATATCTCATGATGTACTTTGCGCTGACCGTCTTACCAGCCCCTGATTCACCAGAGACAACAATGGTTTGATTTTTGGTTTCACGTAACATATCCCTGGACATGTAAGCATTCATTTTATCTTGCGAAGCTGAAGACCCACGAGAAAGCCTCCTCTGCTATAGCGAACAGATGTGGCGCCTGAGAAGACCGCTGTTTCCCTGCATAAACCTGAACCATTCCCGGAACGTACAGTGAGTCCACGCGTGCAAAGGGGTTCGTGGCAATCAAGACAATGCCGCTGTATGTGTAGATTTCTTTCTGTGAGTAGCGTAACCTGATGGCTTGAAGCACTACGGGATATTTAGCTAGGTCGCAGGGGGCGTTCCAACAGTGGGTTCCTTACCTGCGGGCTCGTTGAGATGTGATAGATTCGTGAGGTCATCGCTAGCCTCGAGTATAGCCGGGTTCATCAGAGGGGGGAGCTGGCTGGTGGTATCGTCTTGCAGCGCCGCAAGTGTGGTTTCTATTGTCCTTGTCTGACATGTCAAAGAGAATCAGCATATGTATAGGGATACTGTCAAGTCAATAGACATGGCTACTCACATCGCCGTTGACAAGCTCGAAAACCAGGGTGGCTTTATCCCCTTGGATTTTCTTCGACTTGACCTCCGAGGCAACCCATCCCTCGGCGACATCTGATTGCCAGGCTCTGGTGCCAACATCATAATTGTGCGCCATAGCTCCTCAATCAGAGCGGCCTGAGGAGGATATCAGTATCAGGAGCACCGACTGGTGTGAGCCCCTGCCGCTCTTGGATTAGAACCAGCGATTTGCAAGGAAACCTCCTCCGACAGCAGTCTTGAGGAGCAAAGGCGAGTGAAGATTCAGCAGGAGATACATAGCATTGCCGATGGGGTAGGGGGTTGACAATTTGACACGCCCAATAATGGACAAGACGGGGTGACCTATCGAAAAAGTCCAGAATGCGGAGGAGCCAAGCAACCAATGAGCTTGTTCGATACCTTAGTGCCAGACTCCTTTTCATCCCCCCGTCGAATACCACTTGAAACAATACATGTACCTGAACGTTCTTGAAAAGCGGGTCGCACGTGGCTTGTTAAGTATCATACGATGCCGAATTGGTTTGACCGTAGATTCACTCGGGCTGTGAGATACCTCCACTTACCTTATTCTGTACATAGAGTAGTACTTACCGTACCTTATCTAAGTACGGAGTACGGAGGACCTTACCTTGATGAGTAAGCAGGATTACTAAGCTAAGAATCATTACTCGCGACGCCCAGAAAAAAGGGTAATTTTCTCAATCGGTTTAGCGGGCTACTGCTCGCTTGTGGCCAATGGTATCAATCAAATCAATGTCAATCATCCCAAGGCCAAGCTGGAACTGTGCGTTTCAATTCGAAGAACTCTTCAAAATTAAAGGTTGATTTCCCGAGACTAGCGTCTTCTCTCTGCATAAGCTCGCTAAAATTTAAGGAGCATTTTATTTCGAACACATTTGGAGTGTTTGAAGCAATTGGAATTTGCTAGAGATACTTGACCAGGCAGAATATTGCTGCATAGGAAGCTTATTAGTACCGTACAGGGAGCATTCTGCAATTCCCCCCCCCCGGGCGCCCACAAAGTACCGACTTCAATGATACTGGAGGTCTAGTCTACGATATCGAAATTCAACAATACTATCAAGTCCAATGATACTGAAAATAGACAATATTGAAGGTCAACGATATCGAGTTCAACGATACAGAGTCCAACGATATTGTACGATATTGGAAGGTCAACGATACTGAAGTCCAATGACACCGGGTCACTCGCCCCTGGCAGAACTGAGTGCACATCTCATCTCACGTAATCACAATTTTGTCACCGCGAACCGAACACACCAACGATAGCCCGACTTGGGAAGTACGGCGAGCCTAGAACTTCATTCACATCTGTTTACGTTATAAGATTCTCAAAGGCGGGTAACCTGGATCTAACAAAGTACGAGGTAGTTTCTCTTCTGTCAGCACTCAATTTGTCCGGGGCGAGTAAGTCCAATAATACTCCATATCTTACACCATATCAGTCCCGTGGATACCTATTCACCTCGCCTCGTTGTGCTCTATTACGATAATCTTGCTGTAAAAAGATTCAAAGACCAACTTCTGCCGAAGATTAGCCGAGAACATGTTATCAAATGCACTGAATGGAGAGTCAAAATTCAACGCGGAGCCCGAAATAGCAGACCTCACACAGAAGGTCTCGACCAGTTTCAGTTTATCCACATCTCCCGCAGCAAGGCACCTCTCACCGTCGCCTGGAAAAGCTCGCTCTCTCCTTGCCCGAACAGGTACTGGAGGCTCTACAAAGCACTTGAAGCCTTTTGCCACTGAAGACATTAAGATCTTACTTTTGGAAAACATTAATAAGACTGGCCGCGAGGTGCTGGAAGCCCAGGGTTATCAAGTCGAAGTCCTCAAGTCTTCCGTGCCAGAAGACGAGCTGATCGAAAAAATACGGTGGGGCATCCAGGCACGCCGTCTAATGGGGGAAACCTTTGGTTAATTTAATACGTAGTGATATCCATGTCATTGGCATCCGATCGAAGACAAAGCTCACTGCACGAGTGCTCCGAGAGGCCAAAAATTTACTCGTGATTGGATGCTTTTGTATAGGGACCAACCAGGTCGACACTCAATTTGCCGCACAGCATGGAATCGCTGTTTTCAATTCACCCTTTAGCAATTCTCGGAGTGTTGCGGAGCTGGTCATTGCAGAGATTATCGCCCTGGCTCGTCAGCTTAGCGACAGATCTGCTGAACTGCACAATGGGATTTGGAATAAAGTTAGCAACGGTTGCTGGGAGATCCGGGGCAAGACATTAGGTTATAAAGGGCGTACAAGTGGCCAGAAAAGATACTGACAGGACTGTAGGCATCATTGGATACGGACATATTGGATCTCAGCTATCGGTCCTTGCGGAAGCCATGGGTATGACTGTTGTCTTCTTCGACGCCGTCAACCTTATGGCAATGGGTACAGCAAAGCAGTTGCCGACATTGGAGGCCCTCCTCCGAGTTTCTGATTTCATCTCATGCCATGTACCAGAGTTACCGGAAACACAAAATATGATCGGCGCCGAGCAATTTGGCCAAATGAAGAGCGGCAGTTACCTCATCAATGCTAGCCGTGGGAGCGTAATTGACATTCCAGCATTGATTGATGCAATGCGAGCAGGGAAGCTCGCAGGCGCAGCTTTGGATGTATATCCGGCCGAGCCAAGTGGCAACGGTGAATACTTCGACAACAATTTGAACCCGTGGGCAGAAAATATTCGAAGCTTGAAGAACATCATACTTACTCCTCATATTGGAGGTAGTACTGAGGAAGCTCAAAGTGCAATCGGGGTTGAAGTCAGCGAAGCACTGGTCCGTTATGTCAATGAAGGTGCCACACTCGGTGCTGTCAATTTGCCAGAAGTTAATCTGCGGTCGCTCACCATGGACGAGCCCAATCATGTGCGCGTTATATACATTCACCACAACGTCCCTGGTGTTCTTAGGAAAGGTAAGACCTGTGAAGTTCAATCTCGTAGTGTGCTAAGCAGGATAGTCAACGAGATCCTTGGCGACCACAACGTTGACAAACAGATGACGGACAGCCGAGGCGATGTGTGTACCCTTCCACTTTGTGGGTCGGAGTAATTGACGAATGTCAGGTTGCGTATCTGATGGCCGACATCAGTGATGTCAGCGGAGCGGTCATCAAGGACCTATATCAGAGCTTGGAGTCGTTGAGCTGTAAGTGGGAGTTAAGCATTAACAATACCCAGGATGCTAAAATGTTATAGCCCGCATCGTAACGAGGGTACTATACTGATCTCACATAATCACAATTATCGTCCACCCAAAACCGAATGAACAAATAGCCCAACTTGGGAAATACGTCAAGTCTTAAAACTCCACTCATATACTTCTAAATTCCAAAGACGGGTAACCGTGATTACTCCCTTGGAGGCTAGGAAGGATCACTTCCATACTTACGTATGAGCCTGTTCTTCAACACAAACGTGCTGCGGTACTAAATTCAACCTTGCCTTATCTTATGGTTTATACTGCATTGACACCCCGGTTTGCTATTCTGACACCCAAGAGATGTTGCTATTCTGATACCCCTACCGGGGGCGTGGTTTCACACCAAAGAACAATGATAGTTTCCGGTCTTTATTATTACACTATCCTTTGCGAATCGAGGATCTGCGAGAAGTCTGAATATTTGACCGATTTTTGGTGCAAAATAGAAGTCTCCCGCAGAAACTTCTCGATCCATCAGAATAGTTTTGGTGAATATACCGGATCGAGCGAAAATGGGCGTCAGGATAGTAATGGCCTGGTACCTAGTGGTGCTAATTTTTGTATTTTATTCTTGATGAACCTGGAATTACGCGACTTGGGACGAAATCGGAAAATGATGTTCTTTCATGTTACCTTATATTCTTGATTATGCTTTGCGCCAAAAACTGATACGAACTTGGTCGTGATGGATATATTGATGGCGATGCATTAGAGACAAGATAGCAGTACACCAGACCATGGGATACAGTAGTAGCACCGTCCAAAAGGTTACTGTCTCTCTAACTATCAGTTCCCAAGTGCAAAGAGCTTGTTGCTGGTTGACATGGCGGTCTTTTGATTTTCTTCTTAAGTATGCAACGTTGTTTATTGGACATGGAACACTATAGTTGTTTTTGAATTGTCTTTTTAACATGGATCGTTTCTTGAACTGTGAAAAGTTAGATAATTTGAAGCGAATAATAACGCGTGGGTTAACACGAGCATTTGTGCTCCGTTCGTCCAGTTACTTTATTGGTATTAAGGTGCTTCTGATGCCCTATTTCACGTAAGATCAGCTCCGGAGAGCGGAGTTTCTAGTTATGCCTGTCAGTCATGTTGTCTTGGGTGTCCAAATATGTCTCGTTTACTTATACACCAACAAAGAAAAAACAAAAGCAAATATTCCTTCGCATACGATGGAGCTGTAATGTGATCGTGGCACCACCTGTCCAAACCACAGCGGACTCGCTATTTTCAATTGTCGACCTTGCTTTATGTTGCTGAAAGAATAGGATAGCTTGTTCAATTGTCGTAAAAGATAGAAATGCAATACTCTTCCTCGAAATTACAAACAAATGTAATGCCAAAATATACGAAACTTCCGGTAGAGACAAACAGGACTACTTAAATTGGCATCGCCAACTCGTCAAATTGCTGCAGCCAGTGACATGGAGCTTTCCTTGATCTGAGTGCAGCATGTGGTGATACAGCTGTCTTCCGAGATCTAATAAGAATGGGTGGTGAACAGGGTAGAACTGCAATAGACTTTCAGACAAGTCACACATCTGATTCAATGCTGAGATACCACGAAAGTCTCAGCTGAAGAATGTTCTTAAATGTCAGACCTTAATTTCAGGTTAAGCCAGTTTCAGCCTGCCCAATGATGTATTATTAGCACATCCCCAGCGCCTAACGCGCCAGTCAATCTACTATAAAAAGCAAAGTCGACTGACCCATGGGATCCGAGCGAAGGTGCATATGAAGACATGGTCGCCCTTATGATAGACATAGGGCCTTGAGGATAGATGTCCAGCCATGATGTTCAAAGTCAAAGGGGCGATTATGTGGGACGAGGTTCGAGAGGTCGGGGCGTTCAGCTTTGCTTGCATTCCGCGGTCTCTTGCTTGGGTTTTGCGCCATCATCCTGGAGGCGGACATTAGGAGGGTCTACGTGAATACTGTTCAAAGGAGTTCTCACCTCTTCATCTGACTCATCGTCATCGTCCCGATCACTTGCATCGTCATCCTCTTCATCATCTTCATCTTCGAAATCGCCTTCCTCGAGGTCTTCGTCAAGTTCCTCAAATTGAAGTGCTTCGCCCGTAAACCAATCGATAGCGCGTGGGATAAGCTTTTCTTTGATGTCTTCACCAAGCTGATAATCGAGCTCTAAACGCTCTTCAACATCTTCTGGGACATCTTCATCGTCTCCGGCTGGAGCTTTGGGCGGATCGAAGAAGTTGAAGAAGGACTCGGTCGGAACCGTTTTCCGTATGATACGAGTCTGCTTGGTGTCTTGGACCAGGTTAGCAGAACCTTGGGTTCATTTGGCTGGCTACGTACTTTTATTGCGCTGCTTCTTCGCTTCAGTCTTGACGGTGAGGTCCTTGTCCGACTTCCAGTCAATCTTGTCACCGGTAGCATGGTCATAGATAAAATCACCTCCATAACCACTCTCTTCTTGGTAATAGTAAGTTTTTGTGATCGTTTTATTTGAGAAAAACTGGTTGTCGGCGAATTCGAAAATAAGGCGGAATCCTGGCTGTTCCAAATACTCCATACGGATATCGGTCAAGTATTTCAGAGCTTGCTCGTCGTCCTGCGTGATCAGTTCTGCCAGGGAGACTTGGTTTTTCATTGCGGAAAGCCAAAATTCCGGTATTCCCTTAATATCCTCCGAAGATTCATCTTTGTCGGTTGATGCAGGCTTGCTGGACTGTGCGTCCTCGCCATCCTCTTCGTCATCTTGCTCGCCAGCTTTAACCTCCTCCTCCGATGGCTCAGAAGCCCCATTCACAACTTTCGCACGCTTTTCGTAGAGAGGAGTGAACTTGGCAAAGTACTTCTTTTCAAGCTCCAAAACTTCCTCTTGGAATTGGGCCTCAAGCTTCGAATGTTCTTTCTGCACGCCCTTAAGACCAGCAACACGGCGTCGCACCGGTGCAGGGAGGGATTCGATGTACCCGGAGGAACGGCCAACAAGAGAGCCAAGCTTGCCTTGGATCATCGAGACCAATTTAGGGTTCTGGGCAAATATTGAGGCTGCGGCGGTACGATCAAGGTCCTCTGCCATCATGTAAGCAAAGCACAACATCGGGAGCGAGCTCACACACAGGGAATTGGGCACTGACCTTCCTTGATACTCGGTACGCCAGGTTGCTGGGCGTGTGAGGAAATGGGTGCATTATTTGCGGGAGTGTTCTGTGGGGTACTATGCCAGCATCTCCATCAGCAAGGTCCAACATGATATACGTTGAGAGCTTACGGTGCTGTGGGCAGATCCAACTTCTTGTTACGGATGGGTTCTGACATCGTGCAAAGACAGCAAGCTATGCAGGATAAAATTCCTGGGGATGAAGGGGCTGAATATGTAGGTATGGAAGAAATCCTAGAGGACCAGAAAATTTCAAGTGCTTGGGTTACCTATGAAGTTCAACCAACGCGGACTTTAGCGAACCGCGCTAGAGGAATTCGTTTCTACCCAAACGGCTAATTTGTGGAAGACATCAAAACGCCCGGGTGATGTGTCGATTTACATAGTACTCGGACTTGACAGAGGGTGTCATGAATTGTGAGCGACCTATATCGACGTTGGCGACTGCAGGCACATCATTGTGCCCCACCTTGACACACTTAGCTAAGGTACCTCGGTTCTTCTGGTAACTAACACTAGCATAACTTACAACAACAGTACCTTACTTATCCGTACAGTAGTCATGTTACGGTCTTAACCCGCTTGGAAGCTTCAGGTTGTCGCAATTCATCAAATTTACCACAGCGGCCTGATATACGAGTAGGTAAAGTTGATTAAGGTGGGTAACAGCGGAGACCCGCAATAGGTACCCAAGCTTTCTGGTACGACTGAAGTTTGAATTATTGTCTACTTGTCGATTGACGTGACTTGATATATCCTACTTACATGTACGCACCGAAACATCGGTTTGTGGGTCTAAGCTTGATGGATAGCTATCAGCGCGTTTCCAGCCTACTGAAAGGACTGGAGAAGTCCGGCATGGATCCGAGATGAATCTTGAAAACCTTGGTGCAAGTATAATGAATGCACCAGCTCCAAGGCCGCTACGGCCACGCAACAACAGTTCGCGAAGCCGCAGAAGAAGCAGCGGTGGTTACCACGTTGCTATGTATAGCCATGAAAAGTAGGTAGGAAATTCATTTCACTGTAATCCGAATGACCAGAGATCTCAATAGTCTGACGGACGCCAGTCCTAGTTTCGTCTCTGATGTGGAGATGGCCACAGATGAGGTAAGTTTTACCAAGATCGAAACCAATGCTACAGATTTTTGATAGCAAACAACAACAGGTTTTTGCCGGACCTATGTCCGAGAGCGTACCCTCTAGTGTCACTGGCTTTGCTCATCGACGCTCTCGAGCAGATTCTACAGCAAGTTTCACATATCTCCAAGAGAGCGATGAGACACCCGAGTATCCTAGCGATGAAGCGATCGTAGATGAGAGCGATGCCGAATTCGAAGAGTGTCTCCAGCCAGTAGATAAACTTTCGTCACGCTCACCCCTGCCATCCGACAGAAAGTCGTCCAGCTTCTCGAATATGTCTGCGGATGACCCACTCCTCTATCGGCACGACTCAACTAGGACAGACGTCAGCTATTCTGGTTGCAGCAGCCGCAAAACGCAAAGAATCTATGTGACCGCAGAGGATCTGACAATTGTTGTTGCTGGGTTTTCTACGCGACCCTGGGGCCTTGCAGCTTACATAGTTCTTTGCACTATGTCTCTAGGGGTTGTCTATCTACTTTTACGTTGGCTACCCCGTTGGAGGGTAGGTCTAGTAGGCTCTCCGACGTCTTTACGAGACTGTACGTGGGTAGTTGTCGAGGTGAGATGCCACCTACCCGCATAACATCCCAAGCTGCAACTAAAGCGGGATCAGAATCAGTGGGGTCAGTTCTCCGTTCAAAACGTTGCAAAATCGTCGTACGGACACAGTCTCTCCACGGTTTTTGGAACATCCGGAAAGCGGCAGTATCATGACTATGACGAGAGTGATGATCCGGTGATGATGGACCTACGCTTTCTTGACTACCGTTATATCCGCTTTTATTTCCACCCTCTGAAGGACAAATTTGTCCTTTGCACTAACTGGAAAGACCCCAGTTGGTCAGATATCAGGTCCATCAGAACCGGATTAGACAGCGATGAACGATCTCGGCGGGAGCAAGTGTTTGGGAAGAACGAGATTGACATTGAACAAAAGTCAATTCCTCGGCTCCTCGTCGATGAGGTTAGTGTTGATGCTATGATTTCTTATGCCGCGACTAATATATCCAGGCGTTCCACCCGTTCTACGTTTTCCAGGTTGCTAGTCTGATACTCTGGTCTCTAGATGAATACTATTACTACGCAGTCTGCATTTTCCTTATCTCGGTTGTTAGTATCACGACTACCCTGGTTGAGACTAGATCTGTGAGTTTAGATCTATATACTGAGACAGACCTTTGCTGAGCATAAATAAGACCATGAAACGCTTACGTGCCATCTCTCGCTTTGAATGCGAGGTGAGGGTCTTACGAAATGGGTTCTGTAAGTACATTATCGGCTCGCACAGTGTCAAAGTGCTAAAGGCGTCTTAGGGCGTCACGTGCTCAGTAGTGAGCTTGTGCCGGGTGATGTATACGAGGTCTCAGACCCTTCCCTAACTCAATATCCTTGCGATAGTCTCCTGTTAGCTGGTGACTGCATTGTCAATGAGAGCATGCTCACGGGTAAACATCCAATCGAGGCTAGATCAGATCGTAGCACTGACACAGAGAAGGAGAATCTGTGCCAGTGTCGAAGATACCAGCCACAAACGAGTCTTTGCATCTTTTGGACCTGAATGCAAGCCCCATTGCTGCAGATGTCGCTAAGAATTTCCTGTTTAGTGGCACAAAAATCATTCGTGCTAGACGTCCTCAGGACGGCCAGGATGATGAGGCTGTGGCTCTGGCCATTGTTGTCAGGACCGGCTTCAATACGACCAAGGGAGCTCTTGTTCGCTCTATGCTCTTCCCAAAGCCTTCAGGTTTCAAATTCTACAAAGACGCTTTTCGGTACATATCCGTTTTAGCTGGAGTTGCGGCCATCGGCTTCCTCGCATCTTTCATCAACTTCGTTAGACTTAAGGTAATACACAAACAATGCATTATGACGAGAAATGCTGATGCGACATAGCTAGCGTGGCACTTGATCATAGTCCGAGCATTGGATTTGATCACCATAGTAGTACCTCCAGCATTGCCGGCTACTCTGAGTATAGGGACAAACTTCGCACTTTCAAGGTTGAAGAAAAAGCAAATATTCTGCATCAGCCCGCAGCGGTTCGTAAGAACCCCCCATACGAAGAGAATTTCTGATTCGTCGACAGTGTCAACGTTGGTGGAAAACTGGACATCATTTGCTTCGATAAGACAGGTACTCTGACTGAAGACGGCCTAGATGTCCTGGGGATCAGAGTCGTCAATCGCCCGGCTATGAGGTACATTCAAGGTTCTGCAAATGGCTCGGTCTGACTTTGAATGCTACAGATTCAGTGACCTTTTTCCTGAGCCGTCAGAATTACTCCCTGGAGCGGCTTTTGAGCGCGACCCTACCGTGGATTATCAGATTCACAAGGCCGCTTTGTACACAATGGCAACGTGCCATTCTCTCCGCGTAGTTGATGGCGAGTTGGTTGGAGATCCTTTGGACGTCAAGATGTTCCAATTCACCGACTGGTCTTTTGAAGAAAATGGGAGGAAGCAAAGTATCCCGGATTTAGATGGGTTCGAAAATGGACCAAGTTCAATAGCCATGCCCCCAGCTGGACAAGAGTACGACATCGATGAGTCTGCGGTAGCTATGCCGGTAAGTCCCTCTAAGAACGCTTTAGCTCTATATATCAATTGTTGTGCAGAACACACAGATTGAACTCCATATCTTGAAGTCCTTCGAATTTGTGTCTCAGCTGCGCCGAGCAAGCGTGGTAGTAAAGCAAGCAGGGGTTACCGACGGAAAAATATATGTCAAAGGTGCGCCCGAGTGCATGAAGGGAATCTGTAAAGCAGCAAGTTGTACGTTTCAAACTGTATGAGGCGTATGGGTGCAGAAGCTGACTTAGAAAATCGTGTAGTCCCAATGGACTACGAAGAACTCTTAAGCTTTTACACTCACAGAGGTTTCAGAGTCATTGCTTGCGCCATGAAGCAGATCCAAGACCTCGACGCAACCAAGTTGCATCAAATGAAGAGACCAGAAGCCGAATCAGACCTTGAATTTGTCGGGTTCATCATCTTCGAAAACAAGCTGAAACCTTCGACAGCAGCAGTCATCGAGGAGCTGAACGAGGCTGGCATCCGAAAGGTCATGTGTACCGGAGACAATGTTCTCACAGCCATAAGTGTAGCAAGAGATTGTTCCTTGATTGACCGCACAGCTCACTGCTTCGTCCCCCACTTTGATGAGGGTATGTCTCAGCTACTCATCGTTAGACTCAGATTGACCTCTCTCTAGGTGGGACTGGTGATGTGAAGGCTCGCCTCAAATGGCAAAGTGTTGATAATGCTCGTTTTGAACTCAACGAAGAAACACTTTTGGTTGTCACTCTGTATTGATTGTAGTGACTGGAGCTGACTCGCCATAGCCACTACCGCCCCCAGCTGAGAGCGATGCTTCTTTACCTTACGATGTGTCCAACATACGCAACTACAGCATCGCTGTAACTGGGGATGTCTTTCGCTGGATAGTTGAGTTTGGCAACGAAGAGATTTTGAAACGGGTGAGCTTCCAACGGTTTCCTATCCCTGACTTCGAGGGGATTGGACGAGTTCAGCTGTTGACAAGACTAGATGCTTGTCACCGGGCAAATCTTTGCGAGAATGTCACCCGACGAGAAGCACGAGTTGGTGGAAAAATTGCAAAGCATTGACTATTGTTGCGGCTTTTGTGGCGACGGTGCAAATGATTGTGGCGCACTGAAAGCAGCTGATGTTGGCATTTCCTTGTCAGAAGCTGAAGCCTCCGTAGCTGCACCGTTCACGAGCCGTGTGTTTGATATCTCGTGTGTACCAGAGATAATCCGGTACGGTTCTTTCAACGGATTTTTGACCGATCCTCACGTGTATCATAGGGAAGGCCGGGCAGCGCTAGTCACAAGTTTCTGCTGCTTTAAGTACATGAGTCTATACTCAGCAATTCAGTTCACCTCCGTCAGTTTTCTTTACGCCTCAGCCTCCAACTTGGGCGACTTCCAGGTACCTAAACCACGTCGTCGTTTCATCGGCCTGGACTAACCAGGCCCATCTAGTTTCTCTTCATTGACCTCTTCCTGATCCTTCCCATAGCCATCTTCAGTGAGTTCAGCCACATGACGCACTCGGAGTCTCCACTAACTGCGCTTCAGTGGGTTGGACTGGAGCGTACCCGACGCTCTCTCGGAAGAAGCCGACCGCGAGTCTTGTCTCTCGGAAGGTTCTGACCCCATTGCTGGGTCAAGTCTTGATCTGCATCCTGATACAGCTGGCGGGCTTGACCGCTGTACGGCGACAGATTTGGTACGCTTACAGATAGCTAGATTAACGTTGTGGAGCGACTGATACTTGATAGGTTCGTCCCTCCGCAGCTTAACAAAGAGCAATCGAACATACAAAATTCCGAAAATTCCACTCTATTCTTGCTATCCTGTTTCCAATATATCTTATCAGCTATCGTTCTTAGCGTGGGCTACCCATTCAGGCAATCGATGAACCACAATCGTAAGTTAGATGTCGACATAGCAATTCATCTTGGCTGACATTCGCAGTTCCCTTTGTTGTTACCATCATTGTGGCTCTTCTTTTCTCATGCTATATGCTGCTAGACCCAGCAAAACCGCTTGCCAAGCTGATGCAGTTGACCAACATGAGCACAAACTTCAGGCTGTTCTTGGTCGCGCTCGCGATAGGGGGTTTTGCCTGTGCATGGGTCACTGAACGTCGTCTGGCGCCGTGGATCGCCCGTATGTTGGGGAAAGCGCACGACAGTCTCTGGCCAGATCGCCGAAAGCAACGCAAGGAGTACAAGAGACTCTCTGATCGAATGAAGACATAGACTCTTTAGATGACAAGGTGTAGATAGATCAAAGATAGACGTTGATCGACGGCGGAAGTCAGCTTCACGTGATCTTCCGTGGGTCCTAAATGGACGGGAATTGCGGTGCGTCGTCAGTGTTAGGCTGCTACCGTAGGTGTCGCACCTCAGATAGGCTTCACTAAGACAAGCATATCTCCAACAGATTGAAAGTTTCGGCATTCTGTCACGAGGTTTCATCGATTATGCAATGTTCAAGTTTTCTCCTTAGATATGTAAATGTGACCAAGTCTATTGTAAGGTGCTAGTCGTACGAGTACCTAATTAGCCTACTTTGGGTCAGAAAAGACTGACTCTAGCATATCTTATCGCAGGGTTAATAAATACGAAGCGAAACCTGCATTCAGATCCTTTTACATTATTTCCATAGAAGATGAATTACGGTGGTGACACTCATCGCCTTTCAGGCTCTACCTGCCAATTGTTGCTAACGAAATGTTATACAGATTGGATTCTTGATAAAGGGTACTTGCCCCAGCCAGTCATTCGCTATGGCATTCGACGCCAGCTTGCCGATCGACTTCGGTTGATTGATACTACGTCCCTTGAGGCAGCCTACGAGTCCAAACTAGGTTTCGTCAAAATGCTGCGTACTCATCCCATAGCTGTTGAAACCGCTACCGCGAACGCACAGCATTATGAGGTCGGCACGGGTGTTTTACGAGCTTGCTTAGGTCCAAGGATGAAGTACAGCTGCTGTCTCTACCCTACCGGAGCAGAGACCTTGGGGCAAGCTGAAATGGAGATGTTGGATTCCTATGTGGAGAGGGCAGGCTTGGCAAACGGGCAACGAATCCTGGATCTTGGGTACGCAACGTTTGCAGCCTTTGTGCACTATACATCTGACTAACAGGCACAATCACGAAGATGCGGTTGGGGCTCAAGTGCTATGTATTTCGCGGAGCTCTTCCCAGATGCTCGAATCGTTGCCTTCTCCAATTCACGTACCCAAAAGGAGTACATTGACACCCAAGCGAGCAGCAAGGGCCTGACAAATCTTTCGGTTGTAACAGGGGACATTGTAGACTACGATTTCGAGGCCGAGACTTTCGACAGAGTCATATCAATCGAGCTCTTTGAACATATGAAGAATTACAAGCTGCTGATGAAAAAAATCGCCATGTCGTTGAGGCCAGGAGGGAAGCTCTTTGTACATCTCTTCGCTCATAAGACGACCCCCTATCACTTCGAAGGTGGTTGGATGAGCACACACTTTTTCACTGGGGGAACCATGCCAAGTGCAGATCTACTGCTTTACTTCCAAGAGTCACTGAGCGTGGAGGAGCAGTGGTGGGTCAATGGAAAGCACTACGCTAAGACCTGCGAGGTAGGTCACTTTATCGTTCATTTGCTTTTCTACTGTATCAATAGATGAATACTAACATAGAACAGGATTGGCTATCGCAGATGACTTCAAATAAGCAACAGATATGGCCACATTTGGAAGAGACATATGGAAAGAACAATGCGGCGATGTGGTATTATCGATGGCAGATATTCCATATGGCATGCGCGGAGTTATTTGCCTATGATGGAGGAGATACATGGGGGGTGTCACACTATTTATTTAACAAACTGTAGATGCAGCGTCTTGATGGAGTGTGTCGCCTGATTACTCCAAACGCACCCATACTTTCCCGGGGATTGCTCGCCGTACAAGTCTGATGTCTGGCAAACCCGTTTTTGTTCCAGTTGGCTGGTTGATTTTTTGTCCGGCGCCCACACCCTGAAACCTTGGCTTCCATGCACCCAAATTCCCGTCGCTCGATATATTGGTCATCGCGGATGATCAATTCAATGGTCCCAAGGATGCCTCCACCCCAGAAGCACGGGTCCGTCTTTTTTGGCGCGATACATGAGCTGGTACGAGTCAGCAAACAACCATTATTTGGATAACACAGTGATCGCACGAAAAACCACATTGAAGCTCCTAATAGCGTTGCAGAATATCTATAGAGAGGTCGGGCCTGTGATCACTCACTCCGATCAGTGACGACCGCAGAGCGAGCGTTGAAGGGGGGTACCAACAGGATGAACATGCACTGGATGATTCGTGCTGGACCATTTGCGCCAGTCAAGAGGCTTTGAACTTGTCGAACGCAGGTAAGGCGCGATCGTTCGCTGGGTATATTTTAAAGGCCCGGACATGGCGACGAGGGACACGCAGCTTTGTTACCGGAATGTCCGTTGATAAGAGCTTCCGGCGGGGCTAAACATTCGAGACATTATACCTAAGGTATGTAATGGAAGTTTCATGTAATTTAAAGCGGAGGCTAGTCTAGCCCAATTACACTCGGTTAATCACACAAACTCAAAACGTTTTTGAATCCCAAAGCTTTCCAGCCTATTACGACACCCTGGAGTCTGCGATCTTTGCTTGATCGGAATCATGGCTGTTGGGAAGTAAGCACCCTTATAGCTAGTAGTCACTCAGCTTTTGCACTTGGACTTTGCATCCGCTAATCACACCACAGGAATAAGCGCCTTTCGAAAGGCAAGAAGGGCCTCAAAAAGAGAACTCAAGACCCTTTTACCCGCAAAGACTGGTACTCTGTGAAGGTGATATAGTGCCTTCGCCCTTCAGCCTGCCAAACCTGACATTCGACTAGGCTCCCTCAACTTTCCAAATCCGAGAGTAAGCTCAACCTTCTGCGCCTGGCGCTCCCTGCTAACCTTCTGGTAGCGTAGGGAAAACACTGGTCAACAGGACGACTGGTCTCAAGAATGCAAATGACGCCTTGAAAGGTAGAATTTTCGAAGTGTCCCTCGCGGACTTACAGAAAGACGAGGACCACGCATTCCGGAAAGTAAAGCTTAGGGTGGACGAAGTTCAGGGCAAGAACTGCCTCACAAACTTCCACGGCTTGGACTTTACTTCCGACAAACTGCGATCCCTTGTGCGCAAGTGGCAGACCTTGATTGAGTCAAATGTGACGGTCAAAACCACCGACGACTATCTTCTACGTCTCTTCTGCATTGCTTTCACCAAGCGGCGACCAAATCAAATCAAGAAGACCACCTACGCTCGCACCTCCCAAATTCGCGCGATCCGCAAGAAAATGGTGGAGATCATTCAACGCGAAGCATCGAGTTGCTCACTCTCCCAATTGACAACCAAATTGATCCCCGAAGTCATTGGTCGCGAGATTGAGAAGGCTACACAAGGCATCTACCCTTTGCAGAATGTGAGTTGAACAGTCCTTACTTCTGCTTGCATTACGTTGTGGTATTCTAATGACTCTAGGTACACATTCGGAAAGTCAAGCTACTGAAAGCGCCTAAATTTGATTTGGGAGCTCTTCTCAACCTCCATGGCGAATCGACCACGGATGAGCAGGGCCAGAAGGTTGAGCGAGAGTTCAAGGAGCAGGTCCTAGAGAGTGTCTGAGTGTCACGAACAACATCCTATGCTGCGCAACACCGTAGTCCACGGTTCCATAGTCCAAGCATAGAATTCTGAGGCTAGCATTCTTAATCCTACATACCCCTTAATCCTGATCGTAATCTATGAAAAATCGCTGGGATCATTGTGGAAGATTGCCTTCAAGGCAGGAGCAACATTGGGAAGAAATCAAAATGAGCAAATCCTAGACACCTAATTGAAGGTTTGATCTTGTATTTGCTTTATCATAGCCGTCTTCTCTAGCAGATCACCATAATTTCGCTCCATGTGAATTACCTATCAATTTTCTCGCAAGGAACATCAGCTTCAGCCAATCTGTGCCCGCGTCTGACAGCATGCGCTGATGCATTGAATTGTTTTGCCACGCCGGTTGCGGGCATTCAGACCCTGAAAATAGACGCGAACTGGCCACTAGATGCTGGGTTCTTTCGACTTCTGAGTCACAGCAATTCACTCACCGCGGTGTGTTGGAGCCCCAGCGACACTCAATCTGTCTAGCAAGCTTTAGCAAGCTAGCCGTAGCAATGCAAAGGTCCATCGAGAGCTTTTGATGAAACTACCGAAAGTCGTGCCTTTGCACAAACTCGACAACGGCTAGGCAGGTTAGATCGAATACTTGGCAGCGGACAAGCCTCACCTTGTCGAAAAGGCTCTGGCTTCTCTGATATAACCCAATGGCCACAGTCTATATCCTTTACCTCAAATCTTGGGAAGAAGCGTCCAATCAAAGGAAGCACGTCGTCAGCGACGTAGTGACTCTTGGTACCTCTGACGAATAACGTAGGACCATCGTAACGCGTTTCGTCCGGATCCTTGTAAGGGAAGTCACCCATGTGGTCAAGGCTCGCGCCGAGTATCTTGATCGGTATACGAATATGGAGAGACTCCGCATCACTTGATCGGACCAGGTTCGTGAGGAGGAATTGACGAATTGGAAGAGCCTACACGTATGGCCCAACGTTAGGTCCATTGTTACTGTCCGACAGCACAGATTGGCCACAATTTCATACCTCCTCGTACTTCTGTAGGATATTGTCGGCCTCGATTTGCTTGGTCGGGTGTGCATTCTCGATACTCTGCAATCCTTGAACGTATTTGACAAAGTCGCTTTTCAGCGTTGCATCGACTGGGGCATTGTCTACGGATATAAGAGCTTCTACAAGCTTGGGGGAGCGTAATGCGAGGGTCCTGTTGTCATTTTAAAGATGAGCATTTCTACCGGCGAGTAGTCATCGAGCAGCAGGCCACATCCATCGTCCAAATGGTTTGTGTCGATTCATTTTCTAGGCCATACTATCCCGGATATACGTACATGGCTGCTTTCGCTCCCCTTCGAACATCCTGAGCCTTAAGATGCTACTAGGGGCCCACATGGACGTACATTGAGTGGCCAATCAATATGGTTCGTTTGAGACCATGAGTTTGCATAAACTCCTCAATATCATCGGCCATAGCCAGGTAAGTGTGTACCGCGTCATGAGGCGATGCTCCATGATTACGAAGGTCCTACGGGATTCAGCGCTGCTGATCGGTGAAATCGAGCTGTCTGCTCACCAAGGCATACACCGATCGTTCTAGGTCTCTAGAAAGGACCCTACAGTGATCAATATTAGACCTCGTCGAGGAGACTCGGTGATATCGTACTTACTGATGCTCCTGTTATTCTGTCTGGAGCCAAAAAGACCGTGCAGAATGAGCAGAGGAGCATGATTTTTCTCCTCGATGCCAAACTGGACAACGCAATGTTTCGTGTAGGCCAGGCTTAGGTTTCTTCTGAACAGATGGTTGAATGCGTTCAAGCATGGAAGATGAATTTTTGGCATGAGAGACCTGACGAGCATTTCCTGTTCGAGAGGACCTTGCCAAATCTTTGACTCTCTTGGATCATCGAGACTCTATATCAATCCGTGATCTAGTTGTTGATTGATTGATTGATTGATTGATTGATGAATTGATCGATTGATTGATTGATAAAGGCTGCCAGTAGTATAGGGACCCCCCATCTTGGTAAATGGACCCCCCGCGTTCGGTAAATGGACTCCCCTACCCGGAAGCATTTCCCGGAGCCGCCCCCGGCGACCTTCCGACCGATATCTCCCGCCAAAATTCGATTTTGCCAAACAAAAGTGACATTTTTGTTGAAGATAGAACACAATCTATAAAAAAATATTCATTAAAATCGTTTAACGCGAATGATCGATCGAGAAAAATTTCGATCAATTTTGCATTCGTATTTTTTAAAATCGATAAATTCAATCAATATATAATGTTTGTTTTCAATCGAAACATACGTCAAAATCATTTTAAAACGTTTCAACAACATGCAAATGTTTTACATTTTGCATTTTAATTAACAATCACATATAATTTTTATTTATTCAATTAAAATTGTAAAGCAAAATTAACGCATTTTACGTCGAGAAAATGTTTCATTGTTTATCGATTCGAAATCGAATCAATTTTGATCAAAACGTTTGAAACGTTTGAAATCAATTTTTGATTTTTTTACATAGTATTAAAATCAATTTCGAATTCATAAAACATAACATTGACGAATTATAATCGTGTAAAAAATAAAAATTCAAAATTTTCGAAAATGCGATTCGCATTTCGTCAAACAATTCGATGATCGAAATTCGAATGATTTCGAAAAAAATCAATTTCAATTATTTTACAATTCGATCAACACGAAACTCAACAAATTAAAATTTTTAATCGAAATTTATCGAATTCATACGATTGAATAAATAAAATGTAAATAAAAAACAATTGCAAAACGTAATTTGTTTTATAACAATTAATAAATCAATATATTACATTTCAAATTATACATTTTTAATGTCAATAATTCATTAAATTATATTATTTCTAATACAAATTTTACATTTTAATCGTTATTATCATGAATCGTGCTTGTATGACTGTATTGATTGATTTAGACTGATCGCGTCGAGTCAAGAGTTTGAATCGAATCAAGAATTTGACTCGAAAAAATCGAATCAAGCTTGAAATTTTGAGTTTGAAACTTGTCTTGACATCAAGTCAAACTTTGTAATTGAACTTGAAATTTGAACTTGAAAATTTGACTTGATTTGATTTTTTTTTAAAAATGATCAAATTTGAAATAAATATTACGTTTTAAAAAAAAGTAATGCAAAAAGATAATGCATTTATTAATAACTTTTTATTATTAGAACTTTTTTTACTATAATTAGTATATGATGTCATTTTCAAATCAAGTTCAAATTTCAACATTGAATTTGAAGTTTGATCAAGTCAAGCTCAAACTTTAAATGAAAAGTTTAAACTTGAATCAAATTCAAATCAAACTCGAACATGTCGACTTGAAATTTGATTCGACGATTAATTTAGATTGATTAATTAAACGAAAACAATAAGTTTGCAAAAACAAATAAATACAAAATATTGAAATTGCAAACAATGTGCGACGTCAAATTTCAAATCACGTTAATCTCGACGTAAAATTAAAACATAATTCGTTGTTCGATCATATCATATCAATTATTTATTTGTTAAATATTTGTCAAATTTATTTGTCAAACATGTTCGTAACATTATTTTTTTTTTCGCGAACGTCGTTTCGACGATTCGTCGTTGATTCGAAACGAAAACGTTGTCGATTGTCTTGACGAATTCAAAATTCGAAATTTTCACGATTATCATTTTTTGATTTTTTCAATATGTTGCATCAATTCACAATTCAATAAAATCGAACAACAATTTTTGAAAATGTTTTTGACACGATTCAATTTTTCATGCGACGTAAATTTTGATTGTAAACAACGTCGAAACGATGATAATGAAATTTGAAATTAAAAAAAAATTTTGAAACGAACGAATGAAATCAAAATGAATTCAAATTCAATTGAAATTTTCAAATTTTAATCGAACGTAATTTCAATGAATGTCAAAACGACGATTTTTTTTCGA
The DNA here is from genome assembly GCA_018902385.1 of Physcia stellaris. Lineage (NCBI taxonomy): Eukaryota > Fungi > Ascomycota > Lecanoromycetes > Caliciales > Physciaceae > Physcia > Physcia stellaris. Next base: position 15,654 of record JABSSW010000007.1, on the reverse strand, counting down.
AAACGACGACGATTCGCAAATGAATTTTGATCATCGATTTGAAAAACGAAAAATGTAATTTTGAATGATTTCGAATTTGCGACGATGAAATAATTTCGATGATAATCATTTATCACGTCACGAACATTATCGAATTCGTCGTTATCGACGTAATATCAAATTCGATCATGCAATCAATTTGATCAATTGATACGATATTGAAAACGATCGTAATGATATCGAAATTTTAAAATATCGTTCATTTTTTATTCGAAATTTTCGTTGATTATAACAAAATCGAATGATTCGTTGATTTGATTTTCGAAAAAATCATAAAAATTTTTGCGCAAAAATCAACAATGAAATACATTATAAATTCGCATTGTTTCAAATAATTCAAATTGATAAAAATTGTTCATACGTTTTAACATTTTGTATGAATCAAATTTTTTGTCATCAAATTTGTCGAATGATTTAACGATTTTGATATTTCGTCGATTCAAAAAAACGTAATTTTTTTCGACGTATTCGACGATTTTGCGATGTTTATTAATTTGTGTCGTTATACGTTTTTGAATTATTTCAACGTGAATTCGTACATAATCGAAAATGTTTTGCATTGTGTTCGTGATGTTTTTCGTTTTAACGATCAAAAATCGTTTTTTTGTCGTGATATACGAAATAAAATTCGATGAAAAATTCATACGTGAATGAAAATTTTTGTTGACGAAAAACGATGACAATTCAATAAATGCAAAAATCGCGTTATTGTTTGCAAATTCGATCATAAATAATCAAACGTTTTAATTGTTTTGCATGTAATTGCAATATTGTCGCAATTGTTTTTCGATGTTTTGATTGATTTTTTCGATTTGATTATCAATTTTTGAATAAAAAATCGTGAAAAATTTACATTTGATGTCGAAAATTTTGCAAAAAATTTGTCATACGAAAAACACGAATTGAGAATTTCGATTAAATGTTATGAAAAAAAAACAAATCATGAATACGAAACACGTATTGAATGAATATTTTTGTTGTGATTTCAACATTCGTGTTTTCGTTTTTCGTTGTACAAAATGCATAATGACGTTTTTTATTAAATTTATCGATTATCGTGCAAATGACATTATAATCGTGAACGTCAAATAATTTCGTGATAAAATCAATGAATATATTCGTTCAACGTTGCAAAAATATAATCAAAAAAATGAATAATTCGTTTTTACGATTTTTGAAAATTTTAATTCGTTGATATTCGTGACAATTACGTACGTATCGACGAATTGTTTTGCGCATGTTGAATCAATAATAATCACGACGTAAAAAATTTTTCATGCGATTAAATTCAAAATGATTCAATGCGAAAAATTCATGAATTTTTTTGAAAAAATCAACGAATAAAAAAACATCGACGAATATTCATAATCGATTTTTGTAATATAAAATATCGTTTTTTTTTGACAATCGCGTAAATTGATTTCATTCACGAAAATGAAATTTTGATTGAATGTTTCACGATATGTTCGACAATTGTCGTTTGTTTTGTTTGCGACGAAAATTCGTTCATAAATTGATTCGTCAAATTCGACGATATGAATTTCGAATCGTTTTGAAATGAACAACATTTATTTTTTATATTGATGTCGTTCATCGTTATCGTTTTTAAATCGTGAATTCGACATGCGAATCAAAATATTTGTTTTAACGTTTTGAATTTCTGATTGAAATTGAATGACGATATTGAATTTCGATAAAATTTTTGTTCAACGAATTTGACGAAAAATTAATTTTTTCGAAATCATGAAAATTTTCAAATTTTTGTGATCGATAAAAATTTTGATCGATTCGTCAATATTTTCGAGTTTTGAACGTCAATATTTCAAACAACGAATGATAATCAATAATTTTTTGTCATAAATTTCGTAATTGCATTCGATTGAAATCATGTTTCGATTGTAAAAAACAACGAAATGCAAAATTTTTTCGTCATCGTATTGCGATAACATTTTCGCATTGACGTAATTTGAAAAATCGATTTCTAAAATGATTTGTTTGATTTTATCGTAATAACGAAATATGAAAATTTCGATCATCGTTTTTTTGAATAAATTGAAAATTTTTTCGATTTTCGTAATTCATTCGAAGTTTACGAATTTCTTGATTATTCGAATGAAAATTTTAATTTTTTTCGAAAAATCACGAATGAAACGTCGATAAAAATTAACGAAATTCACGAAAATTTGTATTTTTTTAAAATTGATAAATTGTGTTCAATCAATTATAATTTGTATTTTTTTTGAATTCATGCGAAAATCATTCATCGAAAATATAACGTTTAAAAAAATCATTTTTTTTTGAAAAATTCGCATTTTTCAATATTCATTTGTAAATCAATTTTTTTGAATTTTTTTAATATTGTTCAAACGTGCACGATATGTTTTTTTTTTGAATTTGTTGTAAATGAATATGTCATTCAAATAGATTTGACAGAATTCGTTCAAAAAATTGAACAAAAAATCATTCATGTAATATTGTCAATTCGCAAAATCGTTGATTAATTCAAAAAATAATATTCGATATTTATACGATTTCATAAAAATGACAAACGTGATGAATTTTTCATTTTTTTCATTCATTCGAAATTTATTGAAAATTGATATAATATTCAATTTGATCAAATATTTGCAATTTTGAATTTTGATCAAAATTTTCTCGATCAAAAAAATAAAATATCGATTACGTTTCGTGATATGATTGAATCGACGATAATTCACACACAAACGTAATTGATCATTGAATTTGATCGCAAATAAAACAAATGAAATATATGTCGTTTGATTAAATACGATAAATTTTTTTTGCAAATTTTTTTTCAAATATTTTTTGAATTTTTTAAATTTGAATTCGAATAAAAAATACATTCGATTGCGAAATAAAAAATTGTTATCGTTCAAAAATTCGATTTTATGATCGTATGATTTATGAAAAAATAATTTGATAATTTTTTGAAAATCGAATATTTTTGATAAATGTTGAAAATATTTTGACATTTTTTTCATTATGCGTTCGAATATCGATTTGATTTGTTTATGTTTTAAAATTTTTTTGATCATGACGACAATTTTCAACGATTCAAAATTCGTTTGCAATGTTTTGAATGCGAAATCGATTTGATTGATCGTAATGAAAAAACATTGAATTTTTTGTTTTCGATTTTTGACATCGATCAACAAACAAAAAAAATCGCATTAATCATTGCGATATTCATCGAATCGTCAAAATTCAATTTTGAAAATAACGAAAATTTCGATTGTTATTTTTTGATTTTTCATCGTTTATTACGTTGATTTTTCAATTTTTTTTTTGACGAATGTCGTTTTCGTAACAATCGTAATATCAATTTTTGAATTATTTGATTCGATTGTTGACGACTCGTCGTCGATATCGATTTTTGAATGAATTGAACATTCGAAACATTTCGAGTCGATTATATTTGATTCGTTTTCAACAATAAAAAATAAAAATTTGATTTTGAAACGAAACAAAATGATATATCGAAATTTTATCGTCGTTATGTGTTTTGTATTATTTTTCGACGATAATTTTGCATCGCGACGTCAATTAAATACATTTCATCGACGATTTGATTTGAAAATTTTTAAACGACGAATTTGCATCGTTTGATTGAATATGTTGTCGTGATGATTGCATTTGAACGATTTAAAAATCAATTTATCGTAAATCATGTTCAATATAATTTCATGTTTGTTTATTCACGATTTTTTTAAAATTATCGAATGATTATCGAAATCAATAATTAACAAAAAAACGATCAATTCGAAATGTAATTTTATCGTCAATTTGAAATATATCGCGTGAATTATAGAAAAAACATGACGATCGTCGAATTCAATCAATGATTTCGATTTCAATAAAAATACGAATTTTATGTTCAACATGTTGCACACAAATTGCGCAATTTTTCTATCAATAAACGCATAATCGATTGTATCAATGTTTATTAAAATTTTTAATTTATGTTTATTATCGTTGAATGATAACGTACAAATGATGATTAAAAATCGTTTGATGAAAAAATCAAACATATTATTATCGTGAATAAAAAAAAATTTTAAACATTTATCAATCGCGTTTTTGACGTGAATCGTCAATTTTTCGAATCAAATTCGTTCGAATCAATATCGAAATTCAATTGATGCATTTGTAATTTATGTCATTGACGCTTTTGAAATTTATTGACGTTAAAACAAAATTTTCAAATATGATCGAATTTTTCACACGTAAAATATTTGTTCGTGACAATCAATTGATCGATAATCGAATCATGCTTATGATCGTTTTTGAATTTGACAAAAAACATCGATGTGATTAATTTGACGAACGATGTTGCAATCGAAACAACAAACGTCGATTTGAAAATCACGAAAATTGATTTTTGAATTCGAATTCGAATTTTTTTCGAATGTTGATCAAATCGTTATACATTTGTTGAATGTCATTTTTTCACGCGAACAAAAAAAAATGATAACGAAACGAATTGTTCAAAATTTGTTTCAACGATATGATGAATTTGTCAATTAAATTTTTCATCAAAATGAATTGATCGAAATTGATTTGAATATTCAAACGATGAAAATTCGAATAAAAAAACTGAAAATTCTGAATGTCGAACATGATCAAATTTCGATATTTTCGACGTACGTTGCGTTGATGATTTGAATTTTCATAAATGTTTTCGAAAAAATTGATTATCATTATTTCATTTTCGAAATAATTCAAATTGTTATATCGACGAAATTGAATATGTTTCGTTGTTTTTTTTTCAATTCAATCAATTATTGTCGTGATCATGAATCGAACAATTTCGTATCAATCGTTGTTGATCGTGAATTTATCGTGAACGTTGATTTTTCACGTGAATCAATCAAAATTCATATCGTTCGTAAATTTATCGAAATTCGAATGTTTGTTCGTGCGTTTTTTCCTTTGAGAATTTGATAAAATTTGTAACGATCGAATCGTTATCGACAAATTTTTTCTCGTCATTATCGATATTGTTTGAATTTTCATTTGAATCGAAATTGAAAACGCGTTCGAAACGACGAATTTTTTTCGATTTTATCAAATCGTCGTATTCGACACGTTTGTCAATGAATTGAATTATGATTCGTTTTTTTTTCATTTTTTGACGTTTTAAATTTGTCGCGTATTTTTTCGAAAATGTTGTCGATTTCGAATAGATTCTGCTTTTGAATTTTGTAAATTTTGACGAATTGATAAAAATTCTTTAAAACGATCACGTATTTGTTTCGATCGTGACGTAAATCGTTGAACACGTTCAAAAAGTCGTTGAAATGATGTTGAATTCAATATTTCAATTGACGAACGATTTTTATGTTCAAAAAATGCGTGATATCGTCGTTTTGATTCGACACAACGTTCGACGTAAAAAAAAATTGACGAAACTTGTAACGAATCGTGAATTTTTCGTCGATTTTTTGAAATTTCGTCAATATTTGTTTAACGTTTTGTTGCATTGCGTCGATATTCAAATTCTAACGCAAAAAGTTGAATTGAATTGTATCATGATAATTTCGAATCATTTCGAAAAATAAAAAAGAAAAATAAAAAGTCGTCATCGTTTTTGTCGTTTTTTATCGTCGAAAATTTCGTCGTTTGCGTGTAAATTCGATTTGTAATTACACGATTTTCGTCGTTTGTTTCGTCAAAAAAACTTTTCGTCGTTTGTTTTTCACGAAAAATTTGATCGATTTGAAATTTTATTTTTGAACGTTCGCGTATCACGACGAGCGATAAAAATTGAAAACTTGTTGTAATATCATGAATCGTGTTTGTATGACTGTATTGATTGATTAACTAAACGAAAACAATAAATTTGCAAAAACAAATAAATACAAAATGTTGAAATTGCAAACAATGTGCGACGTCAAATTTCAAATCACGTTAATTTCGACGTAAAATTAAAACATAATTCGTTGTTCGATCATATCATATCAATTATCTATTTGTTAAATATTTGTCAAATCTATTTGTCAAACATGTTCGTAACAATTATCATATTTCAAAATGATGTTATTCATGTATATTTAACAAAACACAATTTTGTTGTTTCGCATTCATTATATCGAATTTTAATAATGATTTGTTTTTTGAATTTGTCGAAAATGTTGACGTATTTTTTTGATTGATTTATTACAAACAACAAATCGAAAAAAATTATAAAAAAATCAAATTTCAAATTCGAAATGTTGAACGTTCGAAATTTGCAATTTTTATTTTATTTGTTTTTATTTTTAATTTTGATTTTGTTTGAAAAAATTTCGTCATGAAAATTATCGAAACAACATCGAATCAATACAAAAAAAAATTACAAAAAGTGAAAAAAATATTGCAAACAAATGAAAAATCAATTCACGCAAAATAACGTGAATCATATAATTCAATTTTCGAATTTAATCAAAATCGCATATATTAAAATTTATTTTAAATTAAATAACAACAATTTTGTTCGTGAATTTTTTCAAAAAAATTCTTAAAAGTTAAATTTGTAATTTTAACAACGTTCGAAAATTTTCACATGACGATTTTCACGAATAATATTGTTAATTGTTTATCGTTCAATAATATTATTATTTTTTAAATTTGTTTCATCGTACGATTACGTTTATGTATGTGCGTGAAATTCGAATTTGAAAAAAAAATGACAATCATATTGTGTATAACAATTATTGCGAATATATTTCATAACAAAACAATTTTCGAATTCAATTACAACAATGATTTAATCAAGAATTTTTATAAATCAAAACGACGATCAATTTTTATATTTGTTATTTTTTTTTCATTACAATTTGCAATTTTTATTTTATATCAACGTTCGTGTATTTTCAATTCATTTTTTTCGTCAAATTTTTTTTCACAACATAATTACAAAACAATTTGAAACGTTGCATTTATTTGCGTTTTTCGCAATTCAAAATCAAAATTCAAAATCGTTTTGTTTTCGTTTTTCAACGAATTCGTTTTTTCGAAAATTTTGAAAATTGTTCGTGTTTGTTTCAATTCATAACGTTTGATTTTGTCGCGTTACAATTTCGACTGTTTCGATTTCGAACATTCAAACAAAATGATGATTATCATAATCAGAATTTTGCATTGTTGTTTGAAATTTGATTGAACGAATTGTTTCATTTCGCAACGAACAACAATTTGATCGTAAACATCGCGATTTCGATTGTACATTGCGTCGAAATTCAAAATTTGAATTGAAAACGACAACGCATCGATCGTTTGTTGAAACGTCATGTTCATTGTTGCGAATCAATTTTTGATCAAAAAATGTTAACGATGTTACAAGAATTCATATTACAATTCACGTTGTGATTTTGAAAATGTCTTGTCAAACGATAATCGAAATTTCGAAATTTGAAATTGTAATAAAAAGAAAAAAAAACGCAAAAAAAATCGTTATATATGAATCATGAATATTTGTCGAAAATCGAATCATTGCGATGTGTGATTCAATTAGAATTTAATTCGACGTAAAAACTTTGTTGAAATTTTGTGATTTGAAAAACGATAAATTAATTTTTTATTGTGTAAAAACATGATTTGTGTATATGAAATTTAGTCACGTAATTTGCGTTTAAACATTATTTCGTCAACGTTTTAATTTTTACATAATGTATGTGCGTGAATTTCGTAAATTTTCGTCGATTGCGCATAGAAATGCGAAATTGATTAAACAAATATTTTTTACGATTTTCGAAATTTGATGTCGAATTTTCTTTTTTATCGAAATTGAAAATTCATATATTAATTAACGAATGCATTTTATTCATATATAATTTTTTGCAATTTTTTTTTTTTAAATATTACAACGTACGAATCAAATCATAAATAAATTTCAATTACAAACGATTTCGATTAATGCGCAAAATCGTGATATTTTGTTTAAAATTGTATTTTTTTACAAAAATTGAAAAATGCAAATTTGAATATCGATTTAAATTCAATTAAACAGAAATGTCAAATTGTTTTTCGTTTCACAATTCAACTCGACAATAAAATTTCTTTGTGAAAATGACAAAATTTCTGTGACGAACGTACATCGAATTCAACATTTGACAAAATTAACATCGAATTAACATCGTTATTTTATCACATCGAATGTTAAAATCGAAATTCGACTTGACGCATTCAAGAAATCAAATTTTCTACATATGTTTTTACAAATTTTCATGTATTTGCTTTTCATTTCGATATTTTCGTGTAATTATGTAATAATATCATATTATTGCATAACATTTCACATTATATCGAAATCATTTTTTTTTTATGTTCGTTCATGATACGCGAACATTCAAATAAACAAAACTTTTTACAATTAAATTCAATGAACGAATAAAAACATAATAAATTCAATTTGATTTTGATCATTCAACGAAAACAACGAAACATAATAAATTCGTTGTGAATTGAAAAAAACGAAACATAATAAACTCGTTTGTTTTGTTTTAAAAAACGCTCAAAACAGACGAATTCACGCGATAATTTCGATTCACAATACAACAAATTTTTTCTTTTTATCATTTTTAACGAAACATTCGTGTTTGAAAATCAGAAAATCATCAAATCAAATTATCAAAAAACACATCAACAAACGAACATTTTTATTCAACATTCATTTGTTGCATCATAAACAAACATTTAAAAATTTCATTCAACATTATATCGAATTTGTCATTTTGAATGAAATTCAATCATCAAGATTTATTTAAATTATTGTTTTGTTCATTTTTTTTTGTTTCAATAATTATTCGATTTCAATTCACAATCATGATTTTTTCAAATTTTTTTTTCGAAATCAATTTGAAAAATCGATTATTGTTTAACGAAATCACACAATTGAACGTGTATGTTTTTGATCGAATAATCACGAATTTCGAACAACATATCATCGACATTTTTTTTGTTTTAAATTTTAATCAAAATGACGATGAATTTGATGAAAATAAATCGTTCAAAATCGTTAATTCGATAAACATTTTTTCGAAACAACAATTTCAATCAATGATCGTCAATTATTTCGACGAATTATGAATTATTTTCGAAATTTTTCGACGAAATCGAAATCGAAAAATAATCGTCATTCGAATTTGAAATTTTCAAATAAAAAACATGAAAATCAAAATTTCGAATCATAATAAAAAAAATATGAAATCAACGAAATTTTGCGTGTCGTCAAAATCGAAATTTTTGTTGTTCAAATTCAATGTAATGAATTTTTTAAAATTCAACGAATTCGTGAAAATAAAAATAAATAACGAAAAAAAATTGTCAAATTATCAAAATTCGAAAAATTTTTCAATTTCAAAAAAAAATCTCGTTTTGAATTTAAAAAGCGCTCGTTCAAACAATTTGATTTTTTTATTGAAAAAATTCGATTTGATTTTAAAACGCGTTCGTTCAAACATTTTGATTTTTTTATTTTTTTTGAACATAAAAATTTCAATACATTTGAATACATTCGTTACGATATTTGAAAAAATAAATGCATTGATAAATTGAAAATCAATTTCGATTGATACGTCGATAAATTCAAAAAAATTTTTGCAATTATTGATTGAACAAAAAAAAAAATTTGCGAAACATATCGATATTCGACGTGAAATTAAACGCAATTTTTTCGAATCATTTGATCAAATTTTCAAATTTTTAAACGACATTTATATCGATGTTGATTATTTTCGAAACGTTCGTCGTCAATACGATGATTTGAAAATAAAATTCATTGAATTTTTCAACGAATTTTATTTCGAATTTTTTTTTTAATCAATCAATTGCTCAAAAAAAATGAAAAAAAACAAAATTCACGATTTCGAAAAAAAAATCACAACGAAATTTTAACACGTCGACGTTATTTTGAACGATTATGAAATTTTTGACGATTATTTTCGCAAATTTCAAATCATGAATAACAAATATCGTCGCATCAAAAATAACGATATTAAAATAAACATTTTTTTCATTAAAAACAAATTATCGATCAATCAATTAAATTTTAAAATTCGTCGCAATAAACAATACATAAAAAATTTGAAAATTAAATATACGATTTTTTTAAAAAAAAAAACGTATAAAATTGTTATTGTTCGTTTTAATTTGTTTAAATTGAAAAAAAAATGTCGAAAATGTAATAAAAAAAATCATTGATAAAAAAAATGCATTTTTGAAAAATCATTTGATAATTGAATCGACAATTTGATCAAACAAAAAATATTTAATTTGCAAATCATTTTTTTGATTAACGATAATTTTTCAAATATCGACGACGATAATATAAATTTCGATATTTTAATCATTTTCGACGTTAAATCGAAAAATTAACAATTTTTTTCGAAAACGCGAAAAAAATTATCAAAATTTGTTTACGAAATTTTCAACATAACATTTTTAACAAATTTCATTGTAAATTTTTAATTAAAAAAATAAATTTGTTTTCGAACGATAAAAAAATCATGATTTATGATTTAATTGATATCGATATTTTTGAATACGTTTTCATTAATGAAAAAATTGCGCAAAAAATATGTCATAAATTAAAATTAATTTCAATTTTTTTATCGCGATTCAAAAAATTTTTAATTTCGAAAAAACGAAAATTAAATTTATTATTCATCAAATATTGTTCAAAATGACGATACAAAATCATTCAAAATTTTTCGTTTCATTGTTCATCATCAAAATAAAACAACATTCGTTGATTTTAAAAAAATTTTGAATGAACAAACATGAAATGATTTTCAATATAATCAACGACGAATATTATTTCATTTCGAATCATTGTGATCACGTTGAAATTTTTTTTTGTTATCACGTTCGTTTATATTTCAAAAATTATTTAATTCAAACAAATATTCGAATAAAACGTTTTATTTGTCATTTTTTGAACGATTTTTAACGTCGTTTTCGTCGACAAACGTTCAAAAATATCAAATATTGCAAAAACGATCAATTTCGACATTTTTTCGAATAATTTTTTTTCGTTTTATTGTAAAAAATTCGAAAAAAAAAACAATCAATAAAAAAATTTTGAATTCAAATTTCAAATATGTCATTGAAAAAATAAACAAAAATTATTTATCGAATAAATTGTTCAAAAAAAAAACGAAAAACGAAAATCATACGAAAATTCAAAATCGAATTTAATTAACATTTCGATAAAAAAATTTGACATTTTCAAAAATTTACACGTCGATTTAATCGACGATTTAAAATCACGATTTCGAAAATTGAAAATGACGAACAAAATTTCGATTTTGATATATTATTGAACGTAACGTTCTTATCGACGCGACGATTTTTCAATTTTTAACAAAATTAAAAAAAAAAAAAAAATTTTTTTTCGTTGATTATGAAAAAATTAAACGAAATTATTGACAACGTCAAAAAAATTGATCAAAATAAAAATTAATTTTGATTTGAATTTCAAAAAAAATTTTAAAATTATAAAAACAATCGTCGAAAAATTGAAACGTAAAATTTTTGAATTTTTTAAACGTTTCGAAAATGTATTCAATTCGAAAAAAACAAACAAATTATTTTTTCATAAATTTTACGATCACAAAATCGAATTAATCGAAAATTCGAATTAATTGTTTCGAAATCGAATTTATTTTTTATCGTTCAAAAAATTCGAAACTTTTCAAAAATATTTACACGATAATTTTCAAAAGAAATTTATCAATTCAAACAAAACATTTTATGTTTCGTTTATTTTATTCGTCGTTAAATCGAATAAACAATTTCGTTTATGCGTGAATTATCGAAAATTGAACGTTATAATCAAACGCAATAATTATTTTATTTCGTTGATCGAAAAAATTTTCGTTAAAATTATCGATTGCAAATTTTTGTTTAAATTGAATATTATATCGATTTTCAACAAATTTCGAATGAATTCACAAAACGAAAATTTTATTATTTTTATATGTTCGTTAAACATTTACAAATATCATATATTGTTTTTCGATTTTATCAATGATTCAATCAATTGACAACATTACATGAACGATTTGTTGTTTAAATATATTAATCATTTTTGTCAAATGTATTTAAATGATATTTTCATTTACAACAAAATTCGAAAACAACATGAACGACATTTCATTCAAATTTTTCAAAAATTGAAAAAAATTGATTTTCAAATCGATATCAAAAAATGCGAATTTTTTCAAACAAAAATTTCATTTTTAAAAATCATATTATCGACAAAAAATTTACGCATGAATTTCAAAAAAATGCAAAACATCGTCAATTGAATTCGTTTAACATGCATCAAAAAAATGCAAACGTTTGTGAATTTTTGCAATTTTTATCGACGTTTCATTAAAACGTTTTCGAAATTCGTCAAATTTTTAATTCGAATAATCAAAAAAAAAATGATTTCGAATGAATCGATTTCGTTAACGAAACATTCGAAATTTTGAAAAAACAAATAATCGAAATTTCAATTTTTCGACATTACGATCGCAATCGTAAAATTATTTTGAAAATCAATTTTTCAAATTGATGTTTAAATGAAATTCTATTTCAATACGACGACGACGAAATTTTTTATTCGATAATTTTTTTTCAACAAAAAAATAATTTTTGTCGAATGTAATTACGAAATATATAATAAAAAATTTTTGATCATTATTCGATATTTGAAACATTGAAAATTCGAATTCGAAAATATTAACGAATCAATCGAAATTTATATCGATCACAAAAATTTGAAAATTTTTATGACAAACAAAAAATTTATTTTTCGTTAAATACGTTGAATCGAAATTTTAACGAATTACAATATTAAAATTCAATATCAATTCGAAATCAAAAACGTCAAAACGAATATTTTGATTAAAATGTTTGAATTTCGTTTCGTCGAAAACGACGAACGTAAATTTTATAAAAAACAAATTTTGTTGTTATTTTTTCGATTGCAATTATGTTCGATTGACGTTCAAAACGATTTATACGAACGCGTCATGCAAATCAATCGAAAAAACGAAAATTGTATTAATTATCGTCAAATTTTGATCGATAAACAAATCATCAACGAAAAAATAAATTTGCAAAATTGTTTCGATCGAAACGAAATTTTTTTTAAAAACGAAAATTTATGAATATCAAATCAATTAAATTTCATAATTGAAATAATTCGTAACGTTCACGATCAATTTTTTGTTTATTCGAACATGAATTATATTGAAAAATTTATTAAACGTTATTATTATTGATTTAATATGAAATTATTTATTAAACGTTATATTCGTAATTGTCACAAATGTCAACGATCGAAATTTTCACATGATAATCGTCACGAATTGTTAATTTCATTGTCGATTTTTAATCAACGATAAATTGATATATCGATAAATTTCATAATTGAATTATTTGATTTCAAAAACAACAATGTTATTTGTATTATTATCGATCGTTTAATCAAAAAACGTTATTACGTTTTTTGAAAACATCGCGTGATTGATACGATAATTTAACAATTCAAATTTGTATCAAAATATTGTTTCATTATGTATTTCGAATATTCATGATTTTATTTTTTTATTCATTATTTCAAATCGAAATAATCAATTCGTAAATCGCGTTTGAAAATTTTTTTGTAAACGATTAAAAATCAAATGTAAATTGTTTATTGTTTTTCAATTTGAAATCGATGATCAAATCGAACGAACGAATCAAAATATCGAAATTCGATTTACGTTTGTATTGCAATTATCGTCAAAACGATTGAATTGATTGAATAAATATTATAAAATTCGTTGACAACAATGATATTTCAACAATTATCGAATTCATTTCGTTTTTTATCAATAAAAATTATCATTTTCGAATGATTTTTGAATCAATTTAAATGATTACGAAATCATTAAAAAACGTTTGTTGATTTAACAAAACGAATTCATTGTCGAAAAAATGAATCGTATTATCGAATACGTCAAAATCAATATTGTCGATACAAAACAAAAAATAATTGTTCGAATCAACAAATTTCGTTTTTCGATAAATTTTGAAATAAAAAATTACGTTTGATTGAATCGTCGTCACATAAAAACAATTCGTTCGTCAAACAAATTGAACGACAAAAAATTGAATTCATATAAAATGATCAAAAAAAATTTCGTTTATGAATTGAAATTGTTCGACGATATGCACATTCATTCAATTTTTCATTTTTGATTATTAAGAAAATTTTTTAAAAATTCGTTGAAAAAACAACATAACGATTTTTCAAAATCAATTATCGCAAACGAAATGTTTGAATGAAAATTCGATAATATATTACAATTTCGATATCATTATTATCGTTTTCAATATCGTTGCAAATAATCGAATTGAAATTTTTATAATTGAATTTGATATTATGTCGACGATAACGAATTTCAAAATATTCAAATCATCGTGAATGTTTTTCACGAAATTAATTCAAAAACAACGAAATTTGTTTTACGAAATGATTAAATTGTAAACATCGTTTATGATCGATCAAAAAACGTCAACATGAATTCGTTACAATTCATTGTTAAATTGATTCAAATAATTTTTGTTTCGATTTTTCGTTTTCATGTTATTTCGCGTTGTTTATTGTCAAAATTTACGTCGCATGAAAAATTAAATCGTGTCAAAAACATTTTCAAAAATTGTCGTCAAATTTTATTAAACAATAAATAATGTAAAAAACGTGTCATGCAAAATGAATATGAATAAACAACAAATTGTCAAAAAATTCGAACATTTACAAATTCGTTAACAAAATTTTCAATTGTTTATTAATGACACGCGAAATTATTTGTAAAATTCGTTCAAAATGTTTGTTTTCAAAAAAATTTAATACATACATATTTCGTTGAATACAATATACGAATCAATTACGTTATATGCGATAATATCGACGCGTTAATTTTGATAACATTGAAAATTTTATCGACACGATCAAATTGTTCGTTTCGTGATATCAATTTTTGATTATTCGAATTGCAAAATGAAAATTTTCAAAATTTTCGAAATTGAACGAAATTTTGATTTGAATTGCTTGTTTATTAATGCTCGTCGAAATTATTTTTATACGAAACGTATTTAAAATTCGATTATTTTTCAAAACATTCATTACATTCACGTTTTGTCGCATGCAATGTACATCAATTATTGTTCGACGCGTTATTTTATCGTTAAATTGATTCGATAATTTTATTAACAAATGTTCGAATTGTTTGTTTCAAAATTTTGACGATTATAAATGTTTTTAAAATCATCGACGAATTTATTTCGCGAACGAAATCGATTTCACAATATTTCGAACATTTTTTCATTTTATCAATCATTCAATTCAACGTCATTCAACAGCGTATTTAAATCGCGCAAAACGTTCGTCGAAAAAAAAATTCAATTGATCGTTTCGAAACGAAATCAAAAAAAACGAAAAATAACGCGACGAACGTACATCGAATTCAACATTCGACAAAATTAACATCGAATTAACATCGTTATTTTATCACATCGAATGTTAAAATCGAAATTCGATTTGATTATTCAAGAAATCAAATTTTCTACATATGTTTTTAC